>JAOPSE010000094.1:1564481-2771881 GCA_029449295.1 Zea luxurians | reverse complement strand
CCCATATAGAAAGAAGGGTCGAAGGTTTTGGGCCTGTAGCTTTCCCCGCCCCCCCCTCGTCGAGTGGTGCTTGTTTGGGGGGTGTGCCACCTGAAATCGGGCTTGAAGCTCTCGCCTTACCAACGAGCCGACTGTTGATGGCTGTTGGTCACGACTACTACAAAAAAGTGAAGATGAATCTTTCTATTTCACATGGAGGAGTGTGCATCTTTATGTTGGGTGTTCTTCTGTCGTGCGACCCGATGGCTTATGTGCGACCTGTGGCCCACGCCTCCTATTCTATTTGTTCAGGGCGGGCGGCGTGAACTCTGATTCGATCCGGGTATTCAATCCCGCCGCTGAGATGCTCAGTTGACTCCTTAACCTTGATAGGAAGATGGCTTATTCCTAAATTCGTGCATAAGGGTAAGGAACTTTGGATGAATTAATGCGAATGGGTGTAAGCCTCGCAGCTCGGAAACCCCAGTGCTGACCACACTGAGAGACACGAAAGCGCAGGTAATGCCAGTTGGCGAAGTGGCGTTAAGCATCCCTAGCGGTACGCAAAGAGAGGTCGTGATGATATCATCTCGTCCGTACCGCTCCTCGTGGAGTAGATCCCGCATCCAACCAACCCTTTTTTTACCAGGGAACGGGAGAATTCCCACTACCGCAGGCAGGCCAGCCGGGCCGTGAGCGCGGTGGGAACGGGCTTCCCAAAAAGCGAGCCCCGGCCCGGGTCAGCATAGAATGGGGGGGGGGACGGCCCTAATGTTGTGTTGGCCGGGTTGCGGGCGGATAAAGCGGACGTGGGGACTCGGGTCGGGGCACAGCGTAACTAAGATAAGAGAGCCATTCCATTTAGTGCGAGACAGAATGGGCGGGCACAAGCGGTCTGGTGTCCGAGCCGATTGGTCAGACGACGACTACTGCACATATTATATTATAGCCGCCTATCCCGGAAGGATGGAAACGCGAAGCAACAAGCAAGGGATGAGCGCTTTGTTGCTAAAGCGCATACGTTTTCTTGGTTTGTTTTTTGGGGGGCAATAAGCTTGCTTCTTCACAAGCTTATCCCCGCCCCCTTTCCTGTCCGTCCCGACCGGCAGTTGGGTCTCCCCATCTCTCCTCAACTTCCCCGGTCTTCGGCCCGAGCTGTATGAGGCAGAAACTCGTCCCACGTACGGTTCGGAGGCCGAGCCCCACCCCTGCAATAATGGTGCAGCTTAGGGTCAACTAATACGAATAAGATACAGTTCACTCAACGATTGCCTTTGGGTCCCGAACTCCATATGGGGAAGGAACGTTGTTGTTTGCGAGGTCTCGATCATTTACATGGACCCACTTCTCATTCCATTTGTGGGAATTTTATGATTTATAAACCGTCCCCAACGAGCGAAAGGTTCATGTTTGAACATGATGAATCACTTCGTGCCGACCTGTTGCCCATAAACTTTCCTGCCTCATATGAGAATGGAAAACTGGAAGATTTTCTGATGAAGAATCACGAACATAAGAATTTCTGGTTTAGCATGTTCCCAGAAAGAAGATACTACTGGTCGCGAGAAACGAGGAGCACGACTGAAGTGGCTATACATACAAATCCATTGACGGATCTATATGCTCCGATTGGAACTGGAAGTTCCAGAACTGGCGCTGGTATACCACCATAATGAAATTGCCTTTTATTTTTAGTATTCGGATAGGATTTCTGTTGGCTTCATCGGGAGGCTCGCGTAGTTTGTTACGTCAACTCCAAAAGGATAAGTTGCATTGGAATCGAGAAGTTTCGTTCATAATTGCATAAAAGGAGTCAAAAATAGTGGCTGCGGCGCGTCGAGGGTTGATATCGAATAAACCTTTCGAGCCTTCCCCAATGGATCTCTATCCTCCTTTGAAACCAGTAGAAGTTCACTGACCATCCCTATCAAACATAACCCAAGGTAGGATCGAGAGGAGAAGAATAGGACTCTTGCTAGTATCATAACCTCTCGATGGGAGAATGAAACCATTAGATTAGTGGAAAGAAGAAAGAATGGGAAGAAAGCAGCCATGGGCAAGCTTTAATTAATATAAATAAGTAGGAGTTACAGCCTTTAAATTAGAGTGAAACGAGCCTTTGACGTAGTCAGAAATTCTACTGCCCTTTCTCTTCTTTCTTTTTTATTTTTATTCTAGTTTTTTATACTATACGTATAATCACCTTTCCGGGGAAGGGGTAACATAGACGGAGGCACATGTAGACAGATACAGACTTTTAAAATCTTTTGCCTAAGCGAAGTAGATAAGTATGAGGGAAGAAGTATTTGATTGTCCAGCATGATCGGTTTCATAAGTCCAGTTGTGCCAGAAGCTAGAGTTGCCTTTATTAGTGGATAAGGGTGGGTTAGGCATGACATTCTTAATCGTAGACAAGGCGCGCTGCGGAAGAGCTTGATTGCTAACTAATTGCTTGCTTTTAACCAGTGACTGACTTACACGGCTACTACTTTCCTGAGTACCGCTTCAGAATCGTTCCTACTTTCCTTTTTAAGGTCTTCCTCTCTCTACTAGGATTGACTCGCTTAGAAGTCGAGGGGGTCCCATTTCCATTCCTTTGCCAAAGACCCTAACGACAGCTTGAACTACCTCAAAGATTTGTCTCATTGATCCGAAAAGAAAGGAAAGAAGAGGATTCCTGGGAAGGATAGAGTATATCAGCAGGGTTCATCGCACAGCTCACTCCAAAAAGGATTTGAGTGGAAGGTTGAGCGCCCCTTAACGTTTAGAAGTATCCTTTTTTCAACGGTTAGAAACCTTTCTATTCTAAGACGGCTAGGCTAAGTCGAGGGCAGACACAACAGGTCACGAAGAGCTAGAGGATATAGAATTCCTATTTACCGGGAAGAAAAGCGAAGGAAACATCGGCTCTTCCGAGATCTTATGTAAGGAATACTAGTTCTCTAAAAAGTAGAGCTAAAAGATCTTCAAGAAATGTCTTTCCCGCGGAAGACTCTAACTCCTCATAGCATTACGCTAATCCGCAAATATCGAATGATGCTTCGACAGATTCAGTCATCCATTCAGCTTTGAAATCGGAGACAAGGAAAACTACTTCATAGAAATAGAAATAGAAGCGCCGCGGATCAATATAGAGATGCGAACCAATATCCTTTTCCTGGTGGACTCTGAAGTACTCGTCTTTTGCACAAGGCCTCGTGTCCAAATAACATCCAACCCACGTCCACGTCCTCCTACCTCGCCCATTTGCGGAGATCATCTACATTTTGCTTCGTGTCGAGCTCTAATCCAAACGTTTTCCTTCGGGAGGGCATTGCTGCTTTCTTTCTGTAGTGAGGCAAAAATGAGCTAAACTCTGATAGATTTAAAGGTAAATTTAGGTATTCTTATCTTATATGTATCGAGTGATTGTGAAGCACATTCAACGCGCTAGATATGAACAAGGCTTGTTAGCATTGGCACGTGCATATGTTGGGTATGATATTTACTTTCCAGCATTGATTTATTTTAGAGGGCGCATCTATCGTGCAGGAATACTACACTTTCACGAGCGGGACTTTGCTAAATGTCTAATATCTTTTCCTATTGGTAGTGGTGATGTACAGGAAAAGAAGACAAGGAAGAAGCTACTACTTATATGATTGAGCAAGCTGTGGGTTTCCATCATCATATTGGCTTTGCCCTTCCTCCTCGTTTTTCTTTGAGATTGGCAATCTTATCCACTTTTTTACTTTGCTCCACACAGATGAAGGCAAGCTTGTCTTCGCTCTATCTTACCAGGAAAGTAGGAAATACACACCCCTGTTGGTTAAAGCAGACTCGTATGCCTATTCTGATGCGGAGGGATCAGCCACCTCTTTCTGTTCGAAAGATTCCAGACCTGACTTAAAGCCCTCTTCCACAAGACATTTGGTTGATCAGGATTTGGTAAACCTAGAGATCTGATTCTGGGATAGGGTAAATCTGTTCTTTCTGCTTCTGCCTATGCTTGTCTTTTAGCATTCGCCTATGCGGATTGAGATAGATATTGATATCTATCTGGGCGAAAGAGCACAAAAGGGAGTGGTTTGGCCGCTAAGAACTTAACTCCTAGGCGATGGAAATATAGAATCTATGTATTGGCTCAGCCATCTCTTCTTGAACTTGCTGTGGAACTTCTCTATCTTTGTCATTAAATGGCTATGTATCCCTTTCCCTCATGTAGTACTCAAGCACTAGAACGCTTACTGATTCAACGACGGTTACTGATATGCCATGTTGATCGTCATTTCTCGTTGAATGGTTCTCCCTCCTGTAGCTCTGTGGGCATTCAAACCAGAGTTTATGCGGTTGGCTATGTCCCTTCTAGAACTGCTGTTTTTAGCAATTGACAGAAAAAGTTCCGTAATCGTCCTATTTTTTCGTCCTTGTGGAAGCGAGAAATGCGTAATTAATAAATATAGTGATGTGATGATTCCATGAATCTCAGAAAAGGTAGGGGTCAAGGACCTTATGGGACTGCAATCGTGCCTGCCAATTGGGGAAGGACGCGGGCCTGGCAACCGCTCGGCTCTAGTAAGGGAAACAGGTATGTCTCACATCATTGCTCGAAGACTGGAAAAACAGCAAGTTAGCTCAGTTGGGTAGAGTGCTGGTCTGTCACGCCAGAAGTCGCGGGTTCGAACCCCGATCTGAAACTAATAGAATAGAATAGAAGGGGCCATAAACAGGAAGTCTTGACCAATTCATTTGGTGTAGTTGAAATAACGGAATTGGAAGTTGTTTCGGTCAAGTATAGGAAATTAATATAAGAATGAATAACTTTCTCAATGGTTTATTTTTTTTCTTTTATTTATCTGAATATTCATTCCATTCAGGCCATTCGCAAGCAAGCACGAAAAAGCTTCTATTTCTAAACGGAAACGCCCAGCCCAATACATCGAAACTCATTACCCATGGGCAAAGTCGAGAAAAAAAAAGAAAACAAACATGGTTTAGCGGATTCGGAATTGTAACCAAGCATCCTGGGTTCTATACCCGATTCAACACTAGAGCATGCAGCCGATCCTGGATACAGAACTATAGAAAGTGTGCAGTGAGGGATCTTTATTGGTAGCCAGTCTTTCACTTCCGCCTCTCCACTCCCATGCCTTTCTTGGTCGGACCAACCCAACCGGCGATTTCCGACAAGTCTTTCTGCTTAGAGCAAGAAGCGGAACAAAAATCAAGCTTTCTTTATTTTGGATAACCAATCCATTTTCAAATATAGTTGGGAGATTTTACCCAAGAAATGGGTACATAAAATGAAAAGATCGGAACATGGGAATAGATCTTATACCAATACTGACTACCCATTTCCATTGTTGTGCTTTCTAAAATGGCATACCTATACAAGGGTTCAAGTTTCGATCGATATTTGCGGAGTGGATCATCCCTCTCGAAAACGCAGATTTGAAGTTGTCCATAATTTACTGAGTACTCGGTATAACTCACGCATTCGTGTACAAACAAGTGCGGACGAAGTAACACGAATATCTCCGGTAGTCAGTCCATTTCCATCAGCCGGCCGGTGGGAGCGAGAAGTATGGGATATGTCTGGTGTTTCTTCCATCAATCATCCGGATTTACGCCGTATATCAACTGATTATGGTTTCGAGGGTCATCCATTACGAAAAGACTTTCCTCTGAGTGGATATGTGGAAGTACGCTATGATGATCCAGAGAAACGTGTGGTTTCTGAACCCATTGAGATGACCCAAGAATTTCGCTATTTTGATTTTGCTAGTCCTTGGGAACAGCGTAGCGACGGATAATTCCGAATCTACATAGGTCTAGTCCAGGGGACAAATCAATAGGAAATGCTATTTGCTTCTTAATCTTAAGATAAGAAGAAGAACTTTTAAAAAATGAAAGAGTCGGATATCATTTCTTCAAATAAGGAAGAAGAAGTGTTATCGAAGGATTTCCTTCCATTCTTCCTAGTATGGAAGAAGTCAAGAAAAAGTACTGCGTCTCGATCTATACGAAAGGGCACAGGTTTTTTCTTTTGGTTTCATTGATAGCAGAAGAGTACGCTAGCTAGCGGAGCCTGAAAACGCTTGCTTGCGCCCCACCCCGGAAACTATTGCCTATGCTTGCTGCTCTCAGTGTCAGTAGAAGGGAAGAAAAGATGGTCACTCCTTTTATTTTAGGAACATGGCGAGCCTTACTTACGACTGTTGCACTTCACTCGCAGCTCGTTCATTCACTTGCTCATGAACTCGCAGCTTCGCCAGAAGCGCTAGTCGCCTCCTTTCCTCCGCCGAAAGAATGCTTAGCCAGAAGCGACGAAGGAGGGGAGCTGGGGAAGGCCAACGATGGCAATGAGGGGGAAGCTGTCGTAGAAAGCTTTGCCCCTTGCTTTACAAAAATTGTTATGAACTTACTAAATGACCTTATTTATTCTCCCGGAACGCTAGCAAATCTAATAGTTTCCTCTGCTCTTCTTAACTTAACTTAAGAATAAGAACGAAGGCCGCCATCCTTCTTATTCAGGAACCCTTTGTTTGAGGAGGGCGTATCCCAGGGAAGGGGAGAGTGGCCGAGCGGTCAAAAGCGACAGACTGTAAATCTGTTGAAGGTTTTCTACGTAGGTTCGAATCCTGCCTCTCCCACCTTGTTGTAGACTTAAGAGAAGAGAAGTAGGCGGAAGCCTAGGAGGGCCAACCGAGCGAAGCTCTTTCTTTTTTTGGCCGTGCCGTGAAGTGCAATTTTTATCGTATGCGTTTTAGAGAGGTTGTCGAAAAAGACGATCTATAGAGATTCCCCATCTATATTATATCCAATCGAGAATAGAAGCGAGTCCAGTTAGTACGGACTTGGGGAAGAGTGGTGGAGCAACTATTGGTTGGTCGGAGAGGAGAGGGCGGGCGAAGAAAACATGACTCTGGTGGGCGTAAAAGAGCAAAACCTTAACGATGTGTGAGCGTTAGCGAGTCTTGTCCTTTCTTTCTATCTAGCTGGTACCAACAAAACAAGTCTGTTCTAGCTTTCTCGTGGACAAGATGGCAAAAATTCATCTTTCCTTTGATTTCTTGGTGGTACAGACGGCCGAGCTCCTGCGAGGGGAAGATTAGGGTAGATGAGTACCGAGCGGAAGAAGAAACCGGATTGATTGAGAAAGCAGGACCGTCCAGAAGCAAGGTTAGGATACCGTCCACCCGAAGAGTACGGGGATGGAGGGAGGAAAGTGGGAATAAACCGTCTGTCAGGTAGGACTGGTGGTAGAGAGGGTATAGATGGTAGATCAACTCTGTTTATGGTGGGGAAAAGAAACTCTTCTGATCGGACAGGAGTCGAATTAGCCCTCTTTCTATCGCTACGCCCGTTTTGTGCCGTCTATTTTCTTTGGTAACTCAATTTCTTTTCAGAAACCTAATAAGCCATGCCTGCAACTAGTTATTAAGCAAGGGTAGTCAACTCCACTCTTTTCGCCAGAAGTCTGATTTTTAAGATGGAAAAGAAGGACAGATATATCTTGACTAGTACATCCGCCTTGCCATCCAAATCATTAATCTATTTATTTTATTAGTATTCTGCGTGGATATCCCGACCTTGTTAAGGATAGAGGTAGGGGTAGGTGTTGGGCATGCGGAGACTTAAGACCTTCGTAGGCAATCAGGTATGGCTTTGGTTAAGTGAATTTACGACTCCATCTTCACCAGTAGCCAAGGTAGGCATAATACGCGTGAGCTCTTTCAAGTCTTTCGTGCGGGTATACGTTGAGCTAGTCCTCGTACTCGCTCTTTTAGAAAGAATCTTATTTTTCATCGTGTCAGGTCCTGGATGTAGACTCGGCTATGGTAGGATCGACCTAATTGTGATCATTCTCCGCTTCGTTTGCGGATCTCTTGCTATTGCTTTTTCTCTCTAGCCTTGTCAGGCTGGGCCTAGGGTTTCCATTCCTAAGGCTTTTTCTGTTTCAAAGTCCGACTGCTAGAATTCTTATAATGAAAGTCTTCCTAGCACGGACTATGGCTGCTTATTAATTAAGTAAGGGAAAACATCTTACCATAGGATCGATCATAAGGCCTAGGTCTTTCTTCAAAGATAAGTACTGACCTTTCCTACTGTGTCAAAGCACTTTTGCTAAGCCTCACGCTTAAGCAAGTATTTCATCTGCATAAAGGAGGAAGTAACTTACCCTTGAACAATCGCCTGCTCTAGCATATTGGAAAAGGCGTGCATAGGTTGACTAGTCTAAAAAGAGAGGCTTCCTTATAAGGGCATTGTCGCTCGCTCGGATTCATTTTCCAGGTCCTACATGTTCTAGGACTATAGATGATCCAACATGCCTATAGTTTTCATTATTGTTTTATGCTTTAGCCTCCTTTTATAAGCACTTACTTGGCCCATGCGAGTCGATTTCAAGATGTCAACTTTGACTATCTTTCTCTTCTTACTTTACTTATCCCTTACATTACTTTACCTAGTAACTTTGAAATAGGCATATCTTGTCTACCTTCCATATACCCTAGCATTTCTACTAGTTGTTTTCCTTGCATATATCCAACCTGAAATACCATTGCTTCTTGTAGGTTTTTACTTCTACTTTCTTGACTATAATTACCTATACTTGCCAATCCCGTCTTTCTATTCCTTTTGAAAAGTAAACTTGTGACCCTTCGAAGCTATGAAAAGACCTATTATGTATAGAGCTTGACATGCCAACTACTATAGCTATAGTAAGTACTTCTAGCTATTCCTACTTGTTTTTTTCCTACTTGACTAGTGCTGACTTACTTCTTTGCCTATGAGAATTCTTATTATTCTCCAAACTGTGGTATCTGAAATGACCCACTTTCCTGAGCAAAAGAAAGCTTACTACAGCACGCACGGTCTTACGTCCAGGAATGGAACATTCCATCTCTTCTTGTCCACTGGTATAGAAAGAATATGCATTTTCTTGATGTTTCAAACTAGGACTTTGGATTTCTCCTATATTAAGTTGTTGGGTACGAAGGAGCTTATGTTGCGTATATAGATATTTCCTTATTATTAAGTTGTTGAGCAGGAAGCAGAAGAACTTTTCTTCTATATTCGCTATTTGGCACAAGGCGAGGAGGAAAGAATAGAAGAAGCATCTGACTCTTTCATGCATACTCCACCTGGATGATATAGTATAGATCATACTATTAGGTAGTCTCCGAATCAGTGATCTGTCTTTGATGACATCTATCTGGTACCACGCATGAAGCTTGCTTCGTTCTGGTTTTTTCTGGTGTGTGAAACATTATAGGATGGGGCGAGCCCCAGAAAGAAATCCTGGGCAGTGGTTTACTTGATTTTCTAAGAACTAAGACTGGCGAAGGGAAAGGATGGTAAAGATATTGAAGTACTCACCAAAAACTAGGATGAACCGACAGCTTCGAAAAAAGAAGAAGATTAACTTCCCCTACTACTTACTACTCGACGATTCGACCATTCATGGTTGGTGTGGCTCCTATTCCTCGATATGCCGGACCTTCTTCTACACTACCACAAGTTCGTAGCTTGCAAACTCCCGATTTGCCCATTATTTAATTAAACGCTGCGCGCCTTTGCTTTGAAAAAAGGTGCTTTCACCACAGACATGCTAGTAACTGACGAATTGGATGCTCCAGCAGTAGTTCCAGTTCCGAAGGGAAAAAAAGGGAAAGTCCCGCTTGTCAACCATGCCTGAGCCCAAAGGAAAAGCAGTACCAATCCGCTTCAAAGCTTCAGTCCTAGCTAGCCACGTCAGAACCAATTTCTTCAATTCAAAAGCTTTCTTCAGCTCGCCCTTGTGCTTACGCCAGCCTTTGTTCACTTGTCTCGGGCTTACTTCTAGACTTGGATGGACTTCGATCTTCATCTTTAGTAATACCTAACGTTGCTAGGGTCTTCCATGCTTATAAAGTATTACTAAAAAGAATCTTTTTTCCTAGTGTTTAACTTTTTCTCATTCTATTTATACAACCCATTTTCCTTGATACTGGAATCGAGCTACTTCCATTTTTTTAGGTAAAGATCAGGCGGGAAAGCTTACACCCACCCATATTCTTCTTTATGTGGCTGACCTATTTGTTCACTTTTCACAAATCATGTAGCAATTTCGAAAGAGAGATCAGGATCAGAGCAAAGAAGCTGCGAAATGAGGGGAGGAGACTCTGCCTCCATAGTATAAGTTGCTATCCACTTATGCTTGGTTTGTGCTTTACCACGAAATCTTGCCTCTCACCATCATGAAAGACAGATGATGATGTCGATTTCTTACTGTCGAGACAGGCCTGTCCGAATCCAAATCATTCGACTTCCTCCTTTGCAAGTGGCGAGGTCGTTGATTCCTATAAATCAAGATGTTTTGTTGCCTGCTTCTTTTTATGGGCCTTCTCTCTTGGATGGTATTATCCACTTGGTATATTGTGAAAGTCTCTACAAAGACGAAAGGGCCCCATGCCTTCTTTGAAACGATATCCCTCTTCAACGCTTCCACTAGCCCTAGACTCGGAATACTCTGCTTAAGAGATCCCCCTCTCCGGCCAGAGAGGATTTGAGTACAACATTGATTGCGGAAGATCTTTGTTCCTATTATTTTAAAGCCTAACTAGGCGCGCAGCGGTGAGTGCGAGCTGCTTTCCAGAAATGCTGGAAAAGAGCCAGTAACGCTATCAGTGAATAGAGCTGGTGTAAAGTCCAGCTAAAGTACCATACAGCCCCACAGGTAAAGAGTATGAGTGGAGGGAAGTGTTCTGCTCTTACAGGTACTACGGAACTAGTTCCAAAGAACTGCTAGTGAGGAATGAAAGAGTTTCTAGTGATAGGTGCTGCTATGAGTTAGCATAGCCCCAAAGAAAGTAGTCTGCAATCCCCTTCGAAGTAAGTGAAAGGGCGGAGCGAGCAAACCGGATAGCCCCACAGAGTATCGGCGACGATTTCCCGCATACACCGAATTCAACCGGGATTCAATTTGGAGAAGAATTCAGCATAGAAGCGACTTTGATCTTCGACGACCGAGGCCGTTGGAAGTGCATGAAATAAGAGATGCGAGCAAGTATTGTGAATATAAAGAAAGTCCGGGTCACACCCAAATAGAGTGCTTGCAACTCAAAGATGAGCTCGAAAGAAGAGCCCGGCTGGGGAAGTTATATTAGTTCATAAAAAAGTATGTGAATGGCAAGGGAACAGGAAGGCTGGATGAAAGAGGCCTGAAGGACCCCCGCAGTGGAAATAGGGACCCCGGGACAAGGTAGGCCGAATAATAAGGTAAGGGAAGGAAAGGAGACGAACAATATCCATAGAGCCCCCCTATAATTCACGTAATCGCTGGGGGATAGCGTCGGGAGGGGACACGAACAAAGGACGGCGACAGTATAGCACCAAAATGAAGTTCCCGATCATCCTTCAGGTCGACAAGAAAAGGCCAAGGGAAGGTAGCGTGATCAGCTTTTCGGATCAAGATTCTGAGGGGCGACCTCATGATGATGCGATAGTTCTTGTCCTGAAAATAGGAGGAAACAGAGTCAAACGTGTTTTGGTTGATACAGGGAGTTCGGCGGATATATTATACAAACGAGCATTCGATCAAATGAACCTAGAGCTGCGTCATCTAGGTCAGGTACGAACACCCCTAGTGGGATTCACTGGAGATACTCTGCAACCGTTAGGCAAAATTCCCCTAAGGGTCGATCGAGTTCGGCCCGGTCTTCGGCAATGATAGACTTTCTGGTAGTTGACGCTCCTTCGGCGTATAATGCGATTCTGGGACGAGGAACGTTGAATGCGATAGGGGCGGTAGTATCTACATCCCATCTGATGATGAAAATTTATCCCAACGGAAGCAGGAGTGGGAGTAGAGTCCGGTCACCATAAAATGGCGAGGGAATGTTATTTGATGTCTCTGAAGGGGAAGAAGGGGCATGTGGCAGCAGTTGAGAAGGAAGAGGTGATATAAGAGGATCCATGGGACGAACCAAGAGAAGGCGAAAAGGTAAACCGTTAGACCCCCGAAGCCAAGCAGAAGGAAAAGAAAATGAGTGAGCCGACTGAAGAAGTGGAAAAGTGGGAGCCGGGAAAATTCCTAAACATTGATTGCGGGTAGAAGAAGGGAAAGGCAGATGAGTGTGAGGGAGCCCTTTTCACCATTATTAATGAATTTTTTCCATTAGACCGAAAAAGCAATGGAACATGCAAATGGGCAGCAACTCTTCTTTTACGCTAGGTATGCCGGTGATCTAGTGTTTAAGGTTTTGGATTTAGGACCTAGATGTCATCGAATGAATGCTCGGTATACTTGCTTTCAGAAGGAAGCTAATCTGAACACTGAATCCAGAAGAAAGAAGCTTTTCTATTTTGAGAGATGAATTCAAAGAGAGAAGGTTGTAGAAGGTAAGTAATCCGATGCGCGTTCAAATCCAACAAGAACATCTAATGAAATGACGGAAGATGCATATTATTCTCTCGTAGCTGGGGCTAAGAACGATCCTCTTATCCAACTTTCTGTCTGTCCCAAAACCGAACCTTGGTACTGCTCTACTTCAGCATTCTACGACTGAATCCATTCTGGAAATGATGACTTGCCCACAGTAGAAGTTAGTGTCATTTTCCGCTTTTTAGGTGAAATTGGCTTTACTAGTCTCCTCTCTGTCTCTTTCACTTCTGTCTTTCTAGTGCAAATCTCATAAGTAGAAAGAAAGCGGTAGTTTGAAGTGAGCCGCGCTCTCTCTTTCGGAATTCTGCACCTAGGTACCACTCTAGATTTCTTACTGGCTGACTCAAGTGCTAACTCATAGTGCATAGCATGTTCATAAGCCTTGTTCACACTATTAGGGTAGGGTGTTGAGCAGTGACCATATACTTCACTTCCTCCTTTAAACCACTTAGAAAAGAGGAAAAGAAAAACTTCTCAGTAAGATTAGGGTTTTCCAAGATCAGTCCAGTCCGGCCTTTACTTTTTCAAACTGGCTCATATACTCCCTTACAGATCCAACCTGATGTCATTTTCTTAATTCATCAACTGGGTTACAGATTTGGATGCACAGAAACCTATTCTTGACCTCACTAATCAAGGTGTCCCTATTAGGATGAGGGTTACTGACCACATAACTCCTGTACCACTCACTAGTTTACAACATTGAAATAAGCGATTCTTTTTGCAATGTGTCTCTCAGCGTTTTTTTTTCTCCTTTTTCATTATCATTTTCCCAAGATCGAAAGGATTCACTCCGGTGCTGCTTGCTGGTGGAGGTTGACTATCTCCACTATGAATAAGTCTTTCTCGAGTAACTGAGACTCAACGTGTAGGCGTTGGAAGCAGAAATAGGAGATGGGTCGTTCCAGCTCGGTAAGAGGATTCCGGAACATCCAAGTCCTAGCTATAACACAGACAGGAAAGTTTTTTTCTTTCATTGCAATGTCTGGCATCGTTTAAAATAGGCTCGCTACATAGTTGCAGGCTCGCTCGCTCCATTCTTACGCTCGCTGGCTGGTGAGGCAGAGTTGGTATGGCACTGGCTGGCTGCTAATGGTCACTCAGGATCTACTATGCGCGATACGCCGACGACATTTTGTTTGGGATTCCCCGGGCCAAAGAGATATACCTGTTCCATTCCAAGTGAAAGACCAGCAGCTGCGCATACTATTGAACGCGTGCGGCAGGTTTCAATTCCACTTTTCCTGGGCAAACTAGAAAACAAGTACCGATGTCAGGAGATGGAAGTCAGGTTGACGAGGCAGTGACGTAGGATAAGGCTCTTTGGTGAACCAGACTTTGTCTATCTTAGAGATCAAATTGGATGATAGATTTTGCTTTTTTGGAATGGTCAAAGCCTTTCACGGTTGAGCAAAAGGTTCGAAAACAGAGATCAAAGACTCTGTCCTCGCTTCGATATTGTTTTCATATTGAGGGATTAGTCTGCCATCAGTGGTAGACTGGGGAAGAAGGCCGAGTGGATGCTTTCCAGCAAAAGAAAACATGACGTAGTCATCATGCCTAACAGAGAGATTCGCCTTGGTTCTGTCTATCGCTCTATAGGGAAAATGACTCCGTTCTGTCTCCATTAGCTAATCAGGCTTGCATAGGAAGGGGAAGGAAGAGATTTTCTTGCTTCAATCTCACGTCCTTTATATATGCTAACCTACCCTATTCCCTGCATACTGATGACTCGCGTTGGCTAACAGCACGTCTTTCAGCAGCTCACTAAAGGATGGGCTATTCATCTCAGTCCTCATGCTTCCGTCTTCATATCCCGCCAGAAAAGAAGAAAGGCGAGTCTTTGCTTTGGCAAAAAGAGAAGGAGCTCTTCTTGGCTTTCCCATATGGGAGTGGAAGCTTCAGTGTAAGCGGAAGCTAGACTAGAAGAGAGATTCATCCTAGGCTTTGCTTGGCCCTACTCTAGTTTTGGTGCAGCTAACTAATCTTTGGGTCGAATTTCGTGACTTGATGAAGAGGAAGCCGAGTATCTTTGGTCTTGAAGAGTCAGGCCAATCCAACCGCTTGCTCCTGCCCAACTCAGTCTCAGTCGTACCATAATGCGCCTGGACTCAACACTTTTCTTGCTCCAAGACCACCCTCTAGCCCTCATGTCAAATAGATGACAGAATTGTAAACAATCTTAGAATGATTTAAGCTGAGGAACATAGAGGTCTCTCCCACCATTTTTGTCATATACCTCTGGAATAGTGTTGAAATCACACGCCACTAAGCAGGAGCCTAAACCAAGTGGTTTATCTTAGCGTGCTAGCCGCTGCTTCATTTCGTATAGCGATAACGCTTTCTCTTTCTTAGCGCTCCACCCCGCGCTGGTTGCGCTTTGGTTGGCTTTCTCTTTTTTTCGATTTTCTCTGACTTGACTCAGCTTGACCTACTTGACTCAGCGGTTAGAGTATCGCTTTCATACGGCGAGAGTCATTGGTTCAAATCCAATAGTAGGTAAAACCGGCCGAAACCCCCGCCCCGCTTTTGCCAGCATGACAGCAAGCACAGACTGGCATCAAGGAGTCGAATGACCAAAGCATCGGTTGCTTCCACGAGACTAAACAATCAATGACCAATAAAAGACCAACGAAACGACGAGTGAGAAAGATAAAGAACGCGACGTGGTTCATTGAAGTAGAGGTTTGATCGAGGATTGGAGAGGAGAGGTGGAATAAAAAGCTCGGGATGGATTTTTGAGTCTTTGTGCGAGCCGTATGCGGTGAGAGTCGCACGTACGGTAAGGAGGGGGGTTCGCGTCTATACGTGTAGTGTGGTGGTTGGGCCTACCCACCCTATTTGTTCCATGATCTATGGGTCTACTGGAGCTACCCACTTCGATCAATTAGCCAAGATTTTGACCGGATACGAAATCACTGGTGCTCGATCTAGTGGTATTTTTATGGGGATTCTTTTTATCGCTGTAGGATCCCTATTCAAGATTACTGCAGTTCCTTTTCGGGCGGCTGTAGGACGGACGGCCCCCTATAGGTAGTAGGGTAGGATGGGTGGTACCGCTCAGATAGCGGCCAATCCTCCTAACTGCGCGCGGGCCGGGCTTAGAGCGCGTGAAACTCATCACTACCTCGTAAGGGCGTTGAGACCATAGCATGTTACACAAAAGCGCCGCTTTCTCTGGAGTGTTGTCACACAGCTGCCCGACTAGAAGAGCTACTCGCTCTGTAGTGTTGTCACACAAGATGAGCACGCCGCCCGCCTGCTGGCCGGGCGAATCGAAGTTATCTTCGGGTCAACTGTCCGCCCAGTCAAGTGCAAAAAACACAGTGGAATCACGCAACGCACGCAGCTGGTGTGCTTCCTGCCCACGAGGAAAGAAGAGCGGCAAGGTTCAGATTTGACTGTTTGCAGCATGGGAGCTGATTACCCAAAAAATCCCTGGGAAAAAAGAAAAGATATCTCGGTAACGAAAACCATAGGAGGCTGTATTGGCGAGATCCAAGGGTTCACAGCAGCCCAAAAGAAAAACCGCCTGGAAGTCCGAGGACCTTTAGTACCGTACCGAACCAGCAGCCTTCGCGCCAAGCGACGACCGCCCTTGTCCCTTTCCTTTTTCCATTCAGCCTACTTCTTAGCTTTGTTCCGTCAGTCTAAGGCAAAGTCCGTGACGAAGATCTTTCTATCAATAGATAGGAATGAGTGTTCGTTATAGGGGATAGGATCCATCTGCTCTCTCTCTCTATTTTCTTTGATGCAATTTAGAGAGAAAGAGCAGTGCGAACTAAAAAAAAAGAGAATCGGGAGATTCAAAGATACATAGACATATACAGTAAAGGGATGTATATATTATTCCTATATATATCATCTATCTATGAAAAAAGTAAACAGAGTTCGTTTTTGGGTTCCCCGAATGGATTGGATCGTTTCTGCTTCTGCCAACGAAATGAAGGCCTCGCCCCTTCCGAATGCTTCTCCGATCCTGAACGCGAAGAGAATAAGATGCAGCTCCCCCTCCCTCTGTCTTTTTCCGCTTTGCTAATCTTCCCCTCTAACGCGGGCGGCGGGCGCGGGAGGAAGAAAGAAAGTCGAAGAGCGTCTTCTCCTTTGTCCTTTTTTCAGTGCAACACAGGAAAGCACCCTCTTTTTGTAATCTCTGCAGCTTCCCAGAGGCTTTTTTTTGTATTGAACGCATGGCGTAGCTAGGACCCCCCCAATCATGTTTGAGCCTATGTTCACCCGGGGCTCAAAAAGGAGAATTCCGGAATGCCTGCCGACGTTCAGATAAGGTGCATATCCCTTACCACTAAAGGAAAGGCTCGACGAAGGGGGGGAAGGGTAAGGAAAACGCTTTCGGAGATTGATTTGTTTTTCATCGAAAAGGAAGAAGGCCGAGGGGATAGCAGCCTTCCTTCGGGCTTTGCCTGCCGACGTTCTAATAAAGAATTCCGGCTCGGCCCGGGAAAGCGCTGGCAACAACATAAAGAAAGGGGTCCATGTAGCTGCTGCGCCCGCCCACTGAGCAGCAGGTTCGGCATCTACTACAATACAAAAGAAAAGAAAAGAACTTAACAAAGTGGAATGTCCCGACTACACCCAAAGAAAAGAAAAGAGAGAATCCACTTCAGATAACCACGTCTCTGCTAGGCAGCGTGTGGAATGGCCGAGAGCGGACCAAATGGATATATAATCCAAGCCGAGAGTGGAGTTACGTGAACAGCCGTCTGATGGAAAACAACTTTCACGTTCGGTTCAGAGAGCACTTTTTTCGTTGAGAATAAGTCCTTCCCTTTTGTGTGAATTCCCCAGCGGCGAATTAACCAACTTGTGGGGCCCTATCTATTCAATCTCTCGAGCCCCAAGAAAACCCCCCTCTCCCTCGGACTCAATCTCTCTTTTGACTCTATATATGTGGGCACCTGATATCTATGAGGGTTCACCCACCCCGGTGACAGCATTCCTTTCTATTGCGCCTAAAATCTCTATTTCTGCAAATATGTCACGTGTTTCTATTGTTGCTTCCTATGGGGGTACATTACAACAAATCTTCTTTTTCTGCAGCATTGCTTCTATGATCTTAGGAGCACTGGCCGCCATGGCCCAAACGAAAGTAAAAAGACCTCTAGCTCATAGTTCGATTGGACATGTAGGTTATATTCGTACTGGTTTCTCATGTGGAACCATAGAAGGAATTCAATCACTACTAATTGGTATATTTATTTATGCATCAATGACGATAGATGCATTCGCCATAGTTCCAGCATTACGGCAAACCCGTGTCAAATATATAGCGGATTTGGGCGCTCTAGCCAAAACGAATCCTATTTTGGCTATGACCTTCTCCATTACAATGTTCTCATACGCAGGAATACCCCCGTTAGCCGGCTTTTGTAGCAAATTCTATTTGTTCTTCGCCGCTTTGGGTTGTGGGGCTTACTTCCTAGCCCCAGTGGGAGTAGTGACTAGCGTTATAGGTCGTTGGGCGGCCGGAAGGTTGCCATGAGTAAGGTTGGGAGACCGAAGGCTGTTTTCCGTGCACCGGACACGTAGCTTACCGAATCAGTTGCAACACAGATGGGAATGCATGCTACGAAAGACAGGGTCGAGTCTGATACATCAACCGTCGACTCCATATCCTTGTACGAGTCCACAATCACTACACGAGATGAACCTGGGTTTGGTGAATGGAAGTTGGCCTTAGGTGTAATAGGACTCCCAGTTACTGCGCGCGATCGTATACTGGGGTGCTCCCCGTCGGTTGTTGGAACGACGCGAGCCGGGCCTCGATTCCTTTCATAAAGATGAAGGGACAGAGGTGACTAATTCCCCATCTCATTTGGGGCGGAAAACGAATCGACATCTCGATGTGATACAGCCCTTTCCATTTTCGTTGGGAAAGAACGGCGAAGTCCATCCGAACCCTCCAATGAAGAAATAAGAGGAGAGCAAAGCGCCAATGGCGTGCGAAGGCGGAAGGGGCACGGAGAAATAAAGAAGTGTGGAGGAGAAGCAGCCGAGCTCATTCCCTTCGCTTCCTGGGCCCAAAGCAGTGCTTTGTTTCCTGGCCAAATCAAGGATTTGGGGCTGATTGCAAAAGATATCTGAATAGAAAGATAGATCCATCCATCTATCCAGATATCTAAAAAAGAATCGATTTTGATTTCATGAAACCTTTGATTCAAAGAACTGCGCTTAGCCCCCCCGCTCATGAAACGGCTCTGCTGCAATGGATGGCAGAGGGTCCGTAGTACCCGAAGCACTGGAGTGATCCAGTAGCCGGGAAGGGGCCTAGAAGTGCCTACTACTACACCACACTACACTTGGCTCTACACATTTACAGAGCTTACCCCTGTCCAGTGTCTGGCAGAACGTTGGGGGCTTCAATCGTCGACTCGTTATCCCCATCTCAGCCCAGGCTAACGGAGCCTGACTTATTCAGGGGAGAGAGTGGAGCCTATCGAAGCACTCTTGAGAGTAAGATCCTTGGCTCCTCTTCATTCTCTACAGGGGTCTCTGCCCACATGGAAGCGGGGCAGAGATGGATAAGATCAAACACGGGAATAAGAAGCATTTAAAATGCCTTTTTTATCATTTTTATAGAGGGGGATGGATAAAGTGGGCAAAACAGACTCACATTTTTCAATCTTTTTCGTCTCGACAAAGAAAGAATCATCTTGAAAACGCTCCTAACCCCTTCGTAGGGCCGTGTATAGTAAGTGATCCAAACCTGCCCGGAGCGAGCCCCCCCTTAGAGGCAAGTGAAGTTGGTGAGCCGTATGATGGGCAACTATCTCCTGCGGTTCGGAGAGGACTCAGCTGTTAGTTAGTACCCCCTTGGTTTCGGGGTGGACCCTTTCACTCTATTTTATTATATACGCTTAGCGAAAAGAATGTTTTTTGATAGACCTAGGACATGGATTCTATATGAACCAATGGATCGTGACAAGTCGTTACTACTAGCAATGACTTCCTCTTTCATTACTTCATCCTTTCCATATCCCTCTCCCTTGTTCGATCTTACTCATCAAATGGCACTCAGTTCATATCTGTAAATTCGATCATTTACAAGGTTCAAAGAAAGGGTGGACTGCAGGTAAGCACTAATTAAAACCTCTGCATTTCCGTGATTCAAAAACAAGGGCGTACGTAGCCCATTGTAGATTCCAGCCGAGAAGATTAAGGAATTGTGACAGCAACCATGTTACTTGCTAAATTTTGCCTATATCTACTCCAAAACTGGAGGCATTCATCGAAAGCTAGCAAGAGTATTTCATCCTTAGTGAACTGAGAGATGTTCTATCGCTCCGCGCCTTATTTACTTATTCAGTCTAAATACGCTCCTTCGGGCATAATAAGCAGAGTCTGGGAGTTATAGAAAGTAGGTCAAGTAGTGAAGAAGTTGGGTCTTGGGTAAGCATGTTGGACTAGATAGAAAGACGCATTACTTCGGACTTGGGTAACTCTTGACGCCGATATAGATGTGTTTTCTTTTTGCCTATAAGAAATCCTCCTTTATGTATGACTGGGCTTGTGAGAAGTGGTCTAATACTATCTATTCAGATATGTCTCTTCTTATCTTATGGATAAGCTAGGGAGGGCATAGGTAATTGCTTGGGGGGGCTAGTCAATGAAGAATTGAGTATCTAATAAGAATTTCTTGTGGGCAAGAGTAGGGTTGACTTGGTAGGTAGAACTATTCTTATGGTTAAGAAGCTAGGCCGATATGCTCATACTAAGTGTTGTAATCTCTCATTCATGCGCATTAAGGAAATTGTAAAGAAGAAAGTCAAACGCTCTACGCCTCGTCGAATAAGAGTGTTTCCGGATCATATCTATTCTTCTCGGGTACTCTTTCTTAATGAGAAAATCATAACTTGATCCGATCTTTATGTCGCACAGTGGTGTCCCAGGCTAGGGCTGCAGGTCCAGCATAAGAATCTAAACTAAAAAAGTATGTTTACGTGGTCCATAAATAATGGTGACAGAAATCCCTCCTACTGCGCCTCAACTTGGACTGGAGCTTTCGGGTCTCTAGGTATTGAATTAAAGAACGGGTTTAGCTTTGCTTTGGGGGGAGTCCTGGTGGGGAGATATGCTAGCAGGTAATGGCTCAGCTTCTACTTAAAAAGCGTTTTAAGCGGGTTTCCCTATTTATTTGCGGGTCTCTCGTACAAGATTCTATCAGTTACAGCGGATTCAAGGGATGGAGCCAGATCTACTATCCGCTTGCTGTCCCTAAGCTGATAATTGCCCGAGCCTATTTGTTTTTTTCCGGGGAGGGGCACATAGCGATAGATACTTTAGAAACCTATCACTAAGAATAAGAAGCGGGCTCACTGAAAACCAAACTGTTCGTATTTCTTTAAAACGCTGCTGCCCTAGCCGGGGGTCTGTCTATAGAAGAAGGGAATCAATAGGAAGGAGCCCGAGTGAAGGGTTGATTCAACCAAAGCAAGAAACAACCCTATCTTCTGAGTGAAGGGACAACCCAATCATTCCTAAGTACCAGAGCCATGGCGCGGAGTACCATTACATTACCGGCACTTTTCTTTGAATCACTTCTTTGATCATTAAGATCCTGTTCCCCGAGCAACCCGATCCGATATTCCTTAACTGCTATCTTTCCTTGCTTTTAAATAAACAACTACTTCATTTCAATTCATTTGCAAGACCAGGCTTGCTCTCCGAGGTGGCATCCCCTCCTAAGCGAAATACTAGAGTAGAGGGCTTCCCGTCTTTACTTGCTTCTGGTTGATGACAGCTACATCCTTAGCTGGTTTGACAACCCTTGCTAGCTTCTTACTTTCTTACTTCCTCGCTGGGTTCCCCCTAATCCGAGTGTTCTTCCAAAACAGCTATCCACCGACTAATACTTACCTGCCTCCTTACCCGCTTTCCAAAAACCCTATCTGTCATTGCATTGCCGTGGTTTCGCACCTCCTACGCCAATACTTGCTTAAATAAATTCTCTAGGGAAGTAGGGCTTCAAGGAAGTAGACAACCACTTATCGTTATCGGGGAGGATGGATGGTTGTCCCTTCTTCTCAATAGAATCCGATAGACAAGAATCGAAAGCAGCTGATTTATTCCTCAAGTAAGTCAGTTGATGATTCAATTCCTTCAAAGATGGCAAGAGTGGGGCATCTAGATCGATTCGTTTTCCGGTTGTTATACCGCGAATAGAAAGAATTCTGATTATCTGTTGAGGCAAGCTATTCATCATTAACAGGAAAGATCCCAAAGCTGTTATTGCTAACATGGGATAGCCTGACTCTACGCTACAATCTCTATTTTCTTATGATATTGAATCTGGCTTCTATTATTCAATCTCTAGTTACCGTGGGAAAAGAAAGAGACAAGAGCTCTTAGTCCGACAAGACAAGAGAGGATATGCCTCCAAAAGCTTCTTCAATAGCAGTGGATTGAATTCATCTGCACACTGATAATTCACCAAAAACAAGAGGAAAGAGAGCAGTGGATGATTTAACACTAAGCCAATCTTGAACAGCAGAGGGTTCATCTCTATCTTTAGACTTGGGAAAAACTTCAGTTGTTGGTTGGATTACTGGCTGAAACAATAGACCTGTTGGTTAGAAAAGCCATTATTTCACAACTGTTAAGGATTACTTCAGGAGGACCTATTAATAGTGCTTTGATCCCTGCTTAGTGTTTTCAAAAGATAGTTGGAAAGGTAGGTCTATTTCTTCTTTATCTTTGTAGATCAACCTAGCTTTGTACATGCTATTGCTTCTACAATTCACAAGAGTCATTTCTCCCCAAAAATAAATAAGGTTCACTCCAGGTTCTTAATAGGCAGTAGGCCCCTAAGTCAAAACTACCATAACTTCTTTCTTACAATCCGATTACTATTTGATCGAGAGATAGGCACATTTCTCCATGATATAAACTATCCAATCCACCTCTTCTATTATGAAATATAAACCAGACATCGTCGGCGTAAGAACAAGACGGATACTTCTCCTCCACCCTTGGAACGAGTAGTAGCTTCTAGTTTCGCAGGAATGACTAGAACGCTCAGATATGGAATTCTTTTAGGCTAGCTCCGGGCTTGCTGTTACAAGCGATTCGAATCGTTTTCCTGTGCTAGTTGTACAGTACTATACTACAACTACATTTCTTTCCTATTGCTTACCCTAGCTCTACTTTTGAAACCGAACGAGTATTGCTAGTTGTTACAAACAAACCCACCAAGCTATCTCATCCTCCTCCCCCGGGTTTCCTTCCCGCGACCTGTGCTAGTAGTATGTCTCCGTTGCTATTTACTTTCTCGAATAGACTAGTTGGACAGCTATCTACGCATTTACCAGTGCTACTTTAACGAATCGGGTAGTTGGACAGCAGGAACTCTTTTTTCTTACTACTCGTCCAGTACTAGCATCCTTTGCCTTCTCTATCATTCCAGAGCTTCTCAGCAGACAATCTCAGCCCCCTAGTTTAAGTCTACGTCCTCAGGGGCGCCCTTTACTTGGTTGAGATCTAACCACCTTATGATAGCACCCCAATATTGACGATCATAGATCCAGGCGGGCCCCCCTACCCAGAGACATTATAGCTCATCGGTCTATCAAGATAATAAAATTCATTAATTAAATTCCTGAGGAGAAAAGCTTTGTCTGGGCTCAAATTCCAATACCATTGATCGAGGATAGGGTTTTGAAGGAGGAGATGCAAGAGGGGTCACCATTGTTTACTTTTCATGCCTACTTGCCGGCGGAAGCGAGTTACGGCTTTGCTTCTTTCGTGATTCACTTGGAATTCACTTTCTTTCTTTGCATTCAATTCTAACTTTGGGATTCCAGAACATTCAAGAAAGAAGGTCAAAGGACTCAGGCTTTAATGCCAAAGTACTGGGCAGAGCGTACTTACCTACTTAGACAAGAGGGATACTTATAGATAGATCTCTATGAGCGTAAGGCAAAGTGGGCAAGACTACTTCCACAACTACATTTTCGCCATTTTGGTTATAGCCCTTGCGGCTGCTGAAGCAGCTATTGGACTATCCATTCTTTCTTCCATCCATCGTAACAGGAAATCAACTTGTATCAATCAATCCAATTTTTGGAATAATTAGACATAGAATCCCCTAAAAAACAAAGGGGCATATATAATAATAAGAAACATTAAGATGAATAGAAATAAAATCTTATTTTCTTATTAGTGTTTAATAATATCCTTTTTTTGAGTAGGTTATTTAATAGTATTGTTTTTTACTTATTGAATATTGCATTTTTGCAATTCATTGATATTGCAATAATTTATATTGAAAAGATGATAGCTAATTTATTGGCTAATTCGAATTAGTATGTAGAATTCGTATAATTATAACTGTTGAAGCCTTAAATTCAAGTCTCTTGGCTTTCTAAGATAAGATCAGAGGAGGAAAAGAATGAAGGTGTGGGCGGGAAGGAGGAGGCAAGGCCCCCTCAATGTGTATTCGACTACTCATTACAGAACCACCGATTGATCCGATTAGACTTCCCGCGGGGTAGCACGGGGAACTTGCTGAATCAACTCCTTGGAATCGGAGGCCTGACTGAGGGTCAATCCTATGGTAACCTCAACCTAGGAATGCCTGTTTCACTTCCTTGACAGAGCCAACTGAGATGCTCTGTCTCGATGTTGACCTAACATGGATTGATTAGAAATTCTGAAGGGTCTCATCCTGATCTCGCAAAGGATCAGCAATAGCTGTGTGTACTCGAGGACTCTTAGGGAAAGAAAAGCACTTTTCTCTCTCAGCAGTTAGACCGGCTATGGGCGGGTTGGTTATATACTGCGCCTTCCTTCTTTCGAACCTTTTGGTATGTATTGCCCCAGAATAGAATAGATCAGATCCACCGGACCAGAAACTCAATTCCGCACTGCTGCTGAGTCGTCGGGCTTATCCACCTCAGGAATTCGTGGAATTTCCGTTTTTGAATTGCGTTGGGGGAAATCTACCAAAGCTAGGCAGATAGATAGACTCCTTTCCCGCTGCTAAGGGAGAGCAAGAAACTAAATCACATGATTTTTCACCAGCGCCCTTTTTTTTGCGGGTACTAAGAGTCCTCTCACTACCAACCAGCAGACATCATCATCTGGCTGGGTCTTGCCGGTATCAACAACGAGAAAGAAGAACCAAATGGAAACAGCAACTAACTATGGCTCTTGGCCCAGACAACGTCCTAGGCGTAGGGGAGATCAAAACAAGAAGTCACGCCTAGACGACGACGCCCGTCCTGGGCTGCAGTAAGTAGATCGGGAGGTCGTTCCGCCCCTTGTCCCCGAAGATGGGTAATATGTTCTCATACAATGTTGCTCCAACTTTTTTCTAGAGGGCCTAGCTGGCGAGCGATCCCAGTCCGCGGCAGAGAACAAGACAGCAAGCGAGCGTACCTTTGTTCGCTTCTTTTCCACCAAGCACAGAAGTTTAAGGAGAACTGTAGGTCGGTGGCTACCTAAGGAAACTCCGATTCGATCCGCCCCCCGGCTGGGAGGCATCTACCTCATCCCGATCACAAGGAGAGGTTCACCATGATGGGGGGGGGTCAGGTACTTGAATTCTTTTCGTTCCGGAAAGAATTCAATGCATAGGGGACCATCCTTTTTTTTGCGGCATGCTCTCTGATTTACAGATTCGCAGGGGGCCGAGGGCCAACCTTAGTTGACTGACAATGACAAAGGCTTGCGAAACAAAGTAGCGCCTTTGAAATGGAATCTTAATTAAGTAGTCGTCTATCAGTGGTGCGAAGCAGCTTTGCCCCGGGGAGCGAAAGGTTATACCTTTGTAAGCGAACAGCGGTTCTTCTATGTAGGGTATTCCTCCTTTACTCTCTTAATTAACGTCGAGCTAAGTGACTTTGTGTAGCGTAGTAGAATGAAGGCTACGTACGCACCGACACTCTCTTATCCCTAAGCCTCTTCTCTAACTCGCTCGCCTACAAAAAATAGTAGGCGAGGCACTCAGCCGCTGACTTTGACTGTAGTGTAGTGTAGTATACTTTCGTCGCCTTTTCTTTTAGAACCCTTTCTCATGTTCTTTCATTCATCAAGTAGGCGAACCGTCAGGTCCTTAGTAGCGTTGACAAAGAAGAAGAGCCAAAAAGAAAGCTAGAATTTCCATTCCAATAGTGAGACCAGCTTGACAAGCTACCTTTCGGGTGCGAAGATCATTTTTTATGACTTCCACTTCTCGATCCCGGCCCGGAAAAGTGACCGACCCAATGAAAGAAAGGGTTTATGAGCCCTAGCCCTGTAAGCCCACACCTGTGTAGAGTAGATCGTTCAACACCTGCGGCACAAACCCATTTTTGACCAATTGGTCCGTATATCATAGGCGACCGAACGGCCGCCCCCCGTCTTACTAGACCAACCTGCTATAATTATTCCATAAACACCTAGCGAAGATATGGCAAACAAATAAAGTAGCCCTATGTTCGGATCTGACAATACCATACCATAATCAAAAGGTACAACGGCCCAAGCGACCAGACTTAACATAAATGTAGCCACTGGAGCCATTCTAAAAAGGGAGAAATTAGCACTACTTGGTGAAATAGGTTCTTTTAGAATCAATTTAAAACCATCTGCTAGAGGTTGTAACAATCCGAACGATCCCACTACATCAGGACCCTTTCGACGTTGCACAAAAGCCATTACTTTACGTTCAGCTAGCACTAAAAAGGCTACTCCTAGTAGAAGTGGTAGAATTAAACAAAGTATTTCCGCTGGAACAGCTATGTACGTTTTCGATTTTCTATTCACTCATGATCGGGCCTGACCTGGTCGACCCGATCAAACTATTGAACTTATGATCTGGCCTGGTTGACCCAATCATGATATTGAAGGATGGGACCTTTTCTCGATAAACTCCGGATCCCGAGAAGTTTTGAAGATGGTGCTCCTGTTACGTTACTTCGAATGGAATCCTCACTTGACTAAGCATAAGCGAAAAACGTGGCTGAGAGTAAGCAATCCCCTTTCCTAGTGGTTGAGTCATGATCAGAAATATTGCGAAAGAAAGTGAAATGTCCTATCGTCGTCCCAATTTGGGTAATCCACGATGTCTTCATTTTATGTACCCATCTTTACTCGTTTTCGGTGTATCGATAGTTCGTTGTACTACACTTTGAACTAACCTAGAGTAGAGGCCGTGCTTAGGAAAAAATCGATATCAGTGAAGTAATCCCGGAACTCTAGAAATCGTGAAGAATTTCTTCCATTTTGTTCAATATCGCGAATATAGCGGAAAAGGGCCCCCTCTAGAACATTCCTTTGAATGGAATTGTTCATTGGGTTCGACTTGTTGTTCGAAAAAATCGAAAGCAGTCTCTCGTATGTTATTGTAAGGTGATTCATTCATAATATTTATTATGTGCGGTTTCAAGATGCTAAAAAAGTATATTTTGTAATCGGCTTTTGAGCTCCATTATGTGTACTTCATCAATTTAGGAATTATGGACTTGGCGGTAGTGGTCAATACTAACTGCACCGTCTAAATGCTCCCTGACCAAGTTAGCGTACTCGCCAGGGTTGAGTTGAGGGCCCGTGCGCTAATTGGGCTTCGAGGTTGGCTATACGCGAAAAAAGCTCGCTTTCTACTGATCTGCGGCCTGTTCTGTCCTAAACAGTTCCTGAATGTTATTTGTTTCATAGGAAGATTCCAAAAGCACATTGATGCCGAAAGAATCTTCGGAACCGGTGGAGAGGCTATTCTGATTGAAGGCTAGACAAATAACATGACTGAGGTATGTAAATCAAACCAGTGAAATAGCTTTATAATATTAGATAGATATAGAATATAAAAAGCAAAAGCCTGATAATGGGTTGGTTTCAAACACGAAAGAAGAAAACAAAATTATTGCTTTCTTTTTTTTGGTGCTTGCTTTTCGCCTGCCTTCCCGACCACGGATAGGCTACGGGGCTTTGCACTTCGGCCCCTGTGAATACCACATCAAGGTGATAGGATTCGAACCTATGGCCCTCTGTACCCAAAACAGATGCGCTGACCAGACTGCGCTACACCTCGTCTCCCCCCCGGAACATATGGTATGGATCTACCCAAAGACTCGAACCGCAGTCGCCCACCCCGCGGCACAGGGAGGCGAGAACCACCGCTTTTAGGAAATAAGCCTACAATTTGATTTGATTCTCGTCTCGTTTCACTTGCATTTTCTTTCGGAATGACTTGATCGTTCTGAGAGTGGAATCGAACCACTCACTCCGGAAGGATTTAGAGTCCAAAGGGCCCAGCGAAAGAAGTCCCACGCCAGCAGCCTGCCAGAACCATTAATACAGGGTTTGATCCACTGAACACCCACACAATCTCGATTTGACAGATCATCGCCATCTCTTTGGACATGCATGTGTTAAGCAAATGGACTGAACTGAATGAAGAGTGATGTCACATCGCATTTTCGATCTTAGGCGAACGATGGGTTACCGGGTCTACGACCTCGCAAGGCACTACTGTAGACCTCTTTGGGCCAGACGCTTTCTCAATCAAAAATGGAAAGAAGGAGTTCACCTACGTCATTTCTCAAGCAAAAATGGAAGCATTAAGTCATCGTTCCGTCATACAACATCTAAGGTCATCCCTTACGACTTCCCTACATCACCCTTCTAAGCTCCTTTGCCCTATGACAAAAGTCTACTTTGAATGAATGATCATTTTACGGTTCGATTCCGGCTCGTGACATGAAGAAGAAGTCCCAAACAGGGATCAGATGAGTTTGCACAGCGTTACTTTGTTGACGGAAAATCAAATTGTTCTTCCGGTTCCTTCAGAAGACTATGCTTACTTTCTTTTCTCTTACCTCAATCAAGGAAATGTATTCCGTTCCTCGAATCGGGACTTTCTTTGTCGAGGATCTCTGGTACTCCATCGAGTTTCCGTTTCTTCTTCTAATGGCTGTGTCCGTCTAAGGTGGCTATTTGAGCGATTTAAGTATCGCGGTTGTCTTGAGCTCTGGATTGATGGACGGGGCTGGGTTCAATTTCAACTCGGAGATAGCCGGGTCTATAGCTATAGTAAGAGCCGCTTTGTGAACAGCATCGGATAACATAGCAAGGGTAGCCGCAATAGAGCAATTATGCCTTAAGCCCACCTTCTAGCTGGAAGAAAAGACTTTTCTTATTCCAAGCGTGAAACGGGCAGTTAGTTCAGTGAGGACAGCAGTTCCAGCAAAGACAGTGGAATGGTAAAGCTGTTCATTCTCAACGGGAAAGGATTTCTCTATTGCAACGGGGCTAGTTTCAACAAGGTGAGCAAAGCTAGATACTTAGGCTTGTCCAGTTGTTCCACCAACCCCTGCTCCCGACCCAGGTACATTCTTCTTGGCAGCTCAAGACCTTTCTTGTTCCTTGCTCCCGTGGATCGATACTAGTTACTTACCTTTAATCTTAGCTTAGTGTCTTTTACCTAACTCGCCGAGCTTTTTTTATCTTGGTTATTGGCTTTTTTACTCAAGTTAGAGCTTTTCTTTCCTGGCTTTTTCACTCGCTTGGCTTTAGCTCATTTTTTTTGTCCATTTCTTCTCTTCCCCTCGAAGTATCCAGAAGAATGGCAATGCAAACAAAATAATAGCAATAGTCGTCTCGTAGGTGCTGGTGAAAGAATAGCTTATGGGGCTGGAGTCAAAGGAGCTTTCATAGACATAGAAATCATAATAGAAAGAGCAGGCCTGCGAGCAGCGAGTGCCCTTTGTAAGTTGCGAGCCTGCCTGTCAAACCATAGGCGCCTTACCGCCCCCCCTTTCTTTTTTGAATTAGAAAGAAGGGGATGAAAGACAAAGAAAGAGATCAGGTTATTTATGATCGGAGAAAAGGAAGGGGCGTGGTTGATGTGTCACTGGGAACCCGTAGGAAGGGGAGACGACCTTCACATCTGAAATCGCCAACATGAACACAAACGAAATCGTCGAATTTCGTATAGAAAGAAAAGGAACCACTTCTATTCTCTTCTCTTTTCTTAGGTATATGAAGAATTGCTTTTTGGTCCCTTTCGTCCAGTGGTTAGGACATCGTCTTTTCATGTCGAAGACACGGGTTCGATTCCCGTAAGGGATATTACTTCATCCTGGCCTTCAAATCGTTGGTGCTGATTATCATATAATCTCCTTGCTTTGGAGTGAAGAAAAGAAGTTCGATCAGTTCATTCAATTAGGAAGCGTCAGACTAGGCCTTTCTTTCAACGAATGTCTCATTCTAATCTACCTACCCGGATCCCTTTGCTACTAAGCGAGCCAACTATCTATCGACAGACCCATCAGCTTTGCACTTAACTAACCCATTTATTTCCAACAGTTTGACGCCGTTTTCCCACTTGTACTTCTATGCCTTGCCCCATAGAGAGGAGTCTTCTTTCTTCGGAAAAACGGCTGAATTCGATTAAGTATTCCCATAGAGAAAAAAGCCCACTAATAACTGGAGGTAGTAGCCCTTCCTCTTTGGTCTAGTTGACCGCAGCACCCATTGCCGAAAGCAGCTCATACGGGGGTATTTCCTTGGCCAACGCTTCTAGTAGGAGGCATATTCCTTTCTCCCGAGGGTGAGGTTTCTCACTTTTGCCTATGGCTGGCATAACCAAATCTAGAGCGGAGTGAGCCAATCCATTTGTAACCGTTTCAAAGTCTTCTGCGGCATCTTCTGGATCAGAATCTCCTGCTCAACCGAGAATGAATTCATTTTTCGCTGTAACCTTCCTTGAGAAGAATGGGTTTTGGTGAAGTGGGGCTGGTATTGGTATTTGTTCTAAGAAATACAGTGCAATTTCTTCGAAGCAGCAAAAGTCGTTCCTAAGGGAGCGTAGTGTAAGTTTTCTGCTCAAAAGTCGTTTCGAAGGGAATGCAGAGCTTACAGCGAAAAATAAACGCTGATTCCGCTGAAAGTAAAAGGCGAAGAAGCTCTTAAGGGAGGCTTACAGCAAAAAATAAACTCTGATTCCGCTGAAAGTAAAAGGCAAAGAAGCTCCTAAGGGAGGCTTACAGCGAAAAATAAACGCTGATTCCGCTGAAGTGAAAGGCGAAGAAGCTCCTAAGGGAGGCTTACAGCGAAAAATAAACGCTGATTCCGCTGAAGTGAAAGGCGAGGAAGCTCCTAAGGGAGGCTTACAGTGAAAAATAAATGTCGACCTTCAGCAAATATCATTTTGCATAATATCACATCATTACATCATTTGCATAGCATAACATCATACATCATAGTGCATCAACAATGCAAGAAGGGGGGTTTCAATATTGATATTCGAAGATCGTTTTGAAGAAATAGTGGCACGGCACAAACAATAGCCATGGAAGGGTTATATCTTCATCAAACTCTAAGATGGAAAGATCTATTGATCATCGATTTTACCAGGATTGGTTACTGATTTCATGAGCACGGATATTATTTACGAAGCATGAAAAGAAGGGAAGGTGTTTTTTTCGCCGAAGGCTCAAAAACGGTATGTGTATAATGTTTCATGCATCGCAAATAATAGAACTATAAACAGTTAATAAATTACACCCTAAGTTACACAATATTACACATGATTCTCAACAAACATTACATTCTGAGTGTTTTTGCAACAGCATCTAATCTTCCCTTAAGACTACTTCTGCAGCTTCGTTTAAAAGCTGATCAACAACTCTATCCATGATGGCTTCGGCCATTTGTCTAATTTTGTCATCCCCCTTCGTGTGGGGGCACCCAGATGACTCAGCAGGTTCTAAGGGAAGAGTAGATACGGATTTATTACTATTACAAACCCTGAACAAGTTCAAAGTCAAAAAATTACAACAAAGAGACAAAAACCACTAGTTAATACCTATTTGCCCTTCGGGCTCTGCGCTTTTCTCAGCAGCCTCTGCTACTTTTCTAGCATCATGGATGCCTTTTTCGCTTTTTTGAATAATCTCTTGGGCCATTTCCCGGCCACCATTATCCCAGATGTCGGTGAAAAATTTTCCACCAACCATGCTAGCTTCGGCCGAGGGGGCTTTTATATCTTCGGAGGATAAGGCAGTTTCGGATTGTGTTAAAGTTTTCACATGCTCGCAGCCTTTCCTCTCCAAAATAGTAGCAATCCCCCTGGCACCCGAGAAAGCACATATGTCTACGCAGCTATTCAAAATTTCCTCAAAAGCCTCGGCTTCGTGATTGATCCATTCAATCGGGCCCTCGGGGTTCCCCCTTGTGAAGTTTTCCTCGCTCGAGAATGCGCCAACGCTGGCGAAGCTAGTTTTTATTTTCTTAACGCATTCTATAGATTTGTCATAGCACCTTTTTTTGGATGCACGAAGCTCTTCAATGTTTCCTTCTAAATGATTTGCCCACTGGTCGCTAAGTTCTCGTTTCGTTTCTTCAAGTATGCGTTCTTCTTTAGCTCGGGCCAACTGTCTCCGAAGACTCTCGATTTCTTGCTTTTGAGCTTCAGCTTGAGCTTTAGAAGTAGCTTCGTCTTCCTTTATCTTATCCACCAATGTAAGCAGAATTTTGTCTTTTTCCAAGGCTTCGTTTCTTAGCTTAATAACCTCTGTTCGAAGGTTATTAAGAGCAATAGTGCAGCTTTCGTCTTCAGCATTCTTTTGTGCCCTTAAGGCATTGCTGAGTATTAAGCCCTGTGCAAAAGAATGAATGGATTAAAAAAAATTTACCTTCAGACTATTGTATGCAAGGCTATCTACAAGATCGTCCTTCGTCATGGCGCAGAGACCAGCTTCGAGCTTCGGGAACCCCATACTTCTAGCCATCTCCCGGCAGACGGATAATTCCTTGTTATCTGGGAGGCAGTATAAGAAGTCGTCTTCGTCTGTGCCATTGAATACTAAGGCCCCTTTTGGATACCTCAGTTCTTGGGCATAGTGATTAGCTTCAAAAATCTCTTCTTCAGATAATCTTTTTCCCGAAGCATGTCGAACAATATAATCGAGGGCTTTGGAGGATGCTTCGGGGGCAACAGTGCCAGTTTCTTCAACTAAAATCGGCTCTGTCATTTTCGTTTCTTCGGCTTCCAAGAATTTTACCTTGGTGGGCTCTGAAGGCCCAGCTTCAGTCTCAGATTGTTGCTTTGGAGCTTCGGCAACAAAGACTTCAGTTTGCACTTCGGAAGTTTCAACAATTTTCTTCGGAGTTGTGCTTGAAGACTTAATTGTCTTCAAAACATCTAGCACATTAACCATCCTTTTTCTTTTCGGGGTCACCGCTGGACCCTTTTGGTTTTTTGCTGCCTCAATTTTTGCTGAAGGACTTAAAATTTCTAATGATTTTGTTTCTTCAGTCCTCGGTTTTTCTGTTTTTTCTGTTGATGGTGCTTCAACCATTTCTTTGATTTTTGGCACTGGAGGTGGTTCTTTAGCTTCGGTGGCCGAAGAGGTCTCACCAATAAATTCAGGCACTGTGGTCGGTTCAATATAACATGGCCGGTGTGTGAGAACCTTTACCTTTTTTCTCTTCGGCGCTGGCTCGCTAGGAGCAGCTGAAGCAATTTCCTTTGCAGAAGAAGTATTCTTTCTTTTTTGACCCCACGCTGGGTAATGGTAGTCGGGGTAGACAAACCCAATTGCATCAAATACTCGGTTAAGTCTCTTCTTTTTTCGGCCTCCGAAGGTCGCTGATAATGCAGTATCTTCGGCCTTCGAGTATACCCCAAGCAATTCGTCACTTATGGCCTCAATACTTTTTAACCAGTCATCATCTGGCTCAACAAACTTATCTCCGTATTTGAATGTGTATTTTAGCCTAACTAGTCCACCTTCGTCAGTCTCTTTAATGGTTCCCTCCAGCATTTCCCACTTTTCCACAAGTGGCCATACTCTGAAACAATGTGTTCTTGGACCAAATCCCTTGTTCCAATAAAAGAGCAAACAACGCTGAAGGCTCTCTGGCATTCTTCGGCTGCTTCATTCATTTCCACCTTCGGCTTCCGGAGGCCGAAGCGTTGCCAGATAGGGCGCATAATGATACCCTTGATATCTTCACGTGATTTCAAGTCATTTTTCACATAAAACCATTCCGTCATCCAGTCACCGGGCCACCTCTTTCGAAAGGTTGGCACAGGGTAGCTTGACCCAGACCGAGCGCCGAAGCTGTAGCAGCCAAAGTTGTTGTGATACTGCTCTTTGCCCCAGGGTTTTGTCTCATACAATAGCTCGTGTACGTTACAGAAGCTTTTTGCGTTAGGTTCCAAACCTTGGCTCCTCACGGCCCACACAAAGATGTTCATCCTTATGATTGCTTCGGGGGTAAGTTGGTGAAGGTAGATTTCAAATGTCTTCAGTACTTCCACGACAAAACTATTCAAGGGAAATCGTAATCCGGCTTTTAAGAAGCTTTGGAATATCACGACCTCATTTTCCTCGGCAGTCGGACAACTCTTCTCTCCTTCGTCAGCCCTCACAACAGACAAGTCCCGAAAATATCTGCCCATCATATTGACGAGATGATTTTCCTTAATACTGGAATTACCAAAAACTTCATGGCTTGGTCGCCAGGGTCGATCTTCGGAATCTTCACCACCACTATCCACATCGTAACTTTCACTGTCGCCAGTATTTTCAGATAAACCCTCCAAAATCTCCCTGGTAATATTCTCTGTATTAGTCTTTGACATTGATTCAAGAAAGCCCAGGTGCATCTCCTTAGAAAGGCTTAGCTTTGAAGCACCAACAACTTTCTTATCTTCAGACATCTTCGCAAATGCTGACAAAGCGCACTCGAAACCGAAGCTTAAAAATTTAAAACTAAGCAAGTGTTGTTGCGCGCAGGCTAAAAAATTGGGTGAGTAAAAGCAGGTGGCAAGGGAGCGTGCCAAATAGGCTGGTGCTGAGCTCTTATTTATACAGCTAGCGCGTTGAAAACTGGAGGGTCTCGCTTGTCAAAGACTGTTGTTATTCTAACAAAGGGAAGGTGTTTTTTCGGACCTTCGGCTTAAGGCCTTCGTCCATATCGCAATATGAATTTATCGTTCTAGCAAATTAATATTGCGAGGGGCTACTGTTGGGGGCCTTCGGCTTCCGAAGGTCCTCAAAAATATGATTTGACAATGTTTGTCAAGTGGAATATGTGAACAGGTATCTTCGGAATCGGGTCACGAATATACAAGAATATGGTCAAGATGAAGCTTGAGTAGGACGGAAGGCGATCATGACGAAGGAGAAGATGATCACGAAGCTATGCGCAGAAAAAGCTTCGGCATGACAGCAGAAAAGGGGAACCGACTTATATGATGAAAAGCAAAATTAGACCTCGAAGAATCACTATAGAGTTATTGATAAATGTAAAGGGCATTAATGTAATTCTTCACGGGCTGCGTCCTGTGCCTATAAATAGATGAACAGTACTCTCGTACTGTTCGGGCGGATCTGGCATCTGCTTTTCGCATCACGCCTGTATCTTTACTTTTCGACAATCTAAAGGTACATTTATAATTTGTTATTATGACTCTAGTAATACAAAATAGAAATAAGTTGATGATAATATTTGTATTATTGTTCGTATTCCATGTACATATTCTTCTTCATCATATGTTGGACTTACGAAGGTCTCCTCCTTCACAACCTTCGTCTGAAATTCATTATATCCGAAGGGATATAATGTCTTAAAGGACGAAGGACTTTAACATTTAACACTTTTTATGTTGCCTTGTTCTTGACTCTTAGCATTTGAGAACAAGTCACCAACAGGTCCCTAGGGTTACATGAAAAAATATAAGAGACGGGCTCTTCATGAAGAGTCTGTCTCTACACAACTCTTCATACATATTGTTTCTTAATTATATTTATGATCCAAAATATCATGCAATTTCTTAGTTGTCTCTTGTACTTAGAACCGAATCTGAATCTCTAGGTTGTACATGCCCTTACGGTGATAAAAATCAATACTAGCTAGGGCCTAGGAGCACGTGCTTTGCTACGGTATCTATATATTTTGTTTAAATATAATAGTTGTTCAAACACGTCCAAATCTTCACTATGAGTAGCTGAAATCCTTCTCGCGTCCTCGTGAATTTACGCCTCGCGGGCATAGCAGGTGGTAGCGCCATGATAGGTGTCCGCGCCGGCACCCCTAGAGATGGCAATAGGTCGAGTTCGAGTCGAGCGAAGCAAAAACCCGCTTGTGATCGCACCCGTAAAGTCTTACTAAACCCGTTTGCGGTCGTACCCGCGAGTGCAATTCCAAACTTGCACCCATTGGGTTTCGGATGGGTTTTGGGTCAACCACAGGTTTTTACTCAGTGTGCATTTTTAGACAATAATCCAATTATAAGCAATTAAGTACCAACGATATTTGAATTATATCTACATATTTGAAGCCTTCTCATATTGGGCACCAACAAAAGATTTCATGAATTATTAGCTAAGTTATTTATTCAAAATAATTACCATTGTATCTTAATCATTTTTTACAAAATAAAGAATAAACTAAATTTTGAGTCGGGTGTGGGTCGCCCACAGGTTGAAATAGAAATTCGCGCCCACACTGCAAAACTTTGGGTCGGATGCGGGTTGCACTCGCGGGTCAAATCTTCGCCCGTATCCGCATCCGTCGGGTTTCGGGTTTGCGGGTTAAATTGCCATCCCTAGGCACCCATCCCCATATACCTAACTAATAGTCTAACACCAATTTAGAAAACTCATGTATCTTAATCAATGACTAGTGTATTACACGCGCTCATGCACGCATGGTGGAGTGAACCTGTGTATGTATGTATAGAGCGATATTGTGGTGGATAATGTGCTACGATGGTGATTAAGCAAGTAATTTTGGTTGTAGAGTAGATAAATGTTGTAGCACACTTAACACAAACTTGAGAGTAATTTGATAAGACATGTATCATACATGAAGTTTGGTTGTAACATAAACATACAATGTAATATTCATTAAAAAGGAATTATGCGTTTTCTGATACGAGGTGCAGCAACATACATAAAACAAGACATGTTGTTTGTTGTAAGAGGTTGGTCGTACGTACACGAAAGTAGATTGCTTTTGCAGCATGGGTAAGCTTTGTAGGCACAATAAATAGAATCCTGTGAGACATAAAAATGTTAATTGCGGTTAGGTTCTTTTTGTTTGGTACTGAAGATGTTGGTGTATCATTTATACAATATAAAATTGAGTAGTTTTATGTATTTTAATTAGTATGTCCATGTTAGCAGTAGTATGATGGGAAATTTTGAAAAAAACCTATATGTTAGGAAGGGGGAATTAGCATGTCAATGTTAGCAATAGTATGATGGGAAAATTGAACATGTAGGACTATGAATATATAGTTTAGGAAACATGATATAAGTGTTAAAAATGAATATTAGATGTGCATAGCAAGGAAGTCTGTTATCTTTTTTACATACCTGTTGTAGTACACATGAGTTAATGGGGTATCTGGGTTGAAGTACCACTTAATTATACTTGCCCTACATTAGAAGAAGCATTGTTGGTTTCATGTTTAATAGGAGAACTAATGCAGAAGTGAAATCAAACGACTTCGTAGTTTAACCTTTAAATTGTTTAGTTAAATAGTTGACAAATAATATGATTATTGGCTTGCTTTCTTTGTTGTTGTAAACCTCGTCAATAGAAAAAAATGGTGTGTAGTCTTCCCATAGTGTAATTTTTAAAGGTGTATCGCTGTTGTAGTAGATGTAAGAAAAAATATGTGATGGTAAAAGCAGTATTAAAGAGTGTTGTGTAAATCAATGCAGTAGCTATACATTGTGGTGATAACAGAAATATACATACCTTATGTCCCTAATAAAAATGACTCTGACGCTACTTGAGTTGTTGTGACCAATAATGGGAATATTATTAAAAGTCACAATGCTTCAAAGTTAGCAAAGCTTATGATGTGCATATAGAAATGTCACTGAACATCTTAATGTGCATATACGAACATGACTGCAATACAGATGACAAGGCAAATGGAACAAAAGAAATTAAGGAAGATACGATAACCAAACAACTGATCATATCATTCTATAAAATAGGCTAGGGATGAAGTAATTACCTCGTTGATGTTGTCCTTGAGGAGCAGGGGTACTACTTAACACTAGAATGAAGAATCCAAAGCACGAACTGAATTGGTTGTCTATTCTTAACATGGTAAAGCTAGAAGGCATGTTCGAAAACAAAGCTCGCAAAATACAGGAATGGTTGGTGTAGTGCTCTTCTTTTTTATGAAATTAGGTGGGCCATTGATATTGAGCAGACTGAATATTAGTTGCACCAATGATAAGGCTATTCATGAATCTGTAAAATCTAGAAAAATTGAACTGATGAAAGCAAACCAAGAATAGTGCCGCCTAAACTCAGCAGCTTGGTGTCCTCAACAAGCTGAATCTCACACAACCAGATCTCAGGTTTGATTTCGACGATGGTCACAAAACTGAGCAGTCTCTATGAGCTAAATCTATCACAGAATTACTGTCTGGCCTGATCCCTTCAGATATCAGCAAGCTACAGGAGTTGCAGAGCCTGCTGGACTTGAGCAACAACAATCTTAGTAGCCACATCCCTGAAAGTTCAAACTAAAAAAAATCTATAAGCACGAAGCAATTAGTCAAGAAAAGAAGTGTCCCACTATATAATCGGACTAGGATGCAGTCTTAAACTTTTAGTTTGTTCGAAAACAAAGCTCGCAAAATACAGGAATGGTTGGTGTAGTGCTCATCTTTTTTTACGAAATTAGGTGGGCCATTGATATTTGAGCAGACTGAATATTAGTTGCACCAATAATAAGGAGCTATTCATGAATTTGTAAAATCAAGAAAAATTGAACTGATGAAAGCAAACCTGGAACAGTGCTGCCTAAACTCGGCAGCTTGGTGTCCTCAACATGCTGAATCTCACACACAACCAGATCTCAGGTCTGATTTCGACGACGATCAACTAAGCGGTCTCTATGAGCTAAATATGTTATAGAATTACCTTTCTGGCCTAATCCCTTCGGATATCAGCAAGCTATAGGAGTTGTAGAGCCTACTGGACTTGAGCAACAACAATCTCAGTAGCCACATCCCTAAAAGTTCAAACTAAAAAAATCTAGAAGCACAAAGCAATTAGTCAAGAAAAGAAGCGTCCCACTATAGAATTGAACTAGGATGCAGTCTTAAGCTTTTAGTTTGACATGTATTAACGCCAATTCTTTCATCCTGGTCTACTAATGCCTCTCTTTTAGTTCAACACACACTGATGATCGATAAAATGAATAGTCAAAATTAGATGAAGGCGGATATTCTGGGTCGAGGAGGTGAAGAAAAATAAGGAAGGGCGACTGGGCGAGTAGTGCGTACTGCGTAGTAGCAATTTTTGAGATAGGTATAACTCATCTGATATGACATCAATAACAATGTTTGATAAAAAAACTTCAAATAGAAAAAATATCAGTACATGTTGCGAAAAAATATGGGGCATGGCTTGTATCGCAATAAAATACCATTATTATAGGCCACAAAGCTTGAGAGCATCTGTTAGGGAGTACAACATGGAAAGGGTTTTAACAAACAACCATAAATAGTTAACAAATTCACTACATTTTGTACCTTGTTGAATGGATGACTGCCTAGAAAATAGTATGTTTTTATATTCTATATAATTATTAGGATGTAAGAATGCATGAGAAAACACAAATATGCAGTTTTTTTATTTTGAATAGTCGTAAGAATAAGAAACAAATATAAGAGTAGATGAATATATATGTGAAAAATGTATAGGTACACACATTTTGCACCGAAAAAAGAACATTTCATTTAAAACATATCTAATGTTTTGGAAAAGGAATTATACAACTAATGCAAATTTAATTAACAAAAGACTACGTAAATGTTGGGGACTTGTTCTCAAATGCTATAAATTAAGAACAAGGCAACACAAAATGTTAAAGGTTAATGCCCTTCGTCCTTCGAAGCATTATCTCCCTTAGGATATAATGATCTTCAGACGAAGGTTATGAAGGATGTACCTTCATCATTGCAGTATATGTTAATGAAAGAAGAAGAATAATGTGAAATATGTAAGACAACATGAATAATCATATGGCATCATTGATATATATTCTTTCTATTAATTGTAAATAAACAAGAACAATATTGAATTATATTTATACCTTCGGCTTAATAGAAGGTAAAAGTCTAAGCGTGACGCACGAGTAAATACAAGTCAGCGTGAACAGTACGGGGGAACTGTTCATCTATTTATAGGCACAGGACGTAGCCTGTGAGAAATTACATTCATGCCCTTTACATTCATTGTTAACTAATGGTCAACTCTATGAGGACTAGATAGCCTTTTCCCTTTTAAGTCGGTTCCTTTCTCCGCCATTTAGCCGAAGTTCCTTCGTACGTAGCTTCGGAGCAATTCCAGCCTTCGTCACGACCATGCTTTTAGCCTGAGTTTGAAGGTACCTGTTCATATGCTATACTTGAAAGGTTTTTGTTAGATCTCGTTTTTGAGGACCTTCGGAGGACGAAGGCCCCCAACAGTAGCCCCTCGTAGTATAAATTTGTTTTAAGATAACGAATTCAGACTGCGACATGCACGAAGGCCTTAAGCCGAAGGTCTGAAAAAACACCTTCCCTTTGCTAGAATAGCAACAGTCAATGACAGATGGGGCCCCCCAATTTGGAGCGTGCCGAGCGTATAAATAAGAACTCGTACCGAGCTCATTTGGTACGCTGCTTGTGCCACTTGCTTTATTTTGTCAATTTTCATAGCTCTTGCTCACTTACGCCTGCTAGTTTTTCAAGATTTCTGAGCTTCGGTTAGAAAGACACATTTTCGTCATCTCTGAAGGAAAAGATGTCTCAAGACAAGAAGGTTGTTGCTGAGACGAAGCTTGCTGAAGAGGAGAAACTTCTTGAGGAGAAGAAGGTTGTGAATCCATACATTGCTGGTTTTGTCGAGTCAATGGCAAAAATAAACACAGAAAAGATTACTAAGGAAATATTGGAGGGCCTGTCTGAGGATACTAGTGACAGTGATAGTTATGATGCAGAAAGTGGTGGCGAAGATTCTGAGGATCGACCCTGGAGGCCTAGCCATACAATTTTCGGAAAATCTTCCATTAAGCAAAGTCACCTCGAAAACATGAGGGGAAGATACTTTCGAGATATGTCTATGGGAGAGTTTGTGGAGACAACAAAGTCCTGCCCCTGAGGCAAACGAAGTAGTGATTTACCGAAGCTTCTTCAAGGCTGGGCTTCGGTTTCCATTGAGCAGGTTTGTGGTCGAAGTGCTGAAAATTTATCAGATTTACCTTCATAAGATAACCCCCGAAGCTGTTATTAGAATGGGGATTTTTGTTTGGGCGGTGAGAAGCCAGGGACTGGAGCCCAGCGCAAAATGCTTTTGCTGTATGCACGAGCTTGTGTACGAGACGAAGGCCATGGGCAAAGAACAATATCATAACAATTTTGGCTGCTACGGATTTGCTGCCCGCCCCAATGCAAGCTACCCGGTGCTAACATACCGGAAAAGGTGGCCCGGTGCCTGGATGGAGGAATGGTTTTATATGGAAAATGACTTGAAGGCAAGAGAAGATATCAAGGAAGTTATTATGCACCCTATTTGGTCCCGCTTCGGCCTCCGAAGGCCGAAGGTTGAAATTGACGAAGCCATTGAAGCATGTCAAAAGGCATTTGGTACTGTCTGCTTCTTTATTGGTACGAGAGATTTGGTTCAAGAGCACATAGCATACAGGGTATGGCCACTTATAGAGAGCTGGGAAATGTCGAAGGAAACCATCACCAAATCTAGTGAAGGTGATTTGGTCCGGCTGAAGTACACATTCAGATATGGGGATAGATTCGATGAACCGAACGATGACTGGCTAAAATGCATTGAAGTTACCAGTGATGAGCTGCTTGGATCATATTCCAAGGCGAAAGATAATGCATTGTCCACAGCCTTCGGAGGCCGGGGAAAAAAGAGATTGAACAGAGTTTTTGACGCTATTGGCTTTGTTTACCCGGACTACCATTATCCACTGTGAGGATAGGGAAATAAGAGGAAACCTGCTGCTTCGGCCACTCTAGACGAGCCTGCACCGAAGGGCAAAAATTGAAGGTCCTTACCCACCGGCCACGCTATATTGAGCCGGCCGTGGTGCCTGAGTTTGGCGGGGAAGCTTCTTCAGCTACTAGATCAGGAAAAGCTGCTCCCCCCACGCAAAGGACTAAAGAACCAACTACAAAGCCAAAGCTACCTTCAGCTGAGCTAGCTGAGACGAAGACTGATAAGGGTAATGCTGAAGAACCAAATATTGGAGAAACAAAAGTGTTAGAAATTTTAAGCCCTTCGACAGAGGTAACAGTGCCAAAGACACAAAAAAGTTCTACCGCTACTCCGAAGAGGAGAAGGATGGCAAACGTACTAGATGTGCTAGAAACATTGAAGGCTTTGAACTCAACTCCTTCGAGGAGAATTGCTGAAGCTTCAAAAGCGCAAACTGAAGTTGAAACAGAGCAAGCCGAAATTGAAATTATAGTAGCTCAAGCTGGTACCGAAGCTGGGCCTTCAGAGCTTGGTGAGAAAAAGTCTGTAGAAATTGAAGAAAAAGCAACAGAAGAAAAAGCCACAGAGCAAATTTCGCCTGAAAAGGTTGCCACTCCTGCTCCCGAAGCTTTAAAAGAGAGCATTGATTACATTATTCGCCATGCTTCGGGAAAGAGACTTTCTAAAGAAGAAGAACGAGAAGCTCAACATTATGCCCAAAGATTAAAATACCCAAAGGGGGCATTAGTGTTTAATGGTAGTGGGGAGGAAGACTTTTTGTACTGTCTCCCGGATAGTAAGGAGATATCCGTCTGTCAGGAGATGGGTAGAAGCTTCAGATTTCCGAAGCTAGAAGAAGGTCTTTCAGTGTTATCAAAAGATGAATTGGCTGATAGTTTAACATACAATAGCATAAAGGTATAAAAGCTAATTTTGTATTTTAAAACGAATTGTTTCATTTGCTTATACTTGATCTTGTTCTCCTTTTGCAGGGCCTAATCCTTAGCAATGCCCTTAGAGCATAGAAAAACGCTGAAGATGAAGGGCATACAATGGCCTTGAACAACCTTCGTTCAGAGGTGATTGAACTAAGGAACGAAGGCCTTGAAAAAGACAAGGCATTAATTTCATTGGTAAACAAAGTAAAAAAAAAGGTGAAGTTAATTTCAAAGCTCAAGCCGAGGTCCAAAAGAATGAGATCGAAGACCTTCGGAAACAATTAGCAGAGACCAAAGAGAAATGTGCTATCGCAGAAGCTAACTGAGAGGCCAGTGAATATTGGAAAAACTATTTAGAAAAAATAGTTGAAGAACTTCGCACATCTAAGGAAAGATGTTTTGAAAAATCTTTGGGATGCGTGAAGAAAATAAAGGATAGCTTTGCCAACGTGGGTGCCTTTTCAAACGAAGATAACTTCATACGAGGCGACCCTGAGGGTGTAATCGAGTGGATCAGCGGAGAAGCTGAAGCTTTTGAGGAAATCTTAAGTGATCGTGGGGATGTCTGTGCGTTCTCTGGTGTGAGAGGAGTTTCATCTATCTTGGAGAAGGCGGGTTGTAATCATGTTAAAACCTTGGCCCAGGCCGAAGCTGCCCTCTCCGTGGATGACACGAAGGACCCCTCGACCAAAGTCAGTTTTCTTGGCAGAAAATTTTTCACTGACATCTGGGAGAATGGTGGCTGAGAAATGGCCCACGAGATAATGAAAAAGAGCTAAAAAGATATTCATGACGCTCGAGAAGCAGCAAAAGAAGCTGAGAAAGCTACAGAACTCGAGAGACGGATAGGATTGTTTAACTGGTTTAAGCTTCGTCGTTTGCTTTCATGGCTTCGAACTGATTGATTCTTTCTTTCGCAGCTGAATTACCTCCTCCACCAGAGCCATTTGACCCCCTGGCTGACCCGGAGACGAAGAAAGCAATAAAAATTATCAACATAGCCGAATCTATTGTTGACGAAGTCGTCAACAAGTTACTTAACAAAGTTGCGGAAAAAGTTCTGAAGGGAGAGGACTAGTTGTTGTAAAAATGTTCTTAGGTGGTTAATGTAACATTTGTTGAACTAAGTCTGTAATATTTGATACGTATAGTTTTGAATCTAATATGTAAACTATTTTGCAATTCACTTCTTTGCGATGCATGAAACTTTTTACATACATACCGTTTTTGAGCCTTCGGCGAAAAAACACCTTCCCTTCTTTTCATGCTTCGTAAAGAAGAATACTTATGTTTCGTGAGAATATCCATACTTCGTAAAGAGCATCCAAGCTTCATAAAAATATCAATGCTTCAAAAACAATAGACCTCTTCTTCCACATCAGAGCTGATGAAGCTATAATTCCCAGTTTACTTTGTGCCTTAGCACCTTTTCACCATTGTAAAGCATTCTCCGAAGATCGACTTCGTTTCCAATTTGTGTGATATGATGTATGATGTGATGCTATGTGATATGATGCAAAGAATGATGCTAATGCCGAAGACACACATCCTTGCTGGAACACACAACCTTTACGTCCCCTTAGGAACGATAAAAATCTCTTTGCCGCTTATTTTTCGGCTTCACCGTTTATTTTTCGGTGTAAGTTCTGCATCCCCTTAGGAATGACTTTTGAACTTCTTCGCCTTCTATTTCAGCGGTATTTTTCGCGTTGACTTTTCGCGCTTCGCCTTATATTTCGGCGGTATATTTTCGCGCTTCGCCTTATATTTCGGCGGTATTTTTCGCATTGATTTTTCGCGCTTCGCCTTATATTTTGGCGGTATTTGGCTCTACATTCCCTTAGGAACGACTTTTGAGCAAAAAACTTACTCTGCGCTCCCTTGGGAACGACTTTTTAAGCTTCGGCAAGACTTTTGTTGTGCTCCCTTAGTAACGATTTTTGAAGCTTCGACAATTTTCGAGCTTCATAAATCTGTGAAGAAGATATATTTCATTTTAACAGAAGCGAAAGTATTACAAAGAATTAAAACTAGATTTGCATTACTTATCCTTTATTAAAAAAAATAAAACGACATAGAGTAAAAAAGTGCTTCAGAGGGTAGGATATCTCTCAATAGATGTGCTTTGACTCCGGCACAGTACTGTTGACTGTGCGAGCTTCGGATTCCTCCCTGAAATCCCTCTGTTGCTGGGTGTTTTGGCTCCCTTCTGGCTGCTGACCCCGTGAATAAGTAGGTTGTAGTGGTGGCGGAGGCGGAAGCTATGGCCAAGAAGCCTATGGCTGACTAGCCGAAGCAACAGAAACTGCAGAGTGATTACCCACATATTCTGGTATGTAGGGTGAATGGCACGAAGCAGTGTGCAAGACCTGCTTCGGTTGGTTCTACCGAGCTTCGGCTTCTGTAAGCTCCCTCTGCTTTTGGATAGTGATTTGGCACATTCTTGTAGTATGGCCCTTGTCTTCACCACAAAATAAGCAGTAGATTTTCCTGGGCTGATCCCCATATCTTCCTCCAAAGCCCCTGCTGCCTCTGCCCCTTGGAGCTGGCGGCTGGAAAGAGCTTTGTTGCTGCCCCGAAGATTGTGAGGTATAATGTGGCCTCTGCGGCTGACCTCCTTTGTCATCATTTTGAGTGGAGTTGTGAATTGACCTAACATGCCTCGGGTGGATTCTTCCTCCAAAGCCCCTGGTCATTTCAGAGAATTTGTAAGCTTCCTCCCTTCTTTGGTGGAAGTCATTGTCAGCCCGAATGTATTCGTCCACCTTTTGAAGCAACTTTTCTAGAGTTTGAGGGGGCTTCTTGGCGAAATATTGGGCAGTAGGTCCCGGGCGAAGACCTTTGATCATGGCCTCGATGACAATCTCATTGGGTACTGTAGGCGCTTGTGCCATCAATCGCAAGAACCTTCGTACATATGCCTGAAGGTATTCTTCATGGTCTTGTGTGCATTGGAATAGGGCCTGAGCTGTGGCTGGCTTCGTTTGAAAGCCTTGGAAACTAGTGACCAACATGTCCTTAAGCTTCTGCCACGATGTGATTGTCCCTGGCCGAGGAGAAGAATACCATGTTTGAGCTACATTCCGCACTGCCATGACGAAGGACTTGGCCATAACTGCAGTATTGCCTCCATACGAAGATATAGTTGCTTCGTAGCTCATGAGAAACTGCTTTGGATCTGAATGCCCATCATACATGGGAAGCTGAGGTGGCTTGTACGATGGGGGCCATGGAGTAGCCTGCAGTTCTGCTGCCAAGGGAGATGCATCATCAAAAGTAAAGGTATCATGATTAAAATCATCATACCATCCATCTCCATTGAATAAGTCCTCCTGATGAAGCTCCCTATGCTGGGGCCTTCGGTTTTGCTCGTCTTGAGCGAGATGGTGCACTTCTTCAGTAGCTTCGTCGATCTGCCTTTGAAGATCAGCTAATCGCGCCATCTTCTCCTTCTTCCTTTGTACTTGCTGATGGATGATCTCCATATCCCTGATCTCTTGGTCCAACTCCTCCTCCTGGAGTGTTGGACTGGTGGCTTTCCTCTTCCGGCTTCGAGCCTCTCTAAGAGAAAGAGTTTCTTGGTTTGGGTCCAGCAGCTGTAGTGCAGCGGTCCCTGATGCTGAAGCTTTCTTCGGTGGCATGACAAAGGTCAGTGTTCGTCGAAGGTGGTCGAAAAGGGTTCACCGGAGGTGGGCGCCAATGTTGGGGACTTGTTCTCAAATGCTATGAATTAGGAACAAGGCAACACAAAATGTTAAAGGTTAATGCCCTTCGTCCTTTGAAGCATTATCTCCCTTAGGATATAATGATCTTCAGACGAACGTTATGAAGGATGTACCTTCATCATTGCAGTATATGTTAATGAAAGAAGAAGAATAATGTGAAATATGTAAGACAACATGAATAATCATATGGCATCATTGATATATATTCCTTCTATTAATTGTAAATAAACAAGAACAATATTGAATTACATTTATACCTTCGGCTTAATAGAAGGTAAAAGTCCAAGCGTGACGCACGAGTAAATACAAGTCAGCGTGAATAGTACGGGGGAACTGTTCATCTATTTATAGGCACAGGACGCAGCCTATGAGAAATTACATTCATGCCCTTTACATTCATTGTTAACTAATGGTCAACTCTATGAGAACTAGATAACCTTTTCCCCTTTAAGTCGGTTCCTTTCTCCGCCATTTAGCCGAAGCTCCTTCGTACGTAGCTTCGGAGCAATTCCAGCCTTCGTCACGACCATGCTTTTAGCCCGAGTTTGAAGGTACCTGTTCATATGCTATACTTGAAAGGTTTTTGTTAGATCTCGTTTTTGAGGACCTTCGGAGGACGAAGGCCCCCAACAGTAGCCCCTCGCAGTATTAATCTGATATAAGTGGTTCAGAGAATTCAGTGGTTCCTCGCATGGAAGAAAAAAACACACCCTAATGAAGAAAAACATACTATTGACAAACACAGGTTCAGATAATTCAGTGTGTAAAATTAGGTAGAAAACATAAGAAGCGTTGATACACCCTTGTGAATTTTTAAAAAGGAGCAGCCTTTGTTATGAATTGAGGAGTGCATCTTTTGATATGAAGTGGGAATGTTTAGATAAAGAACATTTTCACATTTTCGTAGGAAAGGAACCCTTGGAGGACTTGGTGCTATATGAAACCAGTACCTTTGAGAGGGAGATACCTCAAATGCGACTTGGAAGAGCCCCACCGTAAGAAGCTAATATGGAGGGCACTGACATGCAGATCTTCTCACAGTACATACATACAAAGTCAGTATGAGAAATGAACTTAGTAACCTGATTATTTCTTGCGCATCATGATGAATATGTATGTACTTGTGTAGATATAATCAACAGAAATGTCATGTGTTGTATACATATGTATCGATGGAACATGAATAGGAAAATGAATATATACACTTTTCACATGTATTAATGGAACATGATACATGAATAGGAAAATGAATATGTAAGCTTTTCATAATGTAGCAAGGGAATAAGTGAATTCATGCATGACTTAATGGGCCATAATTAAAATAGGGGGGGTCAATGTATTATACTATTATGTAAACATACCTCTTGTAATTTGAGTCCAAATTTCTGAAAAAATTAGAGATGCTTTTGCTCAGTGCAAGGGACAAACCTGCACAGTTGGTTAGAAAGTATGGTAAAAAGCGATCATTAATCTCAATAAATAAATATAGAATGGGTGCATTTGTTAGGAGCAAATGTGGATTTCAATTGTCAATATCTGAATTCAACGACACAATCGGTTAGAAATAAGGTTAATAAGCAATCATTAATCCAGTAAACAAATATAGAAAGTGGAGGGGGATGCGACAATGTGAAAGGCACGCGCTGGCCATGGACTATGGTGGAGCACGACGACACCAGCGACCCGGCCACCGGTCGCGACCTCACTGGCTCCTGGATGTGGGATTCGTCCCTAGTCCTGGCCACCTACTTCACAGTGGATTCCCCCGCTAGATGCCGCATCTTTGGTGCCACCGCGTCCTCACAGAGGCGAGGAAGTCTGGAAGTGGACACAATCGATGTGGATCTTGAGCGCCTCCTCCTTCGACATCAGCGGCGTTGTGGCGACATCCACGACATTGGGAGACTCAATACCGCCCCGGCCCGCACGGTCTACTGCGATAGCGTGGGGGGAGGGGGTAGTGTTGCTGGCGGCACGACAGCGGGAGCGGGGCATGTGTAGATTCATCCAAAACATTCATGGGCTAGCTGCTGTACGCGATGAAGGATCCGGAGTCCGAAGCGGTGGTGGCTATCATCGGAGCCATGGCGGGCGGGGGAGGGTGGGGGTGGAGGGGGAGGGGGAGGGAGCACGCTTATCTGGACCTTTGGTGCGTCGACGGAGAGAACTGGAGTCCAAAGCAGCTGTCGCCGAAGCCGCAGGCGAGCGGGGGAGGGTGGGGTTTGGGGGGAGGAGGGAGCACGAGATGTGCAGGAAGGAGATGCAGAGAGAATGCAAGGAGAGAGAACCGTCACCTGGAAGCATCTACACATGGTCGCACAGGAGATAATGGGAACCAATGATCCACGATCGAACAACTAAATTTTTTTTTGCCGATGTGGACGCATGTGGGAGCAGATTTCCTTTCTGCTTTAATAATAAGGAAATATGATAGTTCTGTTGCGCTGATACTTGGTAGCCCTGTTTGCACAAGCCACTGTTTGCATGTGTGGACGCATCACTACTGGGCGAGTATACATGTCCAAATAGATCAAGCCTGTTGAGCGGCCCATGAACCGACACAGTTTTGGTCGACCGAGCATGGCATGGCCTAACCCGATTTTGTCGTAAAAATATGTATGTTATGGTGGCTAGATGAATGTGGATGTGGGTTTAGAACCAACAACTATAGTTCAAACTTCATTTATGTATAATTTTCCTTATTTTTATCATAGGTACGTGCCCGTGCGATGCTACGGAACACAAATTGTGAGCCTCCAACAGGCTTAGGGCCATGGCGACGGGCACGGTGAGAGCACAAGTTTTCAACTCACGATCATTGAATTCAGTGTCCGTAGTAGTGAAGATCCGTCCACCTGTCCAAGTGCTGCAGTAGCAGCCTTCACACGGTCGCGATAGGGACAGACGAGTGACTTCACATGAGGACGCATGGGGAGTGGCCATGCAACAGACCTAGAAACACAATATTCATGAAAGGAATGCCCAACCATTGTAGGACTTTCCCTTTGAATTAGACACATCGATGAGCAAGCAGAACAGGTGGTTATATTCTGGCCGCGATGCTTAAAATGAGGATGCACATCAAGTGACACCAGAAATACCTTGCCTTGTATGACTTTTTTTTTGAAGTAATTGGCTTTTCTAACGTTAACATACATAATCATGTTGCGTTCAAAACCCATGAGATGAATTGTTCAAAAGAAACGTATATGCATCTCATGGGTCCTCGCAGTTACCTAAATATATTTGTTTAGGATGGAGACCTATATGATTTACAGCACATGCATGTGGTTTCTCCCAGTCCCATAGAAATATGTACTATATCTATAAAAAAGGCCATTCGAATATGTCAACTCAGCATCTCCCTAAATGACTCTGGATTAGGACGGCTTCGACCGGATTTCGTCAGCACACAACCAACACCTTACGCAGCCCAGCATTGCACTGCATGCTCCCATTTCGATTTTGCCATGCCAACTTGTAGGTCATTGTTGTCCAGCTTCACAACCATATGAAAATTGAGAGGCCCTGGTAGCCAGTCCATAACTAACAACAGTGGTCAGCGAGAGTTACTGCTGCATGAGACTAATCCACTATCATTGCCATTAACACAGATTACCTGTATCACATACTAAAATTAGATTTACTGCACAAAAGGTCGACATGTTCAACTGCATAAAAGGTATAACTAAAAACAGTGAGGTCGATGCTTTGAACTGCACAAAAGGTATATCTAAAAACAGTGACCGAAAATTCAACTATGTCAAGGCATGAATTAGCACAAAAGGGATTAAGTTATAGATGTGGCAACAGAATTAGAGATAACATCGAGTAGATTGCTTTCATCTCCAATCATATGAATAGTTCTCCAATCATATGATGAGTAATAAAAATTTGGGGCAAGTGTAGACTAACAATAGTTATTCGATGAAAAACAATTACCTTTGGTATTGGATTCTCTAAAGCCAAGTTGATAGAACCAGGCCCTAAAGTGTTTTCCACCGCACCATGCACAACCTGTTGTTCCTTGAGGTCCTTCTCAAGCTAAAGAATTTGCATAAGATGATTTTATGAGTCTACAATATGGAAGATTTAGTAGAAAAACAAGAAGTAGTAGGCTAAGGAAAAAATGGGCTTTCACCTTTTCTGACAGATTATTTGAGCATTTTAGCTAACTTTAAGGGAGAACACTTTTAGAGTGTCAACAAATATGTTGTGTTATTTAGTGAAGTTAGGCTTAAATGACTTGAATGAATGAAAACGACATATCTGAGGATTGTACTTCTCAAAGGAAAATATCTCTTTCTTCAGGCAAGGACTACACATGTTGATCGGTGTGTGTATGTTATGACAAATGCATCCAAAAAATATACTAACCATGCATAGTCATCACCAGTTAACTCTTCATCTGATTCTGTTTGAGTCAGAAGTGGGGGTCACTTGATGATAGTGCCTCCATAACTTCCCTATCAAACTAACTATTGTTCACCTCACGGGTATGCTCCTCTTGTCTGATAAAAGAACATTAGAAGAATCAATAATCATTAATTAGAAAGAATACCCATAAGTTATTATGAATTTTCTACATAAGTAAACATAAGGCAGACAATTGGGACTGGAACAAGCAGTGATCACTTGATCATAATGTGTTTAATGGTTTGCTGCTAACAAATAAAACAGTAAAAAATATAGCTAGAAAGATAGATTTGAAATGGTTCTATCAAACAAAAACAACAGGCAAACAATATCCACCCTGTCCCACTCGCACCAATATAAAAAGGGAACCTTTTGGGGAATAAGGAACCATTGGAAATCCACATTTTTGCTATGATAATCATTTTTTGGTTGTGCAAACCACTCGTTTAGTAGCATTGGTGTCGATCCTGCATCCAACATTTGAACAACAACACAATAGTAATGAGAAGAAAAAGTAATAAATAAATTCTCCTCCATAGGGAACATTGGAAACTGTATGGATCAGATTGGCCAAAGCACTGGAGCATGGATGACCTCTCGCTCTTGAAGTCATGCATGACCTCAGCTTCTGGTTGGTCAAAGCCACGGCGGATGATTGCTGCGGCTGCGCCGGCTGAGCAGCACCAACTTGAGGAGGTGGTGCGACTGTAGACGTTGAACTTGACATAAGCATGTGTTGTGGCCAATATGATCCGACCAATGCATGATACATGTCAATGTGCCATACATGGTGTGAAAAACGAAATCCATACCTTTGTAGTGAAGACCACGGGTCACATGATCATAGTAGTGGTAGCTCCTAACACTCAATCTAAATTCAGTGAAAACTTTTGGGTGATTTTCTGAGGTTGGCTACGGAACATATATAGTGCGATTGAATATATTATTTGTATAATTTAGCAATCATGCATAAAAGGGGAAGAATGAAAACTGAAAGGAGCCAAGAAAAGTTCTTAACCCCATGGTACCTTGCAAGAAATTCACTTCTAACTCTTAAAGATCCAGTACCTGATATGTACTGCACTGTAGCAACCTTATTCTCCTGAATAGCAGGACTGTTCCATTTGTAAAGAAAAAACATAATCAACTCCCAAAAATAAAACCTGAGATGAACCACAAACGGTGATAAAGGAACCTATTTTTATTAATGAAACTTGAACAGTAAGAATTTACAGTTGGCAACACAATCATTGGGTGCATTTTTTGTGATAAATATAAATGAATATGTCAAACAGAAAAATATGATTCGTTGTTGGGTCCAAGCAATGGAAATAAACCCTGATTCATGAAACCAAAGCAATCAAGTAGTGAGGAAAAAACAAATCATCAATAAAGAAAACAGAAGCTAGCCACTGTCAGGGACGGGCACACCATGCACGTTGTCGAGCGCAAGACCGGGATGGTGGCTGGCCATGCGAACAGAGCCACGGGGAGCTCAAATCCGTCATGTACACCACTGTCGAATCTTTAACCAAAAACTAGAAATCCCCAAAATCACAAAAATTGATTAAGATTAATGTATCACACAAACCAGACATGACTCACATGAGATCAGACCTTGCCCTTTAGACAGAAACTGCTCACGGCGCGTGTAGCGCTTTCTCTGCTTCAGCTTCGTCGCCGAGCATCTCCCCTGAAAGGAACACCAAAAAGAACAGAACTCATATTAGATCGGCACGCTGCGCAATCAAGATATTACTCTAGATTGTTTTGGTAGGTTCTAGACAACATGATTTCCTTTTAGTTAAGAAACTTTGAGGTCCTATTTCTCAAATGAAATAACCTTTTTTCCTTGAAAAATTCTATCATGTTGCCAGTTCCATGATTTCATAACAAAACTGTTAAAGAAAACTAGCTCTGTTGATTACAGTCTGCACTAACATGAATATCCAAAACACTTACTCGTGGACCAAAGATTGACAAGGCACTAGACTTCCATATAAGACAATGGCAATGGTAATATCTAATCAGAACCATGAGCACACATTTGTTCAAGAATAACAGTCCTGGTACTTACAGAAAGTCGTTGTTGATTTAGACCACCATTTGCTTCTATCATGAGATAGGCATTTGAGGGTGGCAACTCTGCATATGACCAAAGTGCCATTTAACCTATGAGTATTGGCATAAACCCATGCCTTGGCTATTTATGTTCGGCCAGTTATTGAGAAATGAAACTGTACACATGTTTCAAAATGGTACCTGATCTAGTCAGCCTACTGTTGACACAAGGCACCGATGGGTCCCCAAGATCTTGGTAATGTGATGTCATTAGCTGCATATGACCAAACGATAATTTGTTAATGCTAAGAGCAAAATCATTTGATAAATGATAAAAGATTAGTTTACATAACGGACAAAAGTAGGCAATGCAATAAGGTAATCTACATGTGAACAAGTTGCGAGGGAAGTTGTTAGGCCTAAATTTTTTATTTTAAAAAAACTGAATAGCAAAAGTTTACTAATTGATTTCCAGGTGATTGTATCCGAAGCATGTCTTGTTTGGAACAAAAGAGGCTTAAACTATAAGCATTAGGTTCCTCGTTTGACAAAGTATACAACTATGAGACAGTTTGCTACTCTGAGTAAATTGATCTCTTGAGCATCAGAGAAGTACTGATTGTTAAACAAGATACTAAGATATACTGAACAAATGCACACCAGAATCCATGGCCCAAACTGGCGAGAAAGAAACACAGGGCGGCCTAAAGAACAAGAAGCATTTGTTTTGTGTTGAAATAAAACGAACGACAAGAACACCACCTGATGAAACAAGAACACATTGTCCATGCATCCTATGAATTTGCAGAGCGGAAGCAGGAAAATCATACTGAAATTCGCCTTGGGATTTTTTTGGCAAAGAAGTATACAAAAAGCACCGAGAACAAAGAACCGGGAGCAGCAGGCAGCGCTCACCATGCTGCGGTGGCACGCGACAGAGGCGGAGAGGGAGCAGGCGAGCGTGGCACCATCGTGCATGGCCGGCTAGAGGCGCTCAAACACAAAGTGGTTGCGATCGAGCATGAGGGGACGCGTCTCTCGGGGCTGGGGAGGGCCGACAGACGGATGGAGGAGGGCACCGTCACCGTGGGGCATGGGCCTCCCACCGCCGCCCTGCCCATGGAGCAGTTGAGCAAGAACATGAGTAGCCCCCGACGTAGGCGAGCATGAGGAGCAGGGCGGCGACCGCGACACGCCTCCGCACCCAAGCTTCCTCATAGCGAGTGGCGGCATTGGACTGCTACGCGGCTGCCGGTCCTCGTCGACGCACATGTGTTGGGGGGAGGAATGTAGAGGATAGAGGAGAAGGGGCGAGAAAACCATAAAAAGCGATGCGTCGAGCGGTGAGAGGGAGATAAGAGGTGAGGAAGACGACAGGCGGGCACGATAGGCAGGCCGCGACAGGGGCATGGTATGCCTGTGGACGCCCTCCTACAGACAGCGGCGACGTGGTGGACGTGGATCCGAGGACGCTACGACAGCGGACTTCATCTTGGCGTGGACCTCGAGGTCAACGTTGATGCAGAAGTGGATGTCCTCTCTGGGGAGGTGGGTCAACGGTAGCGAGTACGCCGAGTAGCGTGGTACTGACAGTGGTGCGGGCTCCGATACCATCGGGCGGTCATCGGGAGCTCAACAACGAGCATCGCGTGATGCGGGGCGGACGCCGGATGGGAGCGGGGGCATGATATCCTTTGGATTCCGGCCAGGTGTGCTTCAGGTCGGGGCTAATGCCGCTCGATTGGTGGTAGTGCCTCCCACCATCCCCGCATGTGTAGGCTCGCCTCACCGTTCGGTGGCTCAATCGATAAAATCGACCACGGACACCACTAGCAGAGGCTCGTCGGCTTCGATGCCGCAGGGAGGCTGGTCCCCGTCAGCACCGTCCAAAGTCAGGTTTGAGGCGTAGGCGCACGAGTGGCATGACACGACTGCTCCTGATCCGATGATGGGGTTCCCGGTTCCTGGACGGCTCCTTCAACTGGGAATCCATCCACGAGGACCGATGGAAGGCTGACGACATTCATGGGGGATTTAAGGCCGAGCGGGGGCGAGCGAGGATGGAAGGGGGCGTGGCGTGGGAGAGATAATGGAAGGAAGACAAGGGACGACATTCATGGCGGCTAGAAGTGTGCGAGGATGGAAGGGGAGCGTGGCATGGGGGCGACGATGGAAGGCAGGGCTGTGATTTTGCATACGACGGAATCATAGCATCGAAGCGAGATCTGCGGGCGTGGCTGGCGAGCGGAATCAGGCGGGCGCGACACATGGTGTGGGAGAGGGAAATGGGATTTTGGGGGCTGGGAATGCGTGTGGTGTGGGAGAGGGAAATGGGATTTTGGGGGCTGGGAATGCTGCCTGGCGCTGCCGGCTGCCGCGGGAGGGGAGGAGGACGTTGATGGCGGCTTCGATCACGGCTTCAGGGAGCGGAGCGTATCGGTATAACCATGCACCAAAATATTGTAGATGCCTACAGTAGCGTTTTAAGTAGTAGTAGAGATTTAAACCCCAAAGTCCGCATGGGGAGCTGCATGGGGTCGAGGATCCTCGGACGACGCATGACAAAACTACTACTTTATATTAGTGTACTGCTTTTATGTTAGTAAAGATAAAGATTTCATTTCATGGGGCTTGCAACAAAAAGTCTCTGGAGGGTTGTAAATGCATGCCCTTAAAGTAGTACGTGATCGAGTACAAACGTTGTTGCTTCATTTTAGCTTTGCTCCTGTACTTCCCTATTGCGCGTGGATCTGGCAATGTGTGCCTGAGCCCCTGAGGGTTCAAGATGGAGAGTTCGGTTGCAACAGTCTTGCATGTATGCAATGCTGTATGCGCTGGTCCTCACGCAATCTAAAGTTGCCACGTCACATGTTACCATAGAAAATATAGTTTCGTAGTCCTCATAAGACAATTAAATACTAGATATATGTTAGAGTATGATTGGTAGGCCACTTAGATGGTTCAGATTTAAATGCATATGATCACGTGCTAAAGTGGTATCTCTCTCAAGATACCGCTTTATTCTCTTCCCTTTTTAATAACATGCCACATCAGCTTTCTATCTTACGTGGCATATATTAAATGAGTTTGATATTGTGCACTGAGTGCATGGGATAACCGCCTTCCATGCGCTGAACCTGAGCATGGATGGTTGGACAACGCACGAAAAAAATTGATGTTTTATCTATATCTATATCACTATATAATCTATCATTTTAAACTTTATAAAATTCACCCAACCAAATTATTCTCGTACTCATAATCTTCACTAAATCCACTAAACAAATTGTACCTAGACTCAACAGTTCAAATCACTAGATAATTCTCTATCTTGCTCAATCAAATATAATAAACAATATTATTTAGATAATACCATATCCCTCTCCTAGTTCCTTCCCGTCCTCGCGGCAGCCGCTGTCCCCCTCACTTGCGCTGCTCCCGCTGTCGTCAACCTCCTCCTCATCGCGCCGCCGCGGTGTCCATCAATCCTGCGCAGAAAATCCAAGACCGCTCTGGTTTCGTTCGGGTGCATGTGTTGGTCGGTCTATGCAGCAGGTTTACGTAGGTGACACCACTTGCAGGTGTACGTAGGCGATACCGGTTTGGTGCATCTGCAAGCTTGCTGGTTTGGCCCACCGCACACCATCTGGACCCGCGAGCAGTGAGAGCGGCTCTGCAAGCTGACGGAGTGTTGAGAGCTAACTGTGGCAGGCGGCACGTGCACTCGTGTAGCTGGCGAGAGCTAACTGTGGCAGGCGGCACGTGCACTCGTGCGGGGTGCTCCGTGTGCGATTAGGCGAGGTGCCACTGGTTGTTGAGTGAACGAATCCGCAACGGAGTCCGTGGTTCCCGTTCTTCAAATCGTACTGCAAACAAGCATGTATAGATGTCCAAACGCCGGGTCGGTCTGGCCCGGGCACGAAAGGAACCAGTCCAAGTTCGGCCCGATTCATATGTCATGCTCGATCGGGTCGATCCGTGGACTATAATAACCGGTCTAGATCCGGCATGGCTAACCTTACACGGGTCGGGCCGGGCCAGAGACACGACAGACTATTAGTGTTGTGCTCGGGTCTAGGCTCATAAACATGTTTGTACACAAAAAAGTATACACAATTTCATACACAAATTTCTACACAAATTTCAGCAATATACACAGAATTAATTAAAACTAGAGCCTTAGTGCAATGCTGCCTCGTTAAAAACCTTCTTAGGTAAAAACTCACATCTCGTGAGAAAACCCTAGAAAGGAAAAGAGTACAGCCAGCTCCTTATAGAGTTATAGTTCAAGTGTCCATTACAGTACTACATATTAACATTCCATTACATTAATCATGAGTTCAAGTTCTAATTCTCCTGTTCCTTGTCACTTCAACTCTTTCTTTCTCCTTTCTCTTGATCCCAGGAACAGTTTCTTGTTCATCATCTAGGTATAAAGATTCAAAAGCCACTTCTAGTTCCTTGGTGTCCTTCTCCACCTCATGCTCCTTGTGCAAGTCTGCTAGCTCCTAGTCCTTAATGCATGAGAGGACCTCCACCATGTCAGTTGTTAGCCATCGTTGCCATTCCTCGAGGACCCTGCCAACAAGACTAAAAGTGGACTCCGAAGATATTGTAGAAGCAGGGACAATTAGTACATCTTTAGCAAGTATAGAAAGGATAGGACAAGTCTGGTTATGGCTTTTCCACCAGGTAAGAATATTGAAATCAGAGCCAAACTGAGTTTCAATGTCACTGTCAAGATATGAAGACAGTTCAAAGAGAGAAAATTGAGAAGATGATACTGAGGGACCTACACCCCTTCCAACAGAAGCAGAAAAAGCATCATCATCACCATAGATGTCATCCCAAGCCTCATTTGCCTTACCAGAACCACCACATGCAGGCTGTTAATTTGCACTCAAGCACACCTCACCAAATTTGGTCTCGTAGATTATGTACATCTTACTTAACTTGGTATGAATAGTAGATGGAAAGGTACTGTAATCAGTAGCAGTTAGAGAAGACAACCTGAGAAGAAGCTTGTGAAACTCCCTCATCTTAGCTCTAGGATCAAGAATGAAAGCAAAAGCATAGATAATGAGTATATCCCTCCAATATTTCAGAAACTTCGACTTCATAGGAACAATAGCTTCTCTAAGCAGTCTATCATTTTCAAATGAATTGAGTTGTCTAGCAATTTTCAAGATATGATGTAGCATTAAAGGTGATGTTGGGTAGTAAACACTAGACAGTGCAATAGTTGAATCATAGAAGACTTGAAGAAAAGATAGCATCTTCTCAATAATGTACCGATGATCATCATTAAGTAAGACATACCCATCCTCTTTACAAGGATGGTTTGTCTTAATCCACACAGAGAAAGTCCCTCTATAGGGAACTAAATGCTTAAGCATAAGAAAAGTTGAGTTCCATCTAACATCCATGTCCACTGCAAACTTGCGAGGTCTAACACCAACACTCAAACAATAATGCTTATAAGCAGCAATACGTTGATTTGAAGCATTTAAGGAAGTAATAGCAGTTCTAAAATCATCAACATAGTGTTTCAAGCGTTTCAAACCACATTTCACAATCAAATTAATAATATGGCAAGCACAACGCTGATGCAAGAAAACTTCACTCAAGCATTCATCAGTAGAAGCATCAGAATGTATTAAATGGCCAATGTAACCAGAGAAAACAGGTTTCAGATGATACATTGCAGTTTTGTTAGAAGAAGCATTATCTAGAACAATAGCAAAAATTTTATCACTAATCTCATAGTCATCTGCAACGATTACAACACGCTCAACTATGTTTTCATCTGTATGTGCAACTTCTATAGGTCTTAAACCAAGCAGCCTCTTTTCTAAACACCAGTCACAATTAACAAAATAAGCAACTACACTGATGTAATCCTCTTTGGCCTTGCCAGACCAAATATCAGAGATTAAAGCAACAGAGGATACATATTTTAAGACCTCAATTAGTTGTCCAGCACGGTCATTAAAGAGTCTAATTAAATCCCTTGCAGTTGTTTGCCTAGATGACTTAATGAACCTAGGATTATGAGCACGAGTAATGTATTCCTAGAAAGCATCAGATTCACCAAATGAAATAGGCAAATCTAATCTAGCAATCAAACGACAAAGCTCAGATCGTGCAACACTAGAAGAGTACTGCAACACTTACAGAGTACTCCCATGTAACAATAGAACCATCAGTATTAAATCTAAGAACAGACTCGACAGTGCCATCTTTCTCCTTTTCTTTCTTAGCTAAGCAATGCATCGACTGTCTGATCAAGTGCCCAGTACCAGAAGAAGACTTAGTAGATAAACTTTGCTTGCAGTAATCGCAAACGACAACGATTCTTACCTCCTTACCTCCCTCCATGGCAGTCACTTCTTCAAAGTCTAGCCAGACTTTGGACGTCAGACCCCTCCTCCTCGAATGGTTGGCTGGGTTGGGGCGGGATCCAGAGCCACTGCTCGCCTCAACCGTGGAGCTCATTGGCGTGGATCCAGTCGGCATGTATCCAGTCGTGGTCCTCGCCTCAATGACACCAACACCACCGACGAGGAACTGGAGGGCATCATCGGCTTCGTTCTCGTCTTCTAGCCTCCTCTCCTCATCCTCGGCGATTGGGTCTAGCTCCTGGACGTCTCTAATGGATGACATTGCACCAGGAACATGGCCACAATGCACCAGTTGTTAGTCGGCCAGCCCAACCCATCACCTCGTTGACGTCTCCGGCTCCTCACGGCGAGTGGCACCAATCAGATGGCCGACATCCTTCATAAGTTGTAAGACAGGCAGAGAGGAGAGGGACTCAGTGAGAAACGATTCGAATAATCGAAGAACAACAAACGAAATCGAGGATTAGGGTTTAGAGATTCATACCTGCACGCCGGAGCACTAGATCCATCGACGAGGCAATGAGAGGAGAGGAGACACGGAGACCAGAGCGACTAGATCGATGATTAGGGTTATGGAGAGGGTCGCCGGAGGGATAGGAGAGGAGGATTAGAGCACTAGTCACCAGATCGACGGATCCATCGATGACCAGCACAGGCTCGCTGGCGTATGCCTCGGATTGGAGGCAGAGACGTCGAGCAGAGGGGAGCGGACAAGGGAGAGGCAGAGGCCGAGACCCGAGAGCACCAATCACCAGAGCATCGGATCCATCAACGAGGGAGAGGCACAGGCTCACCGGTGACTGACGTATGCCTCGGATTGGGGGCGGATGACCAGAGGGGAGCGAATGAGGGAGAGGTGGAGGCCAAGACGACGAGATCCGAGAGCGACAGCGTGGGAGAGATGCGAGAGCCGAGAGTAAGAGGAGAGGGGAATGGATTAGGTTTAGGTTTTGGGGGGATGGCGGTCGCGACACACGACTTATGCGGGCTGTTACCGGGCTGACCCCTTTGTCGTGCCGAGCCCATGCCTGCACTACAGGTCGGCATGCCTGCCCAAGCACGGCACTGTACCCATGCCGGGCCGGCCCGAACACGGTTCCAAGCGGACCGGGTCTCTACAGTGCCAGGTCGCGTGCCGTCCTGTAGGAAACGGGTGACGCCTAGGAGGGGGGGGTGAATTAAGACTTCTAAAACTTTCGCTAAACTAGGTCACAAATAAATCCCTACAGCAATACCTATGCAAATAATCAAACTAGAATGTGTAATCTAGGTTTTGTCTAAGTGTTGCTATCTCTACTGCAAAGGCTAAGTTTCAATCTACACTAAATAAGTATGAATACAATATTGAAACTTAAATTCTTAATATAAATGCGGAAACTTAAAGATCAAAGTAGAGAAGCAAACTCTCGTGGATGACGCCGGTATTTTTACCGAGGTATCCAGAACCACGCAAGGTCCCGACTAATCCTCGTTGGTGCCCCTACGCAAAGAGAAGCCCACGCGAGGGCCAAGCACCACGGTCGAGTAACTCCGTAGAGAGCCGCGGGCCTTCTCCACGCGCAAGTGGTGCTCCGCTTCCGGCTCCTCTCGGACGCTCCCCGTCGTCTCCACTATCGAGCTTCCGGTCTAAACGCCGCGGGCCTCGTTCCCTCCGGTACACGGTGGCGGCCGTGACACAAACGCGGTTGTCATGGTCTCACAAGACTCTCGCCCCACTCGGTGCAATTACAATGACTCATGCAAGAGCCGAGGGGTTGTGTGGTTTGTCTAAACTCACTCAGCTAACTAGGGTTCACCTAGAGCAAGCGCTAAAGCGGTCTAACTAACCTAAGCACTTCGTAAAGCACCTATGCTAATCATCGAGTGATTCTATTAAGCACTTGGGTGTTTGAGCTCTTGGAAATGTGCACTATATGCCTTGGTATGTTGCTTGGGCTCCCACACCTTCAAATGGCCGGTTGGGTGTAGTATATATAGGCCCCAACTCCAAAATAGCCGTTGGAGAAAAGCTGCAGTTCTCTGCGGCACACCGGACAGTCCGGTGGTGCACCGGACAGCGCACTATAGCCTGTCCGGTGCGCCTAGCCGTTGCTCTGTCAGAGCAGGTGACCGTTGATGCCGCAGGCTTTTCCACACTGGACAGTCTGGTGCTCACACTGGACAGTCCGTTGGTCTTCTCTCTGGGTGCCACCTAGAACTAACTGTTGGGCTGAAGTTCTCGGGTGCACCAGACAGTCCGGCGTGTGGGCACCGGACAGTCCGGTGCGCCTTCGCACAGACAGTCCGCAGCAGCACACTTGGACTTTTCTTGGATCTTCTTAATGTCTTCTTTTGAGGTGTTGCTTTCCTCAATTCCTTAGTCCAAGTAAATCTTGTATCCTGTGAACTACAAACATAAACACTAGAAAACTTATTAGTTCACGGATTGTGTCATTCATCAAACACCAAAACTCAATTAGCCAAATGGCCTGGGGTCCATTTTCCTTACAATCTCCCCTTTTTGGTGATTGATGACAACACAACCAAAGCAAGCAAATAATACAAGTATTTAGATGAAAATATGCAATCTACTTGCTAGGATGCATGATTGTCCCCACAATGTGATATTATGGACTTAAGCCTCCCCCTAACTCCATAATTCGCTTACTTCCTATTTTAGGACCAAATAACCAAAACCACTTGAAAAACCATTTGTAGATATAAAATTTTAAATTGGTGGTGTTTGGTGTTTGATATAGTTTTCATTGCTTTGGTCCCTAAACTTCTCCCCCTTTGGCATCAACCACCGAAAAGGAAGACATTAAAAGCATGTAGGAAGTAAATAAAAGCTTGTCCTCAAAGGATTACTACCCCCTAAGTGAGTGTTCTCCTTTAGGAAGAGTTTTTCTCCCCCTTTAGAGATGAAGAAAAGCTCCCCCTGATAGAGACCTTAGGAAAAAGCATGTGAAAATTAGAGGTGCAAGACATGATTTGAAAAGACTAACTTCCCTTATGCATAGGTAACAGAATATGAGTTAACTACTTATGCATTTTTAGCAACATGGAAGTATATGATATGAAATATAGTCTAATCAAATTATTGGAGAAGACATGTAAATGATACTAGATGTAGTCTCAAAAGATACCGATTGAAATTCAATAGTGAGCTTGAGAGACATGAGAGTTCTTGGAGTTTTTTGCTGTGGAAGATTGTTGTCTTTCTCCGGGGACCTCATTTTCCTTACAATGAGACTATCACATGAAATAGACTTGAAAAGGTGTTAGTCTCAAAGTATTAGATTATAGAGTAACCTCCCCCTAAAGGTGTGCATACAAGTTTTGAATACTTGTAGGAGACATGCACTTTGATTTGATATCAAGAGGGGCAAATTATCTATAATCCGAACTTTGGCACATATAAGTTAAATGATACAACTTGTAGAAATCAAAATTTTTAATTGATGCATCATTTACTTATGGAGTGATATAGAAGCTATGTGTCGTGCTTAAATAAACATTTTAAACCATGTAGGTTTGCTTAAGTATATGAATTGAAAGCAAGCAAAACTACCATGTGATTTACCTAGTATGCATAATTTTAAACAAAAGTAAATAACAAATATAATACTAGGCAAGAAAGGCAAACTAGATAAAAGGTAAATAGATACGCATATCTAAAAACAAGAGATACAATAAAACTAGTTACCTTAGTCATGGGTGGGAAATTTGGGTCCAAAATTTTCACTAACCCACTTGGCAATAAACTTGATCCAATATGATGTATCCCATGATATACATCCCAACTTTGCCAAGTCTCCAAATTTCCCGATGACCTTTGGTCCACTCACTTCCCTTTCGGGATCCAAACCTTCTTGGTGATTTTCATGGTTGAAATTATTTCCTTTGGCACCCAGATGCGTTTGGCCCCTTTTCCTTTGTCGGCTTGCTTGTTGGCCTTGATTGCTATCACCTTTCCATTCTTTTTCTTCTTGATCAAGTATGGTGTAGCATCCTTTTTGTTCACCTTTTTGATGTAGGTATTGGAGATTTTGCTTGATGGCTTTTGCTTGAGCTTTTGCCTTTGTTTATCCCCGGTCATTGCCTTGCATTGGAAAGACTTGTGGCCTTCCATGTGGCATAGCCTACAAATCACAGTTTCTCCCTCCATAGGCTTGTTCACTCCCGCAGTGGTGTTATCCTGTGGAGGTCGGATTTGTTTGGCTTTGCCTTTCTGGTCATACAAAGCCTTGCCAAGGCGAGCCACTTCTTGCCTTAATTGCTCATTTTCCTTTGCAACCTCATTCGAACATGTTTCTACAACAATATTCTTAAGAAGAACTTGGTTGCAGAGGTTAGAATCATCAATTAAATCAAAGCAAGAAGTAGAGGCATCTTCCTTAATAATTTCAGGAATTTCAATTAAAGGTGCCGCTGGGGTGCTACCAATGTTTTCTAGCTTAGTACTTAGCTCATTATTGTGTATGCTAAGAATTTCCATTTTCTCTAGCAAATTTTCAATGGCTTCTTGGGAGCTAGCTAGCTTAGCCTTAAGTTTTTCATTTTTTTAATGAGACCATCATCGGTAAACAGTGGATGGAGCACTAGATTCTAATAGCTCAATTTTAGTTGATAGCTCACTATTTAAGTTTGCAAAAGTTTCAAAATTTTCTAGAAAACCTTTGTAATCATTTTGAGAGCTAATCAACTTATTTTTCAAGGTTTTAAGTTGAGCTTTTTGTTTAGTGCAAACATCCTGAAAAAATCCTACGGCTTCCGCAAGCTCATCTATGGAGGGCTTTCCCTCACCTTCATCATCACTACTGCTATCATCACTAGAGGATGGAATGCTTTTGTTACCTCTTGCCATAAGGCATTTGTGTGATGAGCGTGATGAGGACCGGTGGCTGCGCGTCCTTGGAGGTTCATCTTCACTTGAAGAATCATCCTAAGTTCTAACACTTGTTAGCGCCTTGCCTTTGCTCCTCTTCTTTTTGGGTTTGGCCATATTTGGACAGTTGTCCCTGAAGTGGCCCTTCTCCCCACATGCGAAGCATCCTCTCTTTCTTTGCTTTTTCCTATCAATGTTAAAGAGAAGATCCTCGACCTGCAGGGGCACACCCATTAGATTAATCTTGCGGATCATCCTCATTACCTTTCCGACGCGTCGGATTGTTTCTCGTCCTCGGAGGATGATGTGCATGGTTGATTATCTTCATCATCATTACTTTCTTCTTCTTCCTCTTCTTCACTTGAAGAACTTGGAGTGGGAGCCTTCTTTTTGCCCTTTCTTTCATCACATGCAAAAGCATATGACCTTGAGGAAGTTGGCTCCTCTCTCCGACTCATTTTTCGCGACATCTCAAAGGCCGCGATTTTCCCAATCACAATGGTCGGGGTCATGTTGCTCAACTCCTCCATGTTGTGAAGGATGGTGATGATGCTCCCATATCTTTGTTGTCGTAGCAGGGAGATAATCTTTCTTACAATGTCCGCATCACCTAGCTTATTAATGCCAATAGAGTTGAGCTCATTGATAATTAGATTTAAACGAGAATACATGTCTCTAACAAGCTCATCATCTTTCATAGCAAAAGAATTATACTCATTTAAGACTAGGCAATGTTTTTGCTCACGGACATTGGATGTGCCGTCATGGAGCTCATGCAATTTTAGCCAAATCTCATTAGCAGTTTTCAAGGTAAATACTTGATTAAAAATATCCATGCTAAGAGATTCATACAAGCAATTTTTGGCTCTAGCATTTAAATAAATTTCTTTTTCCTCACTCGTGGTGGGTTTCTCGGGATTCTTGAGGGGTTTCATCCCGTCACGAGTGACTCTCCAAACACCTAGATCAATGGCCTCTAGGTAACATGCCATTCTAGCACTATAATATGGGAAGTTAGTGCTGTCGAAGTGTGGTGGCCTATGGGTATCCATCCCTTCCTCTAAAAAGCGTTAGCTCTTTTAGCGGTGAAGCTAAAGCGTTTCAAATGAGCCAAACCGGGCTTTGATACCACTTGTAGGAAACGGGTGACACCTAAGAGGGGGGGGTGAATTAGGACTTCTAAAACTTTCGCTAAACTAGGCCACAAATAAATCCTTAGAGCAAAACCTATGCAAATAATCAAACTAGAATGTACAATCTAGGTTTTGTCTAAATGTTGCTATCTCTACCGCAAAGGCTAAGTTTCAATCTACACTAAATAAGTATGAATACAAGATTGAAACTTAAATGCTTAATATAAATGTGGAAACTTAAAGAGCAAAGTAGAGAAGCAAACTCTCGTGGATGATGTCGGTATTTTTACCGAGGTATCCGGAACCACGCAAGGTCCCGACTAATCCTCGTTGGTGTCCCTACGCAAAGGGAAGCCCACGCGAGGGCCAAGCATCACGGTCGAGTAACTCCATAGAGAGCCGCGGGCCTTCTCCACGCGCAAGTGGTGCTCCGCTTCCGGCTCCTCTCGGACGCTCCCCGCCGTCTCCACTATCGAGCTTCCGGCCAAAACGCCGTGGGCCTCGTTCCCTCCGGTACACGGTGGCGACCGTGACACAAACACGGTTGTCACGGTCTCGCAAGACTCTCGCCCCCACTCGGTACAATGACAACGACTCACGCAAGAGCCGAGGGGTTGTGTAGTTTGTCTAAACTCACTCAACTAACTAGGGTTCACCTAGAGCAAGCACTAAAGCAGTCTAACTAACCTAAGCACTTCGCAAAGCACCTACGCTAATCACCGAGTGATTCTATTAAGCACTTGGGTGTTTGAGATCTTGGAAATGTGCACTATATGCCTTGGTATGTTGCTTGGGCTCCCACACATTCAAATGGCTGGTTGGGTGTAGTATATATAGGCCCCAACTCCAAAATAGTCGTTGGAGAAAAGCTGCAGTTCTCTGCGGCACACCGGACAGTCCGGTGGTGTACCGGACAGCGCACTGTAGCCTATCCGGTGCGCCTAGCCGTTGCTCTGTCAGAGCAGGTGACCGTTGGCGCCGTAGGCTTTTCCACACTGAACAGTCTGGTGCTCACACCGGACAGTCCGGTGGTCTTCTCTCCGGGTGCCACCTGGAACTAGTCGTTGGGCTGAAGTTCCCGGGTGCACCGGACAGTCCGGCGTGTGGGCACCGGACAGTCCGCAGCAGCACACTTGGACTTTTCTTGGATCTTCTTAATGTCTTCTTTTGAGGTGTTGCTTTCCTCAATTCCTTAGCCCAAGTAAATCTTGCATCCTGTGAACTACAAACATAAACACTAGAAAACTTATTAGTTCACGGATTGTGTCGTTCATCAAATACCAAAACTCAATTAGCCAAATGGCCCAGGGTTCATTTTCCTTACACGTCCGACGGGCTGGCCCGTTTGGACAACACTACAAGCATGGCCAATGGATTGTGAGCTGCACGCTATCGCCAGGCAGTGTAGCGTAGACCTGCCACCATTCCCATGCTTGAAAGATGACCACATGTCATTGTCTTGCATGTCGAAGTGTGTTTACAAGCTATTTGGTTTAGATACTAAAGTTTAGTCCGTAAATGTTTAAATATCATTATGAGTATTAAAAGTAATCTAATTATAAAACTAATTACATGAACGAAGACGGCGTGACAAATTTATTATGTTTAATTAATTCATAATTAGCAAACATTTACTATAACATAATATGTGCGAATCATGAACTAATTAAGTTTAATAGGTTCATCTTGTCGTTTAGTCCTTCTCCGCGTAATTGACTCTAAACACTCCTTAGTTACAAGGGATAGTTGTGGGCATCTAAAACTTATTTGATAAGCATGTATCTATCTCAATTCTTATGTGTATTGAGATGGATTGATATAAATTTTAGTTTAGTTTCTATATTAATTTATCTAAAACACATAGATTGAGATGGATTTATGCACTTGAAATGAGCCCTTAGATCAGGCGGATATCTCAAGATCGCGGCATTGAACACCATGGAGAGAGGATCAGAGGACAGGAGGGTTGTCTTGTGTGTTGTCTCCGCGTGGGCTCCGATGTTGTTACAGGCATCCAGCCACTACGACTGCCTAGCATCAGCGGCGGTTAGAACTTTTTTTGACTGCCTAGCGTCGGCGGCAGTTAGAACTTTTTTTGGGGGGGGAGAGGGAGGGGACAAGGGTAAGGAGGAACGAGTATATTACTTGGTTTAGTTTTTCTGTAACCTGTTCAGAGATAGAGACCCTATGCTGAGAGGTTCAAATTATGAGACGCTTCAGCTACATGACTGGAAATTGCATGTCGATCCTACCTCACCTTTGTTCGTTGGATGGATGTACGGGCGAGTAACAAAAATCTTGTTATGGCCACGATTTTCATATCAAACCTTTGAAGGCAAACGAAAGAGGATAGACGTTTTAAGAGATTTAATTCTTGCAATGTAGTGTACATTTCTATGAGGCTTTCAAAGTAAACCAAGACAATTTTGAAAATGGAACACACTTTCTACCAAAGACCTGTAACATCAACCATGTGTTGTCATTTGTCAATCAGTTTAACTTTTTCATATACTCCACTAAAAGCAAGTTTAATAATATAGTCCATAGTAGACTTTATGATGCTATCATATCACATATAGCCAACTAAAAGTCTATTATATAATATTCCTCTCATGATATAAGCTATATATTTAATACTTGCTCAATCTCTTCCTCTCACGAAGTGTCTTGGAGTCTGTGAGCAACCCACCTTCGACTGGGGCTACTAGTAATGCTATTCTCAATGTTAGTTTCATGGTGATTTTATACACATTTAGTAGTGTGTCACATTAGCATTTTAGATGACACGCCATAACATTTAAGAGGAAATTAATAATTTTCATGGGGATGAAACCATATCAACCCGTTTCCAAGATCTTGGAAACCGTGTGAAGATCTTGGAAAATTTTGCATTGGGAGACATTGTTTCATTATTAGTTTCGTGACATTCTTGATGATGTGGTAGTGATAGAAAGAGTGTTATGAAATCCCCACTGAGAATATCCTAAGCAACACGTTTCCCCACTAAGATATTTTACTCACTCCTATAGATATTTTTTATGATATGATTGTTGGACACCAAAAAAGCCTAGCGGATGGTCCGGCCCTGAGGTCGGACGGTCCGCGCGTGCGCAGAGACAGTTAGGGTTCCTAGTTTCTCGTGGGATTTGTTACCTGAAACCGCTAGATTAACTCGAGAAACAGTTTGAAGCGGATCCAGACCTCCCCCTTTATATAGATGAAGGCCTACGACCGATTGAACCCCCAACAATCGATCAAATCAAGTCTATTCCTCGTTTTTACCTTACGCATTAGGAGTAGTTCTAGTTTAGCCCTAGTTTAGTATTTGTCACACCCGGGTTTCGGGGCACCAAGACCCGGGCGCGAACATAATCACCAGGTGTGCTGGGACCAAGTCTCACACATATGATGAATCATGGCACAGGATCGAATGTCACATCTTTATATATAACAGGAGTTCTATACAAAATAAATAATTACATTATAAGGAGACAACGGTCCAGCAACCCAAAGTTGACTGGGAGACGACGGCCTAGACCTCTCACGAACACATCGCAGCATCCTCCAAGCGCCTCATCCTGTGGTACCTGTTCTTGACCTGTGGGGTGTGTGAGACAGCAAGAGTGAGCTCACATACGTTCATCGCTCAACAAGTTGTGGGGAATAATGTGCATGAACTCGCCTAAGGTGGGAGCTCACGTGAAGTGTAAGGCTTACCAAAGAGAATGGTTGAAGCTGAGCATTGCTTTTAAAGTTGGTCAAAATTTTATTAGCAATTACTAAGTATAAGTAAATACCAAACCCAATTAAGTAGTAGAACAAAAGTAACAACATCACCTGCGATGCAATGCATATGACAAATTGAATTTAGTTCCATAAATTAATCATGTGAGTGTCCGAGCTGCTCATGACCGTGAGCACGGCTAGTATACCAGTTTTACACTCTGCAGAGGTTGCGCATCTTTACCCACAAGTCATGTTACCCATCTACCAAGGGATCGCGACTTCCCATACACCTCTACCGAGGAGGCGAGGCAGGGTAACACTACGAGGCCTTTACAAAGTTCCACTAGCTTCAGAAAACCCGCTACAGTTTATAGGAAGTTCCAATGCAGGAATCCCTTGCAGGACCGCCATCGCAGCAAAATCCTCCCGAGGGCCTCCCTACACTGACCACTCCCCTACTGCCCTTGCCCCTTTCGGGTAAGGTAGTCTTCCACTAGCTTTCCTAATTAATCAGCCAAGGGGTCCCATTCCTCCCTTGTGGTAGCACTGTTTTCCCGGGTGGTTCTCCATGTTCCAATTAACATAATGATCTTAACATGAACAGTAAATAACAACTGACAATAAAAGTATAATCATGAATAGTAATGTGTATCTCTATACCCAAAACCACATAAAACGATAGCAAGTACTACCCAAAGATTCAGTGGTGAACAAGGTATAAAGATAGTCAAACTAGGGTAACCTATTGGGTCCCATCAAAATTAACCTATGCAGATCATTATGATTAATTAGAACATGAGTGGGTAAAAAGAAGTGATCAAGGGCACAACTTGCCTGGGACTTGAGATTCCAGGTACCAGGATGATCTTCAGGTGACACGTATCCTCACGCTAGTCGTAGCATTACAAACAAACAGTGTATAGGCAAAATTAACATTACACCAAACATATATGCAAAATACATATTAATAATCTACATGTTGAAATAAGATCACGTGAACAGGAATTATTAATTTTGGAGTTATAGATTTTAAGTTATGAATTTCCTAAGGTTTAATGTGATTGAAATAGGATTAAATGGCAAATTAATTTTCTTACTGCTTTCCTGTCAAAACAGAGACACTAAATGATAGAGAACAATATTATAAAATTTTAGAAACTGGAATGAAGTGATTTGGAATAGAAATGGATTTTCTAGGCATTTTACCAATTTCTAGATTTATTTTTGTATTAAAAACGAAATTCTGCAATTATTTCTCTGTTTTTAAACATCCCAGGACTCGGCCTCATTTTCTAGAAAACTTAGGGGTCACGGTGAAAAAGAGTCTAAGACTCAGGGAATAACTGGTTGGACTGCGGGTTCTAAATTCTAAAAGCATGGGGTTTCTTTTGTAAAGTGTACCCGTGAAGGGGTATCTGCTTATACCGACTGTTGGATCACAGATATGCGGCACTGATTAAAACCCACTAGTGCAGAATACGGTGACCTTCGGATTTATGATCCGTGGCCGAGATCTACGCTACGTCACATGATACCCTGTGCCACACATCTACACATCGACGGTTCAGATTAAAAAACATGAACGGATTTTGATGCTTCTAATCTATACCGTACACGCGCGATCCAACGAACCAGGGTGCCTCGTCTACCCTGGACGCCCTCTCTCCTCACCTCCTACCGGTCTAACTCCAGGGCGGCGCCATTTGCAGCATGCGGTCTAAAGGTGCTATAGCTTTTACCCACTAAGCCTACCCTAGATCAGTGCTGTGAGGGTCAAAATAAACCGAGGTCATGAGCTTACCGACAAGGAAGATGTTGACAGGTCCGTTCTACGGCGCGGCGCTAACCACCAGTACTGGTGACGCGCCCAGAAGCTCTGGGGGCGCCCATGCCCGGCAACTCGATGGGGACCCGCGGCGCGGCGCGGGTAATCCCGCAAGCACAAGGCACAACCCAAGCCAAGACGCGACGGTTCCTACCCCTCTCGGCCCGAGTCTCTCTCTCCCGCGACGACTGGTTCTTGGCTCCACTCGTTGGTTGATGGCGAGGCGAAGGAAGGGATCGATATTTATACCCGAACTAGGCAGCTAGCACCCGATGGCGTGGTTCGGTTATGCAGCCGAGCGGACCCTGCAAAGTCGCTAATTCAGTTACGCGCGGCTTCACGGTGGAGACGATGCGGGCGAGATGGTGAGGGGTCCACCAGGCGGCGGATTTGTGGCCAGGATCTCGAGCACATGCACCTCCCGTATTCGGCGGCCAATCCGTTGAACCAAACTCCGTAGCGAGTGGAGGAAATAGCTGGTGGTTGAGAAGGACCTCAAGGTTCCGCATGCAGCGCTCCTGTGAAAGATTCTCTAACAGTGCATGCGCATGGCCGACGAGAGGGGGAAAATGAAGAGAGAGAGAAAAAAGGGTGAGGCCGGCTGGGAGTTCTTTCTTGTATTTTCTTTTCAGTTTGTATTTCCATTGTTTTAAAATTCAGTTAAGGTTTTGATCCTTGAATTCCAAACAAAATGCCACACCAACCAAATATCAGTATGATGTGCATAAATTTATTAGGTTTCTCATATTTTTAATTGAGTTAATCTCTTGATCATGGAAGTTTTATATGGTAAATAAACAAGGGAATACATTACATGCAATTCTATACCCATTTCTATTTATTCTGAACATTTCCAAATTCAAATTTTTATTCTGGATTCAAATTTAAACATCAAATTAATCAGAAAACACACTCAAAATCCAAACTCCAAATTTATGTTCAGATGCAACCATCCAAAGTATCGGTATGAATTCTAAGTGTATATAAATCTTCATATATTTACTTTGATTATTTTATTCCTTTGTTTAGGCAAAAGGCTCAAAATATGACATGCACACACTTATTTTATTTTAGGAAAAATATTCTTTTGAGTATGTGATCAAATTTCAAGTTAACTAAAATTATTATCCATTACCTTACTTATTTAGGGAAAACATAATGTATTCCCATTTCCGAGAGTCACTTAATTCTTGAATATATCTTTATTTAAGAGCGTTTTTTTTTATTTCATGGGGAGAATAACATATCCTACTAGGTTGAAGATATTTCTATTTTATCTTATGTTTACTCCATTTTTTTGTATTATTTCCTATAAACATAGAAGGGATACATGAACTCCTAACTCATTTTTAGGGTTTACAAATCCTACCCCCCTTAACAAAAATCTCGTCCTCGAGATTTGTAAGAAAAGGGATACAATAAGTTTGGTCTAGAATTTTAGTTTCTCATTTGGTTTTGGGAATCAAAGTTTTGTTTAAAGTTTTTTTTATATGGATATGTATGTCTAGCCATTTATTATGTCGGATGAGGTACGGTTATGGCAAGTATAGGTTGTGGCAAGGTAGAGTATAATAAGGAAAGACTTCATCCAGAACTGTGGATCTTGATTCCGTTGACGATTCAACTTGATCTTTGAAGACTTGAGTTGGTGCTTATCCTTTTCTTGATGACATTGATCCTCTTCAGTCTTCGTTCTTGAAGTTGTTATCCGAATTAGGGATATGTGGTTAAGGTAGTTTCGTAGGTAAACAAAATAGGTTAGTAGGTGGTTATGAGTTAAATAAGTTTAAGCAGAATCTGTCTTGTTGTTTTGCTTCTAGGTCGGGTTAGGTAGGTTATGCAACCCAACATGTAGGTCAGGTTGGTTGTATACGACCAAGTTAGTACAAGGCACCAATTTTAGGTTAAAACATGACTATAGAAGTAGAGTCTAATCTATTTCACCAAGATTAACTAACATGTTAGATAACTCACTTTAGATTAGATCGTATTAGATTAGATGGGATCTAGATTAGATCGTTTAAGATATGAGGTCAGTTAGATCTATTAGGATAAGGTAACATCTTTTCAAGATGAGATAAATCTATTAAGGTAAGAGGGTATCTTTTAAGATAAGGTGGATCTATTGAGATTAGATAGATCTTTAATGAAGGATAATCTAGATTATTTAGTTATCTTATGAATTTTATTTATTTATATTTATGCATATATGTTTATGCAGATGTAATTGTGGACATTACTCCACAACTCTTCACAGTCAATCAAAGACCCAAATCAGACAAATATCATCAGAACAAACATTCAAGCATACAAATATTTACAAAATAGTTTTGATTTTGTCCCTAAGATTAGGTATCCTATTCCTAAAGGTCACTTTAGGCACAGGATTTCGAAGTGTGAAGTTTGTCTTTAGAAAGAAAGGGTAAGAATAATCAGAATAAAGCGGAAAATAGATGAGAAAAGATTAAGAAAAGTTTAGAAAGAATCAGAGTAGCAAAGGTAAGTAGACAATGGTTGTCCAGTTCTATCTAGGTTTCGTCCTACAGTCAACATTCCTCTGATACCACTTCTGTCACACCCGGGTTTCGGGGCACCAAGACCCGGGCGCGAACATAATCACCAGGTGTGCTGGGACCAAGTCTCACACATATGATGAATCATGGCACAGGATCGAATGTCACATCTTTATATATAACAGGAGTTCTATACAAAATAAATAATTACATTATAAGGAGACAACGGTCCAGCAACCCAAAGTTGACTGGGAGACGACGGCCTAGACCTCTCACGAACACATCGCAGCATCCTCCAAGCGCCTCATCCTGTGGTACCTATTCTTGACCTGTGGGGTGTGTGAGACAGCAAGAGTGAGCTCACATACGTTCATCGCTCAACAAGTTGTGGGGAATACTGTGCATGAACTCGCCTAAGGTGGGAGCTCACGTGAAGTGTAAGGCTTACCAAAGAGAATGGTTGAAGCTGAGCATTGCTTTTAAAGTTGGTCAAAATTTTATTAGCAATTACTAAGTATAAGTAAATACCAAACCCAATTAAGTAGTAGAACAAAAGTAACAACATCACCTGCGATGCAATGCATATGACAAATTGAATTTAGTTCCATAAATTAATCATGTGAGTGTCCGAGCTGCTCATGACCGTGAGCACGGCTAGTATACCAGTTTTACACTCTGCAGAGGTTGCGCATCTTTACCCACAAGTCATGTTACCCATCTACCAAGGGATCGCGACTTCCCATACACCTCTAACGAGGAGGCGAGGCAGGGTAACACGAGGCCTTTACAAAGTTCCACTAGCTTCAGAAAACCCGCTACAGTTTATAGGAAGTTCCAATGCAGGAATCCCTTGCAGGACCGCCATCGCAGCAAAATCCTCCCGAGGGCCTCCCTACACTGACCACTCCCCTACTGCCCTTGCCCCTTTCGGGTAAGGTAGTCTTCCACTAGCTTTCCTAATTAATCAGCCAAGGGGTCCCATTCCTCCCTTATGGTAGCACTGTTTTCCCGGGTGGTTCTCCATGTTCCAATTAACATAATGATCTTAACATGAATAGTAAATAACAACTGACAATAAAAGTATAATCATGAATAGTAATGTGTATCTCTATACCCAAAACCACATAAAGCGATAGCAAGTACTACCCAAAGATTCAGTGGTGAACAAGGTATAAAGATAGTCAAACTAGGGTAACCTATTGGGTCCCATCAAAATTAACCTATGCAGATCATTATGATTAATTAGAACATGAGTGGGTAAAAAGAAGTGATCAAGGGCACAACTTGCCTGGGACTTGAGATTCCAGGTACCAGGATGATCTTCAGGTGACACGTATCCTCACGCTAGTCGTAGCATTACAAACAAACAGTGTATAGGCAAAATTAACATTACACCAAACATATATGCAAAATACATATTAATAATCTACATGTTGAAATAAGATCACGTGAACAGGAATTATTAATTTTGGAGTTATAGATTTTAAGTTATGAATTTCCTAAGGTTTAATGTGATTGAAATAGGATTAAATGGCAAATTAATTTTCTTACTGCTTTCCTGTCAAAACAGAGACACTAAATGATAGAGAACAATATTATAAAATTTTAGAAACTGGAATGAAGTGATTTGGAATAGAAATGGATTTTCTAGGCATTTTACCAATTTCTAGATTTATTTTTGTATTAAAAACGAAATTCTGCAATTATTTCTCTGTTTTTAAACATCCCAGGACTCGGCCTCATTTTCTAGAAAACTTAGGGGTCACGGTGAAAAAGAGTCTAAGACTCAGGGAATAACTGGTTGGACTGCAGGTTCTAAATTCTAAAAGCATGGGGTTTCTTTTGTAAAGTGTACCCGTGAAGGGGTATCTGCTTATACCGACTGTTGGATCACAGATATGCGGCACTGATTAAAACCCACTAGTGCAGAATACGGTGACCTTCGGATTTATGATCCGTGGCCGAGATCTACGCTACGTCACATGATACCCTGTGCCACACATCTACACATCGACGGTTCAGATTAAAAATCATGAACGGATTTTGATGCTTCTAATCTATACCGTACACGCGCGATCCAACGAACCAGGGTGCCTCGTCTACCCTGGACGCCCTCTCTCCTCACCTCCTACCGGTCTAACTCCAGGGTGGCGCCATTTGCAGCATGCGGTCTAAAGGTGCTATAGCTTTTACCCACTAAGCCTACCCTAGATCAGTGCTGTGAGGGTCAAAATAAACCGAGGTCATGAGCTTACCGACAAGGAAGATGTTGACAGGTCCGTTCTACGGCGCGGCGCTAACCACCAGTACTGGTGACGCGCCCAGAAGCTCTGGGGGCGCCCATGCCCGGCAACTCGATGGGGACCCGCGGCGCGGCGCGGGTAACCCCGCAAGCACAAGGCACAACCCAAGCCAAGACGCGACGGTTCCTACCCCTCTCGGCCCGAGTCTCTCTCTCCCGCGATGACTGGTTCTTGGCTCCACTCGTTGGTTGATGGCGAGGCGAAGGAAGGGATCGATATTTATACCCGAACTAGGCAGCTAGCACCCGATGGCGTGGTTCGGTTATGCAGCCGAGCGGACCCTGCAAAGTCGCTAATTCAGTTACGCGCGGCTTCACGGTGGAGACGATGCGGGCGAGATGGTGAGGGGTCCACCAGGCGGCGGATTTGTGGCCAGGATCTCGAGCACATGCACCTCCCGTATTCGGCGGCCAATCCGTTGAACCAGACTCCGTAGCGAGTGGAGGAAATAGCTGGTGGTTGAGAAGGACCTCAAGGTTCCGCATGCAGCGCTCCTGTGAAAGATTCTCTAACAGTGCATGCGCATGGCCGGCGAGAGGGGGAAAATGAAGAGAGAGAAAAAAAAAGGGTGAGGCCGGCTGGGAGTTCTTTCTTGTATTTTCTTTTCAGTTTGTATTTCCATTGTTTTAAAATTCAGTTAAGGTTTTGATCCTTGAATTCCAAACAAAATGCCACACCAACCAAATATCAGTATGATGTGCATAAATTTATTAGGTTTCTCATATTTTTAATTGAGTTAATCTCTTGATCATGGAAGTTTTATATGGTAAATAAACAAGGGAATACATTACATGCAATTCTATACCCATTTCTATTTATTCTGAACATTTCCAAATTCAAATTTTTATTCTGGATTCAAATTTAAACATCAAATTAATCAGAAAACACACTCAAAATCCAAACTCCAAATTTATGTTCAGATGCAACCATCCAAAGTATCGGTATGAATTCTAAGTGTATATAAATCTTCATATATTTACTTTGATTATTTTATTCCTTTGTTTAGGCAAAAGGCTCAAAATATGACATGCACACACTTATTTTATTTTAGGAAAAATATTCTTTTGAGTATGTGATCAAATTTCAAGTTAACTAAAATTATTATCCATTACCTTACTTATTTAGGGAAAACATAATGTATTCCCATTTCCGAGAGTCACTTAATTCTTGAATATATCTTTATTTAAGAGCGTTTTTTTATTTCATGGGGAGAATAACATATCCTACTAGGTTGAAGATATTTCTATTTTATCTTATGTTTACTCCATTTTTTTGTATTATTTCCTATAAACATAGAAGGGATACATGAACTCCTAACTCATTTTTAGGGTTTACAGTATTCCAATCCCCAAATTCTCCACTTCTCTTCGTCTGCCGAGCCTAGACAACCCCTAAGATCTCTCCTCCCCGACAGAGTCCCTCCCGGGAGCGAGATCCAAGCGCCGCCGGCGACTTTCGCTGCCCCTGCGCCAGGTCGTGGATCGTTTGGCCCCTGGCCACGGACCGTTCGCGCCTCTGCAGAGGGCACCGCCGCCGGTTCTCACGCAGTGATTGGCGCCCCAAAAAGGCACCAACACACTTTTGGTGACTCCACTGGGGACTAGGTGTCTAGACCTGCTAAAAATCGGCCCATAGATGGCTGGTTCTAAGGATCACACCAAGATCTCCACCACCAACATCATCAAGCCGGCCATGGAGGCGCTCCCGGCTGATGACCAAAGACCCTTTGAAGACCTCGTAATGCGTGATGAGAAGGAGGTGATGCGGCAATGGAACGAACAACGTGACAAGGAAGAGGCGGAACTGCTGCATAAACTCTCCGAACGGTGCAAGGAGGCGGCAGAAAAGTACTTGTCACACTTCACGGTGTATCGCCACCAGAAGATCGTTCGTCAAGGGGAGATCGATATGGAATCTCTCCTGCCTCCACTTCAAGGTCCCGCTGTAAGTGCTCCAGATCTATCTCTTACGACTTTCATGGATCAACGAGGAGATCAGTTAAAGCAATATGTAGATGAATCTATTAAAATGCATCTACGTTCATACGAGAAATCAGCTGCTCCTAGCTTTCCATCACGAGAGTCTAATACAGAGCCACCCGCGCCAAACACATCGGCCATAAACGGGTCACCCTTGACCTAGCCATCATATGGTATGCCGATGCACGCTTTCGTGTCACCATCACAGCCACAACCACTAGGCACGCGACAGGTACTGGACGCGGCCGGACCGTCCGAGCATCATCTCAGACAGTCCGGTTATATCGCGGACCGTCCGGCGTATTTCGCTGGACCGTCTGACCCAACGCAGGCCCGCACACAAAACGCTCAGGTCGCATCGTGCATGGCCGGACCATCAGCGTACAACCCCGAACAATTGGCCCCATCATGGACCATCCGGTGCATCACGCCGGACCGTCCGGATATGTTGCGGACCGTCCGCTATCTTACGTCGGACCGTCCGAATATGGCATTGAATCGGTCGGCGTATTACGCCGGACCATCCGACTCTACATGAGTGCACGCGTAGACCGCCCAAGTCGCGCCATATATGACTGACCCGTCCGGGTACAGCCTTGGACCATTCGGCCTGATCACGGACCGCCCAGTTCTTTACGATAGACGATCTGGGTATGAGACCGCTTAGGTAGCACCATATACGGCTGGACAATCCGGATATACCTTCGGACCGTTTAGCCCGGTCGCGGACCATCCGGCCTCTTACGCCGGACCGTCTAGATATGTGTACGCAGAGCCGAGAGCTGCGCAATACACACAGTTCCCACATTCATCGCAACTACATTATGGTGCCCCACCAACAACCCATTATAATCATCACTACAGCAATCCAAAGCATTCCCGTCAGCTACATTAATTCCCGTCGGCCTGCGCGCGGGCCAACGGGAATTAATTAATCCCCGTCGGCCACAGTAAGGCCGACGAAGATTATTTAATTCCCGTCGGCCAGTCAACGTAGCCGATGGGGATTAACTAACTCCCGTCGGCCCGCGTACAGTCGACGGTGATTAACTAACTCCCGTCGGCCGCGCCGCCAGGCCGACGGGAGTTATTCGAAATAACCACCGACGTGCCCTTTCTTCTTCCTTTCTGTTTCTTTCACCGTGCGCTCTCTCTACGCCTGTGCCCGCGCCGCCGTTCTGCCCGCCACCGCCCGCATGCCGGCGGCCGACGTCGCCGCCCCGCCGCCATCCTGCCGCCGCCCCGCCGCCGTCCCGCCGCCCCCGCTCGCCCGCCGCCGTCACGCCGCTCGCCCAGCCGCCACACCTGAGCCCACGGCCGCTGGTCCCACGCCGCGCCGCCCCGCGCCCACGGCCGCCGCCCCCGCCCGGGCGCCCGACGACCGCCGTCGAACGCCGTTGCCCGCCCAACGCCGTCACCCGCCGCCGTCCACGGTAGCCACGGCTTCCCCACATCGATGTCGTCCACCGACGTCGTCCACCACCGTCGTCCGCGCAAAGCGAGCGAGGTATATTATATATATTGTAATGTTTTATTTTCGTCGGTTTTTTATGGCCGACGGGAGTTAATTGTTATGTGATTAAGTTTTGTTTAAATTTGTTAATTAACAGTGTTATTAGTCTTCATATTTTTAATTTTATGTTGCAAATATAAAATGTGTTGTTTAATGTTATTAGTTAATGAATTGGATGATATGTTATGTATATATATATGTATGTGTGACGTTTATGTGTTATGTATATATATAGTTATGTTATGTATATATATAGATGTATGTGTGACGTTTATGTTATGTATATATATAGTTTAACTATTTATCTATAGATGTATGTGTGACGTTTATAAACATGAATGTCTCACACACGCAATTCTTACTCGTACACACAGCCGCAATATGGGTGATAGACGTGATTGGATGTATGAAGGTTTCAAGAAGGGTGGGTGTCACACAAGTGAATGGTTTGCCAAGACGCAGATGTTTCTGGACCATGCAGCTGCTTTGTCATAAATAGATAACATTAGGTGTCCATGCAATAAATGTCGAAATATGACGAGCCACACCAAGAGGCAGGTCACACTACACCTATGCTCGCATGGTTTTGTGCCAGGCTATAAGGTTTGGTATCTCCACGGGGAGTCACGCCTTGAACAAGCAGCAGAAGTAGAAGTTGATGACAGTGAAGATGATGTTGATAGGATGGACCAGATGCTTGAGGATCTGCAGCCTGAACTGGCACCAGATCATCATGATTCACCTACACCGGAGCTTCAAAAGTTCTTTGACCTACTTAAAGCGTCAGAAGAGCCTCTTCACGGGCACACTGATGTGACCGTACTCGAATTTGTGACCCAGCTAATGTCAATCAAGTCCAAGTTTGCATTCTCAATTAATTGTTACAAGGAGCTTGTGGATTTGATTAGCGAGGTTCTTCCTACGGGTCACAAGATGCCCAAAGACATGTACCAGTCCAAGAAATTGCTTGAAGGTCTTGGTATGGAGTATGAGAAGATTGATGTTTGCCAAGACAACTATATACTTTTTTGGAAGGAACATGGCAGAGAACAGAAATGCTTAAAATGTGGGAAGTCGAGGTACATGGAGCTTGTAAATGAAGATGGGGAGAAGGTGGTGACAAAGGTTGCACATAAACAACTTCGGTACATGCCTCTCACTCCTAGAGTGAAACGTTTGTTTCTCTCGAGGAAGACCGCTATGCACATGAGGTGGCATAAAGATTGTACGGACAGACAAGATGGGTTAATGGTGCACCCGTCAGATGGTGATGCATGGAAGGCTCTTGACAAATTTGATCCAGATTTTGCCAGTGATGCAAGAAACGTTCGTATTGGCTTGGCAACTGATGGTTTCACGCCGTTCAATATGACCGATGCGTCGTATTCATGTTGGCCTGTCATTGCCATACCATACAACCTTCCACCTGCTCTTTCATGAAATATGAGTTTATGTTCCTATGTCTTGTTATACCTGGGCCTGAGCATCCTGGCGTACGCCTCAATGTGATGCTTCAACCATTGATTGAAGAGTTAAAGAAGCTATGGCAAGGTGTGGAAGGCTATGATTGCTTCAAGAAGCAGAAATTCAATCTTCGTGTTGCATATCTGTTCTCGGTTCATGATTTCATGGCGTATGGTATTTTCTCTGGATGGAGCGTGCATGGTAGATTGATGTGTCCTTATTGTGCTAAAGATACAGATTGTTTTCGTCTTAGTGCTGGTGGCAAGATATGTTACTTTGATTGCCATAGATGTTTTCTACCCTTCAATCACCCCTTCAGAAGGCAGAGAAAGGAAATTAGGAAGGGCACCATCGTCATGAAGGGACCGCCCAAGCGACGTAGTGGGATAGAAATTACAGAAGAGCATATGAAACTTGTCCTAGACGAGAGTGGGAAAAGGTATCAAGGTTTTGGTGAGGAGCATAACTGGACTCACATATGTGGCTTGTGGGAGCTTCCTTATGCTAAGTTATTGATTTTGATGCACAACATCGACGTCATGCATCAAGAGAGTAACTTTTGCCAAGCCCTCATAAATACATGCATGGATTTCCCTATAAAACAAAAGACAATGACAAGGCACGCATGGACTTAGCAGTGATATGTGATCGTCCAACCCTAGTGCTTAGAGAAAACGGAGGCAAACCAAAAGCTGACTATTGTCTGAAATCTAAGCAACGGAAAGAAGTGATGAAGTGGATGAAGGATATTAAATTCCCCGATGGTTATGCCGCTGGTTTTAGAAGATCTGTGAACTTGAAGACAATGAAAATGAATGGACTGAAGAGCCATGACTTCCACATAATTATGGAGAGGCTCATGTCTGTAATGTTTCGTGGGTACATTTCAGAAGCTGTGTGGAAAACGTTAGCTTAAGTTAGCTATTTCTATAGATAGTTGTGTGCTAAAGAAATCAGAAGAGATGTGATGGAACAGCTGGAGAAAGAGGCACCAGTGCTTTTGTGCAAATTGGAAAAAATATTTCCACCTGGTTTCTTCAATCCTATGCAGCATCTCTTTATACATCTTCCATATGAGGCTAAGGTCGGTGGTCCTGTTCAGTATAGGTGGATGTTTCATATAGAAAGAGCTTTAAAGAAGCTTAGAGCAATGGTGGGCAATAAGGCAAGAGTTGAAGGATGTATTGCGGAACAATTTAAACTTAAGGAGGTAGCACACTTCACAAGTTGTTACTTTGCAGAAGAACATAATGTATTTGCTCGAAAGAAAAGGTACCATGATGATGAACGAGAGATGCCTCCTTGTAGTGATCTTTCGATTTTTCAGACAAACGGCAAAGCTATTGGTCCACCCAAGGCATATCACCTCAGTATGGAAGAACGGAAGTCTGCTTTACTGTACATGTTCACGAATATGCCTGAGGTGGAGAAATATTTTGTGTAAGACTTATTTTCTTAAACTGTTCATATGTGAATTAGTTTATGTTATCAAATATCTCATGTCACACAATAATATTTGACAGCGAGTTTGATGAACAAAACATGAGGTGTCTCGGTAGGCCAACAGCGAGAGACATAGACAAATTGCGACGCGATGGTATGCATGGGCGACCTAATTTCATTATGTGGCTTCGGGACCATGTAAGTCTTAATTATGTGGCTCCGAGAGCTAATTTCAGTTAACTAATATTACAGAATTTGCTAATGCTTTGTGGCATAATTGACAGTTTGGGGAGGAAATGAATTTGAATGATGACTTATGTCAGTTATCTATTGGAAGCGTAACTGCCAAAAGCTATGGATGTTACGACGTCAATGGATATCGCTTTCGTTCAAGCATTTTCGAATCAAGTCATGCTATGGCTGCCACTCAAAATAGTGGAGTTGATACTAGGGCAATCGACATGGAAGGACACGAAGCCTGCTATTACGGGAAAATCAAAAATATAATCGAGATTACATTTGCTGGAAATAAGCCTTTAGCGCTAGTTTTCTTTGAGCGCAAATGGTATGACCCGAAGTATTATAGGACCGAATTTGGGATGACACAGATCCAACCGGAAAAATTGCTTCAAGGACACGACACGTATATCCTTGCCCATCAAGAATACCAAGTTTATTTCTCGACATATCCATGCAAAAAGTTGTCTAAATGGAGGGTTGTGTACAATGTAAATCCCCGCGAACGCCTATACACTCCTGGTGAGGACGAATATCAAATTGGTCACCTTGAGCAGGTTGATGAGGTGTTTCAAGAAGAAGAGTTGCCAACTAGTTTTCATATTGATCCAGCACCGGCATTAGATTCACTAGTTGCAGACATTAACGACTTAACTTTTCTCGAGAGACGGAGAAGACAACCTGTTAGGAGAAAAGTTAAATGGCGACCACTGCATAGAAGAGAACAAATAGATCCTGATTTTGATGATATTTAACAAGTAAAGTTGTTTTGTTATTTCATTTGTTTCTATTTTTAAGTATTATGTCATTTTTGATGCACTAATGAATAATTTCTTATTTTTTATGTTGGATGCCGCCAAAATCAAAGAAGTCAGTGAAGGGGCTGTTCAAGGGCCTGGGCCTTTTTCAGGGCAGTTCTTTTAGCAGCAGCAGACGTCGAGAGCTGTTGAGCATGGTACATGGAGATGAGGTAACATATCTTGTACAAATAAATTTGTTTACATATTTACAAATAAATCTTGAGTTGTATGTACTAGGATGAGCATCACACTAAGGAGCAGCACATTGAGGAGGAGCAGCACATTGAGGAGGTGGAGCACAATGAGGAGGTGGAGCACAATGAGGAGGTGGAGCACATGACATGGGACCAGGCCGCACAGCATCACCAGCCATGGGACCAGTGGGACCACCAGAGAGAGTAGCAACAGACGTGGGACTAGTGGGGCCAACAGGGTGAACCGGCTGACAACCCGATGGATGATGGCTCGGGAGGCTCTTCAGCGACACGCACATGTCACTCAAGGAAAAGCCACTCAGTAAAGCCTCGTCACGCGATAGAGCGAAAGGCTGATAGGACTTTAATCATGCCACATGGAGATCGGTGAGTGTAATATATTAACTTATCTCATATAACTATTATGTGTATTATTAATGTTTTTGTGTAATGCAGGAATTGGGAGGACCTGTCCTTTGACGGCAAGGGACACCACACTCAGGTTAACCTTACGTTGGGTTCTCTTTGCCGCCTTCACTACCCTGGTATAGGGAAGGTGTCAAACGGTGATACCGAGGATGAGGTGCTCGTCAGTACCTGGGACGAGTACAAGTTTAAAAAGGAACAAAACCACACCGACAGACAGGGACTTGTGCGTAATGACTTTTGGGTATGAATTCTTTATTATTTTTGTTATGTTTCTTAATATTGTAATTCTATGACTTATACCATTGTATTTGTATTCTTTATGTTGTAGCTTCGATATAGGTTGCCTGACGGAGAGGATTACATGGGGCACGCTGAACGTGTCTTCCAAAACAATGCAAAGAAGCTGGTGAAGGATGCCATATACTATGCGAGAATTCAGGCTACAAACCTGTATTTTCAAAAGCATCCGGAAGAAGCAGGCCCCTTGAGTAAAAAGGAAGGGTCCTTAAAGATATATTTGACTGAGGATCAATATCGTGAGGTTAGTATTCAATTTGTTTTACCCTTTATATTGATTGTTGTGATTGATATAATATGTAACATTGTGTGTGCAGGTGATGGTTCCATGGATGGCGCCCGTGTCTGATGCGTACTATGCTTGGTGTCGATATTGGGCTTCCGAAAGCTTCCAGAAAGCGTCAGCGCATCACAGACAATGTCGAGGAAGCAATCCTAACCACAAGTTTGGCGGTGATGACATGATACAAAAAGCTAAAAGAATGGTAAGTTTGATCTAGCTATGTCGATCAGCAAATAGTACGATTTCTTATGAATGTTTTTTGTTTATACAGGAAGCTACGAGTGGCCAAAAGCCTAGTGACATTGAGGTCTACCAGGAGGGCCACAAAGGACCAGACCCGAACAACCCTGACCAGCTCTGCAGCCAGACATCCACGGATCGTTTGGTGAGTTTTGGCCCAAAAGTACAAACGTTCAAAGTATAGAAATTCCTGCATTTGTAAGGTTGTGAATGATGTATAGGCGGCATATGGGGAGGAGATGGTTCGTCGCCATGGCCCTGACTTCGACTGGCGTCATGAACCGGTGGATCCCTCGGTGGTGTACGCAAGTGGTGGTGGCAAAGCGCATGGACGGTAAGCTCTAACTTATGAAATTATATGGTTGACACTAAATTGATTATGCAGTAATAACATTTTTTGAATCACTTATAGATACGCACTCTTCGACGGATTCATTGACTCATCGTCGGTGAGATCTCAGAGGACGGGTTCGTCTTCCCGTAGCTCATGCTCTCGTCGACCGAACGAGCAGGAGTTGGAGATTATGAGGATGCGTGAAGAGGTGAGACAACAACGCGAATTTATGGAGGCTTGCAATGCCCATAACCAAGCGATGTATCAAGTGAGTACACATAATCTGAACTCTAAATTATTATATTTCAATACAACACCTTCAGTAGTAACATATATGTTTAACAGTTAATGCAGCAACAGGGCATGGCAACAAATTTTCCACCGCCACCACAATGGAGCCAATTTGCAAACACACCAGTTTCACCACCACAGTTCAACACCCCTCCACCACATATACTTGCACCTGGAGATAGGGTACGTTTCATAACTCTCGATTAATTTATACACTTGTATACTTTTTGATATTTGCATTTAACGTGTTGATATTTGCTAACTTGCATAGGTTACGCCTGAAGCGGGTGGTAGTGGGTCTGATCCCGCAGCAGGGACTGGATTTGTTGACTCGCTCTTCGCATTCCCTCCTCCTGGTGGTGGTGGCGGCAGCGGTCAAAGCTCTAACCACCCAAGTGGTGGTTATCTCTAAACAAACTTATGTTTGAAATGTCATACTCGTTGGTGGATGTTTATGTTTCAATACTATGTTGTACTCGTTGGTGGATGTTATGTTTCAATACTATGTCGTACTCGTTGGTGGATGTTTTAATTATGAAAGCATTTTGTAATGTGGCTGTTATCTATGATTTATGTTATGTGTGATATATGTAATGTGTGCAGAAATAGTGACCTAATTTAGTGCTGTTTTTATAGCAGTATAGGGTAATTCTCGTCGGCCCAGTTAATTCCCATCGGCTATGGTCAAACCGACAGGAATTAACTAATAACGCTCGTCGGCTCAGTTAACTCCCGGTGGCCCTACGTGGCCGACGGGAGTTAATAAATAATTCCCGTCGGCCTGGGGAACCGACGGGAATTAATTAATAACTCCCGTTGGCCAGCAAAACCGACGGGAGTTAGCCTTAATTCCCGTCGGCTAGTTAGTGGCCGACGAGAATTAATTATTCCCGTCAGCCGCCGACGGGGATAAACTTATCCCCGACAAGAAACGCCTGTCGGCTGACAACCGACGAGAATTAGCCTTAAACCGACGGGAATTACTTATTCCCGTCGGTTTAGGGCTTATTCCCGTCGGTTCCTGGCCAACGGGAATTAAGTGATTTCCTGTAGTGCATGCCATACCACCTCATGGACATAGGGCTGAATAATATTCAGCCACAAGAGAGCTTGAGAGGTATAGGGCAGGAGCTGGTGACATTATTAGGACACCTAACACACACCTCAAACACCCCTGGGAGGAAAGCCGACAGAGTGATGTCAGGCAACCTGAGATTTTCACCCACAAACTCAATGGATCGTCGCCAGACATGGCGGAGAGGATCAGAGACGAGGTAGCCGGGATGTTCAGGGACAGACTCGGTGTTGGTGTGTTAGGTACAGGGCAATCGTATCGGAAGCCTTATAGCCACCGATTCGACACCGTGCCATATCCATAGGGAACTAGAATACCAGACTTCTCTAAATTTTCTAATGAAGGTGGGAAAAGCACACACGAACATATTAGCCAATTCATAGCACACTTGGGAGAATTAGCTGATGGGGAAGCCTACCGCGTACGTTTATTCTCGTTGTCCCTTACTGATACTACATTCGCATGGTATGCAGCTTTGCCACCAAACTCTATTAACTCTTGGGAAGAATTAGAGCAGAAATTTCATGAACACTTCTTCTCAGGAGAACATGAATTAGAATTGGCTGACTTAACTTCAGTCCGACATGGGTCTGAAGAATCGGTTAATGACTATATCCAGAGTAGGGCTGGAAAAAAAGCTGGAGCTCGACGAGCTGGCTCGGGCTCGCAGCAGCTCGGCTCGGCTCGGACCGGCTCGACGCTCAGAATGAGCCTGAGCCGAGCCTGCTTTTGTGGCTCGTGAAAAGAGCGAGTCAGCTCGGCTCGGCTCGGCTCGGTGCAGCTCGCGAGCTGGCTAGTGGCTCGACCCAACAACAATTTTTTACATAAAATCTTAATTAGCATATAATATTAGTACCGAGTAATCAATAATTTATGTTATTTGAGATTACTATACAAAAATAATCTATTTTCTATATTATATTAGCGATATATCTATTTTACTAATTTAAAATATGTTATTTGAAATATTTTTAATATTTTATATTATAATTTAGAGAGTAGATTTACATTTATGGCTAGGCTCGTTGGCTCGGCGAGCTGGCTCGCGAGCCCGGAGCGAGCCGAGCCGAGCCGCTTTTTCGAGCTCGTCAGATGGGCGAGCCGAGCGAAGCTCGGCTCGTTGTGTGAGCGAGCCGCAGCGAGCTGAGCTTGGCTCAGCTCGTTTCCACCCCTAATCCGGAGGTTCCGGGATACTAGAAACCGATGCTTTCAGATCCATGTCGCAGAAAAACAACTAACAGGGCTGGCTTTCAATGGGTTGCGACCCTACTTAAAAGAAAAATTAGATGGCACCCAATTCTTTTCGCTAGTGCACTTGCCCCAGCGGGCTATAACATGTGGAAGCCGAAGTAAGGAAACATCAAAATCGGCTAGCCATAAGATGCATCTAGTGGGATACGATAATTCGGATGATGAATCCACAGATGTATACACCGCCGAACTGGTTTGGCCAGGACAGGCTAAACCTTCACCATGTTCTGCTTTACAGTCGATTCGAAAGAATCGACAAGGAGAAGTTAAGTTTACTTTTAATGTTGCCAAATGCGATAAAATATTTGATGAGTTACTAAAAAACGACAACATTAAATTAACTCAAACTATTCCTCCTCCTGATGAATTAAAAAGGTGTGCTTATTGTAAGTGGCATAATTCTTTTTCTCATGCCACCAATGATTGTAATGTTTTTCGTCGACAGATACAATCGGCCATAAATGAGGGCCGATTGGCTTTTCAGGAGATGCAAGTAGACACACAACCTTTTCCTATTAATACAATAGAAGTCACATGCAAAAAGGTCTTGGTTCGGCCCGAAATGGCCGATAAAGTCAAAGGCAAGGGCATCGTCACTGGCGATCCTCGCATGTCAATTATATCACAAAAGGAGATTGCTTGAAAGGCTTCGGACGAGAAGGCTAAAAAGTCCGAAGGCATCGGGGGGCAGGCACAATTAATGAACCAAACACATCAGCCTGGCCCGAGCATCGCAGATGGTCCGACACCTACGTGCGGACGGTCCAGTGCTTAGACAAACGGTCTGGCTAACCCAGCCGGACAGTCCACCTATGACCGAAGGGCGAAGGCGTCAGCCTCTACACGAAGCAAGGAAAGAGACATAAGGGCAAAGCACATATAGTCGGCTGATCAAAGCCGACTCTACTTTTGATCAATTGCTCTCCAAAAATGCTAGCAAAAGGACTGTTCCACGTGATCGGTCAACGAAGAAACCCCGGTCACCTGATAAAACGAAACGACCGAACAAAACGGCCCAAAAGGCGATGCGACAAGCATCACTTGTTCATCCTATGAGACTAGGGTATATTGTCGGTACATTGTCCTACTCAAATGTGGAATGGCACGACGATGAATCCATGGTACATTTATAGTCCCTTTGTCTATCCAGGCTGGGGGGCACCTCTATTCTATTTATTTTGATCCATCGATCAAATGGTCATGGCCGAGAAAGATACAATCCAAAACGGCCTTTATACATTGGTGCTTTATTGAATGATCTCCATATTGAAAAGCTGGTGACTTACATCAGGTTTAGTTTATATGCTTTTGGTTCGTCAACCTTCACCAAAAGGCAGGGGGCATATGTTGGACACCAAAAAAGCCTAGAGGACGGTCCAGCCCTGAGGCCGGACAGTCCGCGGTGGTGGCGTGGACGGTCCCGGCGTGCGCAGAGACAGTTAGTGTTCCTAGTTTATCGTGGGATTTGTTACCTAAAACCGCGGGATTAACTCGGGAAATGGTTTGAAGCGGATCCAGACCTCCCCTTTATATAGATGAAGGGCTACGGCGATTGAACCCCCAACAATCGATCAAATCAAGTCTATTTCTCGTTTTTACCTTACGCATTAGGAGTAGTTTTAGTTTAGCCCTAGTTTAGTATTCTAATCCCCAAATTCTCGCTTAACTTCGACTCTACGTCAATTAGAGGAGTCTAGGTCGGTCTGCCAAGCCTAGACAACCCCTAAGATCTCTCCTCCTCAACGGGGTCCCTCCTAGGAGCGAGATCCAGGCGCCGCCGGCGAATTTCGCCGCCCCTGCGCACGCGCGGACCGTCTGGCCTGTAGGCGCGGACCATCTGGCCTGTAGGCACGGACCGTCCGGCCGTCAGGTAGGGAACCCTAGCCCCTGTGCCCACTACTGGAATCACGTTCTTTGCCGAGTGTCTAAGACAAAGGCTATTTTACACTCGGCAAAGGCTATTTTACACTCGGCAAAGCCTTTGCCGAGTGTAACACTCGACAAAGAACACTCGGCAAATATTTCATCGGCAAAGGATTCTTTGCCGAGTGCTTTTTTCGGACACTACTACAAATTGAGAGTAATTTGATTATTTAAGGCACTAAATGAGTTCATTTGAAAATGTGACCAACTATAAAGTTGCATAACTTTTTGAGATCTACAAGTTTTATTTTAATAGTTTCTACATCCGAGATCGTTTACAAAATTTGAATTTTAAATTTGAAAACTTCACACGAATTTTTCAATGATAAGATGATTTTAAATCAAAAAATTGTCAACTACAAAGTTTCATTACATTTCAAGACCTACAACTTTTATTTTGGTGGTTTTTCCATCCGAGACAGTTTGAAAAATTCAAATTTCAAACATAGTTTTGCATAACAAGATGATTTCAAACCAAAACATTGTCAACTACAAAGTTTCATAACTCTTCAATACCTACAACTTTCATATTGGTGGTTTTTTCTTTCGAAGTCATTTTCAAAATTTAAAATTTAAATTTTTTAAATTCAGACGTAGTTTTCGTTGACAATATGACTTCAAATGAAAAAGTTGTCAACTATAAACTTCTATAACTTCTCAAGATCTACAAAGTTTATTTTGGTTGTTTGGTCATTTGTTTATCTCACATGATGGTTCTGTTGGGGACTTGTTCTCAAATGCTATGAATTAAGAACAAGGCAACATAAAATGTTAAATATTAGTGCCCTTCGTCCGCTGAAGTATTATTTCCCCAAGGATTTAATGAACTTCGGACGAAGACCATGATTGAAGTATCACGAAGGTTATATCTTCGCGATTAAATTTACAAGATAATATATAAAACATGAGACATTAGAGATAAATGTATCCGAAATAAGTAATATCATTCATATATTTTATTATATGAACGTAAAAATGCCAGAACATAGAATTTAAGTACATTTATACCTTCTCCTTGACAGATAATGATTCCCGGGCAATGCGTTTGCAATTACAGGAATGCGTGAACAGTAAAGGAATATTGTTCACTATTTATAGACACAGGACACAACCTGTAAGGAATTACAATCATGCCCCTTATAAAAGTTTACAACAATGACTCAGACCCCTATGGGATAAAAGGTCATTCTGTTTTTAAGTCGGTTCGATCCTTCGTCTTCGGGCATGTTATAACACCGAAGCTTCATGAGTGGTAGCTTCGGTTATCATGTATAAGCAGCTTTAGCCGAAGCTGTTTCTTCCTGCAGGACCTTCGGCGACGAAACATGGTCCCAACAGGTTCTAACAATATGCACAAATTCTATACGTCTCTCTCGTAGTTTCATAAACTACGAGAGAGATATAGGTTTTATGAACAAATTTGTTTTTATTTTGTCATATGAAAAAATGTTCAATATATAAATTGTACATCATGATGAGTTATACAAATTTGTAGTTGAAAACTTTTTCATTTGAATTAATTTACTACTTTAAATTGTGATTTTTAAATTGTCTTTGCCTAGTGTTGGAGAAAAAACACTCGGCAAAGAGCTCTTTGCTGAGTATTGTATTTGTGACACTCGGCAAAGAGCCATTTGCCGAGTGTCAAAAAAGACTCTCGGCAAAGAAACTCTTTGCCGAGTGTCAAAAATAAAACACTCGGCAAAGAGCTTCTTCGCCGAGTATTTTATTTTACCGAGAGTTTTTTGTGTGGCACTCGGCAAAGAGTTTCTTTGCCAAGTGCCCGAAATAAAACACTCGGCAAAGAATATAACACTCGACAAAGAGCCAAATTCCGGTAGTGGCCAGGTCGCGGACCCTCCCGCCCCTGGCCGCGGACCGTCCGCGCCTCTGCAGAGGGCTGCGCCCTGGTTCTCACGCAGTGATTGGCGCCCCAAAAGGCACCAACACAATATTTTTTAAGAAGAGAATTTATAAGTTTCATCTAAATAAAATTCTCTTACCATGATTAGCATCTCTTTATGAGTCGTAAAATCAAATATTTATCAAATCATAAGACGGAACTTTCTATTGAGAGTTAGTGCTTCACACGTATTTGGATTTCATGCTACATGACATGACGCTAAAAGTGTGAGTTGTTCGTTTATAGCGCTTAAGGTATATGTTTTTTTGTTTGGAGCCGTTCTTAGGGATAAAACAGTTTTTCTCTTTCTTTCAGCTACACTGTCCCCATCTACATGATGTAAACCGATTATTCTTTTCACTAGGAAGGCAGCATACATGGTGCTTTTCCAGTGATGTTTCTCTTCTTATGAAGGTGCAGTAGTATCAACAGGTCAGCCAACTGCCAATCTATTTGCTCGGCCCCACGGTCCCTTTCTCTCCAATGTAATTAAAGTTTCGACAGATCTGCCCCCCATTTTCTAGTTGAAAGAACCCTACCAGTTCCAGCCGGCCTCGTTATGAACAATGCAATTTGGACCAAACAAAAGCATGCCACCATCCGTGTATAGCGACTGGTCAGCCGGCGCGTCGCGATCTGCCGATCTCGCTGTTAAACCCTAGTACATGGGCAGGCAGGGAACGCTCCCTGACGCTACCCCGCAACAGAAGCAGGCCAGTAGGTGTCGACGTGCGTCTAGTTAGCTCCACGTAGCAGTCCGGTCACCTAATGATTCCTCTAATTATATACTAGTCCGCTGCCTTTGTTTGGTCGTGTGCCAAGATTGAAACGTTTGGTTAATTAGCTGCTGGTCGGTAGCTTTGGTACACAGATGCCTCACCAGACCAATGCTCTTTTTTTCGTTTAACGTTTTGGAATGCTTGCAGAGCCTTCAAGCGAAAGCAAGTAAAACAGGGTATAGGTTTGCCTCAAAAAAGGAACATAAAAAAAGAATGGTGATAGTACTAATCAGTTGCGTCGATGCACTTAACAAAGCTTAAACCAGGAATTCTCATTCTTCGATTCCCTAGCTAGGGCGCTCCAGCCAGGAATTCTCATTACGGTGTACATCCTATGATTCATAGAAGAGCCACTTGTGGTCGACCTATCTGATTCATCATTCATGTGCCTAGACCTAGTGCCAAAGTGGAACAAGTCCGGATCATGCCACATTTCATCCCAGGGCCCGACGTACGTACCTAGAATCTGACCTGGGCACTGGGTAGTTGGAATTTGAGGCGGAGGGGGTATGGAGTTGGCGCAGTTCATCAGAGATCCAACCGACCCACTGAATCCACATCTACTCAACGTACGGTGAGACATATAAAATGTAATATTTATGAAGTGTAATATTTATAAAAATATAAATATAGAGTCAAATAGAGAGCCAAAAATAAAGAGTCCCTTGAAGATACTCTTAGGTTATCTTAAGCAGCTTACCCAACCTCATCTTCATATTCAATCTTCACTCTGCGAACAGTACAGTCTACAGTATAAAACAGTCTTTTGGGTGGCCATATAAGTGAACTGCTGGAGACAATCTTAGAATACAAACTTACCCATGGTTGCCAACAGTATCTCAAGGAATATTATGCATAATTGTATTTTTAGGGTGACTACAGTTTCCATGTTACAGACACCCAGCTACGTATACCTGCACCAACACCACTGCGCGCATATTCCTGACTGGCTGATAAAAATGAATTAAATTTAAGTGTTGAACTGAACCAGTGCACAAACTATAAAACTGGTGAAGTGCATTGCTTTTTTTTTTCTTGTTGAATTTGAGGGAGCAATTGATGGCGAAAACACAATTATGAACCCTTCCCATTTGAATGGTGATGTGAACGCTTTTATCAGCAAGGGAAATGCACGTCCCAAGAAGGGAGCGGTGTCTACAAGTGGCTGAAAAGCCAAGTTGTTAGCATCAATTTAGCTTCTCCCACAGATTGTTTCGGTTAGTTCAGAGTCCATTTCGGAAAGGAGTAGTAGCAGGTTGTAAGACATGGAGTAGAGCAGCCTCTATATAGACTACAGGCTGAGTCATTGTAATCAAGAAAGCAATAGACTCAATTCCACACAATCAGGTTGATCAGAGCCTCTGTTTGAGGTCGAGTACGTCTACACCTGTTACCCCTTCCTAAAATGACAGAGGTAACAAAGGGTCTGGTTGGTTGCTTACAAAATGGCTAATGCATGCCAAGCCAAGCCAGGCTAATTGTATGGATCATAATTATGGTAGTGCTTTGTTGCGTTGCAGAGGGCTCTTTGCACTAGGTGGGCGTGTGTTTGGTTGGACTGCATTGATGGATGAAAAAGATTGTGTTTGGTGCTTGTATTGGACCACATGTGTTGCCAAGTTGAGCTTCATGGTGAGATTACAAACCTAGGAAGGCCCTTTTAAGTTTTAACTTTTATAACCATACTATCCATTATCTCAATCTCGATGCACAAGTGCATCAGACTGATTTGGAAAAGCTCACATGACAACATCTGAATCCTCGAGCTTTAATTGTAACCAAAGACTTCGAAATCAGTTAATACTAACAACGTTCAGTACCAAGGTTTACGTCTACAGAAAGACTCAAGAAGTCAGAATGCCAAAGGTTTCAGTTCACAAAAACGAGTTTCAACCAAATGACATTATAATCGTGTGTGTCGTAGATCAACACAACAGATTTTTTATGCTCAAAACTGAAACATGTTTATACAGTAGGGATCTCTTTGAAATTGAGATAACAGTCAAGCCATGGGAAGTAACAATAAACACACGAAACTATAACCAGAAGTAAACAACCACAAAGTTACACTGCATGAAAATTCTTCCAATACATCGACTTCCTGCACCAACATATGAGCGCTTTTGACAACTCTCAACAAGCAGCACAGCAGTGCGTTCATTCAAGGTTAAGTTCTCATAACCTGAAAATAAACTCTGAGTTTGCACTTCCATTTTACTCTGAACAAGTGTACTGTGTACTCCTCTCTTCTTCAGTGACAAACAAATCAAGAATACCTTGCAGAGCATGTGGCCTGTTGCAGATCATGAGAAGAGCGGATGCTGAATCGAGCAAAGGCGAGGGAGGTGACGCGAGGATAGGACCCATGGCAGAGGGCATGGAGGACCACCAAACCTGCAATATTTCAGTTCCAGGGTATAGTTTTGAAATTTTGAATATTTTAAATGTAAAAAATGAAAAAGCTACACCCACATGATGGTTTGAGCAGCATGCAAGCCTGTATACGGCCTTATACAAGCAACCAAACACTACAAGTTTGCAACCCACTGGCTAGGGTAGCATCTAAACATATATCAGGTACTAGTACGATGCAGGTACTAGTACGATGCTCGTGCGTTGCGATGATATACAATCATATAACAAATTAACGATTGATGGACACACGATATCCCAATTTGGTTCCATAGAAGAGGACACTGTAATATTTTTTTTTATCTACCACAATGGTTACTCATTCTCGTATAGATTGTTTATACATAAACTTATTCATATGCTTGTGTTCACATTTTTGTTCCCTTTGGAATTTCTCTTCTTCCTTTTGCCTTTCACACATCAATCTCTCCTCTTCCTTGCGTCTCTCACCATCATGTCTCTACATTTCCCTCCGCATTTGTTCTTCTCTCTGCATAAATATGAAAAATATTAGCAATGCATCATGGAAGGTATGCATGAACTTTCTTAGTATAACTAAGGAAGGCCTTGCTCCTCAAGCTCCTTTCTGATTCTCTTTTCATGAGCCTCGACCTCCCTAGAAATCTTAGCTTCCTCATTATAAAACAGTGGACAAGAGAAATAGATATAGAGTGGAAAACCCCAAAACTCCAAACAATGCAAGAGATCGTATAATATGATCATGAAACAAATCTACAATAACAAATCTAACAAAAAGAATGTGCTATATATAAAGAGCATGAACATATGGTGTATATTTGCTTTAGAGAAACAATATACATGAAAAGAATTAACATGCAACACAACAGCTCATGATTCGAATACACTTCATATATTATAAGAACAAAAAATGGACGCACCACCTTTGTTTACATAAAGTGCCAAAAGTGTCCCATCATCCCTCAAAGTCTCCCCTATAAGTGTTTACACACAATCGAGACTGCATAACTTGTGGCGATCTAATGCTATGGGTGGCGATTTAATGCTAGAATTGTGGCTGGTTAGTTTGTTTATGGTTTCAATCAGATAATTTTTATATTCTCATAGTTGTTTGTGGAGCTATAGTTTTTCTTGTAAGGTTGTATGCATGAAAGTGCAAAAGGCTAGAACTTGTTGCCATTATCAAAAAAAGACGAGTATTACAACGGAGCAACGAAAATCCAAAAGATCTAAAAACACAAAAGCTAACAACTGTAAACAACTATCTAAAGGTCTGCGTTTTGGGCACAAAATGTTTCGGGCCTTTTCATGAATATCCTCTGCTCTATGAATCTATCTTCATCAAATGGATGTAACTAACAATATCTCTTCCAAGATAACAGATCAGGTCTAACCACTCTGATACTGAACCTCATTTCTGGTAAAGTCGTGGTGTTCGAAATTCTAAAAAGAACCACATAGAGAATGAAAGCATCACGTCTGCTAATGCAATTATTGTGTGCACATCCAATTTGCTTGAACAATTAGAAAAAGAATTCTCAAATGCTACCTACCTAGCATCGTTTATCACCTATATATACATGATAAGTCATAACCAATATGCCCAAACTCACAGACCATGGACATAAGGTAAATGCATCATTGTTTTAGGCCCAACAAACCAAGTTTGTGCATGTTTTTCCCATGTTTTCCTCTTCGTCGTCATCTGGTACCAAGGTTCAACCTTGAGCAAGGTTCTAACAGAAAAGAATAAGTGTATAAACCAAGTCTGCTTGGGTATAACCACAACAACTGGCTTCTCATCCTTTGGGTTGATGAGAAGAAAAGGCTTATGTTCATCACCAAATTTATTCTGCTGATAACCAGGAGTTGAGCATATATGAGACATTAACAAAATTCTATAATCATAGACATTTGAGCGCCAGTTTGGCAATCATCTTATCAGTTATTACCTGTAGCCGATCTGTGATCTTCTCATAACTTTTGGTTGGTTTACCACAAAGATTTCCCTTGAATAATACTCCACCATTATTCAGACAAAGTTAGTTGGTAAATAGAACTTAGACATTCAAGACCATTATGGTTGATATCTTTATTTTACATGACAAAATGTCATATTAGAGTAAAGTTAAGCAATATTCTGTGAGAGCAATTGCCTTTGCTGGTGTAGCATGCATCAATTGAGTATTTTAGTTTGATTGTATCTTGTATAAACATAGTAAGGTAAAAATCTGATTTATACAGAAGTTAAATCGTGGCATCTCAGATATTTACCTCGTAATGCTTCTAACTTGTCACAAAAAATGTGTCAAATCCAAAAACTTGATCCCTTAGAATGTCTATTGTAGCCTTGGGAATCCTAACAGAATCATCAAGCTATTGCTGCAAATCATTTATATTATAGAAATAATCTATACCATTATATCCTCACATTACAGAGTTCAGATATATGAAGTAGAAAAAGGCTCAATATACAATCAACTCTTTGGTGGTTCTATATCATTCTTTGTGTATGAACATACAATATCACCAAAAGCAAGTGGGAAGATAACGTTTCATGTATGAACTACTGAAAACTTTCTCTCATTTCTCTTCACTGCAACAAATATCCAGCAGAATATAAACCGAACTTAGAAATTAGCTTTAGAAAGAGCAAATCAGGAAATTAGTAGTTTGAACTAGTGGTGTCTGTACTTCAAAGAAAATAGAAAGGAACTTACAAACAAGCCAAACCCAACTAGACCCAATAGTTGTAAGGCCGAACGAATAAACTCTTCCCTAAAATTAGTAAATGAGCCAAAATCCTTTTCAATCTACTATAGCACACCTCCCTTAGGTAAGCCACCACCTTCTGGTTGCATTGATTCCTAGAAAAAAGTGATGATTTCAGACTTGCATGTCAGAAAACAGAAGTTGGAACTCCCAAAACCATCCTACTATTGGCGAAAGCACAAATTGCAGTTTTTTTTGAAAGAAAGCATATGACAGACAGAAGATGAGTAGTGCAAGCAAAATAGAATGGACGGGTATCATAAACGAGTTAACCGTGCTGCATTGTTATACTCTGGTAATGGATTACCATTGTTGTAGGCTTCTTTTATCAGATCATCCAGAGTGTATACATACCATAGAGGGCTGGTAGCCAGCTGCTTACTCAAGCCATCCACGTAATCTTGATGGTGCTTACCCTAGTGAAGTTCAACTGTTCTCTTGCTCATGTAAGGTTCTAGAGCATCCTGGACATTGTACCACAAAACAAAGTTTAACAAAGTTAAAATTAGGATATTCCTAGAATGACAACATACAAATCTTCTGAGATAAGCGCCAACAAGATTACAGACTAGTTTATATGGCAGAGTCATGAGACCGTAATAGGACATAACTTTTGAAAATCTTTGAGATAGACCACCCTGCCTGTGCAATAAAATCAGGCACAAATAACACACAATCTCAAAACACATGTTTGCACAACAATTTCAGTGATCCCCACATGCTTTAAAAATTAAAATATGTGAAGACGATAGCAGAAGCTCAAAGAAATTGTGCCTTACTAAACCGGAAATCAATTGACTTCATGTTAGGAACATGGGATCTGCAGAGGAGCAATTGGAAGGCTGAAAGAGCAAAAGGTTGAGCGGGAGGAGTAATTTGAGTAATTGAATTTTGTTTGTGATTAGGCCTATTGGGCCAAGGGTTTTGGTCGTCTGGCCTTGTAAGGAGGGTGTACTTAAACCCTGAATCATCTGGTATTCGGCAAGAAGAAAATAGAAGAAAAAAACACCAAACAGAATTTCTGTTTACCTGCGCTTGTCCTCGCCATCGGAGGCAGCCATCGTGAGTGCTCATGTCGGAATTGGCACTACTCCGGCCACGGGTCTCACACTTTGAAAGGGAAATGTGCCCGTGGGCCATTTCTAAGTATTTTGGTGATTGAGTGCCAACACAAGTGCTTTTATGCTAATCTATGCAAAGTGGTGGACAAAGTGAAAATCTTGTCAAAAGGTATGTTTCTAGACTTAGTACATTGTTTTTATCGACTAATGTATTGTGTCTAAGTACTGGAAACAGGAAAGATTGAATTGAAAATGAGATGGCTTGGTTCAGCCAAAGTCTGCTCGGTCTGGGTGCACCGGACTGTCCGGTGGTGCACCGGACAGTGTCCGATGCGCCGGGCTGGCTCTGGCGAACAGGCTGCTCTCGGGACTTCGACGGCGGTGTACGGCTAAATTTCACCGGTCGGTCCGGTGGCGCACCGGACTGTCCGGTGAGCCGTTCACAGGCGAACTCGTCGCTCTCGGGAGATGATTAACGGCGTACGGCTAAAATTCACCGGTCTGTCCGGTGGTGCACCGGACTGTCCGGTGAGTCAACAGTCAGCCGGGGCAACGGTCGGCCAAGGATTCCGCACGTGACGCGTGGCCGAGCCAACGGTCACATTGGTGCACCGGACTGTCCGGTGTGCACCGGACAGTGTCCGGTGCGCCAACGGCTCTAAGGCTCCAACGGTCGGCTTCGCCAGATAAGGAAGGATATCTGCACCGGACAGTGTCCGGTGGTGCACCGGACTGTCCGGTGCGCCAGTCGACAGAAGGCAAGATCTGCCTTCCAGGAATGTTTTCAACGGCTCCTAGCTGCCTTGGGGCTATAAAAGGGACCCCTAGGCGCATGGAGGAGCACACCAAGCATTCTTACAACATTCCTAAGCACCAAGACCTCGATTCCGCGCATTTGTTTCTTTGTGATAGCATATAGAGCTCTAGTGGAGTTGTAAACTCATTGGATTGCGTTGCGAGCTCTTGTTGCGACTTGTGTGCGTATTGACACTCTGATTTTTGTGTCTTGTGTGCGTTGCTAATCCCTCCCTTGCTCCGTACTTCTTTGTGAACTTCAAGTGTAAGGGCGAGAGGCTCCAAGTTGTGGAGATTCCTCGCAAACGGGATTAAGAAAAGCAAGCAAAACACCGTGGTATTCAAGTGGGTCTTTGGACCGCTTGAGAGGGGTTGATTACAACCCTCGTCCGTTGGGACGCCACAACGTGGAGTAGGCAAGCGTTGGTCTTGGCCGAACCACGGGATAACCACCGTGCCATCTCCGTGATTGATCTCTTGTGGTTATTGTGTTTTGACTCCTCTCTAGCCACTTGGCGATTATTGTTGAAAGTCGCCTAGAGGGGGGTGAATAGGGCGAAACTGAAATTTACAAATATAAACACAACTACGAGCCGGGTTAGCGTTCGAAATATAAACGAGTCCGCGAGAGAGCGTGAAAACAAATCGCAAGCGAATAATGAAGTGAGACACGCAGATTTGTTTTACCGAGGTTCGGTTCTCTCAAACCTACTCCCCGTTGAGGAGGCCACAAAGGCCGGGTCTTTTTCAACCCTTTCCCTCTCTCAAACGGTCACTCGGACCGAGTGAGCTTCTTCTTCTCAATCAAACAGGAACAAAGCGTCCCCGCAAGGGCCACCACACAATTGGTGCCTCTTGCCTTGGTTACAATTGAGTTTTGATCACAAGAACAAGTGAGAAAGAAAAGAAACAATCCAAGCGCAAGAGCTCAAAAGAACACGACAAATCTCTCTCGCTAATCACTAAAGCTTTGTGTGGAATTGGAGAGGATTTGATCACTTGAGTGTGTCTAGAATTGAATGCCTAGCTCTTGTAAGTGGTTGAGAAGTGAAAAACTTGGATTACTTGAATGTGGGGTGGTTGGGGGTATTTATAGCCCCAACCACCAAACTAGCCGTTTGGTGCAGGCTGGCTGTCGTATGGTGCACCGGACAGTCCGGTGCACACCGGACAGTCCGGTGCGCCAGCCACGTCACCAAAGCCGTTGGGTTCCGACCGTTGGAGCTCTGTCTTCTGGGCCCGCCTGGATGTCCGGTGGCGCACCGGACATGTACTGTAGAGTGTCCGGTGCGCCAGCATGGGCGTGCCTGACCTCTGCGCGCGCTGGCGCGCATTTAATGCACTGCAGGTAGCCGTTGGCGCCGGAAGTAGCCGTTGCCCCGCAGTTACACCGGACAGTCCGGTGTACAGCGGACATGCCGGTGAATTATAGCGGAGCAGCCGTTGCAGTTTCCCGAAGCTGGCGAGTTCCTGAGGCCGCTCTTCCTTGGAGCACCGGACACTGTCCGGTGTACACCAGACAGTCCGGTGAATTATAGTGGAGTTGCCTCTGGATTTTCCCGAAGCTGACGAGTTTGCACTGGAGTCCTCTGGTGCACCGGACATGTCCGGTGGCACACCGGACAGTCCGGTGCGCCAGACCAGAGGTGCCTTCGGTTGTCCCTTTGCTCTTTTGTTGAACCCAATACTTGGTCTTTTTATTGGCTAAGTGTGAACCTTTGGCACCTGTATAACTTATACACTAGAGCAAACTAGTTAGTCCAATTATTTGTGTTGGGCAATTCAACCACCAAAATTAATTAGGGACTAGGTGTAAGCCTAATTCCCTTTCAATCTCCCCCTTTTTGGTGATTGATGCCAACACAAACCAAAGCAAATATAAAAGTGCATAATTGAACTAGTTTTCATAATGTAAGTGCAAAGGCTGCTTGGAATTGAGCCAATAAATATTACTTACTAGATATGCACGGATTGTTTCTTTATTTTTAACATTTTGGACCACGCTTGCACCACAAGTTTTGTTTTTGCAAATTCTTTTGTAAATTCTTTTTAAAGTCCTTTTGCAAGATAGTCAAAGGTAAATGAATAAGATTTTGAGAAGCATTTTTCAAGATTTGAAATTTTCTCCCTTTGTTTGAAATGCTTTTCCTTTGACTAATACAAAAACTCCCCCTCGAATAAATTCTCCTCTTTAGTGTTCAAGAGGGTTTTAAGATATCAATTTTGAAAATGCTACTTTCTCCCCCTTTAGAACACAAAGAGATACTAACTTGGTGGTGCGGTCCTTTTGCTTTGGGCCAATACTTTCTCCCCCTTTGGCATGAATCGCCAAAAATGGATACTTGGAATGAAATATAGGCCTTTGTCTAACTACTATCTCCCCTTTGGCAAATAAAATATATGAGTGAAGATTATACCAAAGACGGAGAGTGAAGCGGAGCGACGGCGAAGGATGAGTAGTAGAGTGGAGTGGAAGCCTTTGTCTTCGCCGAAGACTCCAATTTCCTTTCAATATACCTATGACTTGGTTTGAAATACACTTGAAAACACATTAGTCATAGCATATATCAAAGAGACATGATCAAAGGTATATTTATGAGCTATGTGTGCAAATTAGCAAAAGAAATTCCTAGAATCAAGAATATTGAGCTCATGCCTAAGTTTGGTAAAAGTTTGTTCATCAAGTGGCTTGGTAAAGATATCGGCTAATTGATCTTTAGTGTTAATGTATGCAATCTCGATATCCCCCTTTTGTTGGTGATCCCGAAGAAAATGATACCGAATGGCTATGTGTTTAGTGCGGCTATGCTCAACGGGATTATCCGCCATGTGGATTGCACTCTCATTATCACATAGAAGAGGAACTTTGGTTAGTTTGTAACCGTAGTCCTGCAAGGTTTGCCTCATCCAAAGCAATTGCGCGCAACAGTGGCCTGCGGCAATATACTCGGCTTCGGCGGTAGAAAGAGCGACCGAATTTTGCTTCTTTGAAGCCCAAGACACCAAGGATCTTCCCAAGAACTGGCTAGTCCCCGATGTGCTCTTTCTATTAATCTTACACCCCGCCCAATCGGCATCCGAATAACCAATTAAATCAAATGTGGATCCCCGAGGGTACCAAAGCCCAAACTTAGGAGTATAAGCCAAATATCTCAAGATTCGTTTTACGGCCGTAAGGTGTGATTCCTTAGGGTCGGCTTGGAATCTTGCACACATGCATACGGAAAGCATAATGTCCGGTCGAGATGCACATAAATAGAGTAATGAACCAATCATCGACCGGTATACCTTTTGATCCACGGACTTACCTCCCGTGTCGAGGTCGAGATGCCCATTTGTTCCCATGGGTGTCTTGATGGGCTTGGCATCCTTCATTCCAAACTTGCTTAGAATGTCTTGAGTATACTTCGTTTGGCTAATGAAGGTGCCCTCTTGGAGTTGCTTGACTTGGAATCCTAGAAAGTACTTCAACTCCCCCATCATAGACATCTCGAATTTCTGTGTCATGATCCTACTAAATTCTTCACATGTAGATTCGTTAGTAGATCCAAATATAATATCATCAACATAAATTTGGCATACGAACAAATCATTGTCAAGAGTTTTAGTGAACAAAGTAGGATCGGCCTTGCCGACTTTGAAGCCATTAGCAATAAGGAAATCTCTAAGGCATTCATACCATGCTCTTGGGGCTTGCTTGAGCCCATAAAGCGCCTTAGAGAGCCTATAGACATGGTTAGGGTACTCACTATCTTCAAAGCCGGGAGGTTGCTCAACATAGACCTCCTCCTTGATTGGTCCGTTGAGGAAGGCACTCTTCACGTCCATTTGGTAAAGCTTGAAGCCATGGTAAGTAGCATAGGCCAATAATATACGAATTGACTCAAGCCTAGCTACGGGTGCATAGGTTTCACCAAAATCCAAACCTTCGACTTGGGAATACCCCTTGGCCACGAGTCGAGCTTTGTTCCTTGTCACCACACCATGCTCATCTTGCTTGTTGCGGAAGACCCACTTGGTTCCTACAACATTTTGGTTAGGACGTGGAACTAAATGCCATACCTCGTTCCTTGTGAAATTGTTGAGCTCCTCTTGCATCACCATCACCCAATCCGAATCTTGAAGTGCTTCCTCTACCCTGTGTGGCTCAATAGAGGAAACAAAAGAGTAATGCTCACAGAAATGTGCAACACGAGATCGAGTGGTTACCCCTTATGAATGTCGCCGAGGATGGTGTCGACGGGGTGATCTCGTTGTATTGCTTGGTGGACTCTTGGGTGTGGCGGCCTTGGTTCTTCATCCTCCTTGTCTTGATCATTTGCATCTCCCCCTTGATCATTGCCGTCATCTTGAGGTGGCTCATCTCTTTGATCTTCTCCTTCATCAACTTGAGCCTCGTCCTCATTTTGAGTTGGTGGAGATGCTTGCATGGAGGAGGAAGGTTGATCTTGTGCATGTGGAGGCTCTTCGGATTCCTTAGGACACACATCCCCAATGGACATGTTCCTTAGCGCGATGCACAGAGCCTGTTCTTCACCTATCTCATCAAGATCAACTTGCTCTACTTGAGAGCCGTTAGTCTCATCAAACACAACGTCACAAGAAACTTCAACTAGTCCTGAGGACTTGTTAAAGACTCTATATGCCCTTGTGTTTGAGTCATATCCTAGTAAAAAGCCTTCTACAGTTTTAGGAGCAAATTTAGATTTTCTACCTCTTTTAACAAGAATAAAGCATTTGCTACCAAAAACTCTAAAATATGAAATATTGGGCTTTTTACCGGTTAGGAGTTCATAGGATGTCTTCTTGAGGATTCGGTGTAGATATAACCGGTTGATGGCGTAGCAGGCGGTGTTGACCGCCTCGGCCCAAAACCGATCCGGTGTCTTGTACTCATCAAGCATGGTTCGCCATGTCCAATAGAGTTCGATTCTTCCTCTCCACTACACCATTTTGTTGTGGGGTGTAGGGAGAAGAGAACTCATGCTTGATGCCCTCCTCCTCAAGGAAGCCTTCTATTTGTGAGTTCTTGAACTCCGTCCCGTTGTCGCTTCTAATTTTCTTGATCCTTAAGTCGAACTCATTTTGAGCCCGTCTCAAGAATCCCTTTAAGGTTTCTTGGGTATGGGATTTTTCCTGCAAAAAGAACACCCAAGTGAAGCGAGAATAATCATCCACAATAACTAGACAGTACTTACTCCCGCCGATGCTTATGTAAGCGATCGGGCCGAATAAATCCATGTGTAGGAGCTCCAGTGGCCTGTCACTTGTCATGATGTTCTTGTGTGGATGATGAGTGCCAACTTGCTTCCCGGCTTGGCATGCGCTACAAATCCTATCTTTCTCAAAATGAACATTTGTTAGTCCTAAAATGTGTTCTCCCTTTAGAAGCTTATGAAGATTCTTCATTCCAACATGAGCTAGTCAGCGGTGCCAGAGCCAACCCATGTTAGTCTTAGCAACCAAGCAAGTGTCGAGTTCAGCTCTATCAAAATCTACCAAGTATAGCTAACCCTCTAACACTCCCTTAAATGCTATTGAATCATCACTTCTTCTAAAGACAGTGACACATATATCAGTAAATAGACAGTTGTAGCCCATTTGACATAATTGGGATACGGAAAGCAAATTGTAATCTAAAGAATCTACAAGAAAAACATTGGAAATGGAATGGTCAGGAGATATAGCTATTTTACCCAAACCTTTGACCAAACCTTGGTTTCCATCCCCGAATGTGATAGCTCGTTGGGGATCTTGGTTTTTCTCGTAGGAGGAGAACATCTTCTTCTCCCCCGTCATGTGGTTTGTGCACCCGCTATCGATGATCCAGCTTGAGCCCCCAGATGCATAAACCTTCTTCCTTTTGCCGTCCTTTGCCATGAGGCACTTGTGGCCGACGTTGGGGAAGAGAAGTCCCTTGGTGACGGCGATGTTGGCGGCGTCCTCGTCGGAGGAGGACTCGGTGGAGCTCTCGTCGGAGTCCCACTCGCGGCACACGTGGGCATCGCCTCCTCTCTTCTTGTGGTACCTCTTCTTTTCTCTCCTCTTGCCCTTCTTGTCGTTATCCCTGTCACTATCATTTGATAATGGACATTTAGCAATAAAGTGACCGGGCTTACCACACTTGTAGCAAACCTTCTTGGAACGGGATTTGTAATCCTTCTCCTTCCGTTGCTTGAGGATTTGGTGAAAGCTTTTGATGATTAAAGCCATCTCCTCATTGTCGAGCTTGGATGCGTCAATTGGTTGTCTACTCGGTGTAGACTCCTCCTTCTTCTCCTCCGTCGCCTTAAACGCCACCGGTTGTGCTTCGGACGTGGAGGGATCATCAAGCTCATTGATCTTCTTTGAGCCTTTAATCATACATTCAAAGCTCACAAAATTCCCGATTACTTCCTCGGGAGTCATTAGTGTATATCTTGGGTTGCTTGAGTAGGGTTAAGGAAAATAAGTGATCTTAAAATAACCTTAACCACCTCGTGGTCATCCCACTTCTTGCTCCCGAGGTTGCGCACTTGGTTCACCAAAGTTTTGAGCCGGTTGTACATATCTTGTGGCTCCTCTCCTTAGCAAAGACGGAAGCGACCGAGCTCCCCCTCGATCATTTCCCGCTTGGTGATCTTGGTGAGTTCATCACCTTCGTGCGCGGTCTTGAGTAAGTCTCAAATCTCCTTCGCATTCTTCAATCCTTGCACCTTGTTATATTCCTCTCTACTTAGAGAGGCAAGGAGAATGGTTGTGGCTTGGGAATTGAAGTGCTCGATTTGGGCCACTTCATCCACATCATAGTCGTCATCCCCTACAGATGGTACCCGTGCACCAAACTCGACAACATCCCATATACTTTTGTAGAGTGAGGTTAGATGAAATTGCATTAAATCACTCCACCTAGCATAGTCTTCACCATCAAACGTTGGTGGTTTGCCTAATGGGACGGAAAGCAAAGGTGCATGTTTAGAAACGCGAGGGTAGCGTAAGGGGATCTTACTATACTTCTTACGCTCTTGGCGCTTAGAAGTGACGGACGTCGCGTCGGAGCCGGAGGTGGATGTCGATGAAGAATCGGTCTCGTAGTAGACCACCTTCCTCATCCTCTTTTTCTTGTCCCCACTCCGATGTGGCTTGTGGGAAGAGGATTTTTCTTTCTTCTCTTTGTGGTGAGAAGAAGAAGATCTTTTCTCCTTCCGTTTGGAGGAGTCCTTCTTCTTCTCCTTCCTCTTGGTGCGGGACTCTTCCGATGAAGTGCTCCCGTGGCTCGTAGTGGGCTTGTCGCCGGTCTCCATCTCCCTCTTGGTGTGATCTCCCGACATCACTTCGAGCGGTTAGGCTCTAATGAAGCACCGGGCTCTGATACCAATTGAAAGTCGCCTAGAGGGGGGGTGAATAGGGCGAAACTGAAATTTACAAATATAAACACAACTACGAGCCGGGTTAGCGTTAGAAATATAAATGAGTCCGCGAGAGAGCGTGAAAACAAATCGCAAGCGAATAATGAAGTGAGACACGCGGATTTGTTTTACCGAGGTTCGGTTCTCTCAAACCTACTCCCCGTTGAGGAGGCCACAAAGGCCGGGTCTTTTTCAACCCTTTCCCTCTCTCAAACGGTCCCTCGGACCGAGTGAGCTTCTTCTTCTCAATCAAACAGGAACAAAGCTTCCCCGCAAGGGCCACCACACAATTGGTGCCTCTTGCCTTGGTTACAATTGAGTTTTGATCACAAGAACAAGTGAGAAAGAAAAGAAGCAATCCAAGCGCAAGAGCTCAAAAGAACACGACAAATCTCTCTCGCTAATCACTAAAGCTTTGTGTGGAATTGGAGAGGATTTGATCACTTGAGTGTGTCTAGAATTGAATGCCTAGCTCTTGTAAGTGGTTGAGAAGTGGAAAACTTGGATTACTTGAATGTGGGGTGGTTGGGGGTATTTATAGCCCCAACCACCAAACTAGCCGTTTGGTGCAGGCTGGCTGTCGTATGGTGCATCGGACAGTCCGGTGCACACCGGACAGTCCGGTGCGCCAGCCACGTCACCAAAGCCGTTGGGTTCCGACCGTTGGAGCTCTGTCTTCTGGGCCCGCCTGGATGTCCGGTGGCGCACCGGACATGTACTGTAGAGTGTCCGGTGCGCCAGCATGGGCGTGCCTGACCTCTGCGCGCGCTGGCGCGCATTTAATGCACTGCAGGTAGCCGTTGGCGCCGAAAGTAGTCGTTGCCCCGCAGTTACACCGGACAGTCCGGTGTACACCGGACATGTCCGATGAATTATAGCGGAGCAGCCGTTGGAGTTTCCCGAAGCTGGCGAGTTCCTGAGGCCGCTCTTCCTTGGAGCACCGGACACTGTCCGGTGTACACCGGACAGTCCGATGAATTATAGTGGAGTTGCCTCCGGATTTTCCCGAAGCTGACGAGTTTGCGCTGGAGTCCTCTGGTGCACCGGACATGTCCGGTGGCACACCGGACAGTCCGGTGCGCCAGACCAGAGGTGCCTTCGGTTGTCCCTTTGCTCTTTTGTTGAACCCAATACTTGGTCTTTTTATTGGCTAAGTGTGAACCTTTGGCACCTGTATAACTTATACACTAGAGCAAACTAGTTAGTCCAATTATTTGTGTTGGGCAATTCAACCACCAAAATTAATTAGGGACTAGGTGTAAGCCTAATTCCCTTTCAATTGTGCTAACACTTAACCAAGTTTTTGTGGCTTAAATTTCAAGTTTTACAGGATCACCTATTCACCCCCCTCTAGGTGCTCTCAATTGGTATCAGAGTCGTTCTCTTCGCAAAGGGACTAATCGCTCGAAGAGATGGATCCTAAGGGGAAGGGAATCGTGATCAACGATAAAGAGAAGGAGTCCTTCGTCAACGAGCCGAAGGATGACAAGCCTACCGACTCGGGCTCGGGTCACAGACGCAAAGATGGGAAGAAGAAGAAAACGAGATGCATCAAGGAGATCGTCTACTACGACGACAGCGATGAGTCTACTTCTTCCCAAAAGGACGACGACCACAACGACTACGAGAGAAGGAAACCGGTTAATTCGAACTTTTCTTTTGACTACTCTCGTATTCCGCAAAGTACAAATACTCATTTGATCTCCATTCCACTTCGCAAACCTCCTCACTTTGATGGAGAGGACTACAGATTTTGGAGCCACAAAATGCGTAGTCACCTGTTCTCTCTCAATCCGAGCATATGGGAGATTGTGGAAAGTGGAATGAAGTTTGATAGCTCGGATAGTCCTATTTTTATTAATGAACAGATTCATAGAAATGCACAAGCTACTACTGTGTTGTTAGCCTCCTTGTGCAGGGACGAATATCACAAGGTGAGCGGCTTGGACAATGCCAAGCAAATCTGGGACACCCTCAAGATCTCTCATGAGGGGAATGATGTCACCTTGCTCACCAAGATGGAGTTGATAGAGGGAGAGCTTGGAAGATTCGCGATGATAAGGGGCGAGGAGCCAACCCAAACATATAACCGGCTCAAGACCCTTATCAACAAAATAAGGAGCTACAGAAGCACGCGATGGATGGACCACGACGTCGTCCGCCTAATGCTAAGGTCATTTACCGTTCTTGATCCACATTTGGTGAATAATATTCGTGAGAATCCCAGGTACACCAAAATGTCGCCCGAAGAAGTTCTTGGAAAATTCGTAAGCGGGCAAATGATGATCAAGGAGGCGAGGTACGTGGACGACGCGTTGAACGGTCAAATCCATGAGCCTAAACCCATTGCTCTCAAGGCAACAAGGAGCAAGGAGGTGTTACCTAGCAAGGTAGCACAAGTTGAGGCGGCAGGCCTCAATGATGAAGAGATGGCCCTCATCATCAAGCGCTTCAAGACGGCGCTTAAGGGTCGCAAGGGACAGCCAAGCAAGACCAAGACAAAGGGGAAGCGCTCATGCTTCAAATGTGGTAAGCTTGGTCATTTTATTGCGAACTGTCCCGATAATGAAAGTGACCAGGAAAAAGGAAACAAGAGGGAGAAGAAAAAGAACTAAAAGAAGGCCAAGGGCGAAGCACATATCGGGAAGGAGTGGGATTCGGATTGCTCCTCCTCCGACTCCGAAAATGAAGGACTCGCCGCCACCGCCTTCAACAAGTCTTCCCTCTTCCCAAACGAGCGTCACACATGCCTCATGGCAAAGGAGAAGAAGGTATGTACTCGAGACAGTACTACTTATGATTCTTCTAGTGATAATGATTCTAGTAACGACGATGAAATAGACTATTCTAGTTTATTTAAAGGATTAGATAGAACTAAAATTGGCAAAATTAATGAGTTAATTGATGCCTTGAATGACAAAAATAGGTTACTAGAAAAGCAAGAGGATTTGTTATATGAAGAACATGATAAATTTGTAGAAGCACAAAAATCTCATGCTTTAGAAGTTAAAAGAAATGAAATGCTTTCTTATGAACTATCTACTTGTCATGAAACCATTGCTACTTTAAAAAGTGTTAATGATGATTTAAATGCTAAACTAGAAGTAGCTAGTAAATCTAACTCTTGTGTAGAGCATGTTACTATCTGTAAGAGATGTAAAGATTTCGATGTTGATGCTTGTAGTGATCACTTAGTTTCGATTTCCAAATTGAATGATGAATTGGCTAGTCTTAATGCTCAACTTAAGACTAGCAAAAATGATTTTGATAAACTAAAATTTGCAAGGGATGCCTACACTAGTGGTAGACACCCCTCTATTAAGGATGGTCTTGGCTTCAAGAGGGAAGCCAAGAACTTGACAAGCCATAAGGCTCCCATCTCCGCCAAGGAGAAAGGGAAAGCCCCTATGGCTAGTAGTGTGCAAAAGAACCATGCTTTTATGTACCATGATAGGAGACAATCTAGAACTGCTTATAGGAATTATAATGCTTATGATGCTTTTGATTCTCATGCCATGTTTGCTTCTAGTTCTTCCTATGTGCATGATAGAAATGTTGGTAGGATAAATGTTGTTCATAATATGCCCAGGAGAAATATTGTTAATGTTCCTAGGAAAGTTAATGAACCATCTACAATATATCATGCTTGCAATGCTTCTTTTGCCATTTATAGAAAGAATAAGAAAGTGATTGCTAGGAAGTTAGGGGCAAGATGCAAGGGTGACAAAACTTGCATTTGGGTCCCTAAGACTATTGTAACTAACCTTGTAGGACCCAACAAGAGTTGGGTACCTAAGACCCAAGCCTAAATTTGCCTTGCAGGTTTATGCGTCCGGGGGCTCAAACTGGATTATCGACAGCGGATGCACAAACCATATGACGGGAGAGAAGAGGATGTTCTCTTCCTACATCAAGAACAAGGATCCCCAAGATTCAATAATATTTGGTGATGGGAACCAAGGCAAGGTAAAAGGGTTAGGTAAAATTGCTATTTCGTCCGAGCACTCTATATCCAATGTGTTTTTAGTTGAGTCTCTTGGATATAACTTGTTATCCGTTAGTCAATTATGCAATATGGGATATAATTGTCTATTCACAAATGTAGATGTGTCTGTCTTTAGAAGGTGTGATGGTTCACTAGCTTTTAAGGGTGTACTAGACGGCAAACTTTATTTGGTTGATTTTGCAAAAGAAGAGGCCGATCTAGATGCATGCTTAATGGCTAAGACTTGCATGGGCTGGTTGTGGCATCGCCGCTTAGCACATGTGGGGATGAAGAACCTCCACAAGCTTCTAAAGGGAGAACACATGATAGGTCTAACCAATGTACATTTCGAAAAAGATAGACCTTGTGCAGCTTGTCAAGCAGGGAAACAGGTGGGAGGCTCTCATCACACCAAAAATGTGATGACAACATCAAGACCCTTGGAGATGCTTCATATGGACCTCTTCGGACCCGTCGCCTATCTGAGTATAGGAGGAAGTAAGTATGGTCTTGTTATAGTTGATGGTTTTTCCCGCTTCACTTGGGTATTCTTTTTGCAGGATAAATCTAAAACCCAAGGGACCCTCAAGCGCTTCCTCAGGAGAGCTCAAAATGAGTTTGAGCTCAAAGTGAAGAAGATAAGGAGTGACAACGGGTCCGAATTCAAGAATCTTCAAGTGGAGGAGTTCCTTGAGGAGGAGGGGATCAAGCACGAGTTTTCCGCTCCCTACACACCTCAGCAAAATGGTGTGGTAGAGAGGAAGAACAGGACGCTCATCGATATGGCGAGGACTATGCTTGGAGAGTTCAAGACCCCCGAGCATTTTTGGTCGGAAGCCATGAACACGGCTTGCCACGCCATCAACAGGGTCTATCTTCACCGCCTCCTCAAGAAGACTTCATATGAGCTGCTGACTGGTAACAAACCCAATATGTCTTATTTTCGTGTATTTGGGAGCAAGTGTTATATTCTTGTGAAGAAGGGTAGAACTTCTAAATTTGCTCCCAAAGCTGTAGAAGGGTTTTTATTAGGTTATGACTCAAATACAAAGGCGTATAGGGTCTTCAACAAATCATCGGGTTTGGTTGAAGTCTCTAGCGACGTTGTATTTGATGAGACTAATGGCTCTCCAAGAAAGCAAGTTGTTGATCTTGATGATGTAGATGAAGAAGACGTTCCAACGGCCGCGATACGCACCATGGCGATTGGAGATGTGCGGCCTCAGGAACAATTGGAGCAAGATCAACCGTCTTCCTCAACTTTGGTGCATCCCCCAACCCAAGATGATGAACAGGTACCTCAAGTGGTGGCGCATGATCAAGGGGGAGCACAGGATGTTCAAGTTGAAGAGGAAGAAGCACCTCAGGCACCTCCAACCCAAGTTCGAGCAACGATCCAAAGGAATCATCCCGTCGACCAAATATTGGGTGATATTAGCAAGGGAGTAACTACTCGTTCAAGATTAGTTAATTTTTGTGAACATTACTCCTTTGTCTCTTCTATTGAGCCTTTTAGGGTAGAAGAGGCCTTTCTAGATCCGGACTGGGTATTGGCCATGCAGGAGGAACTCAACAACTTCAAGCGCAATGAAGTTTGGACACTGGTGCCTCGTCCCAAGCAAAATGTTGTGGGAACCAAATGGGTGTTCCGCAACAAACAGGACGAGCACGGGGTGGTAACGAGGAACAAGGCTCGACTTGTGGCAAAAGGTTATGCCCAAGTCACAGGTTTGGACTTTGAGGAGACGTTTGCTCCTGTGGCTAGGCTAGAATCAATTCGTATTTTGCTAGCATATGCCGCTCACCATTCTTTCAGGTTGTACCAAATGGATGTGAAGAGCGCTTTCCTCAACGGGCCGATCAAGGAGGAGGTGTACGTGGAGCAACCCCCTGGCTTCGAGGATGAACGGTACCCCGACCACGTGTGTAAGCTCTCTAAGGTGCTCTACGGACTTAAGCAAGCCCCAAGAGCATGGTATGAATGCCTTAGAGACTTTTTAATTGCTAATGCTTTAAAGGTTGGGAAAGCCGATCCAACTCTTTTCACTAAGACTTGCGATGGTGATCTTTTTGTGTGCCAAATTTATGTCGATGACATAATATTTGGTTCTACTAACCAAAAGTCTTGTGAAGAGTTTAGCAGGGTGATGACGCAAAAATTCGAGATGTCGATGATGGGTGAGTTGAACTACTTCCTTGGGTTCCAAGTGAAGCTACTCAAGGACGGCACCTTCATCTCCCAAACAAAGTACACACAAGACTTGCTAAAGCGGTTTGGGATGAAGGACGCCAAGCCCGCAAAGACGCCGATGGGAACCGACGGACACACCGACCTCAACAAAGGAGGTAAGTCTGTTGATCAAAAAGCATACCGGTCCATGATAGGTTCTCTGCTTTATTTATGTGCTAGTAGACCGGATATTATGCTTAGCGTATGCATGTGTGCTAGATTTCAATCCAATCCTAAGGAGTGTCACTTAGTGGCTGTGAAGCGAATTCTTCGATATTTAGTCGCCACGCCTTGCTTCGGGATCTGGTATCCAAAGGGGTCTAACTTTGACTTGATTGGATACTCAGATTCCGACTATGCTGGATGTAAGGTCGATAGGAAGAGTACATCGGGGACGTGCCAATTCTTAGGAAGGTCCCTGGTGTCGTGGAACTCTAAGAAACAAACTTCCGTTGCCCTATCCACCGCTGAGGCCGAGTACGTTGCCGCAGGACAGTGTTGCGCGCAACTACTTTGGATGAGGCAAACCCTCCGGGACTTTGGCTACAATCTGAGCAAAGTCCCACTCCTATGTGACAATGAGAGTGCTATCCGAATAGCGGAAAATCCTGTTGAGCACAGCCGCACAAAGCACATTGACATCCGACATCACTTTTTGAGAGACCACCAGCAAAAGGGAGATATCGAAGTGTTTCATGTTAGCACCGAGAACCAGCTAGCCGATATCTTCACTAAGCCTTTAGATGAAAAGACCTTTTGTAGGCTGCGTAGTGAGCTAAATGTCCTAGATTCGCGGAACTTGGATTGATTTATAGCATACATGTGTTTATGCCCTTGATCATGTTCCTTATGCTTTTTTTTACTTACTTGTGGTGCTCAAGTTGTACAAACACTCCTCGGACCTCACAAGTCCGTGTGCAAGTGATGCACATATTTAGGGGGAGTTGTGTTACAACTTGACCCTTTGAGACTAACCGTTTGCTTGAGTTTGCTTGATTTAGTCTCAAAGGAGGTTTGAAAGGGAAAAGGTGGACTTGGACCATGAAAGACTTCCACTGCACTCCGATGAGAGGGTAACTTATTCCAAGTTCATCTCATGTACTCTTATTGCCTTTGTATTCTTCTTTGAAGATTTTGGTGAGGCAATGGGGTTAAATGACCAAGATTGATCCCGTTTTGGTGCTTGATGCCAAAGGGGGAGAAAATAAAGGCCAAAGCAATAGATGGATCAGCTACCACTTGAGAAATTTTGAAAATAGTAGAATAGAACTTTTGGTTTGTCAAAACTCTTGTCTCTTGTGTCAAAAGTTGGCCTCTTGTGGGGAGAAGTGTTGATTATGGGAAAAAGGGGGAGTAAAGTGTTGATTATGGGAAAAGGGGGAGTTTTTGAAATCCTTGATAAATTTCTTTTGGAATACCTCTCTTTATGTCTCTACAAGTGGATTTGACTTAGAGATAGGAAATTGAGTTTGATTTGCAAAAACAAACCAAGTGGTGGCAAAGAGTGATCCATATATGTCAAAATTGAATCAAAACAATTTTGAGTGTTCATTTGCATTATTATTGCACTTGTTCTAGTTGCTTTATGTTGTGCTGGCATAAATCACCAAAAAGGGGGAGATTGAAAGGGAAATGTGCCCGTGGGCCATTTCTAAGTATTTTGGTGATTGAGTGCCAACACAAGTGCTTTTATGCTAATCTATGCAAAGTGGTGGACAAAGTGAAAATCTTGTCAAAAGGTATGTTTCTAGACTTAGTACATTGTTTTTATGGACTAATGTATTGTGTGTGACGGAACCTCCCAAGTAATTAGGCCCACCTACAGTTGTCCTTGTCTAACAGACATCAGACACCCTGTAGATGTTCCTAAGTCACTTGACAAGCTCGGTATCTTTCCCGACCTCACCAGGAACGTTTCACCCGTCTTGCAGACATTACAGATCATCGGAGATAAAGAAATGCGGAAGCGAATTACATAAACTTACATTTATTTCAAAAGCAAGCTCGAGTTATTTTATTACAGACCAGACTAAAAGTGAGTGCATAGAAGTAATATTATACAAACCAAGGGAGACACAAACTTCTCCCGAGAAGCTAAAAACAAAAGATCCTAGGTGGAGGACCGAGTCCTCCCGCACTTCAGTCTTGTTTTTCTTCTTTGGGAACCACCTTGGCACAGAAGCAGCAAAAGTCTGCTACTTCCTCACCTAAAAACAACGAAGGGATAAACCCTGAGTATGGAATTACTCAGCAAGTCTTACCCGACTAAGGAAAAGACTCTCAAGGGTATGCTGGATAAATAGGAGTCAAGGAGAGGCTTTAGCAAAAATCAACTTATACTTTTGCAGAAGTAGCTTACTAAAGTGAGTCCTTACTTTCAATCTTTTAACGCCATATTAGGTATTAATAGACTCTATTTGCATCTAGTCTAATTTCACATCACATCAAGACAACATCATTTTTATCCATAGTGTTCACGTCCTGACTTTAGGTTGCAGGGAAGTGACCAAGTCTTCATAACCGCGAAGGTACGGCGATCCGAATCGATTATACTCAGCTGAGGATCTCCAATCACACGACATATGTAGCACTTAACCCTTGCATATGTCAACCCGCCACCGAGGTTCTTAAGACCGGATCAGGTTCACGCAAACCGAGAGCACAGATACACCACCGTCCAGCCTCTTGCCACGGAGGGTACACGCTACTCTCGCCACCGCTCCACTCCCATTTCGTGTTATCTTATTCCGGCCTTAGTCTGCCCGAGGCAAGGCTTACCCATGACGAGGCATGTGACCAGTTAAAGGGTCCTCGGTCAGCACGCCTACATACGCGTTAATCCTTAACCAACCTGGGTAGAACATCACCTGTTCCTACCCCCAAGTCTCAATTTACGTATTTCCATCCTTAGGATTGTGTCTGTTCCTTAGGATGAAAGAGCATCACAGGGAACTTTGCAGTAAGATCCCATCATTGCTCCAAATGAAAATATTCTTGCAGGTAGAAGCCGTCCTTTCTCGAGTTAAATTAAGGACAACCTCTATCCACAAGATCTAAGCAAGGCTAAGCATTTTTGTAAATCATAATTTTGATACTTCACAGAAGTATCTATAAAGGTATGGATATCAAGGAAAGCAATGCATCAAAGGGTTTCAAATAACTCCTATGAACCTAATGCACATTTCACTAGACTTAAATGTGCGAAAAGTATTTGAAAACACAAGGAAAAGGGTTGCATGCACCGGGGCTTGCCTTTGTTATCAGGTGAGTCCTGCTCGGATCCACAAATATCGAAATAAAAGCAGTTGCCTGCTTGAGGATCTGAGGTTGGTGGAGTTCCCTCTTCAGTGACTTCTTCTTCTTCTTCTTCGTGTTCTAACATAACCATATATATGCATAAGAATGGATGCCATGGAGTGCTCATGAGGATGCAAAGATAATATAAACTTATTATCTAAGTCTTGAGTACAACTTTCCTTCACGGTACTCTGAGAACCTAGGGTTTCCGGAGTCAGTAAAGGAATTCATAGGGCAGGGGGGTGGTTTTGGGTTCTAGTTATCAAACATGGTCCAAATCACTTCAAACTCTACCCAAGGCTTCAAAATATTATAAGGAACTCATATAACAATTCTGAACATTTTTGGGATTACCATTTAACTTTTAAAAATCCAGAACTACTTCTTTAAACTCCTTAAAATGCCCTAAAATTCCCAATTTAATCTAAAAATCATGAAACTATTTTTATTAAATACTATGGAAAATAAGAAGCCTAAGAAAATTGGTCTCATATTTTTACGATTTTTCTGTAATTTTCTACATATTTCTAAAGCTTGCTAGAAATAGAAAAAGGAAAAACAATGAACAGACTTGGGCCGAAATTAGCCCGAGTCGGCCCAACTACAGCAGAAGCGCGCCCGCCTCCACGCGCGCGATGGCGGCTTTGCAGAAAAGCCCACGGAGTTTTCACTATCTGCGAACGGGTTTTCTTACTGTTTAACAGAATCACTGACGCTTACAGACAGACCCCCGCACTTCTATCTATTCTCTGTTTCAAGTCCACGACGGCGGCAGCGCGGGGAAACGAACTCCGGTGAGATTGTACTGGCGGATTTACACTACGATCGGTGCTCTCGAGCGACACACACTGGATTGAACCCCTACCGATCATTTCCCCCAACATAATTGCACGAATGACCAACTAACGAGCTCTGACCACCGTGACCGTGAACGGTGTGGCCAAATCGTCGTGTTCCCGGCGACTGGGGGTCTCCCGGTTCAATTCGGTGGCTCGGCAAGCATCACAGGGTTACTAGAATCCTCAAACGAGGGAGCAGTTGGTATGAACTGACCTGGTTCACGCTGGCTGCGACGAGCTCAGTTCTACGGTGGCGGGAATTCGATTTGGGGGAAATAAGAAATTCGGGCACCCTGGTGATCGATTGCTAGCAATTCTTGGTGGCTGGGTAGCTGATGACCTTGCGGAGCTAGGCACAGGCTCAATTTATAGGGAGGACGGGCGGTGGTGATCAATTCGGCCGGGCCGTGCTGGCGGTCGGAGCTGGAGAGGAACGTGGTTACGGTGAATTCGTGTCCACCGCCGTGGCAACCTCCCCGTCGACGATGGGACGGGTATAGGGAGTCATGGCGACGCGGTGGAAAGGCTTGGACACGCGGCGCACAGCCGGGATACGGCGGTCACCGGCGTTCTTATCGAATTCCGCCGCGGTGACGCATGTACGGTGGCCGGACTTGTTTATGGCCGGAGTTATCTACGGCGAGGATATTTACGCGACTCCGAGCGCTATCCAGTTACCCGTGAGTGCGAATCTCAACGGCAACGACGACCCCGACGCAAGGTCATCGGCGGCGAGGACCCTGCGCTGGCGGTCTGATCCCCAGATTCACTGTACCATGGCGAGTGGTATTCAGACAGCCTGACAGTCAAGTTTAGAGCCAAATTTTCTCTTAATTTCTAATGGCAACTTACCAAGTGATCTATAGTAAAGTTGTAGAGTTACTAACCAGCTATAAGTCGACTATAGGGATCAAACTAAGTTGAGCACTGGATCATGCTTGGATTTGAGCTGGAAGTTGATGTCAGTCATCTGCTATTCTGAATTTCAGATCAAACAGCCTGACAGCCAGTTTTTGAACATAATTATCTCCAGATTTCTCTTAACAACATTGCTCATACTCTTAAGCAAAGTTGTTCTCCTTTGTTTGCTCTATAACTTTGATGTGGTGACCCAATGCAAAAACCCTATATTCTGAAAGATACAAGGCTCCAAGGTTGAGCCAATATCACTGAAATCCAGACTTAACCCCAAAAAGGTTAAGTGGGGCACTTTTGCACCTAAGTCCAAATTTCAAGTTTTGGATTGCAAATTCTCATATAAGTGACCCAACTAACTCAAGATACTTATTTAACTTGATTTTTGCACTTTAGTCCAAAAGTGGACTAATTTTGCACTTAGGTCCCTAGGGTTTGGTTTTAGGGTTTTCCAGGGTTCCAATTGGGGTTTCTGGTATCCCAGGGGTATAATTGTGATTCAACTTTATTCTTGGAGTCATTTTATGACTTTTACCCTAAATCTTTTAGGTTTTCTCAACTTAGGTTAAGTTTTACCCCTTTAATCACTATTTAGGGTTAAGTCCTTTAACCAGGGTCCTATTTGTAAAACATTAAAGCAATACAACTTGTTTGAAATTTTTGCCTAGTGAATGCACTCTAGGTGTGTCAAACATATGCAAAACCAATGTTATGATGTCATGCTCAAGTTTTAGTTATAGTAACACCAGGAGTGTTACATCCTTCCCCCCATAAAAGAATCTCGTCCCGAGATTTAAAGTCCTAGGGTGAGTAATGGAAAAGGAAATGTGTCACATTTTTATTTCCTTATTTCTGGTACAAGGCAGGGGTGGTGTGGGGGTTTATTCCTTTATTATACAGCTATACAAACTTTACAACTTACAAGAGGCTAGAAAGCCTGGGAAATTCTTATTTAAGAAATCTTGGGTTTCCCATGTAGCCTCATCTTCAGAATGCTGGTTCCACTGTATCTTGTAAAACTTGAGAGTCTTTCTCCGAGTAACCCTGTCCTTTTGATCCAGAACTCGAATGGGATGTTCCGAGTATGTTAAATCTGGTTCCAGGACAACATCAGTCACTTCAACGGTTCGATCGGGAACCCGAAGACACTTCTTCAATTGTGACACGTGGAACACATTATGTACAGCAGACAATGTTTCGGGTAGTTGGAGTCGGTACGCCACTGGTCCACATTGTTCAAGCACCAGGAATGGACCAATGTATCTGGGTGCAAGCTTCCCTTTAACCCCGAAACGCGATACACCCTTCATTAGTGAAACTTTCAAGTAGACATAATCGTCTACTAGAAAACATAAGGGTTGTCGTCGTTGGTCTGCATAACTCTTTTGTCGAGCTTGTGCTTTCTTTAGATTCTGAATAACTTTCTGAACCTTATCCTCGGTTTCTTTTACCATATCAGGTCTAAAGAAATACCTTTCACCAGGTTCAGACCAGTTTAGCGGAGTTCGACACCGTCGCCCATATAAAGCTTCAAAAGGTGCCATCTTGATACTTTCCTGATAACTGTTATTGTATGAAAACTCCGCTAGGGGCAAACATTCATCCCATTTTTGCGAGAAGTCCAGAACACATGCCCGCAGCATATCCTCGAGTATTTGATTCACTCTCTCAGTCTGTCCACTGGTTTGAGGATGATAGGCCGAACTGTGGAGCAATTTGGTACCCCAGGATTTATGAAGTTCTTCCCAAAACTTGGATACGAATTGAGGTCCACGATCCGACACTATGGTCTTTGGAATACCATGCAAACTGAGAATACGGCTGATATATAATGCTGCATAAGTGGCTACCGTATATTTGGCCCTGACGGGTAAGAAGTGGGCAATTTTTGTGAGTCGATCAACGATAACCCAAATAGAATCATACCCTTTGGCCGTCCTGGGCAGTCCCACAATAAAGTCCATGCTGATGTCTTCCCATTTCCATGTTGGGATTGGTAAAGATTGTAATGGACCAGCAGTTTTCATGTGTATGGCCTTGACACGTCTGCAAGTGTCACATCTAGCCACATAGCGTGCAATTTCAATCTTCATCTTTGTCCACCAGTAATGTTGCTTTAGATCGTGATACATCTTAGTGCTTCCCGGATGAATAGAATAGCAACTAAGATGCGCTTCATCTAAGATTTGCTGGCGGAGTTCTTCGTCCTTTGGCACTACTATGCGGTTGTTAAACCATAACACACCTTGATCATCTTCCTTGAAACATTTGGCTGTTCCAGCCCTTATCTTCTCCCGTATGTGCTTCATACCCAGATTATCCTTTTGAGCATCAATTATCTTCTGTAGAATGATTGACTCAAGCCTTAACTGATTTAGAGTCCCATGCTGGATTATCCCCAGGTTTAGCTTCTCCATTTCTTGACATAAAGTGTTCTCGGAGGTCTTTGCCAAAAGATAGTGGCAGAAAGTCTTACGACTCAATGCATCTGCCACCACATTGGCCTTGCCTGGGTGATAATGGATTTCCAGATCATAGTCTTTAATGAGCTCAAGCCATCGTCTTTGCCTCATATTTAACTCTGACTGGGTGAAGATGTACTTCAAACTTTTATGATCTGTATATATGTGACAGATATTTCCCAGCAGATAGTGACGCCATATTTTCAGGGCATGAACCACCGCAGCTAACTCCAGATCATGAGTTGGATAATGCTCCTCATGTCGGCGCAGCTGCCTTGAAGCATACGCAATTACTCGGCCTTCTTGCATCAGTACACAGCCGAGCCCACTGCCACATGCATCACAATATACATCAAAAGGCTTAGTGATGTCCGGTTGAGCCAATACCGGAGCAGTGGTTAATAATGTCTTCAATTGCTCAAAGGCTTCATTACACTTAGACGACCAATTGAACTTAATGTCATTCTTCAACAAACTTGTGATTGGATTCACAAGCTTAGAAAAATCGGGTATGAATCTGCGATAATACCCAGCTAGTCCAAGAAAACTCCGGACTTGGTGAACAGTGGTTGGGGGTTTCCACTCCAGAATATCTTTGACCTTGCTAGGATCTACCGCAATTCCTTTAGCTGATAACACGTGCCCCAAAAATTGAATTTCCTCCAGCCAGAACGCGCACTTGCTGAACTTGGCATACAGCTGATGTTCCCTCAGGCGCGTCAAAACAATCCGTAGATGCTGAGCATGCTCCTCTTCATTTTTAGAGTATATTAAAATATCGTCGATGAAGACCACCACGAACTTGTCTAACTCGGGCATGAACACCGAGTTCATCAAATATGTGAAGTGGGCAGGAGCATTTGTGAGCCCGAAAGACATTACCAGGTATTCAAACAATCCATACCGCGTAGTAAATGCGGTCTTCGGTATATCCTCGGGCCGAATACGGATTTGATGATAGCCCGACCTGAGATCAATTTTGGAAAATACCCTCGCCCCAGTCAGTTGATCAAATAAGATATCGATCCTTGGAAGAGGGTACTTATTCTTGATGGTGACCTCATTCAGGGGCCGATAATCCACGCACATGCGCAAGGTTTGATCCTTCTTCTTAACAAAAATGGCGGGACAACCCCATGGGGACGAGCTTGGCCGGATAAATCCCTTATTCAGTAGATCTTGTAATTGAATCTTCAATTCCGCCAACTCATTAGGGGGCATACTGTACGATCTTCGAGAGATGGGAGCCGTACCGGGCTTTAGCTCAATTACGAATTCTACATCTCTTTCAGGGGGTAGTCCAGGCAAATCTTCCGGAAATACATCTGGAAACTCACATACTACCGGAATGTTCTTGATCTCCGGTACAATGGCTTCAAATATTCTACCAGAAGCTTTGGCTGGATTGGTTTTGGGGAGAGACAAAAGAATTTCTTCTTGATTATAGCTCAACCTGACGGTTCTGAGTTCAGTGTTGAGAATTGCCTTGTGTTGGGTTAACCAGTTCATACCCAAAATTACATCTATATCCTGGCCTTTCAGAACAATCATGTTAGCAGGAAAGTTCCGTCCGGCCATTGTTACTGGCACTTCATAGGCCACTTCTCTAGTAAAAATGTGTCCCCCAGGTGAATGAATTTTAAATCCCTCTTTTGATTCATGACATGTAATGTGATGTTGCTCCACAAATGTCTTGCTAATGAAGGTATGCGAAGCACCAGAATCAAAAAGAATTATTGTAGGGTGACTGGCCACGGGAAACGTACCCATCATCACCGGCTCTCCCTCCGGTGTAGTGGCCACTTGGGTGTAATATACACGCCCCGTCTTCTTGGTATTTCTCCCCACAGCATTTCCCTTGGGCTGAGTGGACTTCCCAGTTCCTTGCTGAGCATTGGACTGATTTTGCTTGGGGTACGGGCAGTCTTTGATAAAATGTCCCGACTTGCCGCAGTTGAAACACCCAGTTGAAGAGCTGGGTAAGGCAGGGAATCGAGTGCCTGGGGCACCCGGCTGATTTGGGGAAGTGGAAGTATTGTTGGGGCGGATAATAATGGGTTGTTTAAAAGGGAATGCTGGTGGACGAGAAAAAGTTTGGTTTTGGCTAGAAGGCCGGATGATGAACCGTTGCCTCTTCGCCTGGCCCTGATTAGGCCTCTCACCACTGAATCCCTTATTCTTCCCAGAACTTGCGTATTTTGCTTCCACAGATAAGGCTGTACTGACAGCCTTTCCATAAGTGAGATCAATACATGTGGCCATTTTTTGCTGCAACCGGTCATTTAGACCTCTCATAAAACAGTTCTTTTTCTTCAAATCAGTATTCACCTGATCAATGGCATACTGTGACAGGTGATTAAACTTGTTAAGATACTGATTGATGGTGTCTCCTCCTTGTTTCAGCTTCATAAATTCCTCTTGTTTTATATGCAGCACTCCTTCTGGTATGTAGTGTTCGCGGAAGGCTGCTTTAAATTCGTCCCAAGTGATTTGATGGTTGTCAGGTTGAATAGCCACAAAGTTCCCCCACCAAGTACTGGCAGGGCCTCGAAGTTGCTGCGCTGCGAACAATGGCTTCTGCGTTTCAGAACAACGAAGAAGGCCAAACTTCTGTTCAATGACCCGTATCCATTCGTCGGCTTCTAGCGGGTCTTCTGCTTTGACGAATAGAGGTGGACGAGTTTCGGAGAAGTCCAGATAAGTAGTTTCACGGGGACCTTGCTGGAAACCTCTTCCTGCCTGCTGCTGGAACTGCTGCTGACCCGCCATTTCCCTCAGGAAGCGGGTATTGTCGGCGGTGGCATTCACCAAGGCGGCAATCGCCTCGGCAAGCGTGGGTGGAACCGGAGGTGGATTTGGGGTGACATCCCGACCCCCAGAAGTTCCGGCTGCGTCCTGTCCGCGAGTCCTGGTCGGCATCTGAGGCAAAACATTTGAATAAACATAATGTGCCAAAGAAAACCTTCCATTTTACATTACTATAAAGAGTAATGATACAGACTCGACACTACATAACAGGATACATTACCCATTTTACAAAAGTTCAACCTATTATACAACAGTACATTCTACAATACACTACTCTACTCTTATTACACCATTAGTCCTGCTTTCCGTTACTTTTGACGGCCTCGTCGTCAGGTGTGGGAGTCCAGACGTCAACCAACCTCAAAGAAGGAGGGGGTTCAAAAAGATCTAACTCCCCACCCAGTGCGCGTCCCGCAACGTGAGAGGGTCTGGCTTCCGACTCAGCAGAGTGTGCAGGCTCACTAGGGTGTAATTGTGAGTATAACACATGGACTTCCTCATGCAAAGTATTGCAGTAGACCTGCAGGTTGTCGACAGCTGAGCTAAGTTCTTTAATTTGGGCCTGAGCCCTTGCTTCCTTAGCACATGCCAACATACGAGACTGTACTGCCCAGTCAAGTGCTAAGTCTCGATCAGCCAGCTGATCCTGCAGGTGACGGATATCCCTTCTTAGTTCATTGATTCTATCTCCGTCTGCAATCCAAGCATTGGTCCTGTGTTGCAGCGTTGCTTGAAGTCGACTCACTTCGGCTTCCAAGTCTCCTATAGGATCATTACTCCCGCTGCTACTGCTTTCGTGTCGAGGGGCTAGTTGATGCCGGGGTACTCCAATTGGTCCCGTTGACTTACGTGCCGTTAGCCTTGTGCGTGGCGGCATCTTTCTAAGGGGGAAAATTTTATTAGCATAATTCTTAGCATGATGCATGAATAAGTACAGAATCAACCTTAGTCGATTCAACCTTCTATACATTGCACTCTTCCTATCTGGTCTTAAAGATAAACTCTTCAGAGTACGTAGGTAAGAAGAGAAAAGAGTTTTTAGATAAGATTTTCGAAAATCCTTTTGAAGATGCCTTATAATATCTGCAAAGAAGGGCTACGCTCCGATACCAGCTGTGATGGAACCTCCCAAGTAATTAGGCCCACCTACAGTTGTCCTTGTCTAACAGACATCAGACACCCTGTTGATGTTCCTAAGTCACTTGACAAGCTCGGTATCTTTCCCGACCTCACCAGGAACGTTTCACCCGTCTTGCAGACATTACAGATCATCGGAGATAAAGAAATGCGGAAGCGAATTACATAAACTTACATTTATTTCAAAAGCAAGCTCGAGTTATTTTATTACAGACCAGACTAAAAGTGAGTGCATAGAAGTAATATTATACAAACCAAGGGAGACACAAACTTCTCCCGAGAAGCTAAAAACAAAAGATCCTAGGTGGAGGACCGAGTCCTCCCGCACTTCAGTCTTGTTTTTCTTCTTTGGGAACCACCTTGGCACAGAAGCAGCAAAAGTCTGCTACTTCCTCACCTAAAAACAACGAAGGGATAAACCCTGAGTATGGAATTACTCAGCAAGTCTTACCCGACTAAGGAAAAGACTCTCAAGGGTATGCTGGATAAATAGGAGTCAAGGAGAGGCTTTAGCAAAAATCAACTTATACTTTTGCAGAAGTAGCTTACTAAAGTGAGTCCTTACTTTCAATCTTTTAACGCCATATTAGGTATTAATAGACTCTATTTGCATCTAGTCTAATTTCACATCACATCAAGACAACATCATTTTTATCCATAGTGTTCATGTCCTGACTTTAGGTTGCAGGGAAGTGACCAAGTCTTCATAACCGCGAAGGTACGGCGATCCGAATCGATTATACTCAGCTGAGGATCTCCAATCACACGACATATGTAGCACTTAACCCTTGCATATGTCAACCCGCCACCGGGGTTCTTAAGACCGGATCAGGTTCACGCAAACCGAGAGCACAGATACACCACCGTCCAGCCTCTTGCCACGGAGGGTACACGCTACTCTCGCCACCGCTCCACTCCCATTTCGTGTTATCTTATTCCGGCCTTAGTCTGCCCGAGGCAAGGCTTACCCATGACGAGGCATGTGACCAGTTAAAGGGTCCTCGGTCAGCACGCCTACATACGCGTTAATCCTTAACCAACCTGGGTAGAACATCACCTGTTCCTACCCCCAAGTCTCAATTTACGTATTTCCATCCTTAGGATTGTGTCTGTTCCTTAGGATGAAAGAGCATCACAGGGAACTTTGCAGTAAGATCCCATCATTGCTCCAAATGAAAATATTCTTGCAGGTAGAAGCCGTCCTTTCTCGAGTTAAATTAAGGACAACCTCTATCCACAAGATCTAAGCAAGGCTAAGCATTTTTGTAAATCATAATTTTGATACTTCACAGAAGTATCTATAAAGGTATGGATATCAAGGAAAGCAATGCATCAAAGGGTTTCAAATAACTCCTATGAACCTAATGCACATTTCACTAGACTTAAATGTGCGAAAAGTATTTGAAAACACAAGGAAAAGGGTTGCATGCACCGGGGCTTGCCTTTGTTATCAGGTGAGTCCTGCTCGGATCCACAAATATCGAAATAAAAGCAGTTGCCTGCTTGAGGATCTGAGGTTGGTGGAGTTCCCTCTTCAGTGACTTCTTCTTCTTCTTCGTGTTCTAACATAACCATATATATGCATAAGAATGGATGCCATGGAGTGCTCATGAGGATGCAAAGATAATATAAACTTATTATCTAAGTCTTGAGTACAACTTTCCTTCACGGTACTCCGAGAACCTAGGGTTTCCGGAGTCAGTAAAGGAATTCATAGGGCAGGGGGGTGGTTTTGGGTTCTAGTTATCAAACATGGTCCAAATCACTTCAAACTCTACCCAAGGCTTCAAAATATTATAAGGAACTCATATAACAATTCTGAACATTTTTGGGATTACCATTTAACTTTTAAAAATCCAGAACTACTTCTTTAAACTCCTTAAAATGCCCTAAAACTCCCAATTTAAACTAAAAATCATGAAACTATTTTTATTAAATACTATGGAAAATAAGAAGCCTAAGAAAATTGGTCTCATATTTTTAGGATTTTTCTGTAATTTTCTACATATTTCTAAAGCTTGCTAGAAATAGAAAAAGGAAAAACAATGAACAGACTTGGGCCGAAATTAGCCCGAGTCGGCCCAACTACAGCAGAAGCGCGCCCGCGTCCACGCGCGCGATGGCGGCTTTGCAGAAAAGCCCACGGAGTTTTCACTATCTGCGAACGGGTTTTCTTACTGTTTAACAGAATCACTGACGCTTACAGACAGACCCCCGCACTTCTATCTATTCTCTGTTTCAAGTCCACGACGGCGGCAGCGCGGGGAAACGAACTCCGGTGAGATTGTACTGGCGGATTTACACTACGATCGGTGCTCTCGAGCGACACACACTGGATTGAACCCCTACCGATCATTTCCCCCAACATAATTGCACGAATGACCAACTAACGAGCTCTGACCACGGTGACCGTGAACGGTGTGGCCAAATCGTCGTGTTCCCGGCGACTGGGGGTCTCCCGGTTCAATTCGGTGGCTCGGCAAGCATCACAGGGTTACTAGAATCCTCAAACGAGGGAGCAGTTGGTATGAACTGACCTGGTTCACGCTGGCTGCGACGAGCTCAGTTCTACGGTGGCGGGAATTCGATTTGGGGGAAATAAGAAATTCGGGCACCCTGGTGATCGATTGCTAGCAATTCTTGGTGGCTGGGTAGCTGATGACCTTGCGGAGCTAGGCACAGGCTCAATTTATAGGGAGGACGGGCGGTGGTGATCAATTCGGCCGGGCCGTGCTGGCGGTCGGAGCTGGAGAGGAACGTGGTTACGGTGAATTCGTGTCCACCGCCGTGGCAACCTCCCCGTCGACGATGGGACGGGTATAGGGAGTCATGGCGACGCGGTGGAAAGGCTTGGACACGCGGCGCACAGCCGGGATACGGCGGTCACCGGCGTTCTTATCGAATTCCGCCGCGGTGACGCATGTACGGTGGCCGGACTTGTTTATGGCCGGAGTTATCTACGGCGAGGATATTTACGCGACTCCGAGCGCTATCCAGTTACCCGTGAGTGCGAATCTCAACGGCAACGACGACCCCGACGCAAGGTCATCGGCGGCGAGGACCCTGCGCTGGCGGTCTGATCCCCAGATTCACTGTACCATGGCGAGTGGTATTCAGACAGCCTGACAGTCAAGTTTAGAGCCAAATTTTCTCTTAATTTCTAATGGCAACTTACCAAGTGATCTATAGTAAAGTTGTAGAGTTACTAACCAGCTATAAGTCGACTATAGGGATCAAACTAAGTTGAGCACTGGATCATGCTTGGATTTGAGCTGGAAGTTGATGTCAGTCATCTGCTATTCTGAATTTCAGATCAAACAGCCTGACAGCCAGTTTTTGAACATAATTATCTCCAGATTTCTCTTAACAACATTGCTCATACTCTTAAGCAAAGTTGTTCTCCTTTGTTTGCTCTATAACTTTGATGTGGTGACCCAATGCAAAAACCCTATATTCTGAAAGATACAAGGCTCCAAGGTTGAGCCAATATCACTGAAATCCAGACTTAACCCCAAAAAGGTTAAGTGGGGCACTTTTGCACCTAAGTCCAAATTTCAAGTTTTGGATTGCAAATTCTCATATAAGTGACCCAACTAACTCAAGATACTTATTTAACTTGATTTTTGCACTTTAGTCCAAAAGTGGACTAATTTTGCACTTAGGTCCCTAGGGTTTGGTTTTAGGGTTTTCCAGGGTTCCAATTGGGGTTTCTGGTATCCCAGGGGTATAATTGTGATTCAACTTTATTCTTGGAGTCATTTTATGACTTTTACCCTAAATCTTTTAGGTTTTCTCAACTTAGGTTAAGTTTTACCCCTTTAATCACTATTTAGGGTTAAGTCCTTTAACCAGGGTCCTATTTGTAAAACATTAAAGCAATACAACTTGTTTGAAATTTTTGCCTAGTGAATGCACTCTAGGTGTGTCAAACATATGCAAAACCAATGTTATGATGTCATGCTCAAGTTTTAGTTATAGTAACACCAGGAGTGTTACATTGTGTCTAAGTACTGGAAACAGGAAAGATTGAATTGAGAATGAGATGGCTTGGTTCAGCCAAAGTCTGCTCGGTCTGGGTGCACCGGACTGTCCGGTGGTGCACCGGACAGTGTCCGGTGCGCCAGGCTGGCTCTGGCGAACAGGCTGCTCTCGGGACTTCGACGGCGGTGTACGGCTAAATTTCACCGGTCGGTCCGGTGGCGCACCGGACTGTCCGGTGAGCCGTTCACAGGCGAACTCGTCGCTCTCGGGAGATGATTAACGGCGTACGGCTAAAATTCACCGGTCTGTCCGGTGGTGCACCGGACTGTCCGGTGAGTCAACAGTCAGCCGGGGCAACGGTCGGCCGAGGATTCCGCGCGTGACGCATGGCCGAGCCAATGGTCACATTGGTGCACCGGACTGTCCGGTGTGCACCGGACAGTGTCCGGTGCACCAACGACTCTCAGGCTCCAACGGTCGGCTTCGCCAGATAAGGAAGGATATCTGCACCAGACAGTGTCCGGTGGTGCACCGGACTGTCCGTTGCGCCAGTCGACAGAAGGCAAGATCTGCCTTCCAGGAATGTTTTCAACGGCTCCTAGCTGCCTTGGGGCTATAAAAGGGACCCCTAGGCGCATGGAGGAGCACACCAAGCATTCTTACAACATTCCTAAGCACCAAGACCTTGATTCCGCGCATTTGTTTCTTTGTGATAGCATATAGAGCTCTAGTGGAGTTGTAAACTCATTGGATTGCGTTGCGAGCTCTTGTTGCGACTTGTGTGCGTATTGACACTCTGATTTTTGTGTCTTGTGTGCGTTGCTAATCCCTCCCTTGCTCCATGCTTCTTTGTGAACTTCAAGTGTAAGGGCGAGAGGCTCCAAGTTGTGGAGATTCCTCGCAAACGGGATTAAGAAAAGCAAGCAAAACACCGTGGTATTCAAGTGGGTCTTTGGACCGCTTGAGAGGGGTTGATTGCAACCCTCATCCGTTGGGACGCCACAACGTGGAGTAGGCAAGCGTTGTTCTTGGCCGAACCACGGGATAACCACCGTGCCATCTCCGTGATTGATCTCTTGTGGTTATTGTGTTTTGACTCCTCTCTAGCCACTTGGCGATTATTGTGCTAACACTTAACCAAGTTTTTGTGGCTTAAATTTCAAGTTTTACAGGATCACCTATTCACCCCCCCTCTAGGTGCTCTCACACTTGGTATCAAAGACGGGTCAACGGTCGTTGCTGGGTAGCGATCACCGACATTATCAATACGGTGCCTGTCACTAAACCATCGGTGTAGACGCGTTTTGTTTTGTAAGCCATGCCGGATTAGGATCGGGAAACTCAGGAGTGTTTGAGCAAGGTCATGGAGACTCTGGTAGTGGTGAGTGATCGATTGAAGGATGTCAAGCGCGTGCAACAGCAGATGATGATGCGCACGGATTTGGTTGCATCTATTGTGGAGCAGGCGGCGAAGGAGCGAGTCAAGTTATGTCGTAAGGTGGAGGAAACAGGGAAGGTGGTTTCCCAAATCCGTTTGGAATTGATGGGGAAGCAGTTGGAGGATTCTTCTGGGGGAGCGGAATTTCCATTATCCGCTTGTCAACATCACAGTGAACCTCCAGGTTTCAGGGGAAGACAGGATCATGTGGAATCCCGTGGTGAATTCAGAGGTGGTCCTTCTAGACCATCTGGTGATGTTCATCAGCATTCAGACCATTCTCATTAGGTATTGCCCAAACTTCCATTTTCGAAACTTGCTGAGGGTGATCCTATGGTTTGGTTGTACAAGTGCTTGGAGTATTTTTCTGTCTACCAAGTTCCAGCATCTATGTGGGTGTTTGTTGCTTCGATGAATTTGGAGAATATTGCTGCGCAGTGGTGACACTATCATAAACTGAAGTATGGGTTGGGTGGTTGGCATGAATTTGCCGCAGCTGTTGTCAGTAAGTTTGGTGTGGAGGCTTATCCTAGAGCGCTTCAAAGACTGTTTTTGTTGCGTCAGTTCGGCACACTGGATAACTATGTTCATGAATTTGAGCAGGCTCGGTATGGAGTGGTGATGCATAATGCTCAATATGATGAAACATTCTTTGTTACCCACTTTGTTCACGGTCTCAAGTTTGAACTGCAGGATGTGGTGCAAGTTCAGGTTCCCACTATGGTGGATCGTGCTATATTGCTAGCTCAGATTCAACAAGAGGTGTTGGATAGAGGATGAGGTAAAGGACATCGTCAGTTGCTGTTGGGACCATGCTTCGTCGCCGAAGGTCTTGCAGAAAGAAACAGCTGCGGCTGAAGCTGCTCGTACATGACGACGAAGGTATCATTCATGAAGCTTCGGGGTTATAACATATCCGAAGGTGAAGGGTCGAACCGACTTAAAGATAGAATGACCTTTTAGCCTGTAGGGGTCTGAGTCATTGTTGTAAACTTTTATGAAGGGCATGATTGTAATTCCTCACAGGCTGTGTCCTGTGCCTATAAATAGTGAACAATATTCCTTTACTGTTCACGCATTTTTCGGTAATTGCAAGAGCATCACTCGGGAATTATTGCTTGTCAAGGCGAAGGTATAAGCATACCTTGATCATTGTATCCAAACATTTCAAATTCAAATAATAAATATGTGAATGATGACATTTATCTCCAACGTATTTATCTTTAATAATTTACATTTCGCATCGTTCTATATTATTTTTATTACCTTCGTAATGTTATGTTTGTGACCTTCGTCTAAAGTTCATTAAACCCTCGAGGAGATAATGATTCAGCGGACGAAGGGTATTTTATATTTAACATCTTTGTGTTGCCTTGTTCTTGATTCCTAGCATTTGAGAACAAGTCCCCAACATTGGCGCCCACCTCCGGTCAACTCACTTCCACCTTTTTTGAGCTAATGGCTTCGTTCAACGATCAAGCTGGAGCTGCTTCGGCTCCGAAGCTGGTACTCCCCATAACAGGCGGATCATGCTCAGAGCCAGCTAACAAAAAGCAGAAGAAGGAGGCACAAAGAAGGGTACAGCATGTCGGGGTGCAAGGACCCTTCATCAAGTCAAGATGGTCTCACATTCCAATTACTTTCTCTCAAGAAGATCTTCAACTCAAGGACTACTCACACAATGATGCTATGGTTATCTCTTGTGTGATCAAAGGATTTCTGGTCCATAATGTTTTGGTTGATACAGGCAGTGCTACAGATATCATATTTGCTAAGGCTTTTAGACAGATGCAAGAGCCCGAAGACAAGATCCATGATGCTACGCACCCTCTTTGTGGCTTCGGAGGGCGGCAAATTGTAGCACTTGGGAAGATTACCATGCCGGTAACCTTCGGATTTGTTAACAACACAAGGACTGAGCAAATTGTGTTCGACATTGTTGACATGGAGTATCCTTACAATGCTATCATTGGTTGTGGTACTCTCAATGCCTTCGAAGCAATTCTTCATCCAGCTTACCTTTGCATGAAGATACCTTCGGACCAAGGGCCCATTGCTATTCATGGAAGTCAGGAAGCTGCCAGAAGGGCCGAAGGAAATTGGACAGATTCAAAAGCAATCCATAACATAGATGGAGTTGAAGCTTATGAGCAGTACAAGTTTAGAAGGGAAAAAGCTGCTTCGGCTGATCAGCCGAAGCCCACGCTCTTATGTGAGGATGTAGCAGAGCAGAAGGTACTACTGGGATCTCAATTGTCCGAAGAACAGGAGAAAACCTTGATAAGGTTTTTGTTCAACAATAAAGATGTCTTTGCTTGGTCAGCTAATGATCTTTGCGGAGTTAACAGGGATGTTATTGAACACTCCCTTAATGTTGATCCATCATTCAGACCCAGGAAGCAAAGGCTTCGAAAGATGTCTGATGATAAGGCTGAAGGTGCTCGGAATGAAGTAAAAAGACTCCTCAGTGCCGGAGTTATCAGAGAGGTAAAGTACCCAGAATGGCTGGCTAACACTGTCATGGTAAAGAAGGTCAATGGTAAATGGAGGATGTGTATCAACTTTACTGATCTTAATAAGGCTTGTCCGAAGGATGAGTTTCCATTGCCAAGGATAGATTCCTTAGTTGATGCAGCAGCTTCATCAGAACTCATGAGTCTGTTGGATTGTTATTCAGGCTATCATCAAATCTGGATGAAGAAGGAGGATGAGCCGAAGACAAGCTTCATAACCCCTAGTGGAACATATTGTTATCTTCGGATGCCTGATGGGCTTAAAAATGCTGGAGGAAGCTTCAGCAGAATGACAGCAAAAGGTTCTCCATTCTCAGATAGGCAGGAATGTGCTAACTTATGTTGATGATATCATTGTGAAAAGCACGAAGCAAGATAATCACATTGCTGATCTGCAAGAGACCTTCGCTAATTTCAGACAGGCTGGTTTAAAGCTGAATCCAGAAAAATGTGTCTTCGGAGTGAAGAAGGGGAAATTTCTTGGTTGTCTAGTTTCAACAAAAGGAATTGAGGCTAATCCAAGCAAAATCGAAGCTATCCTTCGAATGGAACCACCAAGTACAAAGAAGGGGGCTCAAAGATTGACAGGAAGACTGGCATCTCTTAACAGATTCATATCTAGATCAGCAGAGAGAAATTTGCCATTTTTCGAAGTGCTGAAGTCAGCCGAAGTTTTTCAATGGGGACCAGTCCAGCAAAAAGCCTTCGAAGAGCTGAAGCAATATTTAATAGATCTAACAACATTAACTCCACCAACGCCAGGGGCTCCTCTGTTATTATATGTGGCAGATTCGCACTCAGCGGTAAGTGCAGCACTTGTTTAGGAGAAGCTGGAAGGCCAAGTCAAAAAGTAGGCCCCAATATACTTTGTATCCGAAGTTCTTAGTTTATCAAAGAAAAATTACACAGATTTGGAGAAGGTACTGTATGCTGTTCTGATGGCCTCCAGGAAGCTTCAGCATTATTTTCAAGCATATAATATAATTGTTCCTTCTTCACAACCGTTGAAGGATATTATGAGAAACCGAGAAGCTACTGGAAGGATCGGAAAATGGGCTGCAGAGCTCAATGAATTTTGTATTGATTATGTGCATAGATCTTCGATTCAGTCCCAAGCGTTGGCAGACTTCATTGCTGACTGGACGCCAGGGGCTCAGGAGGAAGAAACGAATAAGGATGCCGAAGCATGGACAGTGTTTTGCGATGGGTCTTGGGGAACCTTCGGAGCAGGAGCGGCTGCTGTGTTGGTTTCACCTTCCAAAGTTAAAACTTGTTATGCGGCAAGACTTGATTTCAGTTGCATAAACAATATTGCTGAGTACGAAGCTCTGCTCTTAGGTCTTCGAAAGTTAAAGGCAATGGGAATTAAAAGGGCCATTCTTAAAACTGATTCCCAAGTTATTTCTGGTCATATTGACAAAAGCTATAAAGCAAGAGATTTGAAACTTGAAAAATATTTAGATACAGTCCGAAGGATTGAGGCTTCCTTTGAAGGATTCTCTGTTAAAAACATTCCTCGTGGAGAAAATGAACATGCTGATTTATTGGCCAAATCAGCAGCACAGGGGCTGCCTTTACCTTCGGAAGTATTCTTCGAAACAATAAAAGCACCTTCGGTCGAGCTTCTTGAAAGAGCGGTCCTCAACATATCCCCTATCTATAGTGAAGATTGGAGAACTGAAATCATTTCTTTTCTTCAGGGTAATTTTCTTTCAGATGACGAAGCTTATAATAGGAGGATAGAAGCAAGAGCCCGACCATATGTCATTATAGAAGGGGAATTATACAAGCGTGGGGTCTGTTCCCCGTTGCTCAAGTGTTTATCCAGAGTCGAAGGCATAGAATTGATGAAAGAAATACATGCAGGCTTGTGTGGATCTCATATTGGACCTAGGCCTTTGTTGGGAAAAGTTTTTCGACAAGGATTTTATTGCCCAAAAGCAGCTTCGGATGCAGTGGAACTAGTGCAAAAGTGCGAAGGTTGTCAGAAATGTGCAAGAGATCAAAAACAACCTTCGTCTTTAACTCAGTTAACACAACCCACTTGGCCGTTGCAAAGGTGGGGCCTTGATTTGTTAGGACCGCTACCACCAGCACAAGGAAATTTAAGATATGTTGTAGTGGCAGTGGAATATTTTTCTAAGTGGATTGAGGCAAAGCCTTTAGCCACAATAACTTCGGTCACTATCCAAAAGTTTTTCTGGCAAAATATTGTTTGTCGCTTCGGAGTGCCGAAGGCCATTACTGTGGACAATGGAACGCAGTTTGACTCCGAAGTTTTTAAAGAGTTTTGTGACCAAATTGGCACGAAGATCCATTTCGCGTCAGTTCGACATCCAGAATCAAATGGATTAGTCGAAAGAGCTAATGGGATCATAATGACAGGAATAATGAAGTCAATCTTCAATCAGCCCAGGGGAAAGTGGCCAGAAGAATTAATCAAAGTGGTGTGGGGCCATAACACAACAGCATCAAGATCAACAGGCTTTACGCCATTCAAACTATTGTTTGGTGACGAAGCAATAACCCTGGAAGAAGCCAAAGCAGGATCAATAAGAACAATAGCTTCGACAAAAGGCGAAGATGAAGCTGACTGCTCTGTGGAAAAGGATGCTATAGAAGGGATCAGGCTTCAGGCTGTGGAAAACATCAATAAATACCAAGCCGAAACAATAAAATGGCGTGATAGAAAGGTCCGGTTGAAGAACATTAAGCCAGGGCATTTGGTGCTTCGAAGAGTGGCCAACCCAGACACAGTAGGCAAACTACAGCTGAAGTGGGAAGGCCCTTTTTTGGTAGTATCTTCGTCAAGACCCGGTTCCTACAGATTGAAGGATATGGACGGCAACGACATCCCTAGATCGTGGAATGCGGATGAGCTTCGGCGATATTATGTTTAGCTTGATGTAATTTTTTCCATTCTTTTTTGTGGCACCCTTTTCCTTTCCAAAGGGGAGAAAGGTTTTTAATGGGGCCACATCATGTAATTTCCCTTGTTTCAATTCTATAAGAATGATATCCCCCAAAAATGTAAATGTAAATGCAAAGGAAAAAGAAAAGAATTCAGAGAGAAGCTCAAAAGTCATTCCTAAGGGAATGCAGAGCTTACAGCGAAAAGTCAACGCTGATTCCGTCGAAAGTAGAAGGCGAAGAAGCTCCTAAGGGACGCTTACAGCGAAAAGTCAACGCTGATTTCGCTGAAAGTAAAAGGCGAAGAAGCTCCTAAGGGAGGCTTACAGCGAAAAGTCAACGCTGATACACCGAAAAGTAAACGGTGAAGCCGAAAAGTAAACGGCAAAAAGATTTGAATCATTCCCAAGGGGATGAAAGGCTATAATTATGGTGTTTGAATATGTGTTCCACCATTCATTTGCATGATACATTACATCATGTCATTTGCATTCATAAACATTCATTTAGACATATAGAATCATCATCATACCACACATAAAAGACAGATACTTCGGCAATCAGTAAAAGCTTTGTAGAAAAGAGGAAGTTTTCATGCTTCGTTGTGAACGAAAAGAAGGGAAGGTGTTTTTTGCCTTCGGCTCAAAAGGAGAAGTTTCGTCCACAACAAAGCAGAATGTACAAGGTATGAAAGAGACAGAATATATTACAAGGTATGTACAAATTTACATAAGTTTTTTCCATAATGATATTACAAAGACCCCTCCAGAATTTTTTATAGGAAAGACTATTCTAGCAACTATCAAGCTTCAGCTTCGTCATACTTCAGCTTCGTCGTCCTGCACATATTAAGGAGCAGAATAAGAAAGGTGCAAATTTAAAGGAGAAGGTAAAAGTAACAAATATAAGTTTCTTACCGGCTTAAGGTGACTTCGAGCTTCGTCACCAGCCATCCTTCGCCCGCCATTTACCCAAATCTGGGTCATAAATCTATTCTCGATACTTCGGGCTAGGCTTGGGATATCAATCAAGTCTGCTGCTGACAAGCTAAAGTTTGGTCTATTCACGATTTTTCCATGAGTGCAGCCGGCCTTTAGAAAAGCGGTAGCTGTGCCTCGAGAAGCTACCAGGGCGCAGAAATCAACATGCCCCCCAATAACTTCGTCAAGAGCATCAACCTCGCCTTCAATATGTTCCAAGGTGCTGGGCAGGTTTTCGGCTGAAGGTGAAAACTTTTCAGAGCTGGCTCCGATAGAGTGAAATACCTCCTTCAGCCGCTGCACGCATCGGCTGCCGAAACTTAGACATTTCTCTTGGAGATCTTTCAATGATTCTTGCAAATTTGAATTTTTCTCGAGCGCAGTATTAAGACTTGCTTTAAGCTTCTCTTTTTCTTGCTCATATTTTTCTGACTTTTTGAGTAGTTCATTCTTTAAACTGTCATTTTCGGCTTGGACTTCGGCCAAGGAGCCTTCCATAGACTGAATAATAAAGTCTTTCTTTTCTAAAGCACCTTCGTGTTCTTTAGCCATAATTTCAAGATCTTGAATGGCGAAGTCTTTCTTTTTCAGAACAGCTTCATAATTTTCAACTTTTTCTTCTAAATCTTTGATGATAGCCTTGTTCTTCTCCTCTTCAAGATCTTGTTGCATTTTTAGCACTTTACTTAATAATATACTCTGTCAAAACAACTTTCGTCAGAGAAAGACATAAAAATAACAATAATAAAATAATAATAATATTTTTACCTTAAAATTCGCGTAAAACAGGCTGCCAGCAATATGATGACGCTGGTATGTGCAGAGGTCTGCTTCTATCTTCGGCAAGCCAATGCTTTTTGAGAGGGTCCTAACAATTTTGGCCTCGGTACGGTTCCGAAGGCACCTTAACTTCCCTTCGTTGACCCCACCAAATAGCATAGCTCCTGATTTATATCCGCAAGATATGGCATGTTTTTTCAATTCTTCTTTTTCGGTGTCTGTTAACTCTTGTCCAAGCAAATCTTGAAAGTTAAAATCTACTTCCTCCGAAATTTCACCAATTTGCTCTTTCCCCTTTTCAGTTGCCGTGTTCACCGCAGCCATAACAGCTTCTTCTTTAGCCATTTTCAGAAGTATATTGTCAATAACCTCAAGTGTGGTTTCCAGGTTCGACTCTTCAGTGGTCCCGGCTGTGGCCCCGGTAGCTTCGGCTTCGGCCTCGGTAGCTTCGGCTTCGCTGGCTTCAGCTTCAGTGGTTTTCACTCCAGTAGCTTCGGCTGCGGTGTCTTCGGCTTCGGCAGTCTCTGCAAGGGCAATTTTTGACATCGTCGCCAGTGGCGGCGTCTGATGAATCACATCTGTCACTTGAATGATTCTCCGTTTTTTCGGCTTCGCAGGATTTTCTGCTGCCGAAGGTTTTTTGTCCTTCTGAAAAAACTTTATCAGTTCCGGTGCCAGCGGACTTAGCTTGACAGGCAAAGATTCAGTCATTACCTTCAAAATTTCTTCTACTTCGGCAGCAGAAGGTGTCACAGACGTTTCCTCATCTCGGATCAATGTCTCTGGTTTTGGAGACACAGGCTTCGGAGATGCAGCTTTTCTCTTTCTTGGAACAACTGCTTTCGGTTCAAGCTTTTCTTTCTTCTTTTTTGGTTGATCTTCGTCGTCTTTACTTAAAGTGCTAGCCACTCGTTTTCTTTTTTGCCCTTCGGCACCCTTGTCTAATCGCTCGTAGTCAGGGTATTCAAAGCCTATAGCATCAAGCACTCTGTTCAGCCTTCGCTTTGGCCGGGTGCCGAAGGCTGCTGTCATCAATTGATCTTCTTTTTTGGAATAATTCCCAAGAATTTCAGTACTCATTACTTCGATTGTTTCGAGCCACTCTTGGCAGGGTTCCTTAAAATATTTCTTGAACTTGTAGTGGTAGGGCAGGCGGACAAGTTCCCCCTCTTTCTTCTCTTTTTCGAGCTTCGGCATAGCCCATTCTTTCATAGTTGGAAATATTTTGAACGACAAAAACTCCTGCACAAGATCTCTAGTGCCAATGTGCTCAGCAATAGTCCTGAATTCAGCCAGCGCGATTTGAGTTGGACCTTCTGGTGACATATTGCAATGGGGTCTGGTCTCTCCGAAGATCAGCTCAAGCGGGCTCTGAACTAGCTTCTCTTTGTCATCGTCAACTTTGACGTAGAACCATTCTGATTTCCAGCCTGCCGGCCACTTGCTTCGGTAGCTGATCACAGGAAATTTTGTAGTTTTCCGATAGGCAAAATTATAACAACCAAAATTTTCATGTAACCCATCTTTTCTAGCCTTAGTTTGATAACGTAGCTCATGTACTCGGCAGAAACCTTCGGCAAATGGCTCCACCCCTAGCTTCGGAGAGCCCAAATATAAACACTAAGTTTCATAATAGCATTAGGAGTTAGTTGATGAAAATAGATACCAAACTTCTTCAGCACATCGGCAATCATCCTATTCAAAGGAAATCTCAAACCGGCTTTGAGGAAACTCTTGAAAATAACTATTTCATCTTTCTGTGGCTTCGGGGTAGTTTCTTCTCCACCGAAGCGAACCACCTTCTTCTCATCTTCGCTAAAGTAGCCCGATTTTACCATCTTCGGGAAATCAGCCTTGGAGATGGTTGACTTTCCGAAGTCCAGGTGGCTAGGCTTGCTTGGTATTGCGATATTGTGGTCATCTTCAAAATCAGTCTCTTCAATATCTGCTTGTTCTGCTTCGGCAGCAAGGGTGCTCTCCGATGTCACCAACCCACTTCGCCTCATTGCTTCCGAAATAGGGACAGTTTCCGCAGCTTCGGCTTCGTCTCCTTCTCGCTCCGCCCTAGCAGTAGAGCGCACCCTGGCCATTTGATTTTGAATATCTTGAAAACTACTCAGAAATTAATAACCTTTTTCCCGAAGCTCTTCTTCTGACGAAGCAGATGCTAAACTAGAGCTTCGTTCGAATGCGAAAGTCAAGCTTCGGCTATGGTTAAAAATTTTGGCAGCAAAACAGTGCAATAGTAATGAATGTTGTGGTAACTTCACACCTACCCGTCTGTTTATATAGTGTTGCAGGAAAGAAGGTGAATCGTCAGGATTTTTACACCAAGCAAACGGTTACTTGCACCCGCTGAACGGTGGACCGCAAAAACCAGAATAGTGAACTCGCATGGTGGAATCGCTACACGCTCAGGGAAGGTGTTTTTCGGACCTTCGGCTTCCCGAAGCCTGAGAGACTTTTTTCACGGATCAAGCTCGTTACGAAAAACGATCTAGCACCGCGAAGGGGCTACTGTTGGGACCATGCTTCGTCGCCGAAGGTCTTGCAGAAAGAAACAGCTACAGCTGAAGCTACTCGTACATGACGACGAAGGTATCATTCATGAAGCTTCGGGGTTATAACATATCCGAAGGTGAAGGGTCGAACCGACTTAAAGATAGAATGACCTTTTAGCCTGTAGGGGTCTGAGTCATTGTTGTAAACTTTTATGAAGGGCATGATTGTAATTCCTCACAGGCTGTGTCCTGTGCCTATAAATAGTGAACAGTATTCCTTTACTGTTCATGCATTTTTCGGTAATTGCAAGAGCATCACTCGGGAATTATTGCTTGTCAAGGCGAAGGTATAAGCATACCTTGATCATTGTATCCAAACATTTCAAATTCAAATAATAAATATGTGAATGATGACATTTATCTCCAACGTATTTATCTTTAATAATTTACATTTCGCATCGTTCTATATTATTTTTATTACCTTCGTAATGTTATGTTTGTGACCTTCGTCCGAAGTTCATTAAACCCTCGAGGAGATAATGATTCAGCGGACGAAGGGTATTTTATATTTAACATCTTTGTGTTGCCTTGTTCTTGATTCCTAGCATTTGAGAACAAGTCCCCAACAGTTGCCATATTTGAAACAACAATAGGCACATCCAAAAGGGGATGATAAAGGGCAACAAGGTGTTGATCTTACTCAAGAGAGACAACTTAGAGACTTTCGGCGTCTCAATGGTTTATGTTATGCTTGTGGAGAACGGTTTGAGCCCGGGCATATTGCCAAATGTGCAAAGAGGGGTTCAGCTCAGTTAAATGCAGTAGTGAATGAGGAGGTGTTTGAAATTTTGACCGATGAGATTCTACATCAACTAGAAAAGGAAGATCAAAGTGGGGAATTATGTTGTCATCTTTCTTTTTAGGAAGTTTCTGGTACTGACAATGACTATAGCATGAGAGTGCGATCTATTGTGGGTAAACAGACTATGTTGATGTTGGTGGATTCTGGGAGTTCCATCAATTTTATTAGTCAACATATGGTGCAAAAGCTGGGGTTAGCTGTGACATCTTGTCCATCTGTTTCAGTTAAGGTGGCCAATGGGGAGTCTATGATCAGCCAGGCTATGGTGAAGAATTTGGAATGGTGGGCACATGGGCATTTTTATCACACTGGCATGATAATTCTACCTTTGGGGGCTTTTGATGCTATTTTAGGTTATCAGTGGTTAAGGCAACACAATCGTATGGAGTGTGATTGCGTCAATAAAGTGTTGCAGTTTAAGGATGAGGATCAACAAGTTACTCTGTATGGTAGAGCATGTTTCAGCATTACAGGTGCAAAAATGTATCTCGGGGAATGATGTTTGGTCTTTTGTATTAGTAGAAAAAGTGTAGGAGGAGCAACCTGAGACTACTGATGCAGATATTCAAGGGCTGTTGAAGAGGTTGCTGATATTTTCATAGTTCCTACTCAATTGCCACCTGCTAGACACTTTGATCATCACATTCCACTAGTTCCAGGAGCGATGCCAGTTAATTTTAAACCCTATAGATACTCACCTTTTCACAAGGATGAAATAGAGCATCAGGTGACTGCATTATTGCAAGTTGGGTTGATCATTCCTAGTTCTAGTCCCTTTGCCTCTCCAGTTCTTTTAGTGAAAAAGAAGGATGGGACATGGCGGTTTTGTGTTGATTATAGACGACTGAATGATCTCACTATTAAGAAAAGGTTTCCTATGCCATTGGTGGAAGAGATTTTGGAGGAGTTGGTGGGCACAAAAATTTTCACAAGCTTGGACTTGACAGCTGGATACCACCAAATCAGGATGGCAGAGTCTGAGGAATATAAAACTGCTTTTAAAACTCATCAAGGGCATTATCAATTCTGTGTTATGCCTTTTGGACTTACAAGTGCCCCGTCTACATTCCAATGTGCTATGAACTTGATTTTGGCCCCTTTTCTTAGGAAATTTGCCATGGTTTTTATTGATGATATTCTCATTTATAGTGATTCTTGGACTGCTCATATTAAGCATATTCGGTTGGTGTTCACAAAACTGAGGGAGTATCCGTTCTTCCTTAAAAGGACTAAATGTGATTTTGGCAAAACTGAACACACTTATTTGGTCCATATTATTTCATAGAAGGGTGTTGATGCAGATCCTTCTAAAACTGAGGTGATGGGCAGGTGACCTACTCCTACATCAGCCACTGAGGTGAGAAGTTTTTTGGGACTCACAGGGTATTATAGAAGGTTTGTGAAGAAATATGGAGTGATAGCCAAACCTTTGACTAAGCTGCTGCATCACAAGTCTTTTGTGTGGGACATGACAACTGATATGGCTTTTCAAGCATTGAAGCAGGCTATGGTGACCACACCTGTTTTAGCTTTACCTCAATTCAAGGAACCTTTTGAAGTGGAAACTGATGCATGTGCTACTAGAATTAGGGCAGTTTTGGTGCAACATCATAGGCCTATTGCATATCTCAGTAAAGCCTTAAGCTCCAAGAATCAGTTGCTTTCCATTTGTGAGAAAGAGTTTTTGGCTCTATTGTTTGGCAGTCACTAAATGGAGGTAGTATTTGCAGCATACTAAATTTATTATTAGAACTGATCATAAGGCTCTGAGTTTTTTAGAGGATCAAGTCCTCCATTCAGAGTGGCAGAAAAAGCTAAAAAGGCTGTGACCAAGCTTATGGGTTTGCAGTTTCGAGTGGTGTATAGAGAAGGGAAGGAGAATGTTGTTGCTAATGCACTTTCTCGGGTAGGCCATGCGATTGTGATGCATTCTATGACAGAAGTGCAACCTGTTTGGCTACAGGATGTATTGAACTCTTATATCACTGATATGGAGGCTCAAGACTTATTGGCTTAGCTGGCTCTTCACAGTCCTAGTGAGCAGGGGTTTTCTTTACAAAATGGTCTCATTCGAAAGGATGGTTTAATATGGATTGCAAATAATTCAGCCTTAAGGACAAAGCTCATTTCAGCTCTGCATGATGGGGTTGTGGGTGGTCATTCGCGCAGTCTAGCCACTTATCATCATATCATGCGTTTGTTTTGGTGGAAGGGCTTGAAAGCTGTTGTGGTAGAATATGTGAAACAATGTGACATATGTCAAAGGGCTAAAGCTGAAAGGATACATTCTCCTGGTTTGCTGCAACCTTTGCCCACTCCATAGGGAGCTTGGCAAGATCTTGCAATGGATTTTATAGAAGGTCTTCCAAAGTCTGAAGGGTATGACACAATTTTGGTGGTGATTGATCGGTACACTAAGTATGCCCATTTTTTCACTAAAGCATCATTTTTCAGCTTCTATGGTTGCCAAAATGTTTTTGGATAATGTGGTTCGTCTTCATGGGACTCCAAGATCTATGGTCTTAGATAGAGATAAGATATTTACTAGCCATTTTTGGAAGCCTCTATTTGAGGCTTTAAACACCAAGCTGGCTCTTACTACAACATATCATCCCCAGTCCGATGGACAGTCAGAGTGGGTTAATCAATGTTTGGAGATGTATTTGCGTTGTGCTATTTCCGACAGTCCAAAACATTGGAGAACTTGGTTACCATTGGCTGAATTTTGGTACAACTCTTCATATCACACTGCTTAGGGGTGCTCACCTTTTAAAGCTTTGTATGGCTACGATCCAGTGTTTGCGGCTGCCCTGATTGTTGCATGACCTGATTCTACATGGAGATCTTGATTCAGGATCGATTGGCTTATTCTTCTTTGTTGAGAGAGAGGTTAGCTATAGCTCAGAACCGCATGAAGGTGCAAGCTGATAAGCATCGGGTGCAGCATGTGTTTCAAGTTGGTGATCGGGTGTTACTCAAACTCCAGGCTTATGTTCAAAATTCGATGGTTAGTCGAGCTCACCCAAAGCTCTCTTTCATGTTCTTTGGAACCTTTAAGGTGCTTCAGCGTATAGGGTCAGCTACATACAAGTTGGAGTTGCCGGCTACAGCTTTGATGCATCCAGTTTTCCACGTTTTTCAGTTGAAGCCGTTTACACCTAACTTCACTCTGATGTTTTCAGATATGTCTCAATTGGTGGATTTGTCTCAGGTAAAGGTTTATCCTGTTCAAATTGTGGAGAGGTGAATGGTTTGAAAGGGCAACAAACCGATGGTTCAGATTCGAGTGGCTTGGTCGAATCTCCCTGCAGACGCAACAACTTGGGAAGATTATGAGGTTCTGAAGAGGCGCTTTCCTGATGCTCTTGATTGGGGGCAATCAACTTTTGAAGGGGGGAAGATGTTAGGAACATGGGATCTGTAGAGGAGCAATTGGAAGGCTGAAAGAGCAAAAGGTTGTGTGGGAGTAATCTGAGTAATTGAATTTTGTTTGTGATTAGGCCTATTGGGCCAGGGGTTTGGGACATCTGGCCTTGTAAGGAGGGTGTACTTAAACCCTGAATCATCTATTAATCGGCAAGAAGAAAATAGAAGAAAAAAACACCAAACAGAATTTCTGTTTACCTGCGCTTGTCCTCCCCATTGGTGGCAGCCACCATGAGTGCTCACGTCAGAATTGGTGCTACTCCGGCCACGAGTCTCACACTTCAATTCAAGGACCAAGCATTATAATGGCAAGGCAGCTCGGCAAGCCTTGTGTCTTGCCACTCTGCCGAGTCACGGTGCAGCGCCATGGCGAACAACATACTGTGTCCTAGGTGGGGCACACAGGGCAGCACCCCAGCAAGTGTAGCTCTGCCATTTGCATAAGCAAAATGAACAGGAATGCAACGAGAAGGGAGTAGAAGAAGGGTGCAGTAAAGGGTCCCACATGGCTCATCGGGTGCAACTGCCTTTGCTGAAGCTTCACACCCGCCGTGGCGTGGGGAGGTGGCGGAGGTGGAGAGCCGAAGTTGCCATTTTTTCTACGTCGCGCTATCCAAATCCACCCCGTGGAAAGAGGCCAAAGACGGAATTTCACCTGCAAGTTTGTGTATGACCAAATCATTTTCAAAAAAGATGTCGTGCTCCAACTAGACGTGCCGACGAGCCTGCTATCGGCACACATCATCGAGGTGGATTTGCTCCATGTCTTTGACACATAGGGGCTAGGAGGGGGCACCTCGCCACATCATGAAACAGGGCGGGGGCGAGCATCGTGCAACGATGGACCAGGGAGGATGGGGGCGGCAGGGGGGGGTACTTACCAAAAGACATACGAGCGGGCGTCGTGTGTGGGATCCAAGGGCAGAGACACCATGGGGCAGATTGTGGATGCCTTCAACAATTGTAGCAGCAGGTGCAGCTCGTTGCCACCGGAGGATATGGCAAGACGACAGAGGAAGAAACAAAATCAGGTGGCGACCGGCGAGGGAGGCTGCACCGGTGGCGTTTGTTGTGTCATTGGGGATGACATGGCTAGGCAGTCTCGCTATTGAGGGTGATAGAGATCATGTCGCGGAAGGCAGCACGGATTAGCCAACGGTCGAGTCGCACCTGATCTAGAGGCCACACCTAGCTGGGCGGGCTCGCAGTCGAGGGAGATGGTGGTGCCATCGCGGAAAGGAAGCACAGATTAGCCAGTGGTCGGGTCGCACCTGATCCAGAGGCCATGCTTGGCTAGGTGGGCTCACCATCGAGGGCGATGGCGGTGCCCAAGGTAGTCGGAGACGCGGGGCAAGATGGTCCTGCTGCTGCTTGTTGGACTGCGGGAGGGAAAAGAGGAGGGGACCGGTGAGGATGGTGTCACCACCGCTGTTGGGGCCCGAGGGGAGCGACCGAACAGAGCTAGGGTTAGGAGTGTAGCGGGCTGCAGCTTTGAGGTGGAGCGAGAGGCCATGCGCCCGATGTTGCGCAGGCGACAATGAAGGTGTGAGAGGGGGAGGATGTTAGAGGCAGGTGCGGGGGCATGAGCATGGCGCATGGGGCGATGATGGAGGGGTAGTGATGGATGGTTTCCTGGGATTGAGCAAGGGGGAGCACGGGCGCGAGGCGATGGATGATTCCTAGGATTCTGTGATTGTGCCGATGGAAGGCTACCGAAGGAAGGTACGCGAGGGGCGATGATGGCGGGGCAGTTTGTGCACGACGCACGAGGCGATAATTCCTGGGATTGCACGAGGGGGAGGATGTCGGGGCCGAACCATGGTGCACTTGTGGACGCCTACAATAGGGTCTTATAGAGTAGTAGGGATTACTTTACTTGTCCTATTCTAACACGGAGTATGACTCGTTAGACTTAATATTGTGGCCTAGGTCTCATGTTAGTTAGGCCCATCTGGATATATATATATATATTGAAAGTAGCCTAGAGGGGGGTGAATAGGCTAATCTGAAAAAATCTGAAAATTTTCAAAACAAACTTAGAAAGATTGTTAAATACACAGTTCAACTGGTGCAGGCCGGTTCAACTGCTACGCGGGCAAGTTGAACCACTCTGAACCAATCCAACTGTTTTGCAAACTTTAGACTATAATCTAAGCGAAAATGTATGTTGTGAATCCTTTCGACAAGAGGAATGTAACTAAGTCAAAGTGTGGAGAATGAATATATGAAAGCTATTTCACCACAAGATCCACACTACGAGAAAATCTATATGTCGATCTTGCTAACAAAAATATCTTAAGTTCAAAGCAAGCAAGAATACGAGACACAAGATTTAACCCGAGGTTCGGCCACACCACAAAGGTGTCCTACTCCCCGTTGAGGAGCCCACAAAGGGCCGAGTCTTTTTCAACCCTAATCCTCCAAAACCCAACCACCAAGGTCAAGGGATTCCTTATCTCAAATGTTGCTCACAAGAGTGGAATTACAAACTTCTTGGGGTCGTCCACAAATTTGGAGACTCCCAAGAAACCTCAAACCGTCTTGAAACCTAGGGTTTCAAGAACACAAAGAATGCACAAGAGGTGTTTGCAACAAGCTCAAGATCTTAAATGAGATGGGAGAGGAAAACCGAAATCGTGAGCACAAGCACAAACCTCACACCCAAGAGCTCCTCCAACAAAGCTGAATCTAGAGCAAGATTTAAGTGTGTGAGGGAGGGGAGAGGAGTGCTTTTGTCTTAGGTTAGGTGAGCAATAAATGTGTAGGTGTTCAGTAGCCTTGAAGAAGGGGGTGTGGGGTTCTATTTATAGCCACGGCTCAAAAACTAGCCGTTTGACCTAGAACCCCGTTAAAAACCGGTTGAACCGCCCCCTGGTAGGTCAAGCAGACTATCTGCCAGTCTGACTGTCAGACTGACTGGTAGACAGGCCTGCAGCCTGACCAGGTTGATTGGACCGGTTGAACCTCCCCTGACATCTCTGGCGACCTATCTGCCAGTCGTCAGAGGTTAGAGGGGTCAGAGACCAGTTGAACTGCCCTCAGGACCAGTTCAGCTGGTCTTGACCAGAGAGTTTAGGAGAGAAAACCCCAGCTCAACTGCCCGGAGGCAAGTTCAGCTGATGTATGGTCAAAGAGGTTCACAGCTGAAGTTGAAGTTCAGCTAGAGTTGAGAAAGCTCAACTGTAGTTGAGAAAGCTCAACTCAGCTGAAGTTCAGCTAAGCTGAAAAGCTCAGCTGCAGCTAAAGAAGCTCAACTCAGCTGAAGTTAAGTTCAGCTAAAAAGCTCAGCTGCAGTTGAAGAAGTTCAGCTGCTTTTCAACAAGAACACTCTAGGTTTCTCAAACCTAACCACCGTCAACCATAGAATGATGAAGAGATTTTTGGTTTTCAAAAATAGCTTTTGAATTTGAAGGCTTGAGCTATAGCAAACACCATTACCTGTGCGAAAAATACTACAGAAGAATTACCTCATGCAACTCAAGATATACATAGAATTTTATACGTCCGTCGCATGAAGTCCTTGCAAGGAAATTGTATAGCGTTTCGTTTTGTCCTTGTTGCTACCTTAAGGTAAAAACTGTTAGTACCCTTATTTGTTTTGTCATTAAACCACCAAAACCCTCACTTGGGGTTGATTGCACTTACAATCCCCCTTTTTGGTGATTGATGCCAAAACAATTAAGGTAAAAAAATAAACATTTGAAATAGTAAGGTTCTTTTGAACAATTATATGTAGATGGCTCCCCCTCAATGTGTGCACGAATTTTGAATCAAGTGTGTTGACATAATATGTCAAATAAGCAACACATTTAGAAGCAGTGACCAAGTCCACACTAAATGCAATCATCCGAGGGGTGCAAGAATGTCATAAAGAGAGTTGTGATGCATTTGACTATCTCTAAACACACATTATTTGTACTTCATAGCAATATAATTATTACAAACAGATGGGGCAAAAGATGATGGCCGGAAGACCATCATAACACAGTGAATAATATGCCAACTGTTTTATTACATCCATTAATAAAAGGATACAAGCCACAACAGTGGCCAAAAACAAAACAATAAACAAGAGGGAAATAAAGAACCAAAAGAACAATATGACTTGGCTAGAAATTTTAGATTTTCTCCCCCTTTTTGGCAACAAGTACAAAAAACGAGGAGAGAGAGAGAGAGAAGAAAGGGCACAGGAATCAATACCCTCCAGGAGGAGGATAGGATGGAGGATAGGAAGGGTAGTCAGGAAAGAAGGTCCGCATCATGTCTTCCTCGAATGATGAGTCTCGAGGGGGCTCATTGCCAGAGGGAAAACCAGATGCGGAAGACGTACCCTGATGAGGAGGAGGAGGAGGATGGTGGTGGTAACCGGAGCCAGAAGGCCTCGAGTCACCAGGAATGGGTCCCTGACCCGGGTAGGGAGGAGGAAAATTGAAAGGGAAATGTGCCCTTGGGCAATTCCTATAAGTATTTTGGTGATTAGATGCCCAACACATATTAATTGGGTCCTTATGTGCTAAATGTGTGAAAAGTGCAAATCAAAGTACAAGGTATGTTTCTAGACTTAGTATATTATTTTGTATACTAATGTGTTTGTCTAAGTGCTAGAAACAGGGCCAAGAAAACAAGATAAGCATTGGAAAAGTCTTGGCTGTGAACAGCCAAACATATGCTCGGGCCTGGCGCACTAGACTGTCCGGTGGTGCACCGGACAGTTTCCGGTGCCCCAGGCTAGCCGGTAGTGAACCGGCCGCTCTCGGGAAACGACGAAGTCGTACAGCTATAATTTGCCGGACTGTCTGGTAGTGCACTTGACTGTCTGGTGAGTCATCCGTGATGAACTCGTTGCTCTTGGGAAAAGAAAAAGGCGACGTGGCTAAAATTCACCGGACTGTCCGGTGAGCCAACGGCACCAGCGGCAACGGTCGTCCGTGCGATCAACGTGTGACACGTGGCCAGCTCCAATGGTCGGCTGGGTGCACCGGACTGTCCGGTGTGCACCGGACAGTGTCCGGTGCGCCATCTGGCCCAAAGGAGCAATGGTCGACTGCGCCCGATCTAGAAGGAGATCACGCACCAGACATGAACAGTGGCTATCCGGTGGTGCACCGGACTGTCCGGTGCACCACTCGACAGAAGGCAAGAATGGCCTTCCAAGATTAGTCTCCAACGGCTCCTAGCTGCCTTAGGGATATAAAAGGGACCCCAGGCGCATGGAGCAGACACCCAAGTATTCTCCAAGCATACTAAGACATCTAGACTCCGCCTCCACGCATTTGATTCGTTGTGTTAGTGATTTGTGCTCCTTTCGAGTTGTGAACTCCCTGTGCTGTGCTTTGAGCTCAAGTCTTGGCTTTTGTGCGTGTGTGTGCTGCAGATTAAATCTTGCGTGTGTTGCTTTCCCTCCCTTACTTCTGTGCTTTCTTTGTGATCATCTTTGTAAGGCCGAGAGGCTTTGAATTGTGGAGATTCCTCGCAAACGGGAAAATACTCTAAAGGAAAAGACCGTGGTATTCAAGTTGATCATCAGATCACTTGAAAGGGGTTGAGTGCAACCCTCGTCCATTGGGACGGCACAACGTGGAAGTAGGCAAGTGTTACTTGGCCGAACCATGGGATAAAAATCGCGTGTCTCTTGTGTTGCTTTCTCTGTGATTGTTGTGTTCAGAAGAACTCGCTTCAAAGCTACTTAGTCGCACTAACACTTTAATAACCAATTTTGTGGCTATTTAGTGTTTGATTTTACAAGATCACCAATTCACCCCCCTCTAGGTGCTCTCAATTGGTATCAGAGCCATACTCCTCTTCTAAGGGACTAACCGCCTGAGGAGATGGATCCTAAGGGAAAGGGGATGGTGGTCAACGACAAGAGAAGGAATCTCACTTCAACGAGCCAAGAGACGACAAACCCACTAACTCAGGCTCGAGTCATAAGAAGAGGGACAGAAAGAAGAACAGGCGTATCAAGAAGATCATCTACTACGACAATGATGCCTCATCCTCTTCACCAAGGGACGATGACAACGACTCTTTGTCAAAGAAAAAGACGGTCAATCAAAATTATTCTTTTGATTATTCTCGCATTCCCTATAATTCAAATGCACATTTACTGTCAATTCCTCTTGGAAAACCTCCACACTTTGATGGAGAAGATTACTCATTTTGGAGCCATAAAATGCGTAGTCATCTATTCTCTCTCCATCCTAGCATTTGGGAAATTATGGAGAATGGGATGCATTTTGATAGTTCAGATAATTCTGTGTATATAAATGAACAAATTCATAAAAATGCCCAAGCTACTATTGTCTTGCTAGCTTCACTTTGTAGGGATGAATATAATAAAGTGAGTGGCTTGGACAACGCTAAGCAAATCTGGGACACCCTCAAGATATCTCATGAGGGAAACAATGCCACTAAGATCACCAAGATGGAACTGGTGGAGGGCGAGCTGGGGAGGTTCGCGATGATCAGGGGAGAGGAGCCAACACAAACCTACAACAGGCTCAAGACCCTGGTCAACAAGATCCGAAGCTACGGAAGCACAAGATGGATGGATCATGATGTCGTCCGACTCATGCTAAGGTCATTTACTGTAATTGACCCCCATCTTGTCAACCTTATTCATGAAAATCCTAGGTACACCAAGATGACGCCTAAGGAGATACTCGGAAAATTCGTAAGCGGGCGCATGATGGTGAAAGAGGCGCGATACGTGGACGATGCGCTAAATGGTCCACTACCCATCTACGAGCCGCAGCCCGTTGCCCTCAAAGCAACTAGCAGCAAGGAGACACTACCAAGCAAGGTAGCACAGGTGGAGGCTGTTGGGCTCTTATCATCAAGCGCTTTAAGACCGCACTTAAAGCACGCAAGGAGTACCCCAACAAGAACAAAACAAGGGGAAAACACTCCTGCTTCAAATGCGGTAAGACTGGTCATTTTATTGCTTAATGTCCCAATAATGAAAATGATCAGGCACAAGTAAGACATGGGAAGAAGGAGAAGAAGAAGAATTACAGGAAGGCGAAGGGCGAGGCGCATCTTGGAAAGGAATGGGATTCTGACTGCTCTTCATCAGACTCCGACGATGAAGGACTGGCTGCCTCGGCCTTCGACAAGTCTTCACTCTTCCCCAACAAACGCCATACTTGCCTTATGGCTAAGGAGAAGAAGGTACGTATTCGAGATACCCCCAAGTATTCTTCTTCTAGTGATGAGGAATCCTCCGATGATGAAGTAGATTACTCTGGTTTGTTTAAAGGGTTAGATAGAGCCAAAGTAGAGAAAATTAATGAATTAATTGATGCTCTAAATGAAAAAGATAGACTACTAGAAAAGCAAGAGGACATCTTGTATGAGGAACATGACAAGTTTGTTAGTGTTCAAAAATCTCTTGCTTTAGAACTTAAAAGAAATGAAATGCTATCCTCTGAGTTGTCTGCTTGTCAGGAATCTATCTCTAGTGTAAAGGATTTAAATGTTGAATTAAATGCTAAACTGGAGGAAGCAAATGCAACTAGATCATGTGTAGAACATGTAGTTATTTGCAATAGATTCAAGGACTTTGATGTAAATGCCTGTGATGAACATCTTATTTCTATTGCTAAACTAACCGATGAGGTGGCAAGTCTTAATGCTCAACTTAAGACTTGCAAAGATGATTTTGATAAATTAAAATTTGCTAGGGATGCCTACACTATTGGTAGACACCCCTTGATTAAGGATGGACTTGGTTTTCGAAAGGAAACCAAGAACTTAACAAGCCAAAGGGCTCCTGTTCTCAACAAAGAGAAAGGGAAGGCCCCTATGGCTAGTAGTTCCCAAAAGAATCATGCCTATATTTATGATAGGAAATATTCTAGGAATGCTTATAATGATAGATGTTATGATCATGCTGCTTATAATGATTCACATGCCTTGTTTGCATCTAGCTCCACTTTTGCTCATGGTAGAAGTAGGCCTAGGAGAAATCATGTTGTGCCTCATGCACCTAGGAGAATGTGCAATGGACCTTCTACTATTTATCATGCTTGCAATACTTCTTTTGCACTTTCATGTAAGAACACAAAAGTAGTTGCTAGGAAGTTGGGATCCAAATGCAAGGGAGACAAGACTTGTATTTGGGTTCCAAAAGTTATTGTGACTAACCTCGTAGGACCCAACAAGAGTTGGGTACCTAAAACCCAAGTTTAAATTGCCTTGCAGGTTTATGCATCCGGGGGCTCAAGCTGGATTATCGACAGTGGATGCACAAACCATATGACAGGGGAGAAGAAGATGTTCACCTCCTACGTCAAGAACAAGGATTCCCAGGATGCGATTATCTTTGGAGATGGGAACCAAGGCAAGGTTAAAGGATTGGGAAAGATAGCCATCACATCCGAGCATTCTATCTCCAATGTGTTTTTAGTTGAATCGCTCGGATACAACTTATTGTCTGTGAGTCAATTATGTAACATGGGTTATAATTGTTTATTCACAAATGTAGATGTATCTGTCTTTAGAAGGAGTGATGGTTTATTAGCTTTTAAGGGTGTATTAGATGGCAAGCTCTACTTAGTTGATTTTTCGAAAGAGAATGCCGATCTAGATGCATGCTTAATCGCTAAGACTAATATGGGCTAGCTGTGGCATCGCTGTCTAGCACATGTTGGGATGAAGAACCTTCATAAGCTTCTAAAGGGAGATCATGTGTTAGGACTAACCGATGTCTGTTTTGAGAAAGACAGACCCTATGCAGCATGTCAAGCAGGGAAACAGGTGGGAAGCACTCATCAAAGCAAGAATGTGATGACAACATCAAGACCACTGGAGCTTCTTCACATGGACCTCTTCGAACCCGTTGCCTACCTCAGCATCGGGGGGAGTAAGTATGGTTGTCTTGTAATTATTGATGATTTTTCCCGCTTCACTTGGGTATTCTTCTTGCAGGACAAATCAGAAACGCAAGGGACCCTAAAGCGCTTCTTAAGGAGAGCTCAAAATGAGTTTGAACTCAAGGTGAATAAGATAAGAAGCGACAATGGGTCCGAGTTCAAGAATCTGCAAGTTGAGGACTATCTTGAGGAGGAAGGCATCAAGCACGAATTCTCCGCTCCCTACACACCACAGCAAAATGGTGTGGTAGAGAGGAAGAATAGGACGCTAATCGACATGGCGAGAATGATGCTTGGAGAGTTCAAGACGCCCGAGCGGTTTTGGTCGTAAGCTGTGAACATAGCCTGCCACGCCATAAACCGGCTCTACCTGCACTGTCTCCTCAAGAAGACCTCCTACGAACTCCTAACCGGTAACAAAACCAATGTCTCTTACTTTCGTGTATTTGGGAGCAAATGCTGCATTTTGGTGAAGAAAGGTAGAGATTCTAAATTTGCTCCCAAGGCAGTAGAAGGGTTTTTACTAGGTTATGACTCAAATACAAAGGCGTAGAGGATCTTCAACAAATCATCAGGATTAGTTGAAGTCTCTAGCGACGTTGTATTTGATGAGACTAATGGCTCTCTAAGAGAGCAAGTTGATCTTGATGACATAGATGAGGATGAAGTTCCAACGGCCGCAATGCGCACGATGGCGATAGACGATGTGCGACCACAGGAACTACTGGAACAAGATCAACCATCTTCCTCGACAATGGTGCATCCCCCAACTCAAGACGGTGAACAGGTACTTTAGGAAGAGGGGCAGGATCAAGGGGGAGCAAAAGAAGAACAGGTTATGGAGGAAGAAGTACCATGGTCCCTCCAACTCAAGTCCGAGCAACGATCCAAAGACATCACCCCGTTGATCAGATTCTAGGTGACATCAGCAAGGGAGTAACTACTCGTTCATGATTAGCTAATTTTTGTGAGCATTACTCGTTTGTCTCTTCTATTGAGCCTTTTAGAGTAGAAAAGGCCTTGCAGGATCCGGACTGGGTGTTGGCCATGCAGGAAGAGCTCAACAACTTCAAAAGGAATGAAGTATGGAGCCTGGTGCCACGTCCAAAGCAAGACGTTGTGGGAACCAAGTGGGTGTTCCGCAATAAGCAAGACGAGCACGGGCTGGTGACAACAAACAAGGATCGACTTGTGGCAAAAGGTTATGCCCAAATCATAGGTTTGGATTTCGAGGAGACTTTTGCTCCTATTGCTAGGCTAGAGTCAATTCAGATATTATTAGCCTATGCTGCTCACCACTCTTTTAGGCTGTTCCAAATGGACGTAAAGAGCGCTTTCCTCAACGGGCCAATCAAGGAGGAGGTATACGTGGAACAACCCCCTGGCTTTGAGGATGACAGGTATCCCGACCATGTGTACAAGCTCTCTAAGGCGCTCTATGGACTTAAGCAAGCCCTAAGAGCATGGTATGAATGCCTTAGAGATTTCTTAATTGCTAAAGCTTTCAAGGCTGGGAAAGCTGATCCCACTCTTTTTACCAAGACTTGTGATGGTGATCTCTTTGTGTGCCAAATTTATGTCGATGACATAATATTTGGTTCTACTAACCAAAAGTCTTGTGAGGAGTTTAGCAGGGTGATGATGCAAAAATTCGAGATGTCGATGATGGGCGAGTTGACCTACTTCCTTGGATTCTAAGTGAAACAACTCAAGGACAACACCTTCATCTCCCAAACGAAGTACACTCAGGATCTTCTCAAGAAGTTTGGGATGAAGGACGCCAAGCCCATGAAGACATCGATGGGAACTGATGGGCACGTTGACCTCAACAAAGGAGGTAAGTCCATTGATCAAAAGGCATACCGGTCAATGATAGGTTCATTACTTTATCTTTGTGCTAGTAGACCGGACATTATGCTTAGTGTATGCATGTGTGCTAGATTTCAATCTTACCCCAAGGAATGTCACCTTGTGGCCGTTAAGCGAATTCTTAGGTATTTAGTTTCTACGCCTTGCTTCGGGATCTGGTATCCAAAGGGGTCCACCTTTGACTTAATTGGATACTCAGACTCCAATTATGCCGGGTGCAAGGTTGATAGGAAGAGTACATCAGGGACGTGCCAATTTCTAGGAAGGTCCCTGGTATCCTAGAGTTCCAAGAAACAAACATCTGTTGCCCTATCCACCGCTGAGGCCGAGTACGTTGCCGCAGGACAGTGTTGCGTGCAACTGCTTTGGATGAGGCAAATCCTCCGGGACTTTGGCTACAATCTGAGCAAAGTCCCACTCCTATGTGACAATGAGAGTGCAATCCGCTTGGCGGATAATCCTGTTGAACACAGCCACACTAAGCACATAGACATCCGGCATCACTTCCTGAGAGACCACCAGCAAAAGGGAGATATCGATGTGTACCACATTAGCACCGAGAACCAGCTAGCCAATATCTTCACTAAGCCTTTAGAAGAGAAGAGGTTTTGCAGGTTGCGTAGTGAGCTAAATGTCTTAGATTCGCGTAACTTGGATTGATCTATAGCATACATGTGTTATATGCCTTTGATCATGTTACTTTGTGCATTTAAATTCCGTTATTATTTATTTGTGGTGCTCAAGTTGTACAAGTCATCCCCGAACCTCACAAGTCCGTATGCAGATGTGCACATGTTTAGGGGGAGATGTGCTACAACTTGATCCCTTTGAAACTAATTTGCTTGTTTGAGTACACTCGATGTAGTCTCGAAGGTACATTGAAAGGGAAAATGAACTTGGACGACGCAAAGACTTCCACTGCACTCTGGTATTAGTGTATTTAATTCCAAGTTCATACTTGTGCTCTCATTGCCTTTCTACTCTTAATTGACATTTTTGGTGAGGCAATGGGGTAAAAGGGCCACAAGTTATCCCGTTTTGGTGCTTAATGCCAAAGGGGGACAAATTAAGGCAAAAGCAAATGGATCAGCCAACCACTTGTGAATTTTGAAAATAATAGAGTTAGAATTTGAGTTTTGTCCAAAATACTCTTATTGCAAAAATTTGGTCTCTTACGGGGGAGAATTTTGATTATGGGAAAAAGGGGGAGTTTTTGGCACTTGATAAATTTTACTCTTGGAATATCTCTCGATTTACCCAAACAAGTGTGTTTTAGAGATAGGAAATAGAATTTGATTTGCAAAAATAAACCAAGTGGTGGCAAAGAGTGATCCAAATATGCCAAATCATAAGCAAAAACAATTTAGTCTTCAATTGCATTGATGTTGCACTTCTTTTGTTGATTTTTAATGTGTTGGCATAAATCACCAAAAAGGGGGAGATTGAAAGGGAAATGTGCCCTTGGGCAATTCCTATAAGTATTTTGGTGATTAGATGCCCAACACATGTTAATTGAGTCCTTATGTGCTAAATGTGTGAAAAGTGCAAATCAAAGTACAAGGTATGTTTCTAGACTTAGTATATTATTTTGTATAATAATGTGTTTGTCTAAGTGCTAGAAACAGGGCCAAGAAAAGAAGATAAGCATTGGAAAAGTCTTGGCTGTGAACAGCCAAACATCTGCTCGGGCCTGGCGCACCGGACTGTCTGGTGGCGCACCGGACAGTGTCCGGTGGTGCAGGCTAGCCGGCGGTGAACCAACCGCTCTTGGGAAATGACAGAGTCGTACAGCTATAATTCACCGGACTATCCGGTGGTGCACCGGACTATCCGGTGGTGCACCGGACTGTCCGGTGGTGCATCCGCGACGAACTCGTCGCTCTCGGGAAAAGAAAAAGGCGACGTGGCTAAAATTCACCGTACTGTCCGGTGGTGCACCGGACTGTCCGGTGGTGCATCGAACTATCCGGTGAGCCAACGGCGCCAGCGGCAACGGTCGTCCGCGCGATCAACGCGCGACACATGGCCAGCTCCAACGGTCGGTTGGGTGCACCGGACTGTCCGGTGCGCCATCTGGCCCGAAGGAGCAATGGTCGGCTGCGCCCGATACGGAAGGAGATCGCACACTAGACATGAACAGTTGCTGTCCGGTGCACCACTCGACAGAAGGCAAGAATGGCCTTCCAAGATTAGTCTCCAATGGATCCTAGCTGCCTTGGGGCTATAAAAGGGACCCTAGGCGCATGGAGCAGACACCCAAGTATTCTCTAAGCATACTAAAACATCTAGACTCCGCCTCCACGCATTTGATTTGTTGTGTTAGTGATTTGAGCTCCTTTCGAGTTGTGAACTCCATGTGCTGTGCTTTGAGCTCAAGTCTTGGCTTGTGTGCGTGTGTGTGCTGCGGATTAAATCTTGTGTGTGTTGCTTTCCCTCCCTTACTCCTGTGCTTTCTTTGTGATCATCTTTCTAAGGGCGAGAGGCTCCAAATTATGGAGATTCCTCGCAAATGGGAAAACACTCTAAAGGAAAAGACCGTGGTATTCAAGTTGAACATCGGATCACTTGAAAGGGGTTGAGTGCAACCCTCGTCCATTGGGACGCCACAACGTGGAAGTAGGCAAGTGTTACTTGGCCGAACCACGGGATAAAAATCGCGTGTCTCTTGTGTTGCTTTCTCTGTGATTGTTGTGTTCACAAGAACTCGCTTCAAAGCTACTTAGTCACACTAACACTTTAATAACCAATTTTGTGGCTATTTAGTGTTTGATTTTATAGGATCACCTATTCACCCCCCTCTAGGTGCTCTCAAAAATGACCGAAGCCGGATGGCCTGGGGTCACCGGGAATGGGTCCCTGACCCGAATAGGGAGGAGGAGGAGCCAAGGTATAGTAGAAGTCAACAAACTCCTCGACCTCATCCTCAGGAATAATGAATGGCACACCAAATTCTTGTTGGTGCCACTCATTAAGGTCAGCAGGGAAGGTGGCGGTCGGAGGCAGAGGGGACCCAGGAGGCAGGGGATGACTTGTGGTGGCGGCATAACGACGAAAGTCCTCATGCAGCATGTCAGTCCTGCACCAGTGCACGGACTCCTCGATCGCTCGGTCGCGGCACATGGCGAAGGCGCCAAAAATGCCCTTGGCCAGATGAATGAATAGTCCCTGGCCCTAACCACTTCCTCTCCCGCTGCGGTCCATCGGACGTGAGGCAGCGGCGGCGTGAGAGGAGGACACATGATGAGGAGGCTGAGAAGGTGGCTCATCAGAAGAAGCAGGGCCTCCAAACCCTGAGGGAGCCCGCTTTATACGAGCAGCTGGGTTGCTGGAATCAACCCAGTAAAGTACATAGCAGGAGTGTTTGATAGGCTTTTCGAAGCGTCTGGGTGACCACTTCGATCATCTTCATAATAAAGGGTGCATGGAGACAGCCCTTGAGTGGAGACCAGGAAGCACGAAGGATCTCTTCCTAGATCATGTCAAACACGTTTATGCGGGCAAGACTATTTGGAGCAAGGAGAAGAAGGAAAACCCGACTCTCCCCAAGGACATTCATCTGATTTCCGCCCTTCGGGAGAACGGTCATCCTGGACAAAGAGTTAAGGTACCTGTAGTACCTATGCATGTTGGCAGTGGCCCAAAACTCCCGCTCCATAGAAATATGAATAAATTTAGTTTCTTCCTGCAATGGCAGCCTAATGTCATGGACTTTCATGTTGCTGCCCTGAATATCTTTATCAGAGAAGCCCAAGATATGGGCAAAACGACGGTAGCTAACTTTATGCTAGACCCCCTGGATAAAGAAATACATGACTGGGTAGTCATACCCATCAGTTTCTTCATCAACTTTTTTTATCCAGAGAGTGGCATAGAATTGAGCCACTACTTCGTTGTTCTAGGGGTATTCCATAGTCATTATGTTTTTCAACCTCTTTATCTCTAAGTTACGGAGAGCTGACATCATGTCAGCATCTACCATATTCTCACACCCCTCCCAGTTAATGAAACGATGTCTAACGACTGGGTGCTTCTTAGTCAAGATGACAGAATTATAAAAATCAGTCTGAAAAAGGTTCCAGAACTGAGGGTCCTGGACACCAGGATGACGAGGTGTGAGAGTGGGTTTTGTGAACCTTAAGCATTGAAGGGAGTCCACCCCCTTCATAGAGAAGTCGACCGAAGGTTCATTTGGCCCCCGTGAAACATTCTCCAGTTGCATGTGCAGACCGGTGATGAAGAGAGTGTCGGATGACGGAGGATCGACCTCGTCGTCGAATGCTCCATCCTCCTCCTGGCAAGGAGCGTATCCTGCGGAGGAGGTGCTTCGGTGGGGACGAGTGGCGCCAATCTTTCGGCGCCCCCCACGTGCAGGTTGCGAGTGCATCGAGGTCCCTCTCCTTCCAGTCGGCCAGAGCCTCGTCCTCTCTTGGAGAGAGAACGACGAGGCGGAGGAGAGGGAACTGGCGATTCCTCCTGGATTTCATCAGAGTCGCTGCTGAACTCCACCATCGAGGGAATGTGGCGTCACACCATATTGATGAGTAGCTTCGAGAAGATGAGTATCAAGAGGAAATGGAGGAAATACGAGTGGTTTGAGAGCACAAGTGGCTAGAAGAACTGAGGGCTTGAGTGTGAGAGAAGCTTGAGGTGAGGTGGAGGCCTATAAATAGGCAATTAAGCTGGTCAGCCGAGGACCGGTTCAACCGCCCCTCCATACCGGTTCAACCGGTTTTGAACAGTCGAGCAGAGCAGGCGCGGTCAAAAAATGAAAAAGTAGGTGCTACAAAAAATAAAGCTAAAAAAGGTAGAAAAAATTGACCGACACAGACTGAAAAGGTCTGAAAAAGGTTGAACAAAAGCAGCATCAGAAAAAGTGACGTCTGAAAAAGGGACTGACGCGGTCTAAAAAAAGCGACTGACACGGTCTGAAAAAGGTCTGAAAAGGGACTAACGCATGTCAGTCAAACGATCAGATTGACCGACGCCAGGCGGGTCAGACTGTGCTAGATCAGTTCAACCGGTCCTGTATACCGGTTCAACCGGTTTAGCCAGGGAGATTCCTAGGGAACACCAGCTGAGCTGAAGTTGCACTCTGAAGTTCAGCTGGTTTCCCCAGTTGAAGTTGAAAGTTCATCTGGCTAAACCAGTTGAGCTTGGAATAAATTTTTAAACTTATTTACCTCAATGAACTTCATTTCAATTAAAAAATTACGTGCATTTTGAATGAACAAAACTAATGCATGAACCTTTCAAACTAAAATAATTGAATCAATTAGGAATTCAAGCAGTTTATGTATCCATTTTCAAGTTAAGTTACGAGAATCCAAGATATTTAGTTCACTCCTAAGAAAGCAAAATCTAGTCTCATCGAGGGGTTTTGTGAAGATATCGGCTAGTTGATTTTCTGTGTTCACATGACATAATTTGATATCTCCTTTTGCTTCGTGGTCCCTTAGAAAATGATGTCTTATATCTATGTGTTTGGTTCTAGAGTGTTGCACTAGATTATTGGCTAGTTTGATGGCGCTCTCATTGTCACACAGTAATGGAATTCTCTTAAACTCACAGCCAAAATCTCTTAAGGTTTGCTTCATCCATAGCAACTGAGCACAACAAGCACCAGCAGCTATGTATTCAGCCTCGGCAGTGGAAAGTGCAACACAGTTTTGCTTCTTGGAGCTCCATGAAACCAGGGATCGCCCAAGGAATTGGAAAGTCCCCGAGGTGCTTTTTCGATCTACTTTGCAATCGGCATAGTCTGAGTCAGAGTAGCCAAATAGATCAAAAAATAAGCCCTTAGGATACCAGAGATCTAGGTTTTAGGTGTGAACTAGATATCTCAAAATTCTCTTAATAGCCACTAAGTGACACTCTTTCGGGTTAGCTTGAAAATGGGCACACATACACACACTAAGCATGATATCTGGTCTAGATGCACATAAATACAGTAGAGATCCTATCATAGATCTATAAAGCTTTTGATCTACTGATTTACCTTCTTCATTTAAATTGAGATGCCCATTTGAAGCCATTGGTGTCTTGGCGTGCTTTGCCTTTTCCATGCCAAACTTCTTGAGCATGTCTTGTGTGTACTTGGTTTGGCACAGAAAGGTTCCTTCCCTGAGCTATTTTACTTGAAATCCCAGGAAGTACTTGAGCTCGCCCATCATGGACATCTCAAACCTATTCGTCATAACCCTCTAAATTCCTCACAAAATGTTTCATCAGTACTACCAAATATAATGTCATCGACATATATTTGACATACAAATAATTGATTGTCAACTTTGCGAGTAAATAAAGTAGAATCTACTTTTTCTATTTCAAAACCATTTTTAAGCAAGAAATCTTTAAGACATTCATACCATGCTCTAGGAGCTTGTTTAAGCCCATAGAGCGCTTTGTGAAGAAGGTAGACATGGTTTGGCTTCTTAGGATCTTCAAAACCCGACGGTTGCTCCACATAGACCAACTCTTGCTGTGGCCCGTTTAGGAATGCACTTTTGACATCCATTTGATACAAATTGAAATCATGGTTAGTACCATAGGCAATTAATATTCTTATGGATTCTAACCTTGCTACTGGTGCATAGGTTTCTCCAAAGTCAAGTCCTTCCACTTGAGTGAAACCTTGAGCAACCAGTCGCACCTTATTCCTTGTTACCACACCGTTTTCATCTTGCTTGTTGCAGAAAACCCATTTGGTTCCAATGATGTTTTGCTTGGGTCTTGCTACTAAGGACCAGACCTCATTTCTTGTGAAGTTGTTAAGCTCTTCTTGCATAGCAATGATCCAGTCTGGATCGCTTAGTGCTTATTCTACCTTAAGTGGTTCAAGAGAAAAGACAAACGAGTAAAATTCACAAAAAATTGCTAAACGAGATCGAGTTGTTACCCCTCTCCTGATGCTACCTAGGATGTTGTCCACGGGATGATATCTTTGAATGCCCTAGTGCACTTGAGGATGGGGCACCAGAGAATGCCTCTGAATTTGATTATCACTTTCATCTTGTTCAATGGGTTCTTCACTAGCAACTTCTTCTTGCTCATTTTCCACAATGGTTGGCATATCTTGTGGTAGAAGCACTTCTTCAAGGATTGGATGACTCGAGGTAGATGGATTTGCTTGAATGGAAGAATTTTCACCAACCACTTTAGCACCCCCATCAATGCTCCTATTTGTCATCCAAATTCTCCCTTCATCATCATCCTTTTCTTATGGCTTCACTTCACCTATTGCAAACTTTTTGATAGCTTCATTAGGTGGAATTTCATTTCCTGCAATATCACTAGTGATGTGCCCTTGCGAGCCATTAGATTCATCAAATGTCACGTCTATCGCTATTTCAACAAGACCAGTGGTATTGTTGAAAACACGATATCCATGCGCATTTGATGCATAGCCAAGCAAGAAACCCTCGTCCACTCTAGGAGCAAACTTCGAGCTCTTGATTTTCTTATTAAGAATGAAACATTTGCATCCAAAAACTCTAAAGTAATCAACTTTAGGTTTGTTACCGGTGAGAAGCTCATAGGCAGTCTTCTTATAAATCTAATAAAATAAAGACGGTTGATTGCATGACAGGCGGTGTTGACTGCCTCTGCCTAGAAATTGTCAGGTGACTTGTATTCATCCAACATGGTTCTGGCAGCTTCAATAAGTGTTCGATTCTTTCTTTCCACCACCCCATTCTGTTGTGGAGTGTAGGGGATAGAGAACTCATGTTTAATTCCTTCTTCGCCTAAGAACTCTTCAACACCTGTATTTTTGAACTCTGCTCCATTGTCGCTTCTCACCCTTTTGATTTTTACCTCAAACTCATTTTGAGCTCTTCTCATAAACTTCTTTAATGTTTCTTGGGTTTCACCTTTATCGCTTAAAAAGAAAACCCAGGTGAAGCGAGAAAAATCATCAACAATAACTAATCCATACTTACCGCCACCAATACTAATGTAGGCCATAGGCCTGAAGAGGTCCATATGAAGAAGCTCCAAAGATCTCTTAGTTGTGACCACATTCTTTGATTGATGTGGAATGACATATTGCTTCCCTGCTTGACATGCGCCACATATCCTATCTTTCTCAAACACAACATTTGTTAGTCCAATAATGTGATTATCCTTTTTAAGTTTGGCCAAGTTCCTCATGCCAACATGAGCTAGCCAGCGATGCCAAAGCCAACCCTTGTTGGATTTTGCCACTAAACAAGTCTCAGGTGTCACCCTACTTGTTGTGAAATTAACAAGATAGAGTTTGCCCTTCAAGCGACCTGTAAAAGCAACAGAGGAATCCTCCCTTCTAAGGATCTTCACATCAACATTAGTAAATAGGCAATCATAACCCATTCCACAAAGTTGTGAAACAGACATCAAATTATAGCTTAATGAATCAACCAACAAAACATTTGAGAGTGACTGGTGGTCAGAGATAGGAATGTTACCAACACCAATAACTTCACTCTTGTCACTGTCTCCAAACACAATTTCTTGTGCTTCTTGAGTTAGTTGCAAAGAGTGAAACATGTCTTTCTCCCCGGTCATGTGATTTGTGCATCCACTATCAAGCACCCAGCTTGATCCACCGGAGGAGTAGACCTATAAAACAAGTTTAGGCTATGCTTTTAGGTACCCAAATTGAATTGGGTCCTGTAGTGTTAGTTATTGCCTTGGGTACCCACACACTCCTTTTCATAACTTTTCTCTTTGTGTAGGCACCCACATATTTCACAACTAGTTTACCTGAATCCTAGGTTAACATATAATCACAAAGGTAAGAGTGAGAAATGGGAGTTCTATACTTTTCTCCATTTGTGCAGACAACATCCTTGATCTTATCCTTTGTGTGACTCAAGTTTACCTTTACTTGAGTTGACTTGTCATTTGAGGAGTGAATCCTCCCCAAGGCATCATATAGAGTAGTTCCCTCTATGAACTAGAGGGATCTCCACCCCTTATGCTCTATGCTAGGGTTTACCTTGTATGAGTTGTACCCAAGCCCCTTTCTCCCATTGTTGGGCTTCAAGGACTTGTACTTGGGTTCAACTTTCTTTAACCCATCATTGCTAGAGCATTTCTTCAATATTTCCTTGACTTTAACATGTGAGCTTTCCTTCCTTGCATGGTTAGTTAAGCAACAAGAAGCATGATATTTTGTACAATGTTTGCAAATATTATTATTTGAGGAGCTAGCTTTAGACTTTGCCGCTAAATATGAAGTGTTGAAGTTCTTGCAACTTTCAAGTTGCACTTGGTGTTCTTGATTTTGAACTGTTAAGCTTAACAAGCTTGATTCAAGTGCATCCTTTTCATTTGCAAGATTAACTATAGAGGTTTTTACATTAGCCATTTCTTTCTATTTAACCTCTGTAGTTATTTTGACTAAAGATATTTCCTTAGTCATCACTTCAAGCATCTCATCTTTATTGGATAGCAATTCTTGAAGCTCTAGGTTTCTCTCCTTTTCAAGGATGAGCAAGTCTTCTTGAGCATCAACAGTTACTTTTCTTTTATCTAGCTTCTCCATTAGTTTAGTGATTACATTGTATTCATTTAAGCCAAATTCTTTAATCATTTTATTTTTCATAGCAAGTTGTTCTTCATCATTAAAAAAGTCATCATTAAACAAATGTACCTTGTCTCCTTTTGCCATGAGGCAAGTAGGAGTGTAGGAATCGTCGTGGAGGTTGGTGAAGAGTTGCGAGCTTGAAGTAGATTGGATGGCAATGTTTGCCACCTCTTCCTCTTCTTCGGAGCTAGAACTCTTTTCATCGAAGTTCCATTCTTCACCAATGTGGGCTTGGCAATATTTCTTCTTCTTGAAGTATCCCTTGTTCTTGCCTCCCTTTTTGAACTTATCCTTTTTGTATTCCTTCTTGGCTTCTTGTTCCTTTTTGTTTGGACAATCCGCTATGAAATGACTGGTTTGGCCACATTCATAGCATGCCCTCTTCTTTCCTTTTCTTTGATACTTATCATTTTTTCTCACAAACTTCATGAAGGTTTTGATGAACATAGTTGTGTCTTCATCACTTGAACTATCTTCATCACTTGATGTTTCGACCACTTTCTTTGACTTGTGATCTTTGTTCTTCTTGGAGGAATCTTGTTCATTTGAAATCAAGGCATGAGTGTCTCTTGTCTTGATTGGGGCTTCTTCGGACTCATGTTGTTGAATTTTTGCAAATAGTTAATGAGGAGTCATTTCCTCATAGTCATCACGGTCTCTTATCATTCTTGCTAGACTCTTATCCTTTTCTTTATATGCTCTCATAAGTAGTCTAGTGAGCTTGGAGTCACTCCAATCTTCACTTCCAAGCACTCTTATTTTGTTGACCAACACCATTAACCGATAAAAGAGTGATTGGAGTGACTCACCCTTAGTCCAACCATATCGTGCAAGCTCACTCTCCAAAGCTTCAATTCTATGTCTCTTAGCTTTGGGGTCTCCTTCATGTGATATTTTGAGAATGTTCCAAATGTCATGAGCATCCTCTCTTCCTTGGACTTTCTGGTACTCTTCCGGACAAAGGCTTCCTTTTATTATGCTCACCGCTTAAGCATTGCGATGCACTTCTTGCATCATTTCCGGTGTCATCTCTTGTCCTTGGGTGGGCTTATTCATACCTATATTGACAATCTCCCAAATACTACGATGTACACCGATTAAATGCGACTTCATCTTATCGGCCCACTCGTCATAGTTCAACTCACTAAGAGTTGGTAACTTTCCAAGTGGAGCGGAAGAGAAGTTGGGAATAAAATTTCTAAAATAATCAAATTGAACTTTATTGAACTTGTTTCCTTTACTTTTGGTGGATGATCCTTCGGTGGTGAGACTTACCTTGCTCATCACCCTTCACACCAAAAGTTCTACCAAATCATCATTGTATTCAATTTTTTCTTTTCCTTTGTCTTCTTCAGCCTTTCTTCTTGATTCTTCTTCTTCGGCCCTTTTCTTTGCATCTTCCTCTTTATTTTGAGGAACATCTTCTTGGCAATCTTCATGGTGAGGTTTTTGACAACCATCGACCACCTTTTCGACCACCTTTGACAACCATCGACCTTCATCATGCCGCCAAAGAAAGCTTCGGCAACAGGGGCTGCCATTCTGCAGCCGCTGGACCCGAACCAGGAGACCCTTTCTCTTCGGGAGGCCCGAAGCCAGAAGAGGAAGGCCACTAGTCCAACACCACAAGAGGATGAGTTGGACCAAGAAATTAGGAATATGGAGATGCTTCATCAGCAGGTACAGAGGAAGAAGGAGAAGATGGCTCGGTTAGCTGACCTGCAAAGGCAGATTGACAAAGCCACCGAAGAAGTGCGTCATCTTGCTCAAGATGAGCAGCACCGAAGGCCCCACCATAGAGAGTTGCACCAGGAGGGCTTCTTCAACGAAGATGACTGGTATGAGGATTTCCATCATGGAAATTTTGCTTTTGATGATGCTTCTCCTCTATCAGTAGAACTGCAGGCTATGCCCTGGCCCCCGTCTTACAAGCCACCATAGCTCCCCATGTATGACAGACACTCAGATCCGAAGCAGTTTCTCATGAGCTACGAAGCAACTATATCTTCGTATGGTGGCAACACTGCAGTCATGGCAAAATCCTTCGTCATGGCAGTCAGAAATGTTGCACAAACTTGGTACTCTTCTCTTTGGCCAGGAACAATCTCATCATGGCAGAAGCTGAAGGACATGTTGGTCACCAGTTTTCAAGGGTTTCAGACGAAGCCGGTTACCGCTCAGGCCTTGTTCCAGTGCACCCAAGATCAAGAGGAATATCTCCAGGCGTATGTCCGAAGGTTCTTGCGTCTAAGGGCACAAGCGCCGACAGTGCCCAATGAAATTGTCATTGAGGCCATGATTAAGGGGCTTCGGCCAGGACCTTCAGCCCAATACTTCGCTAGAAAACCCCCTCAAACCCTGGAGAAACTGCTTCAGAAGATGGATGAATACATCCACGCTGACAATGATTTTCGACAGAGAAGGGAAGAAGCTTACAGGTTCTCCGAAATGGCCAGGGGCTTCGGAGGAAGAATACACCCGAGGCATGTCAGGTCAATTCACAACACTCAGAATGATGACAGAGGAAGCCAGCTGCAGAGGCCCCAGCATTCTTCACAATCTTCGGGGCAGCAACAAAGCTCTTTTCAGTCACCAGCACCAAGAGGCAGAGGCGCCAGGGGCTTCAGAGGAAGATATGGGGACCAACCCAGGAAGATTTATTGCCTATTCTGCGGTGAGGACAAGGGCCATACTACCAGGATGTGCCACGTCACCATCCAGAAACAAAAAGAGATAGCAGAAGCTGCGGCCCAACAGAATCAGCCGAAGCAAGTCATGCATACTGCTTCGTATCACTCACCGTACATTCCAGAGTACGTGGGTAATCATCCTGCAGCCTCTGTTGCTTCGGCAAGCCAACCTCAGGCATCTTGGCAACAGCCTCCACCTCCACCACCATTGCAACGAGCCCAGCAGCCAGAAGGGAGCCACCACACTCATCAGCAACGAGACTTCAGAGAGGAGTCCAAAGCTCGCACAGTCAACAGTACTGTGCCAGAATCGAAGCACATCTACTAAGAAGATACCCTACTTCTGAAATAGTTCTGGCATTTGTTATCATTTTTTCTTTTTTCAATAGAGAACAATCGTTAAAAGCCTAAGTTTTTTTGTCATTTTCAATTCCTTATAATAGCTTCGTTTTGGCCATAGTAGAAATGTATCTCTTTTACAGACTTACGAAATACAAAAAGTTGGTAAAGCACGAAAGTTGCTCTCAAGAGAGCGCGGAGTTCACAATCACATTACAAGTTTTGTCGAAGCATTAGAAAAGTCGTCCTAAGGGACGCATCGTAAGGTTTCCGAAGCAACAAAAAGTCGTTCCTAAGGAGCGCAGTGTAAGTTTTCTGCTCAAAATTCGTTCTAAAGGGAATGCAGAGCCTACAACGAAAAATAAACGCTGATACCGCCGAAGTAAAAGGCGAAGAAGCTCCCAAGGGAGGCTTACAACGAAAAATAAACGCTGATACCGTTGAAGTAAAAGGCGAAGAAGCTCCCAAGGGAGGCTTACAGCGAAAAATAAACGCTGATACCGCCGAAGTAAAAGGAGAAGAAGCTCCTAAGGGAGGCTTACAGCGAAAAGTCAACGCTGATACACCAAAAAAATAAACGGTGAAGCCGAAAAATAAACGGCAAAAAGATTGTGTGCTTTACTAAGGGAATGTGTGAGTATCTTCGGCACAAATATCATTGTGCATATCATAACATCATTACATCATTTGCATAGCATAACATCATACATCATATTGCATTAATGGCACAAGAAGGGGATGCAATGTTGACCTTCGGAAGGGTATACGATGTTGACCTACAATGTTGATCTTCGGAGATTGTTTCGAAGAAGTGACAAGGCACAAAATAGTTTTGAAAAGATCTATTGCTCACGAAGCATAATATTTTTATGGAATATGGATATTCTTCACGAAGCATGAAAAGAAGGGAAGGTGTTTTTTCGCCGAAGGCTCAAAAACGGTATGTACGTAAAGTTTCATGCATCGTAAAGAATTGAATTACAAATAGCATTATACATTATATTCAAAATCACAAAATATTACACAATTTGTTCAGCAAATATTACACTCCAAATGTCTTTACAATAACAGCTATTCTTCTTTTAAAACTACTTCCGCAGCTTCGTGTAGTAGTTGATCAACAACTTCATCCATAACGACTTCGGCCATTTTAATAATTTCATCTTCTTTCTTCGGTTCGGGATCCGCTAATGGCTCGACGGGCTCTAGGGGAGGAGATAACGCGGCTGTGATGCAAAACGTAAATAATTTCGAAGTCACAAAATTAGAACATAAAGTTAAAGGTTGTTAAGCATTACCTATCCGCCTCTCAAGATTCGCAGCTCTCTCAGTGGCCGTTGCTGCTTCTCTAGCATCGTGAGTATCTTTTTCACTTTTCCTTATGATTTCTTGGGCCATTTCCCGGCCGCCATTTTCCCAGATGTCGGTGAAAAATTTACCACCAACTAAGCTTGTTTCAGCCGACGGGTCTTTTGTATCTTCAATAGATAAGGCACCTTCGGTTTGCGCCAAAGATTTTACATGTTCGCAACCTATCTTCTCCAAGATAGCAGCAATCCCCCTAGCACCCGAGAAGGCGCATATGTCTCCACGGCCATTCAAAACTTCCTCAAAGGCTTCAGCTTCGTGGCTGATCCATTCAATTGGGCCTTTGGGATCGCCCCTTATAAAATTCTCCTCGCTTGAGAATGTGCCAACATTGGCGAAGCTAGTTTTTATTCTCTTAACACACTCTATAGATTTTTCATAGCACCTTTCCTTGGATGCACGAAGTTCATCAACCGTTTTTTGTAAATGATTCCTCCAATATATACTGATGTCTCGTTCAGCCTCTGCAACACCGAATTTTTCTTTAGCTTCGAGTAGCTGTTTCCGAAGATCTTCGATTTCGCATTTTTGAGCTTCAGCTTGGGCTTTGGAAGCAGCTTCGTCTTCCCTTATTTTGTTCAACAAAGAGTGTAATATTTTGTCTTTTTCAAGACCTTCGTTCCTTAGTTCAATCACTTCGGAACGAAGGTTGTTCAAGGCTATGGTGTATCCTTCATCTTCGACACTTTTTTGCGCCCTAAGGGCGTTGCTAAGAATAAGGCCCTGCAAAAATGCGGTATTAAGTGTAAGTAAGTGGAAGATTCCGTTTTTAAATACAAAAATCTAATTTTCTCACTTTTAAGCTATTGTATGCTAAGCTGTCGGCCAACTCATCTTTTGATAACACTGAGAGCCCATCCTCTAGTGTAGGGAAACCGAAGCTCTTGCTCATCTCTCGGCAGACAGAAATTTCTTTGCTGTCTGGGAGGCAATACAAGAAGTCTTCTTCCCCGCTGCCGTTGAATACCAAGGCCCCCTTTGGATATTCAATCTTTGAGCATAAAACTGAGCCTCTTGCTTCTCCTTTTTAGATAATCTTTTTCCTGAAGCATGTCGTATAATATAATCAGTAGCTTCAGTCAATGTTTCAGGAATAGGAATGGCGGTTTTTTCAGTTTTGCTTGCTTCTGCAGTTTTTTCTCAATCTTGCCTCCGATTTCCAAGGATTTCTCCTTGGCAGGCTCGGAGGGCCCAGCTTTGGTATCGACTTGGACCATGGAAGCTTCAGCCTCAATATGTGTTTTCGAAGCTTCGACAGCTTTCTTTGGAGTAGAGCTTTAAGTTTTTATTATCTCTAGCACGTCTAACACATTGACCATTCTCTTTCTCTTGGGGGTTGTCGAAATATCCTTTTGTGCCTTCGGCATTGCCACCTTCGCCGAAGGATTTATTGCTTCCAATATTCTCGTTTTCCCAACCTTCATCTCTTCAATGTTAGTAGCCTTCGGCTCATCTGATTTGGTTGATGATGTCTTCAGCGCTACAGCCGGTTCGCTTTTTTGCGAAATTGCAGGTTTTTTGTCTTCGGACATCGAAGAGGTCTCACCGCCAAAATCAGGCACTACGGCCGGATCAATATAGCATGGTCGATGAGTAAGGACTTTCACTCTTTTCCTCTTCGGCGCAGACTCTCTCGGAGCAGCTGAAGCATCATCTCTCCCGGAATCTCCGCTTTTTCTTTTTTGTCCCCGGGGCGGGTAACGGTAATCGGGATACATGAACCCAATGGCATCAAAAACTCTGTTTAGTCTCTTCTTTTTACGGTTCTCGAAGGCCGCAGATAATGCGTTATCTTCTGCTCTGGAATACAGCCCAAGCAGATCATCGCTTGTAGCCTCGACGCTTTTTAGCCAGTGGTCGTCTGGCTCGATAAACTGGTCTCTGAATCTGAAGGTATATTTTAGCCGAACCAGACCACCTTCGTGGGGATTGCTGATGGATTCTTTTGGCACCTCCCAGTCGGCTAGCAACGGCCATACCCTATAGGCCACGTGCTCTTGAACTAAGTCCCTTGTCCCAATGAAAGAGCAGACTAAGCCGAAAGCCTTGCGGCACTCTTCGGCCGCTTCGTCAATTTCTACCTTCGGTTTATGGAGCCCGAAGCGTTGCCAGATAGGGCGCATGATTATATCTTTAATGTCTTCTCGTGCCTTCAAATCATTCTTTACATAAAACCATTCTTTTGTCCAGTCTCCGAGCCATCTCTTCCGAAAAGTCGGTACTAGCGAGCTTGAGCCAAAACGAGCAATGAAACTATAGCAGCCGAAATTATTATGATACTGTTCCTTACCTCAGGGCTTCGTCTCGTATAACAATTCATGCATGCTGCAGAAACTTTTTGCATTTGGTTCCAAGCCTTGACTCCTTAAAGCCCACACAAAGATTCCCATTCTTATAATAGCTTCGGGGGTAATCTGATGAAGGTAGATCTGAAATATCTTCAAAACCTCGACTACGAAGCTGCTAAGAGGAAGCCAAAGCCCAGCCTTCAAAAAGCTCCGAAAGATCACGACTTCATTCTCCTCTGGGGTAGGACAAGTTTTTTCTCCATCGTCAGCCCTTACAACAGACATATCCCGAAAGTATTTCCCCCTCATGTTGTCAAGATGGCTTTGTTTAATAGTTGATTTTCCAAAAAACTGCATGGCTTGGTCGCTAGGGTCGATCTTCGGAGTCTTCCCCGCCGCTCTCCACATCATAGTTGTCACTGTCACTAGTATCTTCAGATAAACCCTCCAAAGTTTCCCTAGCAATCTTCTCCGCATTTGTCCTTGCTATCGATTCAATAAAGCCAAGATTCATCTCCTCAGAAAGGCTCAGCTTCGTTCCGGCGGTAGCTTTCTTATCCTCGGACATCTTCGAAAGTACTGACAAAAGTGCTCTCAAAGCCGAAGCTTAAAAATTTAAAAATCTGGTCAAGCGTTTGTAAGCAAAGAGCTGTTTGAGCAGGCAAGGCAGATGGCAAGAAAGCGTGCCAAATGAGCTAGTGGTGCGCTCTTATTTATACGCCTGGTGTATTGCGTGCTGGAGGGCCCGCTTGTCAATGGCTGTTGCTATTCTAGCAAAGGGAAGGTGTTTTTTCGGACCTTCGGCTCAGAGCCTTCGTCCTTGTCGCAATCTAAATTTATCATTCTAACAAATTAATATTGCGAGGGGCTACTGTTGGGGGCCTTCGGCTTCCGAAGGTCCTCAAAAATGTAAGCTAACAATGTTTCTGGAGTATAATACATGAGCAAGTACCTTCGGGTATGGACCTTTCGGACTTAAGTCAAAATCAGTACATGAAGAAGCACAAGGGGGAACGAAGGATGGAACAGAGTCGAAATTGTATGAAAGGGAGCTTCGGCATGACGATAGGAAAAAGGAAACCGACTTAAAGAGGAAAAGGCTGTTTAGACCCCGGTGAATCGCTATAGAGTTATTATCAAATGTAAAGGGCCTGAATGTAATTTTACATGGGCTGCGACCCGTGCTTATAAATAGGTGGACAGTATTCCCGTACTGTTCACGCGGACTGGACATTTTGCTTTTGTGTCACGCTTGTATTTTACTTCCTTCAAGCCGAAGGTACACTTGTAATAAATCATTATCTTTACTTGTTCATGATAATAGCATAAAAATAATACAATAATGATAATATGTTTGACGGTTCACATTGTTCATGTTTTGTGTAAACTCTTCTTCATTTTTATATACGTCATACTTACGAAGGTTTGATTTCTGTAACCTTCGTCCAAGGGTCGTTATATCCTAAGGTAAATAATGCTTCGAAGGACGAAGGACTTTAACACTTAACATTCTTTATGTTGCCTTGTTCTTATTTCATAGCATTTGAGAATGAGTCACCAACAGAGGTCGAGGACCTTGGGGTCCATTTCCTCACCGAAAGAAGTGACAGGGATTTCCTTGAGGAGAGGATCCACATGGTCCCTTTGAGTAGGCATGATTGTTTCCTCACGCGGTTAAGCGTAAAATGAGGTAAGATGCTCTAATACCAATTGAAAGTAGCCTAGAGGGGGGGTTTGAATAGGCTAATCTGAAAATTTTCAAAACAAACTTCGAAAGATTATTAATTACACAGTTCAACCGGTGCAGGCTAGTTCAACTGCTACGCGGGCAAGTTGAACCACTCTGAACCAATCCAACTGTTTTGCAAACTTTAGACTATAATCTAAGCGAAAATGTATGATGCGAATCCTTTTGAGAAGAGGAATGTAACTAAGTCAAAGTGTGGAGAATGAATATATGAAAGCTATTTCACCACAAGATCCTCACTACGAGAAAATCTATATGTCGATCTTACTAACAAAAATATATTAAGTTCAAAGCAAGCAAGAATACGAGACACAAGATTTAACCCGAGGTTCGACCACACCACAAAGGTGTCCTACTCCAGGGTTGAGGAGCCCACAAAGGGTCAGTTCTTTTTCAACCCTAATCCTCCAAAACCCGACCACCAAGGTCAAGGGATTCCTTATCTCAAATGTTGCTCATAAGAGCAGAATTACAAACTTCTTGGGGTCGTCCACAAATTTAGAGACTCCCAAGAAACCTCAAATTGTCTTGAAACCTAGGGTTTCAAGAACACAAAGAATGCACAAGAGGTGTTTGCAACAAGCTCAAGATCTTAAATGAGATGGGAGAGGAAAATCGAAATCGTGAGCACAAGCACAAACCTCACACCCAAGAGCTCCTCCAACAAAGTTGAATCTAGAGCAAGATTTAAGTGTGAGAGAGGGGAGAGGAGTGCTTTTGTCTCAGGTTAGGTGAGCAATAAATGTGTAGGTGTTCAGCAGCCTTGAAGAAGGGGGTGTGGGGTTCTATTTACAGCCACGGCTCAAAAACTAGCCGTTTGACCTAGAACCCCGTTAAAAACCGGTTGAACCGCCCCCTAGCAGGTCAAGCAGACTGTCTGCCAGTCTGACTGTTAGACTGACTAGCAGACAGGCCTACAGTCTGACCAGGTTGACTGGACCGGTTGAACCGCCCTATAGGGGCGGTTGAACCGCCCTTGACATCTCTGGCGACCTATCTGCCAGTCTGACTGGCAGACTGTTGGCCAAAGGTCAGAGGGGTCAGAGACCAGTTGAACTGCCCCTCAGGACCAGTTCAGATGGTCTTGACCAGAGAGTTTAAGAGAGAAAACCCCAGCTCAACTGCCTGGAGGCAAGTTCATCTGGTGTATGGTCAAAGAGGTTCACAGCTGAAGTTGAAGTTCAGCTGGAGTTGAGAAAGCTCAACTGTAGTTGAGAAAGCTCAACTCAGCTGAAGTTCATCTCAGCTGCAGCTGAAGAAGCTCAACTCAGCTGAAGTTAAGTTCAGCTGAAAAGCTCAGCTGCAGTTGAAGAAGTTCAGCTGCTTTTCAACAAGAACACTCTAGGTTTCTCAAACCTAACCACGGTCAACCGTAGAATGATGAAGAGATTTTTGGTTTTCGAAAATAGCTTTTGAATTTGAAGGCTTGAGCTATAGAAAACACCATTACATGTGCAAAAAATACTAAGGAAGAATTACATCATGCAACTCAAGATAAACATAGAATTTTATACGTCCGTCGCGTGAAGTTCTTGCAAGGAAACTATATAGTGTTTCTTTTTGTCCTTGTTGCTTCCTTAAGTTCCTGTGCATTCTAAACATATACTATGAACAAAAACTGTTAGTACCCTTATTTGTTTTGTCATTAAATCACCAAAACCTTCACTTGGGGTTGATTGCACATACATACATACGTACATATATACATACATACATACATACATACATACATACATACATACATACATACATACATACATACATACATACATACATACATACATACATACATACATACATACATACATATTATATATTACGAGCCCTGGACTTCCAATAACTAGAGAAAGCCCAGGTTAGATGGTGCAATCTGATCGAGCCGGACCAGGTCTGGGCGTCTATAAAAGAAGAACGGGAGTGCTAGGGTTCAGTTTTTCACGCCCCATCCCGATTCATTAGTGGCGCCCACCTAGGCGCGTGCGACGGTGGCGGTTGCCCGAGAGGCACGCGGCGGCAGACCCCAGAACGGTGGTTGTGGTGGCCACGGCCCACAGACTCGGACGCGTAGTGGCGGCGGTTCCTAGGTTGGTGGCACGGTGGCGGCGTGTCACACCCAGGTTTTAGGGGGCCAAAACCCGGGTGCGAAATAATCACCAAGTGTGCTGGGACCAAGTCTCACACATATGATGACTCATGGTACAGAAACGAATGTCACATCTTTACTATATAATAGGAGTTCTGTACAAAACAAATAAATAATTACATCATATGAAGACAACAATCTAGCAACCCAAAGTTGACTGGGAGATGACGGCCTAGACCACTCACGAACTCATCACAGCATCCTCCACGCGCCTCATCCTGCGGTACCTTTCGTTGACCTAGGGGGATGTGAGTACATCAAGGGTGAGCTCACATACGTTCATCGCTCAACAAGTTGTGGGGAATAATGTGCATGAACTCACCAAAGGTGGGAGCTCATGTGAAGTGTAAGGCTTACCAAAGGAGATGGTTAAAGATGAGCATTGCTTTTAAAGTTGGTCAAAATTTTATTAGCAGTTACTAGTTTAAGTAGATACCAACCCAATTAAATAAGAGATCAAGATTAATAACAACACCCACAATGCAATGCAAATGACAAATTGAGTTTAATTCCATAAGTTAATCATGTGAGGGTCCAAACTGCTCATGACCGTGAGCACGGCTGATATACCAGTTTTACACTCTGCAGAGGTTGCGAATCTTTACCCACAAGTCGTGTTACCCATTTGCCATGGAGTTGATCAGACCCTATACACCTCTACCAAGGAAGCGAGGCAGGGTACCACTATGAGGCCTTTACAAAGTTCCACTAGCTTTAGAAAACCCGCTACAGTTTCTAGGAAGCGCAGTCTAGCAATCCCCCGTCTGAAAAGCCATCGCAGCAAAATCAACCCAGGAACCTCCCTATACTAACCACTCCCCTACTGCCCTTTCCCCTTTCGGGTAAGGTAGTCCTCCACTAGCTTTCATGATTAGTCAGCCAAGGGCGTCCCATACCACCCTTGTGGTAGCACTGTTTTCTCGGGTGGTTCTCCATGTTCCAATTAACAATATGATCTTATCATGAACAATAATCAAACAACATAACTGGAACATGATCATAATAAAACATTAGTTTCCCAAAACCAGGTAGAGCAATAGCATATCTACCCAACAATTCATCTGTTTGCAAGGTGGGGGAAAACAATGCTAGGAAAACCTATTGGGTCCCAACAAATTAACCTGAGCATGTCACAGTGATTAACAGCGAACATTATTAGGTAAAAAGGAGTGATCAAGGGCACAACTTGCCTGAGACTCGAGATTCCAAGTACCCGGATGATATTCAGATTCTCGGGACTTCACTGCTATTCGTAGCAATACAAACAAACTTGGTATAGGCACAATTAACATCACACCAAGCATAAGCACAATCTGCATAACAATATTCTACGCGATGCTATGAGATCGTGGGTTCGAGAATCCTAAATTCGGAGTTACGGTTAAAGAGTTATGATTTTCCGGAGTTTTTACGTGTTTAATATAGAACAAACTAATTGCATAATTTAAATCTATGTTTCATATCAAACCAAGGTTACTAGATGATAAACAACATTATTATGAATTTAATGCAACTGGAATGGGTCAATTTGGACTTAAAATGAATTAAATATGAAATAAACTAGTTTCTAGAATTATTTCTAAAATAAAATCGAAATCTGAATTTACTGAACGGCACATGGGTTCTGGCTACTATTTTAACAAAGCCTAGGTCTAAATCGTGAAAACAGGACCGATCTGCAATACTATTTATATTGCAGTGGACGGCGGGTTGGTTTTATACAAATTCGGAGGACTCCTTTGCAAAATGGTTATGGCGAAGGGGTACCGATCAGATCTGGCCATCCGATCCTTGGTCGATGGCACAGATTAGATTAGACACCCACCAAACCGGTATGGGTTTGGGATCCTCGGAACATGACTGAACGACCCAGATTTTATGAAGCTCGATCTGTTCCAAGCCGCGCGATCACGAATTCAACCCGTCAAAGGGGTATTATACATTCTAATCACAACCGTCCACTGGAGGATCGGCGGCCGTATCGTTTTCCCTCCCTAGCCACCGACAGCGACGGTGAGCAGAGCCCTAGCGGCGGAGATTGCCGCTGGTGACAACCGATCTTCGCACCGGTGATCAAATCGCACTAGGAGAAGCGCCAAAATACGATTCACGGTCTTACGAACTCGAATCTAGCCGACTTACCAGGGATTACGGTGACGAGACTACCGCCCCCAACAAGGAACACCCTGTGGCGGTGTCGGGTTCACGGTGGATCAATTGGCGCTGATTCCCATCTCCTCGTGCACGGCAAGGCTCCCGCACTAGACCAACTCCTCCCGAGGATCTCCCTCAGCTCCTTCTCGAGGTCTATGCCACGACCCCGCTTATCCCCGACCGCGGCGACGCTCTGCTTTCTCTCTCTCTCTCTCGATTCACGGAGATGGCAGGGAGATGAGGGAATGCGCTGCGGCCGAGACTCCAGGAGGGTATTTATCTTCCGCGTGGACGAGTTGGGAGGAGGGGCCGTTGAGTCCTCGAGCGAGACCCTCGTGCGGATATGGCGGCGACACCTGCCATGCGCGCGATTCTATTGAAGAAGGAGCTGACAAGCAGACCCCACGCACAAGTGGTAGTGTGAGGTGATGGAGATCTATCAAGCAGGCCCGTGAGCACCGTCGCACACACGCGCGCGTGACCCAACCAAGCGCGGTGGTCCCACCGGACAGCGACATAAGTCGAGGGGGGCGTGGCGAGTGGCTGACGATCGCGGCCCACATGTCGGCGCAATGGCAGCGCGATAGTGGAGTGGTGCGCCGCGCGCGAGCGGAAGAGTGGAATGGGCCGAAATCTGGTTCCCGGCCCAAAACAGTTGTTTTCCCTTTTCTATTTCCAAATTCTCCTATTTCCAGATTTCAAACTGAATTTAAATTCTTGTTTGAACTTCCACTTTCCAAGTGTCAAAATTAGTCCTAATGTGAATATAAACTTTACTGTTTTTAATATTATTATTTATTTTCCCTCTATTTTCCAATTTTAGAAGTAGCAAATTACTATTATAATTTCTTTTCTCATTTTCTATTTTCTATTTTCATTTATAAATTGAGGTTAAATTCATGTCTTCAATAAAATTCATCATGCCACATCCTCAACAAGAGATGTACTTTTCTTTATTTGTTTATTGGTTACTTAATTAATTTAATACCATTGATTGGTTACGAAAAGGAAGGATCTTAATAAATTTTCTAGGGTTTCAAGAATTCCCAAATCACTATAATAAATATATTTGTTTATTTTATTATTATTATTATCATCATCATTTTTTTCTTCTACCAATTTTAGGCTTTACACGACGGCTCCCCGATTCAGAGGGCGAGCGACGGTAGGGCCTCTATGTGGGCAAGCGGCGGCATCCCCAGGGCTCCGAGGTGGCGCCACTCCCAAGGCTAGTGAGCAAGTGGTGCCCCTCGACGTGTGAGTAGTGACGACGCCACACGAGGCTCGAGGTTCGAGCAGCGTCACGGAAAACGCGAGGTGCACATTGCAACGATCGCACATGACATCCTCTGATTCGGCATAGTTCGGTGGCCCAAGTGACGACCTCCATCTGTTCGCGACGTCCTCTAGCGACTACCTCCTCTGATTCGTGTTGTCTTTCGATTATTGGGTTTTACGCCTACCACATGCACTATTTACGCTAAAAAATGTACGATTTTATGCTTGAGCACGAAGTTCGTAAATCAGTTTACTGCATGCACATTGGAAAGGTAATTCCTTGATTTATGTCGTTCGTAATTACCATAAAAATCAAATCAAATCATTTATGTTCGTAATTGCCATATTTTTATGTCTGCCATAAAACTGTCCTTAATTCCTGTTTGTTCGTAATCACCGTAAAAAATCAAATCACTTATGTTCGTAACTGCCAGATTTTTACGTCTGCCATAAAACTGTCATAATTCCCGCTGTCGTTCTTAGTTGGACTGATATTAGGTTTTTTTTATCAATTATGCTACACGGTGTAAGTATTTATGCGACGTTGTATAAGAATTTATGCTCTATGTGACTCATGACATCCAATTTTTTGCGCGCGTGCAGTGGAAAGGAAAATATAGTCCAAAATTTCCGCGCATGTAATGGAAACTCCCATGATTTGCCATAATTTTTGGATCTGTATAAAATAGAAACCGCATGCATGCGGCTCCCATGTTTTTCGGATCTGCCATAAAAATAGGATCGTAAATTCAGCCCACTAGAGCAATCAACCTCTCACATTGGCTCGGTATTTACGCTTATAACTAAGGGGTTTTATGTTCAAAACCTAAGGTTTTTACGCTCGACCCTAGAGATGCCAGCTTTTTTACGTAGTATACCACATTGCATAAATACCTACACCGTGTAGCATAATTTGTATAAGTATATATCATAAACTAGTTCTAACGAGCCTAGTTGCATGGCTGTTGGAGCGATCTTATATTTATAGAGGAAATAAAGTATTTAAATAAGATTTTTTTTTGTTTCCATGCATGCCAATCTATTTCCTTCTATCACACATCTTGCCATCCTAAATTTGTGTGCATGAAGCAAGAAACATATTTTTACGCAGTGTACTGAATTGCATAAATAGCTACACCGTGTAGCATAATTAGTGTCAGTATATATCATAAACTACTTCTAATGAGTTTAGTTGCATGACTGTTGTAGGGATCCTATATTTATGCAGAAAATAAAATATTAAATACGATTTTTTGTTTCCATGCATGCCAATTCATTTTCTTTCATCGCATATTCTTGTCATCCTAAATTTGTGTGCATACAACAGGAAACTAATTTTTACGTAATGTACCGAATTGCATAAATACAAACACTGTGTAGCATAATTAGTATCAATATATATCATAAACTAGTTCTAACGAGTTTAACTGCATGGCTGTTCGAGCTAACCTATATTTATAGAGGAAATAAAGCATTAAATATGATTTTTTGTTTCCATACATGCCAATCCATTTACTTTCATGGTACATTTTTGTCATTCTAATTTTGTGCACATGCAACAAGTAAAAATTTTTACGCAGTGCATCGAATTACATAAATATCTACACCATGTAGCATATTTAGTATCAGTATATATCATAAATTAGTCCTGACGAGCCTAATTGTATGGCTGTTGCAGTGATCTTATATTTATGGAGAAAATTAAGCATTTAAAAATAGAAACTATCACACATCTCTTTCCTAAGTTTACACGTATGCAGGGAAACATGTTTGACTCATGCATGCATTCCTTTTTTGCGCTCGCAGACGTGGGGTGGGGGTGCACCCAACAGCCTGGCTTGTGGAGTGGGTGGGCGCGCTGGGCTGGACCAGGCGCAGGGATGGTCGGTCTAGGCTTCCTTTAACTATTTGAAGCCCAAGGTTCCTAATATACCTATATATAAGGGATATTGGAAGTCCTCGGCTTCTGATGTTGACTAAAAGCCCCATCCACCTCCTGGTCGGTTAGTCCACCAGGTCAAACCTCTCTATAGGGCGCTAGTCAAACCCCCGGTCCAACACTCAATCCTCCGCATAGGCTGCACGCTGTAATTTGTGGTTCTATTTTTTTGCGTAAATAGAATAAATAATTTATAGAGATAGCATAAAACCCCAGCTAGCCACTAGAGCACGTCCCATGCGCAGGTGCATGCATGCAGATCCTATTTTTATAGTACATCCGATAATTATGGCAGATCGTGGGTGTAACACCCCAGGTGTTTATCTCCCGTTTGACCACGACTATAGACGTAAGCACGGATGTCGATGAGAATATCGGTTCCTATGGCCTAATCATCTTCGCCTCTCATGATTTCAACATTTCCTTCATCTTTATCTATATGGACTCCTCCAAAAGTTTCATGAGATTCGGAACGTATTTGTTCTGTGAATTATCGAGTCTTGTGCTTAATAAAAAAATTTAAAATTTTTAACCATTTAAGAGAATTTGGATGCTCGACCTGCTCTTGCAATTTTTGTCCCAAGTAATTGTTAATAGAAGTCGAAGACTAAAGTTTTCGGTGTGGAATAATTTAGTCCCTGCTCACCAACCGAGAAAATGTCACGTCCGAGGGTTTATAATTGCGATATGATTCTCCAATAAATCATCTATGGCAAAGCGATCAGGTGTTCGAGTGGCAGATGAAGTTATCTAAGTTTAAGTCGTATCAAATATAGTTTAAAATATTGGTCTCGATCTCGTTTGGTTCATTCTGTTTGCATCTTATCTAAACCTGATATTATCCGAGACAAAGAGATTAACATTTGATTTTATAGCAGATAATATTGGGTCCGAAAGTAAACTTCGGGTCGCTTGCGTTACCAAGAAACCGTGCGCAAGATTAATAATTGAGATTATTCTTTAGTGTGCTATTCTAGGTAGAGAAATCAAATGGGTTTGGAAAACAGATAAATTTTTATTCGGGTTCAACTAAATTAATGGCGTCTCATGTATCGTATCCTGATAGTGTTTGGGTCAGTTCCGTTTATATCTCACCCAAACTCTAATCCAAGTACCAGTATTCTTTGAGAAAGAAAGAAGAAAAAAATCAAAATGGGAAAATCTTTCTCTAAATATCTCCACCATCCCTTGGTCTCATCCTCACCGTACTTGGATTTTTTTAGAGAATATCTACTTCCTACGTGCATATCCTCTCCCGACCGGTCATATCTCCTTTGCGCAGATATTTTTTCCCTCAGACTTATCTTCTTCATCCGTTGAGCTCCTCAGCGCCTGGTGCCCAGGTCCCGGCCGAGCTTGCCTCCAGCTCGAGCCCACCCTCTGCCCAGCCTCCATCTCCCTTCCCAGCCATGGCCTTCCTAGTGCCTGCCCTTCCCCAGCCACCCCTCTCCGTGGATGCCGCCCATGGAAGGTCGCCGGCTGTTCTGCTTCCCATCTATCCCACCGCCACAGAGCTCGCCGGACTGCGTCCAGATCTCCCCTGCGTCGGTCACCCTCCACGCTCAGTGCCCGGGCTTCCTCCTCGACGTTCTTTCCTGCCCCAACTGCGTCCGCCCAGCCGAGCCCCTCTTCCATGGTCGCCGTTCTCTGCTCGGTTGCCCGCCATTCCCATGGCCACGGGCTGCAGCTCGCCCATCTCCCTAGCCTCGCTCGAATTTCTTTCTCCTGCAGATCGCCGTTGCGCCAGCTCCAGCTCGGCCTTGCCATCCCCCGCGCGTGCCCCATTTTCCATGGCACTCGGCCGCGCAGAGTCTTCATCAACCATGGCGAGTTCCTCACAGCCATGGTTGTCCCGTGTTTGGCTCGTGCCATCCCTGCTCCTCTTGGCCAGCTGCTTGCGTGTGCTGCGCGACCTCACGTTCATGACGCACGCGTGATGGACATGATGAAGTCGCTGCGTGTGTTTGTGTCCGAGCCCGCCCGGCCGCAACCTCCCTTTGCTCCTCGCGTCGCTGCTCGCCGAGGCCTTCCCCAGTCCGCGCTCTCTCCCTGCCCGTCGTCGCGTCGTGCGCCATTGAGCCTCGCTGCCCATCGTGGAGTTCCCTGCTGCCAGCCTCCGCACCCATCCTAGGCCATCGTTGCCAGTTTGCCTCCGTCCCGTGGTGGTATCGCGCTGCCGTCAATGCAACACGGGGTTGGCTTTCTGCTCTGCCCAGCTCGTCGAGTCCCAGAAATCTGCACGCACGTCATAGTCGGTGCCCAACATCTTTGTTTCGCCCTTCGTGTGCTGTGACCCCCCTTGCTCCTCCTCGTCAATCCACGTCGTGTCCATGACGTGCTCGTCGACTCCGATGATCTATTTTCCAATTGCGTGCTGCCTACGTCGATTTTTGGAACTCCTTGTCGTGCTTGACCCTGTCGTCGTCGTTCCGTGTATCATCAAGAAATCCCAAGAGTCAGGTGAAGACGAAGTTAGCAGCCTGATGTTCACCAAGTGCTCGACGTAAGGGCTAAACCAGAATCCTTGCCGTGTTCGCGGATAGCGCGTCAGATTTAGTATGGTAAGCCGATTGATATTTTTGTTAGCTTAATTATTGGTTTGACGAATATATTGTGTACATAAGTATAAAGTGGTCGTGTCACGCGAAACTCAAGTTTAAAATGATTATTGTGTAAGGAGAATTAATAGCATGAAGAATTGATTTAGTAGTCCAAACGATTATCCGATAAAGTTGTCATCTTTGATTTTGTAGGATATTTTGGTAGTCAAACCTGAAATGTTTGATTAATTGTTGACATGTAAAATATGTGAGGCGTGAAATAAAATTAAAATAGTTCTTTGTGTGCGATGTGTAGTAGTATGAGAAAATAGTTTAGCATTTTCTTGATATTTTACGCGGTTAGTGGGTTGTGCGAGTTAACCGGAAAAAGGGAGCTGATTAGATTGCTTCTAGTCGTATCCTGAATTTAGATGTCCGAAAAGGCTAAGCCTATGTGTCGTTAGTCTAATAATGATTACCTAGCTTAAGCGTTTATAGGTTGTGTCTATGGTTATTGTTTTCTTAAGATTTGAGCTAGCACGATTAAACCGTGCGAACATGATTATTGTGCTAGCGAGTCATAACTACATAGGATTTACTTACGAAAGTTGTGATGCCTTGCGGTTAAATAATTAATCCTCTTCGGTATAGCGATAATTACTCGTGTGCTATTCCTGTCTATATGCATTCATGTGCATCGTGCATTTCAATTAGGTACGATAATGGATCGCGCGATGCGGAAGACGAGTCAAATCGACCCCAAGCGCGGGCTACTCAGCATGGAGATGCTGATGGACGAACCTGCCTGATCAAGTGCTAGGACAAGGATGATCGTCAAGTGGTCATCGTCTAACAACACTAACCTAGTGTTATCCAGGCAAGCCCCGGTGCATTTGCCACCTCCTTGTGTTTCAAAATCTTTATCACCTTGTTTGATGCATTAGGTGATAGGAGTTGTGTGCTAAACCGTTGATGCATTTCCTTCATTGGAAAATTGAATACCCTTCCTTGACACCCTTTTATAAAAAGGATTTTTTATGCTTAGCCTTGCTTTAGAAAAACAAAATGTTTTGTTTTAAAACAAAAGTGATGCTTCAGTGGGTGGGAATGTTTTCGAAAAGAAAAACTGTGATGGTGGATCCATTACGGCCGTAATGGGTTCAACATGGAAAAAGATGTACCTCTGCCAGGTACCAAACTTTGGGTTTGAAATGATAAACCTGAGACCGGGCGGTTGACTTGCACGAGAAGGGAGTCCCAGTGTAGTGTCTCCGTCTGAGTCGATTAAGGACCTTGTCGATGTAGGCCTGCTGACCGAGGACCCTTTAACTGGTCACATGCCTCGTCATGGGTAAGCTTTGCCTCGGGCAGACTAATACCAGAATAAGATAACACGCAATGGGAGTGGACAGATGGCGAGAGTAGCGTGTACCCTCCGTGGCAAGAGGCTGGACGGTGGTGTATCTGTGCTCTCGGTTGGCGTGAACCTGATCTGGTCTTAAGAACCCCGGTGGCGAGTTGACATATGCAAGGGTTAAGTGCTACATATGTCGTGTGATTGGAGATCCTCAGCTGAGTATTAATTGATTCGGATCGCCGTTACTTCTCGGACATGAAGACTTGGTCACTGACTTACACGTAGCAATCCACTGAAGAAAAAGGGTGATAAAAGACGGCTAGTATAGGCCAAGTGCTTGAACTAGGATAGAAAGAACTATAGATGCAGGAAACTTTACTTAACCTGACAAGTAAAATGGATTTTTAAGGATCCACTCATAGTAAGCTTTTCTGCGAAACAGAGTCCTTGATTCTTGATAAGCCTTTCCTTGAATCCCTCTAGCCAACATATCCTTGAGAGTCTTTTTCTTTAGTTGGATAAGTCTTGCTGAGTAATTTCGTACTCAGTGTTTTGTTCCATGTTGTTTTTTAGGTTCTAGTTTTGTGCTGCTGATGATGGTGTTAAGTGCTGGTGGGCTCGGCCTTCTTATAAGTCTAAGTAACTCTTCTATACTTCTTATTGAGGGTGGTCACTTGAGCTAGCATATATTTCAAAACTATAAATAATTGATAACAGTTCAAAATTATTTCTTTGAATCACTTTAGTAATCACTCTGAGCATGTACAAAGTAAAATTTTTGTAACTTGTAAAATTTGGTAATAAGATTTCTACTACAAAAATATTGGTGTGTGTGATTTGTGTTACTTAATCTCGCGATCTTGGTTGTAAGTGGTTTATTCGGGGTCCTTGGGGCACTCGGACGGATCCTGTTAAGTTATCTGGTGCACATGCATAGCAGTCTGAGGTCCTTGAGACAAGGACAGGTGCATGTGGGCCTAATAACTTGGGAGGTTCTACCACAGTGGGAGTTTCTATTGTATGCGCAATAAGTTTGTGTGGTATTTTTGTTTCCACTACATACGACTGATTTGATTTGAATGCTTTATTTCCTCCATAAACATGTGATCTCTCTAACAGCCATACAGCTAGCCTCGTTAGAACCAGTTTATGGTATATACTGATACCAATTATGCTACACGATGTAGGTATTTATGCAATATGGTACGCTGCGTAAAAATCTATTTCCTGCTGCATACGTACAAATTTAGGATAACAAGAATGTGCGTTCAAAGGAAATGGATTAGCATGCATGCAAACAAAAAAATTTAGTTTAAATGCTTTATTTTCTCATAAATATAGTATCTCTCCAACAGTCAAACAACTAGACTCGTTAGAACCAGTTTATGATATATACTTATACTAATTATGATACACAATGAAAGTATTTATGCACTATGGTACAATGCGTAAAAATCTAGCATGCGGTTATGCATCCACTATAAATCAAGGGATTTTGATTAGAGGAGTTGATTAGGGGATTTAATGAGGTGGATTGATTAAGGAATACAATTTTTATGGCAGTAATGGACACCATAAAATAAAGAGATTGCATACGCGAGATTTTATGAAATTATGACAAATGGCCATATTTCCTGGAGTGGTTACCTTTTTTGTGAATTTTTGTTTCGTTGCATAAACAAGTGTTTCATAAATATCTTATACATATGGCGTAAATGGTAGGAACCCATACACACTGGGTTAGGTGATGAGATAATTCATAAAATCAATAAACGTTTGCGTAAAATGTGAATAAAAATATCATAAACAGACAATATATAGAAGGGGAGCCATGAACTGAAATATATGCCATAAACACCTATTAACATTGGCATAAAATATGTATACAAAGTATCATAAAAATAGGGCCGCCACTCACAGAACCACCACCGCTCACCGGAGGATGCCGAAAGCGCGCCAAATCAGAGGATGTCATGGGGCCCGCGGTCTAGATGGTGAACTCCGCGTGCCTCTGGGAAGCCGTCGCCGCCGCTTCTTTAGGAAGCCATCGACATCGTGCCTCCAGATCAGGGATCCACTATCGCCATGCCTCCAGATCGAGGAACTGCCGTCGTCGTACAACTGAATCGGGGAGCCACCATCGTTGCACCTTCGGATCGAGGAACCATCGCCATTGCGCCACCGTGCCGCCTGATCAGGAAGCCACTATCGTCGCGCCTTCGGATTAGAGAGCCACCACCGCCGCGCCTTTGGATCGGAGAGCCGCCGTCACTGCACCTCTGGATTTGGGATCGGTCATCGGTCACGCGACTAGAGGCCATCGCCGCCTCACGCTCTCGTGGAACCGTCGCCGCCGCGCACGCCTAGGCGGGTGCCCGTCGCTCGTGCATCGTGGTGGGGGCATCAAAAACTGAACCCTGGCGGCTTGGGGCTCTTTTTATAGACGCCCGGGACCTAGTGCGACTGAACCGGATGGCATCATTAGGCCAGGGCTTTCACTAGCTAATATATACATATAGTGTGGTTGCTTTTGAATGGTTGCTTTGTCTTACTGTAAGTGTGGTAAGGTGTCTCGCCGCTATGTGTTGTGACCTATTGATGTTATGCTCTAGCTTAAGACTTGTGTTTATATATTGTCGCTTGATGTTTAAGTTAGGTCCAATTAACTCGAAGTATATGATTGTTGTCAAATCAAAGTTATCTACTGTTTGCTCATTGGAGTGGTGATGCTTTGCTATAAGTGTTTTATCCTCTTTGGTGTAGCTTATCTAACTTGTGTTATTCTTCTGTATGCTCATACATATGCATTATGCAAATCATTTAGGTATGTTAATTGATCATATGATGTGAAGGACAAGATCTGATTGATCTCAAGGTGATGATGATGAATGAACCTGAAGATCGGATGATCTGATTAAGTGCCAGGATGGGAGATGCTCGCCAAGCGAGTATCATCTAACAACACAAACCTAGTGTTATCACAGGCAAGCCCCGATGCATTTATCCCTTCCTTGTTGTTTTAAATTTTTATCACCTTGTATGATGCATTAGGTGATAGAGTTGTGTGATGAAACATTTGATGCATTTCCTTCCTTAGAATTTGATTACCATTCCTCGATACCGGTTTCATAAAGAGAACTAATGATGCTGCTTAGAAGATTAAAAGATGTCTTTATAAAAGGATGATGTTTAACACTGGATATGGGAATTTTATGAAAATAACTTATGATGGCCATGATGGATTCACCATCCAGAAAGAGTACGTCTCTCAGGTACCAAGTTTTGGGAGATGGTTTAAAACTGAAGACTAGACGTTGAGTAGGAAATATCGCTCGTCTGTGTCGCTTAAGGACCGTTCCGTTGATTGGTCTGTTGTGGTTGAGACTTTGCAACTAGCCACATGCCACAGTAAGCCTGAACCTAGCTATTCCATATGTGAAAAGACAACCGTGCACTAGGCGTGGAAGATGGTGGGAGTAGTGTGTACCCTCTTGGCAAAGAGGCTAGATGGAGGAGTATTGTGCTCTAGGGTAGCACGAAACGGTTCGCATTTTGGAGGATCTATAGGAATGGTTGACATATGCAAGGGTTAAGTGCTACATATGTCGTGTGGTTAGGGATGCCCAGCTCGGTATATTGGTTCGAATCGTCATTGCTCCTCGGTTATGGAGACTCAGCCTGGTGACCATCATCGTATTTAAGAAGTGAAATATGATTTGGTAAAAGGAAGATAGTTTTGAACAAGTGATTGATCTAGATTAGGCTAATCTAGATTCAGGTAAGAACTTAACTTGATAATTTAAAGATGGCTTAAGGATCAACTATTAGTAAGCTTTTCTGCAAACATAGTCCTTGATTATTGTGTAGCCTTACCTTGAATCCCTTTAAGCCAGCATTCCCTTGCGAGTCTTTTCTTTAGTTGGGTAAGACTTGCGAAAGTACCTTTATACTTAGGGTTCTTTGAACCCCCATTGCTGGTGTTGATCGTGTGTTATTGTGTTGGTGGCTAAGTGTCGGTGGGCACGACCTTCTTATTTGTATAAGTAACCCTTCTATATTCTTTCTGAGGACTGTCATATGATCTAGCATATATTTCAAACTTTTAATTGTTTTATGTTTCAAAGTTTAGATTCTTTCAAAGTTAAACTACTTTGGAATCACACTTGTAATCACTCCGAGATTAAAAGTTGTAACTTTAATGTACTCCCTCCGGTTTCCTATTAGTTGTCGTTTTGGATAAGGTTCGAGTCAAACTTATAAAATTTTGACTACAAATAACTATTTTGTTATTTAGTTTTGGAACCTAATATTTATATGCACCAATTTGTCATAAAAAGTACTTTTATAAAAGTATAAATGTATTAAGAGTTCATTTGTATTTTAATAAAAAACATTGGTCAAAGTTATATTTTGGAGACCGTGTCGTTGTCCTAAACGACAACTAATAGGAAACCGGAGGGAGTATTTTGTAAACTTTTGTAATAAGGATTCCACTGCAAATAATGGTGTGTGATTTGTGTTTAGTTAATTCAGCGATCTTGGTTATATGTGGTTTATCCAGGGCCCTTGGACACTCGAACGGATCCTGTTAAGTTATCTGGTGCACATACATAGCCATCTGAGGCCTCTGAGGTCTTTGAGACAAGGATAGATGCATGTGTGCCAAATAACTTGGGAGATTTTGTCACAATAGGTGACTTAGTGAGTGAATAGCCATTCAAAAATGGGTTCCGGGTTAATGGGTTTAACGAGTGAATGAGGACCGAATTTGTTTTGACACCAGATGATGACGAATTGTTTTAAAAAGAATATACATATTTAAAATTGTTGTGACCCTCTAGTTTATAATAGAACTTTTGTAGATTTTTATGATTTTTTTAAATTTAAAAGTTGAAACAGATTTTTTGAAGGAAAAAACAAATGGTTTACGATCCCGTTACAGCGGGAACAAGAAATTTGAGAGAATTTCACTGAATCTCCATTGTGGTTTATTTTCCTGGATAGATTGCACTGATTAACAGTCTTAATTTTCTAGGATGGGAGAAAGTATACGTAGATTTCTGTTAAATTCGATCGTAAGGAAATCCTAATGATATCAAAGTTGACAACGGAGACAACAGATTAGGGTTGGATCTGGATACTTATTCAGATGTAAAATATTTGATCTTCTTACTTCGATTGTGAATAAATAACACATAGATTTTTTATGTAAATTTATATCCTTGTTTTTAGCATTAAGACTATTAGTATTCATAAAAAGTAAATCTCAAATTCGTTCTATATCTTTTTAAATAATTGATATAAAATTCAGATACCTATCGAATATGGATTTTGATGTTTTTCACCTTTTTGTTGTAGGAAGAAAATAATGCAAACAAAAAATTATACAAAATTTTATTCTTATACTAACAACATAGCAGAATACGAAACATGAAAGGGAAATAGGGTTAAGCTTCTCCTACGATTAATTTTGGTGGTTGAATGCCCAACACAAACAATTGGACTAACTAGTTTGCTCTAGAACTCATGTATTACAGGTGCATAAGGTTCAGCACAAACTAATAAATATTCAAGTTAGGGACCCAATTCAAAAGGAGCAAAAAGGACTTGAGTGTGCTGTGGATTGGAGCACCGGACTGTCCGGTGTACCACCGGACAGTGTCCGGTGCACCATGCCCGTACAAGATTGAACCAGTCACACTCAGGAAAACTGAGGCGCGCTCCGCTATAATTCACCAGACTGTCCGGTGTGCCACCGGACTGTCCGGTGAGTCAGCGAGCAACAGCTATCCAGCGCGCAACGGTCGACTCTGCAAAGTGTATAGTGCAGCTACAGTTGTCACACCTGGATTTTAGGGGTCCAAAACCCGGGCGCGAACATAAACACCAGGTGTGCTGGGACCAAGTCTCACACATATGATGCATAGTGGCACAGGATCGAATGTCACATCTTTACTATATAACAGGAGTTCTGTACAAAAATAATTAAATATTTACATCATATGAGGAAACGATCCAGCAACCCAAAGTTGACTGGGAGACGACGGCCTAGATCTCTCACGATCACATCACAGCATTCTCCATGCGTCTTATCCTGCGGTACCTGTTCTTGACCTGTGGGGGGTGTGAGACAGCAAGAGTGAGCTCACATACGTTCATAGCTCAACAAGTTATGGGGAATAATGTGCATGAACTCGCCAAGGGCGGAAGCTCACGTGAAGTGTAAGGCTTACCAAAGAGGATGGTTAGAGCTAAGCATTGCTTTTAAAGTTGGTCAAAATTTTATTAGCAATTACTAAGTATAAGTAAATACCAACCCAATTAAATAGTAGAACAAAAGTAACAACATCACCTGTGATGCAATGCATATGACAAATTGAATTTAGTTCCATAAATTAATCATGTGAGGGTCCGAGCTGCTCATGACCGTGAGCACGGCTAGTATACCAGTTTTACACTCTGCAGAGGTTGCGCATCTTTACCCACAAGTCATGTTACCCATCTGCCAAGGGATCGCGACTTCCCATACACCTCTACCGAGGAGGCGAGGCAGGGTAACACTACAAGGCCTTTACAAAGTTCCACTAGCTTTAGAAAACCCGCTACAGTTTATAGGAAGCTCCAATGCAGGGTTCTTGCCTGACCGCCATCGCAGCAAAATCAACCAAGGACCTCCCTACACTGACCACTCCCCTACTTCCCTTGCCCCTTTCGGGTAAGGTAGTCTTCCACTAGCTTTCCTAATTAGTTAGCCAAGGGCGTCCATAAACCCTTGTGGTAGCACTGTTTTCCCGGGTGGTTCTCCTTGTTCCAATTAACATAATGATCTTAACATGAACAATAAATAACAACTGATAACAAAAGTATAATAATAAATAATGTGTATCTCCATACCCAAAACCAGATAAAGCAATAGCAGGTACTACCCAAGAATTCAGTGGTAAACAAGGTATAAAGATATTCAAACTAGGGTAACCTATTGGGTCCCATCAAAATTAACCTATGCAGATCATTATGATTAATCAGAACATGACTGGGTAAAAAGAAGTGATCAAGGGCACAACTTACCTGGGACTTGAGATTCCAGGTACCAACTTGCTCTTCAGATGACACGTGTCCTCACTGCTAAACGTAGCAATACAGACAAACATGTTATAGGCAAAATTAACATCACACCAAAAAAAGACTAAACTGCATAATAATGATCTACGCGTCGCTACGAGATCGTAGGAACATGAATCACTAAATTCGGAGCTACGGTTACCGAGTTATGATTTTCTGGAGTTATTTAGCACCTAGAATAGATTAATTCAAATGAACAATTTTAATTCAAGTTTCATGGCCAAACAAAGGTACTATGTGATAAATAATATTATTACCAAATTACAGGAACTAGAATGAATTAAAAATGAGCTAGTATGAATTTTCTATGGATTATACAAGTTTCTCCAATTAATTTCATACTAGAAATCAATTTCCATATTTATTTATTCATTTTACTGACTTCTGGACTGCTCGCGTAATAAACAGAGAGTGCAGGGGCTAGCGTATAAAATTCTCTAGACTCAGGCTAATCCCGCAATGGACGGTGGGTTGTTTATCGGGTTCTACGAGGTCTCTTCAGTAAAATTGCCACAGCGAAAGGGTACGGGATAATCAGATCCGTCCGATCCAGAACTAAGGGCCCAGATTAAAAGCCAGCACATAAATGAACCGGTACGCAATATTAACCATCAGATCGAGATCCGATGGCCAGGAACCAATGTAACCGAACAGTTATTCTATGCTCTAATCTCGACCGTACAATTTGGATCGACGACGAGGATTCAATACGGCGAAAGGGTATGCGCTGATCAAATCTAAACCGTCGATAGCTCATCGAACGGCCATGGCCATCTTCTTCAACCCCCGGTCGAACCCGCGGCCAGTAACAGGGCATGGCGGCGCCGCACCATTGCCGAGGCTAATCTACCCGCACAACCGAGCGCCAAACTCACGTACGAAGTGCTCTACGCGAATTAGGGAGTAAGACAATCGCCATGGGGAACTTCTCACCGAAGTTGTAGATGCAGCAGCACCCGGCCGCGGTGGTGAGCAGTAGCGATGCGTCGGCAAAGAATTCCGGTAGCCCGGAATGCGGCTTCGCCCAAGCAAGTCCACGGTCGAGTCACGCGCAGCATGGTGAAGCTCCCTGGCCCAGATCCGAGGCCCGAACGGCAACCCAGGCGAGGTCCCGCGGCGGCGCCCATTTCTCTCTCTCTCTCTATCTCTCTCATGCGACGAGGCTCTCTGCTCCTAACTTCCTTTCTCTCCTCGATCTGCTATCCCTCCCGGCGACATGATAGGGAGAAGGTGCATGATACTTATACCTCGGTAGAGAATCCCAGGAGAGCATCACAGTATCCGTTTGTTACGGAGTCTGTTGGCCGGAGAAAGATAACCTCGGGGAAGCAACAGTTCAGCGACATCCGCCGGAGGCCCAGCCGATTCCGATGCAGCCGGCCGGAGGGATTTGCTGAATCTCCGCTGAAAATTGTTGCTCTGTGCATGCGGTTCCGTTGCGAGAAGAAAGAACAATATCCTGACAAACCGTCTCCAACTGCCAGCGAGTTCAACGGACAGAGAGAAAATACGTGCAAACATGCTACATCTGGCTAGAGAATAAAATTAAAAAAATAACCATAGAAGTGGTCGTGGGCGGGAGCTAAAATCGGAGATGGATTGGGCCAAGCAGGTTCGCTTCTTGTCTTCTATTTTATTTTTTTTCTATTTGATTTGTTTCACGTTAAATTTGTGTTGAAGTTTTTTTAAAAAAAAAATGTACAATCAAAATCTCCAATACGAATGAAAAATAAAATTCTATTTACTTATTTACTATTTTAATCAATTAAGCAAAATGCGTTAAATATATAATTTATGCACACAAAAGTAACATTTTTTTCCTCATTTTCTATTTTATATTTTTATTTATAATTTGAGGTCATATTCATATTTTTAATAACATGCATCATAACCACATCATCAACAAAAGATGTACCTTTCTTTATTAGTTTATTTATTACTTAATTAATTTAATAACATCGATTGATTATAAAAAAACAAGGATCTTAATAATTTTCCAAGGTTTCAAGAATTCCCAATTTACTAAAATAAATATATTTGTCTATTTATTTTATTATCATTATTTTTTTTCTACCAAATTTGGGCTTTACAAATCCTACCCCCCTAACAGAAATCTCGTCCTCGAGATTTGTAAGAAAAGCGATACAGAAAGATTGATTTGTAATTCAACTTTTAGTCTATAATTGTTTCAAAAGTCCAGAGTCTCATTTTTTTATAGTAAATAGTGGGTGATTGGGGGAGCATAGGTATTCAACTACTTATTATGTAGGATATAAGAGATGGATGGGTTAGGGCAAGAATAGACAGGGGTAAGAAAGTTTATGGTGAGAAGAACTCCGTGTTGGATGGTAATGCATCTAAAGATCCAGTTTGATTTCTCTCCTTTCTTGACGAGGTTGGGCTTTTCCCTCTTGAGCTTTGGTGTCACCAAGAGGTTAAGATAGATCAGTAGGTAATAGCTAGGTAGAGGGTTTAGTTGGTAGCTATATGCTAGTTGGGATTAGTTATGTAACCAATTATGTAGGTAGGGTATGGCTGAGTCGATCTAAGTCACCAATTTAGGCTTAAAACATTTTTATAGGAGTGAGGTCTAATCTATTTCACTAGTACTAACTAATCTGTTACATAACTCATTTTAGATTGGATCATATTAGATTAGATGGGATCTAGATTAGATCGATACCACCAAATTAGACTAGACAATATGTAATTACTTTGGATTAGATCATGGTGGTTACTCTAGAGTGGGATAAATATACTAATTATGGCAAGATGAATCCATAAAGATAAGGTAGAACCTTTTGAGGTCAGTTAGATCTACTAGGGTGACATAAGATCTTTCAAGATAAGATGAGTATCTTTTAAGATAAGATATATTTTAATTAGGATAAGTTAGGATCTTTTCACATAAGATGGATCTATGAGTGTAGGATAAAATTTTTTAAGATGAGATGGATATTGTTAGGCTAGATACTTTAATGAGGGATAATCTAATTTATCTAGTTATATTTTTTGATAAGCATTTTTTTACTATATGTATATGCAGATGTAATTGTGGACATTACTCCCCAACTCATCACACTCAATCAAAGATCCAAATCAAACAAGTATCATAAGAACAAACATTCAAGTGCATAGATACATATAAAAAATAGTTTTTTTGTTCCTAAGAGTAGGTCTCCTATTCCTAAAGATCACTTTAGGCACAGGATTTCAATGTGTGAAATCCACATTTGTCTTTGGAATGAAAAGGTAAGAATAATCAGAGTAAAGCAGCAGTGGATGGGAAAAGATTAAGGAAAGTTTCAAAAAGAATTAGAGTAGCAAAGGTAAGTAGATAATGGTTGTCCAGTTCTATCTAGGTTTCATCCTACAATCAACATTCCTCTGATACCACTTGTGTCACACCTGGATTTTAGGGGTCCAAAACCCGGGCGCGAACATAAACACCAGGTGTGCTGGGACCAAGTCTCACACATATGATGCATAGTGGCACAGGATCGAATGTCACATCTTTACTATATAACAGGAGTTCTGTACAAAAATAATTAAATATTTACATCATATGAGGAAACGATCCAGCAACCCAAAGTTGACTGGGAGACGACGGCCTAGATCTCTCACGATCACATCACAGCATCCTCCATGCGCCTTATCCTGTGGTACCTGTTCTTGACCTGTGGGGTGGGGGTGTGAGACAGCAAGAGTGAGCTCACATACGTTCATAGCTCAACAAGTTGTGGGGAATAATGTGCATGAACTTGCCAAGGGCGGAAGCTCACGTGAAGTGTAAGGCTTACCAAAGAGGATGGTTAGAGCTGAGCATTGCTTTTAAAGTTGGTCAAAATTTTATTAGCAATTACTAAGTATAAGTAAATACCAACCCAATTAAATAGTAGAACAAAAGTAACAACATCACCTGTGATGCAATGCATATGACAAATTGAATTTAGTTCCATAAATTAATCATGTGAGGGTCCGAGCTGCTCATGACCGTGAGCACGGCTAGTATACCAGTTTTACACTCTACAGAGGTTGCGCATCTTTACCCACAAGTCATGTTACCCATCTGCCAAGGGATCGCGACTTCCCATACACCTCTACCGAGGAGGCGAGGCAGGGTAACACTACGAGGCCTTTACAAAGTTCCACTAGCTTTAGAAAACCCGCTACAGTTTATAGGAAGCTCCAATGCAGGGTTCTTGCCTGACCGCCATCGCAGCAAAATCAACCAAGGACCTCCCTACACTGACCACTCCCCTACTGCCCTTGCCCCTTTCGGGTAAGGTAGTCTTCCACTAGCTTTCCTAATTAGTTAGCCAAGGGCGTCCATAAACCCTTGTGGTAGCACTGTTTTCCCGGGTGGTTCTCCATGTTCCAATTAACATAATGATCTTAACATGAACAATAAATAACAACTGATAACAAAAGTATAATAATAAATAATGTGTATCTCCATACCCAAAACCAGATAAAGCAATAGCAGGTACTACCCAAGAATTCAGTGGTAAACAAGGTATAAAGATATTCAAACTAGGGTAACCTATTGGGTCCCATCAAAATTAACCTATGCAGATCATTATGATTAATCAGAACATGACTGGGTAAAAAGAAGTGATCAAGGGCACAACTTGCCTGGGACTTGAGATTCCAGGTACCAACTTGCTCTTCAGATGACACGTGTCCTCACTGCTAAACGTAGCAATACAGACAAACATGGTATAGGCAAAATTAACATCACACCAAAAAAAGACTAAACTGCATAATAATGATCTACGCGTCGCTACGAGATCGTAGGAACATGAATCACTAAATTCGGAGCTACGGTTACCGAGTTATGATTTTCTGGAGTTATTTAGCACCTAGAATAGATTAATTCAAACGAACAATTTTAATTCAAGTTTCATGGCCAAACAAAGGTACTATGTGATAAATAATATTATTACCAAATTACAGGAACTAGAATGAATTAAAAATGAGCTAGTATGAATTTTCTATGGATTATACAAGTTTCTCCAATTAATTTCATACTAGAAATCAATTTCCATATTTATTTATTCATTTTACTGACTTCTGGACTGCTCGCGTAATAAACAGAGAGTGCAGGGGCTAGCGTATAAAATTCTCTAGACTCAGGCTAATCCCGCAATGGACGGTGGGTTGTTTATCGGGTTCTACGGGGTCTCTTCAGTAAAATTGCCACAGCGAAAGGGTACGGGATAATCAGATCCGTCCGATCCAGAACTAAGGGCCCAGATTAAAAGCCAGCACATAAATGAACCGGTACGCAATATTAACCATCAGATCGAGATCCGATGGCCAGGAACCAATGTAACCGAACAGTTATTCTATGCTCTAATCTCGACCGTACAATTTGGATCGACGGCGAGGATTCAATACGGCGAAAGGGTATGCGCTGATCAAATCTAAACCGTCGATAGCTCATCGAACGGCCATGGCCATCTTCTTCAACCCCCGGTCGAACCCGCGGCCAGTAACAGGGCACGGCGGCGGCGCACCATTGCCAAGGCTAATCTACCCGCACAACCGAGCGCCAAACTCACGTACGAAGTGCTCTACACGAATTAGGGAGTAAGACAATCGCCATGGGGAACTTCTCACCGAAGCTGTAGATGCAGCAGCACCCGGCCGCGGTGGTGAGCAGTAGCGATGCGTCGACAAAGAATTCCGGCAGCCCGGAACGCGGCATCGCCCAAGCAAGTCCACGGTCGAGTCACGCGCAACATGGTGAAGCTCCCTAGCCCAGATCCGAGGCCCGAACGGCAACCCAGGCGAGGTCCCGCGGCGGCGCCCATTTCTCTCTCTCTCTATCTCTCTCATGCGACGAGGCTCTCTGCTCCTAACTTCCTTTCTCTCCTCGATCTGCTATCCCTCCCGGCGACAGGATAGGGAGAAGGTGCATGATACTTATACCCCGGTAGGGAATCCCAGGAGAGCATCACGGTATCCGTTTGTTACGGAGTTTGTTGGCTGGAGAAAGATAACCTCGGGGAAGCAACAGTTCAGCGACATCCGCCGGAGGCCCAGCCGATTCCGATGCAGCCGGCCGGAGGGATTTGCTGAATCTCCGCTGAAAATTGTTGCTCTGTGCATGCGGTTCCGTTGCGAGAAGAAAGAACAATATCCTGACAAACCGTCTCCAACTGCCAGCGAGTTCAACGGACAGAGAGAAAATACGTGCAGACATGCTACATCTGGCTAGAGAATAAAATAAAAAAAATAACCATAGAAGTGGTCGTGGGCGGGAGCTAAAATCGGAGATGGATTGGGCCAAGCAGGTTCGCTTCTTGTCTTCTATTTTATTTTTTTCTATTTGATTTGTTTCACGTTAAATTTGTGTTGAAGTTTTTTTAAAAAAAATGTACAATCAAAATCTCCAATACGAATGAAAAATAAAATTCTATTTACTTATTTACTATTTTAATCAATTAAGCAAAATGCGTTAAATATATAATTTATGCACACAAAAGTAACAATTTCTTTCCTCATTTTCTATTTTATATTTTTATTTATAATTTGAGGTCATATTCATATTTTTATAACATGCATCATAACCACATCATCAACAAAAGATGTACCTTTCTTTATTAGTTTATTTATTACTTAATTAATTTAATAACATCGATTGATTATAAAAAAACAAGGATCTTAATAATTTTCCAAGGTTTCAAGAATTCCCAATTTACTAAAATAAATATATTTGTCTATTTATTTTATTATCATTATTTTTTTCTACCAAATTTGGGCTTTACAACAGTGAACAGCAGAAGTCAGAGCAGCGAAGTCAGAGGGCACCGGACTGTCCGCTGCGGCACCGGCCTGTCCGATGCCACAAGAGGACAAAGCTCCAACGGTTGACCGAGCTCCGAACCGTAACGGTTGGGTGATGTGACGGCGCACCAGACAAGGAACACTGCCTATCCGGTGGCGCACCGGACTGTCCAGTGCGCCCATTGACAGCAGCCTCCCCAACGGCTACCTTGGTGGTTGAGGGCTAGAAATACCCCCCCCCCCAACCACCACAACTCCAAGCATCCAAGTTTTCTGAACATCACACTCAATACAAGAGCTCTAGCATTCACTCCTAGACACAATTTAATAGATCAAATCCTCTCCAAGTCCCAAATTCATCTCATACACTTAGTGGCTTGTGAGAGAGAGACATTTTATGTTCATTTGCGCTCTTGTTGCTTGGATCGCTTTATTCCTTTCTCATTCTTGTTCCCAAGTGACTTGTAATCAAAGCAAGAGACACCTAAGTGTGTGGTGGTCCTTGCGGGGTCTAAGTGACCCGTTTGATTAAGGAGAAGGCTCACTCGGTCTAAGTGACCGTTTGAGAGAGGAAAAGGGTTGAAAGAGACCCGGTCTTTGTGACCACCTCAACGGGGACTAGGTTCTTTGGAACCGAACCTCGGTAAAATAAATCATCGTGTTCATCTGCTTGATTCTCATTTGATTTGTTTTCCCCTCTCTCCCGAACTTGACTTTAATTCTAACGCTAACCCCCGCTTGTAGTGTGTGCTTAAGTTTATAAATTTTAGGTTTCGCCTATCCACCCCCCTCCCCTCTAGGCGACTTTCAATTGGTATCGGAGCCCGATTATTCATTAGAGTTTAACAACTCGAAGTAATGTCGGGAGATCACGCCAAGAGGGAGATAGTGACCGGCGACAAGCCCACAAGCTCGGGGAGGACTCTCTCAAGAGAGTCCGACAACAAGCATAAGGAGGAATCCCCTTCCTCCATCAAGTCCCATAGGAGAGGCGACAAGAAGAAGAAGATGAAGAAAGTGGTCTACTACGAGACTGACTCATCGTCGCCCTCCACATCCGGCTCCGACTCGTCGTCCACTACTTCTAAGCGCCATGAGCGCAAGAAATATAGTAAGATGCCCCTTCGCTATCCTCGTATTCTAAGCACGCTCCTCTACTTTATGTTCCCTTAGGCAAACCACCATAATTTGATGGTGAGGATTATTGTATGTGGAGTGATAAAATGAGGCACCACCTAACCTCACTCCACGCAAGCATTTGAGATATTGTTGAGTTTGGAGCACAGGTACCTAAGGTGGGGGACAAGGGCTACGACTCGGACGAGGTCACCCAAATTAGGCACTTTAACTCCCAAGCCACAAGTATACTCCTCGCCTCCATGTGTCGAGAGGAGTATAATAAGGTGCAATGTTAAAAGAGTGCCAAAAAAATTTGGGGTGTCCTCAAGACGGCGCACGAAGGGGATGAGGTGACCAAGATCACCAAGCGCGAGACGATCGAGGGAGAACTCGGTAGATTCATCCTCAACAAGGGAGAAGAGCCACAAGTGATGTACAATCGGCTCAAGACCTTGGTGACCCAAGTGCGCAACCTCGGGAGCACCAAGTGGGATGACCATGAAATGGTCAAGGTTATTCTAAGATCCCTTGTTTTTCGCAATCCTACTCAAGTGCAATTAATTCGTGGGGATCCAAGATATAAACATATGTCTCCTGAGGAAGTAATTGGCAAAGTTTGTGAGCTTTGAACTTATGATGGAAGTCTCCAAACATATTGTCAACTTCGAGCAAGGCGCCACCTCAACACCCAAGATGCAACCCGTCGCATTCAAGGCGACGGAAGAAGAAAAGAGGGAGTCTACACCAAGTAGGCTTCCAATCGACGCCTCCAAGCTCGATAATGAGGAGATGGCGCTCATCATCAAGAGCTTCCGTCGAATCCTCAAGCAAAGGAGGGGGAAGGACTACAAACCCCGCTCCAAGAGGGTGTGTTACAAATCTGGTAAGCCTGGTCATTTTATTGCTAAATGTCCAATTTCAAGTGATAGTGACAGGGGCAACGACAAGAAGGGGAAGAAGAGATATTACAAGAAGAAGGGCGACGATGCCCACGTGTGTCGGGAATGGGACTCCGACAAGAGCTCCACCGACTCCTCCTCCGACGAGGATGCCGTCAACATCGCCGTCAACAAGGGACTCCTCTTCCCCAACGTCGGCCACAAATGTTTCATGGCTAAGGAAGGCAAGAAAAAGAAGGTACATTCTAGAGCCAGCCCCAAATATACAACATCTAGTGATGAGGGTAGCTCTAGTGAAAATGAAGATGATTTACTTACTCTTTTTGTCAACCTCATCATGGAACAAAAGAAAAATTAAATGAATTAATAGAAGCTATTCATGAGAAGGATGAACTCTTGGATAGCCAAGAGGACTCCCTTATTAAAGAAAACAAAAAACATGTTAAACTAAAAAATGCTTATGCTCAGGAAGTAGAAAAATGTGAAAACCTAACCAAAGAGCTTAGCATTTGTCATGACTCTATTTCAAACCTTAGAACTGAGAATGCTAGTTTAATTTCTAAGGTTGAAAAGTTAAATGTTTGTAATGATTCAATTTCCAGTCTTAGAAATGAAAATGCTAGTCTAAATGCTAAGGTTGATGAATTGAATGTTTGCAATGATTCTATTTCCTGTCTTAGAAATTAGAATGCCATATTACATGCTAAGATAGAAGAATTAAATGTTTGCAAACCTTCTACATCTACTGTTGATCATGTTTCCATTTGCACTAGATGTAGAGATATTAATGTTGAAGCTATTAATGATCACCTTGCTCTAATTAAACAACAAAATGATCATATAGCTCAATTAACTTCTAAAATTAATGAGCATGAAATAGAAAATGAAAAGTTTAAATTTGCTAGAAGCATGCTCTATAATGGGAGACGCCCTAGCATTAAGGATGGTATTGGTTTCCAACAGGGGAGCAATGTCAAGCTTAATGCCCCTAAGAAATTGTCTAATTTTGTTAAGGGTAAGGCTCCCATGGTTCAGGATAATGAAGGCTACATTTTATATCCTGCTAATTATCCTGAGCACAAAATTAGGAAGATTCATGCTAGGAAACCTCCTTCTATTTCTCACCATGCATACATGTATAAAAATGAGGCATCAAGCTCTAGGCACTCCACTCATATTAAATTGCCTAGAAAGAAAATTCCTACTGCATCACATGAGCATAATGTTTCATTTAAAACTTTTGATGCTTCCTATGTGCTTACTAACAAATCAGGCAAAGTAGTTGCCAAATATGTTGGGGGCAAACACAAGAGCTCCAAAACTTGTGTTTGGGTACCCAAGGTGCTTGTTTCTAACATCAAAGGACCCAAGACTGTTTGGGTACCTAAGAACAAGGCCTAAATTGTTTTGCAGGTTTATGCATCCGGGGGCTCAAGTTGGATAATTGACAACGGATGCACAAACCACATGACAGGGGAGAAAAGAATGTTCTCCTCCTACAAGAAAAATGAAGATCCCCAATGAGCTATCACATTCAGGGATGGAAATCAAGGTTTGGTCAAAGGTTTGGGTAAAATAGCTATATCTCCTAATCATTCTATTTCCAATGTTTTTCTTGTAGATTCTTTATATTAGAATTTGCTTTCCGTTTCTCAATTATGCAAAATGGGCTACAACTGTCTATTTACTGATGTAGGTGTTACTGTCTTTAGAAGGAGTGATGATTCAATAGCATTTAAGGGAGTGTTAGAGGGTAAGCTATATTTAGTTGATTTTAATGAGAACAAAGCTGAACTTAACACTTGCTTAATTGCTAAGACTAATATGGGTTGGCTCTGGCATCGCCGACTAGCCCATGTTGGAATGAAGAATCTCCACAAACTTCTAAAGGGAGAACACATTTTAGGACTAACAAATGTTCATTTTGAGAAAGACAGGGTTTGTAGCGCATGTCAAGCAGGAAAGCAAGTTGGCGCTCATCATCCACACAAGAACATAATGACGACGGACAGGCCGCTCGAGCTACTCCACATGGATCTATTCGGCCCGATCGCTTACATAAGCATCGGCGGGAGTAAGTACTGTCTAGTTATTGTGGATGATTATTCTCGCTTCACTTGGGTGTTCTTTTTGCTGGAAAAATCACAAACCCAAGAGACCTTAAAGGGATTCTTAAGACGGGCTCAAAATGAGTTCGGATTAAGGATCAAAAAGATAAGAAGCGACAATGGGACGGAGTTCAAGAACTCTCAAATCGAAGGCTTTCTTGAGGAGGAGGGCATCAAGCATGAGTTCTCTTCTCCCTACACACCTCAACAAAATGGTGTAGTGGAGAGGAAGAATAGAACTCTATTGGACATGGCAAGAACCATGCTTGATGAGTACAAGACTCTGGACCGGTTTTGGGCTGAAGCAATCAACACTGCTTGCTACTCCATCAACCGGCTCTACCTTCACCGAATCCTCAAGAAAACATCATATGAACTCCTCACTGGTAAAAAGCCCAATGTTTCATATTTTAGAGTCTTTGGAAGTAAATGCTTTATTCTTATTAAAAGATGTAGAAAATCTAAATTTTCTCCTAAGGTTGTAGAAGGCTTTTTACTAGGTTATGACTCAAACACAAGGGCATATAGAGTCTTCAACAAATCCACTGGATTAGTTGAGGTTTCTTGTGACATTGTGTTTGATGAGACTAATGGCTCCCAAGTGGAGCAAGTGATCTTGATGAACTAGATGATGAAGAGGCTCCATGTGTCGCGCTAAGGAACATATCCATTGGGGATGTGTGTCCTAAGAAATCCGAAGAGCCCACACAAGCACAAGATCAACCATCATCTTCCATTCAAGCATCTCCACAAACCCAAGATGAGGATCAGGCTCAAGATTATAATGATGAAGATCAAGAGGATGAGCCACCTCAAGAGGAGGACAATGATCAAGAGGGAGATAAAGATAATGAAGACAAGGAAGATGATCAAGAAATTCAGGGTCCAAGACCGCCACACCCAAGAGTCCACCAAGCAATTCAACGAGATCACCCCGTCAACTCCATCCTTGGTGATATTCATAAGGGGGTAACCACTAGATCTCGTGTTTCTCATTTTTGTGAACATTACTCTTTTGTGTCCTCTATTGAGCCATACAGGGTGGAGGATGCACTAAGAGATCCGGATTGGGTGCTGGCTATGCAAGAGGAGCTCAACAACTTCACGAGGAATGAGGTATGGCATTTAGTTCCACATCCTAATCAAAATGTTGTAGGTACCAAATGGGTATTCCGCAACAAGCAAGATGAGCATGGTGTGGTGACAAGAAACAAAGCCCGACTTGTGGCCAAGGGATATTCACAAGTCAAAGGTTTGGATTTCGATGAAATTTATACACCTGTAGCTAGGCTTGAGTCAATTCGTATATTACTTGCCTATGCTACTTACCATGGCTTTAAGCTCTACCAAATGGACATGAAAAGTGCCTTCCTCAATGGACCAATCAAGGAAGAGGTCTATTTTGAGCAACCTCCCGGCTTTGAAGATAGTGAGTATCCTAACCATGTGTTTAAACTCTCAAAGGCGCTTTATGGGCTCAAGCAAGCCCCAAGAGCATGGTATGAATGCATGCGAGATTTTCTTATCACTAATGGCCTCAAAGTCGGAAAAGCGTCTCTTTACTAAAACTGTTGCAAAAGACTTGTTTGTATGCCAAATTTATGTTGATGATATCATATTTGGGTCTACTAACAAGTCAACTTGTGAAGAGTTTAGTAGGATCATGATACAGAAATTCGAGATGTCTATGATGGGGGAGTTGAAGTATTTTCTAGGATTTCAAATCAAGCAACTCCAGGATGGCACCTTCATTAGCCAAACTAAATACACTCAATACATTCTTAAGAAGTTTGGAATGAAGGATGGCAAACCCATCAAGACACCCATGGGAACCAATAGGCATCTCGACCTCGACACGGGAGGTAAATCCATAGATCAAAAGGTATACCGGTCGATGATAGGATCTTTACTCTACTTATGTGCATCTCGACCGGATATTATGCTTTCTGTATGCATGTGTGCAAGGTTCCAGGCAGATCCTAAGGAAGTTCACCTTAGGGCCGTGAAGAGAATCATGAGATACTTAGTTTACACTCCTAAGTTTAGGCTTTGGTTCCCCAGGGGATCCACTTTTGATTTAATAGGATATTCCGATGCCGATTGGGCAGGGTGCAAAATTGATAGGAAGAGCGCATCAGAGACTTGTCAGTTTCTGGGGAGATCTCTGGTGTCATGGGCTTCAAAGAAACAAAATTCAGTAGCTCTGTCCACCGCCGAGGCTGAGTACATTGCCGCAGGACATTGTTGTGCGCAATTACTTTGGATGAGGCAAACCCTTAGAGACTATGGCTAGAAATTAAGCAAAGTCCCTCTCCTATGTGATAATGAGAGTGCAATCCGCATGGTGGATAATCCCATTGAACGCAGCCGCACTAAGCACATAGACATTCGGTATCACTTTCTGAGAGATCACCAACAAAGAGGGATATCGAGATAGCTTATGTAAACACCAAGAACCAATTAGCTGATATCTTTACCAAGCCATTAGATGAGAAAACCTTTAGCAAACTTAGGAATGAGCTAAATATACTTGATTCTCGGAATTTTGATCGAAACATTACACACATAGCTCATTTATATACCTTTGATCATATCTCTTTCATTTTGGCACAAATGCATATTTCTTATTCTTCTTGTGCCTAAGCTAAGACTAATATGCTTCTATGAGTATCTTTTGTATTAAGTCTTAGATTGAAAGGGAAATGGAGTATTCGACGAAAACAAGGCTTCCACTCCACTCTAATGGTATCATTTACCTTCCGTCGTTACTCCACAAATCTCTCAAATTGGTATAATCTTTCACTCATATTTCTTTACCAATGGGGATAAAGTATTTACATGGGCTCCAACATTCTTCGTTTTTGGCAATTAATGCCAAAGGGGGAGAAAATATTAAGCCCAAAGCAAAAGGACCGCACCACCAATTTAAAAATTTTCGAAATAAAGTTTCAATTGATACTTGGCAAATTCTCAATTGGTATCTATGCTTCACTTGATTTATGAAAGTAAAATTTCAATTGGTATCTAATTTACAATTAATCCTTCAAATGGTATCGTTTCCATTTTCAAATTAGTATCTATTTCAAAAACCCTCTTGAAAGCTAAGAGGAGAATTTCATTTAGGGAGAGTTTTGTTTAGTCAAAGGAAAAGCATTTGAAACAAGGGGAGAAATTTCAAATCTTGAAAATGCTTCTTGCAATCTTATTCATATACCTTTGACTATTTGCAAAAAGACTTTGAAAAGATTTTCCAAAAAGATTTGCAAAAACAAAACAAGTGGTGCAAATGTGGTCCAAAATGTTAAATAAAAGAAAAGCAATCCATTCATATCTAGTGAGATTATCAATTGGTTTAATTCCAAGTAACCTATGCACTTGCCATATGCAAACTAGTTCAATTCTGCACTTTACATATTTGCTTTGGTTTGTGTTGGCATCAATCACCAAAAAGGGGGAGATTGAAAGGGAAATAGGGTTAAGCTTTTCCTACGATTAATTTTGGTGGTTGAATGCCCAACATAAATAATTGGACTAACTAGTTTGCTCTAAAACTCATGTATTACAGGTGCATAAGGTTCAGCACAAACCAATAAATATTCAAGTTTGGGACCCAATTCAAAAGGAGCAAAAAGGACTTGAGTATGCTATAGACTGGCGCACCGGACTGTCCGGTGTGCCACCGGACAGTGTCCGGTGCACCATGCCTGTATAAGATTGAACCAGCCACTCTCGGGAAAACTGAGGCACGCTCCGCTATAATTCACCGGACTGTCCGGTATGCCACCAGACTGTCTGGTGAGTCAGCGGGCAATGGCTATCTAGCACGCAACGGTCGACTCTGCAAAGTGTACAGTGCAACTACAGTGAACAGCAGAAGTCAGAGCAACGAAGTCAGAGGGCACCGGACTGTCCGGTGTGGCATCGGTCCGGTGCCACAAGAGGACAAAGCTCCAATGGTCGACCGAGCTTCGAACCCTAACGGTTGGGTGACGTGGCAGCGCACTGGACAAGGAACACTGCCTGTCCGGTGGCACACCAGACTGTCCGGTGTGCTCATCGATAGCAGCCTCCCCAATGGCTACCTTGGTGGTTAAGGGCTATAAATACCCCCAACCACCACAACTCCAAGCATCCAAGTTTTCTGAATATCACACTCAATACAAGAGCTCTAGCATTCACTCCTAGACACAATTCAATAAATCAAATCCTCTCCAAGTCCCAAATTCATCCCATACACTTAGTGGCTTGTGAGAGAGACATTTTGTGTTCATTTGCGCTCTTGTTGCTTGGATCGCTTTCTTCCTTTCTCATTCTTGTTCCCAAGTGACTTGTAATCAAAGCAAGAGACACCTAAGTGTGTGGTGGTCCTTGCGGGGTCTAAGTGACCCGTTTGATTAAGGAGAAGGCTCACTCGGTCTAAGTGACCGTTTGAGAGAGAGAAAGGGTTGAAAGAGACCCGGTCTTTGTGACCACCTCAACGGGGACTAGGTTCTTTGGAACCGAACCTCGGTAAAACAAATCACCGCGTTCATCCGCTTGATTCTCATTTGATTTGTTTTCCCCTCTCTCCCGGACATGACTTTAATTCTAACGCTAACCCCTGCTTGTAGTGTGTGCTTAAGTTTATAAATTTTAGGTTTCGCCTATCCACCCCCCTCTAGGAGACTTTCTGTCGGCGTTCCGAGACCGGGGGGTCCCCGAGCCGACGAGTGAGAGTGCCGCGTGCCCCAGCCCAGATGGGTCGAGCGCGTGGAGCGAGCGCGAAGGGGGGAACAGAGAGAGAGGGAGTCGGTGGCCGGAGCCGGGTCGTGAGGGAGTCGGAGAAATTCCCGCGGCCTTCGTGTTCGTCCCGCGCCCAGGTCGGGTGCGCTTGCAGTAGGGGGTTACAAGCGTCCGCACGAGGTGAGGGGAGAGAGCGGCCCCGAGAGAGCGCCTGCCCCTGCCCTTCGTCCCCGTGAGGCCAACCTTCTCTAAGAAGGCCCTGGCCCTTCCTTTTATAGTCGTAAGGAGAGGGTCCAGGTGTACAAGATGGGGGTGTAGCAAGGTGCTACGTGTCTAGCGAGGGAGAGCTAGCGCCCTATGTACATGCCCAGGTGGCAGCCGGAGAGATCTTGGCACCCTGTTGGTGTGGCGTCGTGGCTGTTGGAGGAGTAACGGAGCCGGACGGGGGGACAGCTGTCGAGGTGGCTGGGTCCTTGCTGACGTTCTCCTGCTTTCGTAAGGGAGCTGGGAGCCGCCGTCGTCATGATCTAGCGGGGCGCCATCATTGCCTATCTGGCATAGCTGGCCAGATGGGACGCCGGTCTTGTTCTCTGCGACCCAAGTCGGCTCAGGGCAGGGTGATGATGACGCTTCATGTTGACGTGGCGGTCTCGTGTCCTAGGTCGGGCGTCGTGGAGGCTTCTCCGAGGCCGAGGTCGAGTCCGTCCTGCAAGACAGAGACAGAGTCCGAGCCCCGGGTCGGGCGAGGCGGAGATTATTTGGCAGAGGCCGAGGCGGAGTCCGAGCCCTGGGTCGGGCGAGGCGGAGGTCGCCGTCTTCCGGGGCCTTAGCCCAAGTCCGAGCCCTGGGGTCGGGCGGAGCGGAGTTCGCCGTCTTCCGAGGCCTTAGCCCGAGTCCGAGCCCTAGGTCGGGCGGAGCGGAGTTCGCCGTCTTCCGGGGCCTTAGCCCGAGTCCGAGCCCTGGGTCGGGCGGAGCGGAGTTCGCCGTCTTCCGGGGCCTTAGCCCGAGTCCGAGCCCTGGGTCGGGCGGAGCAGAGTTCGCCGTCTTCCGGGGCCTTAGCCCGAGTCCGAGCCCTGGGTCGGGCGGAGTCTCTTATGGCACCTCTGGCGAAGTCTGGCCGCCCGTTGGTCTTACCTTTTGCGTTAAACGCCCCGGTGACTCGGTCGGTTGGCGCGGTGATTTAGTCAGGGTTTCTTCTTATCGAAGGCGGGGCCTAGGGCGAGCCGGAGATGCGTCTGCCGTGAAAGAGGAGGCCTCAGGCGAGACGGAGTCATCTTAGGGTCGGCTGCCCTCGCCCGAGGCTAGGCTCGGGCGTGGCGTGGTCAAGTCACTCGTATGGACTGATCCCTGACTTAATCAAACCCATCAGGCCTTTGCAGCTTTATGCTGATGGGGGTTACCAGCTGAGAATTAGGCGTCTTGAGGGTACCCCTAATTATGGTCCCCGACAGTAGCCCCCGAGCCTCGAAGAGAGTGTTAACACTCGCTTGGAGGCTTGCATCGCACTTTTTTGCAAGGGGACCAGCCTTTCTCGGAGGTACTTTGTTCCGGTGGGTGCGCGCGAGCGCACCCGCCGGGTGTAGCCCCCGAGGCCTCGGAGGAGTGGTTTCACTCCTTCGAGGTCTTAATGCCTTGCGCAATGCCTCGGCTGGTCTGGCGGTTCCCTCATGCGAGCAGGGCATAACCCAGGTGCACTGTCGGGGCCCAAGTTCTCGGGCTGGTATGTTGACGCTGTCAACGGTTCGGCCGGAGCCGGGTTTGCGAGAGCAGCCCCCGAGCCTTCGCACGGAGCGAGAGGACGATCAGGGACAGACTCGACTTTTTATATACGCCCCTACGTCGCCTTTCCGCAAGGAGGAGGGGGGAGTGCGCCATGTTACCCTCGATGGGCACCGAACATGGTGTCTCCGGTGAGCTGCAATCGGGTAATCCGAGTGGACGTCCGTGCCCCGTTCGTTGGGGGTCGGCTAGGGGCCCGGAGGCACGCCCAAAAGTACCTGCGGGTGATCTGCCGGACCCGGTCCCCTAGCGACGGGGTCCGAGGGCTCGTTGCCTCCCTCCGATGGGATTCCGTTACAGAGTCGTTCCCGCTGGTCTCGGAAATGTCCTAGGGTACCTCGGGAGCGCAGCCCGAGCCTCGGTTATGTATCGAACGTACCCCTGGTCATCCCTCGCTCGGTGTCTGAGGCGACTGTGAACCCTTCGACAGGCCAGCCTTCGAACCCCTGATCAGTAGGGGGCACAGAGCCCGAGTAGCCTGAGGCGGTCGTGGAACCTTTCGGGGGCCGACCTTCGAACCCCTGACCAGTAGTGGGTGTCGGGCCCACGCGATCTGAGGCGGCTGTTGAACCCTTCGGGGGGCCAGCCTTCGAACCCCTGATCAGTAGGGAGGCTCGGAGCCTAGTTCCTTCACGGGGAAGGATCCCTTTGGGGTTATCCCCCTTCTCGTTCCCTGTTGCAAGAGATAGAGAAAGAAGGAAAAAGGGAAGAAGGATTCGAAATTGAACGTCGTGGCGTACCTTTTTCGGCGCGGTTGTTTTGGCGAAGGCGAAACGTCACCAGCCGCTCCCGCCCGTAGCGCTGTCCGTCGAGCCGCGGAGTTAGTGCGCCGGGGTGAGTAGTTGGCGAGGTTGCCGTTGCGCGTGCGCGAGCCGTTCGAGGTACGGGTCACGGGCGCGTTGTCTTCACGCCGTGAGAGGGGGTTCTCTTGCTGCCTCCGGATGGGACGTGAGCCTGGCCGATGGCGTGACCGCTGCCCTCGCGCGCCTGCCACCGTCATTACTGCCGGCCCATTTTTGACCGCGTTTGACCGCTGCGCCAGGCTGGCGCCGCTGGATCGCAGGCTGGGCGGCCTCGAGTTGCGGTGTCGGTTCCGCAATCGAGGAGGTGCGGTGGTGGAGCGAGAGGCGCAACGGTTCGCATGCAGCGCCCGGCGCGCCAGTTGAACGACGCGTGGGCTTGAGCCGTCGCGCTGGCCTGTCAGGAGTCGGAGAGGCGCGTCCACTTGGCGCGGTTGCATGCCGCCTGCATGGCCGCTTCCCCCCTTTGCCCGCTGGTCTGGGCAAAAGTGGAGGGTTACTTGTAACCGCTGGGCGGTTGCGTGCGTCGTGCGCGGCGGTTCGGCTTTCTCTGCTTGGAGCCGGTCTGCATGACAGGCGGGCCCCAGCCCCCGTGTCGTAGGGGAGGACTTTGGAGGCATGTCGGAGAAGATCCAGCCCGTGACGGTTGAGGGCGCAAGCAGGGGGAGTTGCCTTTAAAAGGAGGGCGACCCTCTTCGTGAGGTGACCATGTCTCCTACCTCCCTTATGCATTGTGTCTTTCCATCTTCCGAGCCCCCGGATGGGGGGAAACCGCCGTCTTTTCGCTCCATCGCCGGAGGGACGCAACTCCGTGGGAGTTGGTACCTTTCAGCCATCGTTCGGCTTCAAGGATTTTCATCACACAGCCCAGCGGCTTCCCTCCGCCGGTGGCCACCCAAGGTGGTGGCCTCCAGCTCCCGGAGGGGCAAACCGGGCTGCGGTCTCGGCCCCGCCCTCAGTGTTGAGGGTGTTCGTCATCCTCGCCGGGGCGGGGAGCGAGGCGAGCCGGGGCCCCACCTCCTACGCGGGTCGGCGGGCCACCTCATTTTCCAGCTTCTGGTGGTGGCAATCGCCTTTTAGCCCCACGGCGGAGACATCCTCCAGTCATGCCGGGGAAGGAGAACTGTTGCTGCCCAGCTAGGATGCAACATTCCGTCTCCCTCCTCGCATTCTCGGCGAGGGCGGCTGCGAGGATCTGCCGAGGTGATCAGGGGCGTCCCGCGTTTGCTGGTGATTCGCCCGGAGCTTGTTGCTCCACGGGCTTCCCAGGCGGGGAGGTTGTCCGTACCCGCGGGGACGAAACCAGAGTTCCGTTTGTAAAGGCACTTCGAGTGCCGGGTTTTTTGTTCATTTCGGCTTTCGGGGCCTGAACATGTATGTAGCTTCGGCACAGAGCCGTGTTTTTTCCTCATTTCTGAGCACTAAGACTCGCCTGTCGATTGTCTGAACCGCTTCACCAAGCATGAGTCGCCCCGTGTCAAGGTGACGAGTGAGGTATCCGTATCCCGGAGGCGTAGGAATCCCTCGGCTCGGTCGGACCTGTTGTCCGAGGCTCCTCTAGCTTAGTTAAAGAGACCCCTCGGCCGCTCTTCGACGAGCCGAGGCCAGGGGTAGCGATATCAGCATAAGCAGAGGCGTTGTTGGCTCGGAAATGAAACCTGGTTGGCCGGAGCCTAGCCGGGTTGTCTGCTGGCAGAGATTGCTCGATAGCAGTGATGACGCCGTCCTTCGGAGCGGAGGCCCTCGGACCGCGTCGCCGCCCGAGGCCAGGTCGGGCCTTGCCGAAGGTGCTGTTGATGCCGAGGGTGTCGTCGCCCTCTTCCAGCGTCAAGATCCGCGCCTGCAGGGTCAAATCGTCTTGTAGCGTGGGCCTTGTGCGGCCGTTGAGGCCAGAACACATACCCTTGTTGCGTTGTAAAGCTGTGTCTCTTTTCCTCTTGTTTCGAGTATCTGGACTTTCTGTCGGTAGCAGGGATGTTAGTGCGAGCAAGAGTTGCTTCTCGCGGGAGGTGATGAGTGAGGTATCCGTATCCCGGAGGCGTGGGAGTCCCTCGGCTCGGTCGGCCTCGCCGCTTACGCGTACTTTTACCCGTTCATGAGGCCCTGTCACCGACTCGGTCGAGAAGGCTCGAAGAACCGCTTCAACAGAAGAGCTTCCGTACGTAAAGACTCGTTCGATCCGTGGAGTCACTTTATCCGAGCGCGAGTTACTTATCGCAGAAGGTGATGAGTGAGGTATCCGTATCCCGGAGGCGTAGGAGTCCCTCGGCTCGGTCAGCCTTGACTGCTTACGTGTACCCCGTCGTTTCCAGGACCCACTTTCCGAAGTAGTCAAAAAGCACGAAAGATGTTCTGGTGAAAGAGGTTTTTTGTTCGAGGAAAATTTTGACGCAGAGGGGGTCAACCCCCTTTTAGCCCCCGAGGGAGGGTCGGGCTTTGCCGAGGCGAAGCCGACCCTTCCTTGTTGACTAAACTTTTCGTGGGTACGGGGTATATGAACAACTTGGAAACATCTTAAGGGTAGAAGCGACGTAGCTGTTGGATGTTCCAAGCGTTGCCGTAGACCTCGCCTTGACTGTTGGCCAGCTTGTACGTTCCAGGCTTCAGAACTTTGGCGATGATGAACGGCCCCTCCCAGGGGGGCGTGAGCTTGTGCCTCCCTCGGGCGTCTTGCCGCAGCCGAAGCACCAGATCGCCCACCTGGAGTTCTCGGGGTCGGACCCCTCGGGCGTGGTAGCGTCGCAGGGACTGCTGATACCGTGCCGAGTGTAGTAAGGCCCTGTCCCGAGCCTCGTCTAGCTGGTCCAGCGAGTCTTCTCGGCTGGCTTGGTTGCTTTCTTCGTTGTAGACCCTCGTCCTCGGGGAGCCGTATTCCAGGTCCGTGGGCAGGATTGCCTCGGCCCCGTAGACCAGGAAGAACGGCGTGAAACCTGTGGCTCGGCTTGGCGTCGTCCTCAGGCTCCAGACCACCGAGGGGAGTTCCTTCATCCATCGCTTGCCGAACTTGTTGAGGTCGTTGTAAATCCGAGGCTTGAGCCCTTGTAGGATCATGCCATTGGCACGTTCCACTTGCCCATTCGACATGGGGTGAGCTACGGCGGCCCAGTCCACCCGGATGTTGTGATCCTCGCAAAAATCCAAGAATTTTTTGCCGGTGAACTGGGTGCCATTGTCGGTGATGATGGAGTTCGGGACCCCGAAGCGATGGATGATGTTGGAGAAGAACGCCACCGCCTGCTCGGACCTGATGCTGTTTAGGGGTCGGACCTCGATCCACTTGGAGAATTTGTCGATGGCGACCAGCAGGTGCGTGTAGCCCCCGGGCGCCTTCTGCAGAGGGCCGACGAGGTCCAGACCCCACACAGCGAAGGGCCAAGTGATGGGTATCGTCTGCAGAGCCTGAGCGGGCAGGTGGGTCTGCTTCGCGTAGAATTGGCACCCTTCGCAGGCGCGGACAATTCTAGTGGCGTCAGCCACCGCCGTCGGCCAGTAGAAGCCTTGGCGGAAAGCGTTCCCAACGAGGGTTCGAGGTGCTGCATGATGACTGCAAGCCCCCGAGTGTATTTCCTGCAGGAGGTCCTGACCCTCGGCGATGGAGATGCATCGCTGGAGGATGCCCGAGGGGCTGCGGTGGTAGAGCTCCTTCTCATCGCCCAGCAGGACGAACGATTTCGCGCGTCGCGCTACCCGCCGAGCCTCGGCTCGGTCGAGTGGCAGTTCTCCTCGGCGGAGATATTGCAGGTACGGGGTTGTCCAATCTTGATCTGGCACGACCCCGTTCTGCTCCTCCTCGATGTGCAGCGCTTCGTCCTCGGGCTCCGAGGGTTCCTCGGGTTGAGCCGAGGATGGCTCGGGCTGGGCCGAGGTTACCTCGGACGAGGCCGAGGGTGCCTCGGGCTCGGTCGCGTCGCCTATCTTGACGGAGGGTTGGTGCAGATCCCGGGAGAAGACGTCCGGGGGAACCGTTGTTCGCCCCGAGGCTATCTTCGCCAGCTCGTCCGCAGTCTCGTTGTAGCGCCGGGCGAGGTGGTTAAGCTCGAGCCCGTGGAACTTGTCTTCCAGGCGTCGAACCTCTTCACAGTAGGCCTCCATCTTCGGGTCACGGCAGTGGGAGTTCTTCATGACTTGGTCGATGACGAGCTGCGAGTCGCCGCACGCATCGAGGCGTCGAACCCCTAGTTCGATGGCGATTCGCAACCCGTTGATCAGAGCCTCGTACTCAGCCACATTGTTGGACGCCGGGAAATGGAGGCGGAGCACGTAGCGCAGGTGTTTCCCGAGGGGCGAGACGAAAAGCAGGCCCGCGCCAGCTCCCGTCTTCATTAGCGACCCGTCGAAAAACATGGTCCAGAGCTCTGGTTGGATCGGAGCCGTTGGCAACTGGGTATCGACCCATTCGGCTACGAAATCCGCCAGTACCTGGGACTTGATGGCCTTCCGAGGGGCGAACGAGATTGCCTCACCCATGATTTCCACCGCCCACTTCGCGATCCGTCCCGAGGCATCTCGGCACTGGATGATCTCCCCCAGGGGGAAGGATGACACCACAGTCACCGGATGGGACTCGAAGTAATGTCGCAGCTTTCGCCTCGTCAGGATCACTGCATATAGCAGCTTCTGGACTTGTGGGTAGCGGATCTTGGTCTCGGACAGCACTTCGCTGACGAAGTAGACTGGCCTCTGAACGAGCAAAGCATGCCCCTCTTCCTGCCTTTCGACTACGATCGCGGCGCTGACCACCTGAGTGGTTGCGGCGACGTAGACCAGGAGGGTTTCTCCATCAGCTGGGGGTACCAAGATGGGCGCCTTGGTGAGGAGCGCTTTCAGGTTCCCGAGGGCTTCCTCGGCCTCGGGAGTCCAAGTGAAGCACTCGGCCTTCCTTAAGAGGCGGTACAGGGGTAGGCCTCTTTCGCCGAGGCGCGAGATGAAACGGCTCAGGGCCGCGAGGCATCCCATGACCCTCTGTACGCCTTTTAAGTCTTTGATGGGCCCCATGTTTGTGATCGCTGCGATCTTCTCCGGGTTGGCTTCGATGCCCCGCTCGGAGACGATGAACCCCAAGAGCATGCCTCGGGGCACCCCGAAGACGCACTTCTCGGGATTGAGCTTGACGCCCTTCGCCTTGAGACACTGGAATGTCAGTTCGAGGTCGGGGAGAAGGTCGGAGGCTTTCCTCGTCTTGACTACGATGTCGTCGACGTAGGCCTCGACCGTGCGACCAATGTGTTCGCCGAACACATGGTTCATGCACCGCTGGTAAGTTGCACCCGCGTTCCTCAAACCGAACGGCATTGTGACATAACAGTACATGCCGAAGGGCGTGATGAAAGAAGTCGCGAGCTGGTCGGACTCTTTCATCTTGATTTGATGATACCCTGAGTAAGCATCGAGGAAAGACAGGGTTTCGCACCCTGCAGTGGAGTCCACGATTTGATCGATGCGAGGTAGAGGGTAGGGGACCTTCGGACATGCTTTGTTGAGACCAGTGTAGTCTACACACATCCGCCACTTCCCCCCTTTTTTCCTCACAAGCACAGGGTTGGCAAGCCATTCGGGATGGAATACCTCTTTAATAAACCCTGCTGCCATCAGCTTGTGGACCTCCTCGCCTATCACCCTGCGCCTTTCCTCGTCGAATCGGCGCAGAGGTTGTCTGACCGGTCGGGCCCCGGCCCGAATATCCAGCGAGTGCTCGGTGACTTCCCTCGGTATGCCGGGCATGTCCGAGGGACTCCACGCGAAAACGTCGGCGTTCGCGCGGAGAAAGTCGACGAGCACTGCTTCCTATTTGGGGTCGAGCCCGGAACCGATCCGGATCTGCTTGGAGGTGTCGCCACTGGGGTCGAGAGGGACGGCCTTAACCGTCTCCGCTGGCTCGAAGCTGCCGGCATGCCGCTTCACGTCCGGCACCTCTCGGGAGAGGCTTTCCAGGTCGGCAATGAGGGCCTCGGACTCGGCGAGGGCCTCGGCGTACTCCACGCACTCCACATCGCATTCGAAGGCGTGTTTGTACGTGGGGCCGACGGTGATGACCCCGTTGGGGCCCGGCATCTTGAGCTTCAGGTAGGTGTAGTTGGGGATGGCCATGTACTTCGCGTAGCATGGCCTTCCCAACACTGCGTGGTAGGTTCCTCGGAACCCGACCACCTCGAACGTCAAAGTCTCCCTTCGGAAGTTGGAGGGTGTTCCGAAGCAGACAGGGAGGTCGAGCTGTCCGAGGGGCTGGACGCGCTTCCCGGGAATGATCCCGTGGAAGGGCGCAGCGCCTGCTCGGACAGATGACAGGTCGACGCGCAGGAGCTTGAGGGTCTCGGCGTAGATGATGTTGAGGCAGCTGCCTCCATCCATCAGGACCTTGGTGAGCCTGACGTCGCCGATGACGGGGTCGACGACGAGCGGGTACTTCCCCGGGCTCGGCACGTGGTCGGGGTGGTCGTCTCGGTCGAAGGTGATGGGCTTGTCGGACCAGTCTAGGTAGACTGGCGCCGCCACCCTAACCGAGCAGACCTCCCGACGCTCTTGCTTACGATGCCGAGCCGAGGCGTTTGCCGCATGCCCTCCGTAGATCATGAAGCAATCGCGGACCCCTGGGAACTCTCCTGCTTGGCGATCCTCCCTTTTGTCGTCGTCGTGAGCCCTGCCACCCTCTGCGGGTGGCCCGGCCCGATGGAAGTGACGCCGAAGCATGACGCACTCTTCGAGGGTGTGCTTGACGGGCCCCTGATGGTAGGGGCACGTCTCCTTGAGTGCCTTGTCGAAGAGGTTAGCACCTCCGGGGGGCTTCCGAGGGTTCTTGCGCTCGGCGGCGGCGACAAGGTCTGCATCGGGAATGTCACGTTTCGCTTGCGACTTCCTCCTGCCTTTCTTCTTGGCGCCGCGCGGAGTTGACGCCTCGGGAGCATCTTCCGACGGGCGGCCCTGGGGCTGCTTGTCCTTTCGGAAGATGGCCTCTACCGCCTCCTGGCCGGAGGCGAACTTGGTGGCGATGTCCATCAGCTCGCTCGCCCTGGTGGGGGTCTTGCGGCCCAGCTTGCTCACCAGGTCGCGGCAGGTGGTGCCGGCGAGGAACGCGCCGATGACATCGGAGTCGGTGATGTTGGGCAGCTCGGTGCGCTGCTTCGAGAACCGCCGGATGTAGTCCCGAAGAGGCTCTCCTGGCAGTTGCCGACAGCTTCGGAGGTCCCAGGAATTCCCGGGGCGCACGTACGTGCCCTGGAAGTTCCCGGCGAAAGCCTGGACCAGATCCTCCCAGTTGGAAATCTGCCCCGGGGGCAGGTGCTCCAACCAGGCACGAGCGGTGTCGGAGAGAAACAGGGGGAGGTTTCGGATGATGAGGTTGTCATCGTCCGTCCCACCCAGCTGACAGGCCAGGCGGTAGTCCGCAAGCCACAATTCCGGTCTCGTTTCCCCCGAGTACTTCGTGATAGTAGTCGGGGGTCGGAATCGGGGCGGAAACGGCGCCCGCCGAATGGCTCGGCTAAAGACTTGCGGACCGGGTGGTTCGGGCGAGGGACTCCGATCCTCCCCGCTGTCGTAACGTCCCCCTCGCCTGGGGTGGTAGCCTCGGCGCACTCTTTCGTCGAGGCGTGCCCGACGGTCGCGATGAGGGTGCTCGTCGCCGAGGTGGCCCGGGGCCGCAGGCGCGGTGTTGCGCGTGCGCCCGGTGAAGACCGAGGCTTCCCGCGTGAGTCGGGAAGTCGCGGCACGAGGTCCCGAGGGGTATCCCTGCCTGCGGGAGGCAGAGCTCTCGGCCCGCCGGGCCGCAGCGCCTTCCAGGAGATGCTTGAGTTCTCCCTGGATTCGCCGACCCTCGGTGGTTGATGACTCCGGCATCGCGCGGAGGAGCATCGCTGCAGCGGCCAGGTCCTGACCAGTCCCACCGGATGCGGGTGGCGGTTTGTCCCTGGCATCGTTGGCGATGCGGTGCTGGAGACCTTGGGGCAGGTGACGCATTCCTCCGGCCGGGGGTTGGCTCGCCCATACCTGCCCGATGTTCTGGCGGATTGCCTCGAGCGCTCCTGCTCCTTCATCGAACCCGGCCTGCGCCCCGCGGACTTGCTCGAGCTGTGGGTCGTGACCCCCCGCCGGAACGGGGACCACAGCTAGCTCCCGCGGGATGTCGGCGCGAGGCGCTGGCCTAGGGGGATCACCATCCTCCGGCATGCCGAGACAGCCGCCTCCGGAGGGATCCCCTAGCTCGATGTGGAAACATTCGCGACTCGGGCCGCAGTCCTTGTCGCCAAGGCTGCGGCTGCCGTCGGAACAGTCGGAGAGGCAGTAGTCACATGCGGTCATGAAATCCCGCATGGCACTAGGGTTGCCAGATCCGGAGAAATCCCAGCAGATGCTGGGGTCGTCGTCTTCCTCGGACCCAGAGGGTCTGTAGGTCGAGACACCCGTCAATCGGTCCCAAGGCGACCGCACACGAAACCCTAGAGAGGTTGCACTCGCCTCAATGTGAGCGCCCGCCAAAGCGAGGTCGCCAGGCGGGCTGAGGCCGAGTCGAAATGACGAAAGATGGGGAGCAGTCGGTACCTTTTTGTCGACGAGGAGCGATGAAGTCGTGCCGGGGGCTGACCGCGCCGTCGTCTTGGGTACGAGGGCGACGTCCTGCAGTCCCTCCGTGAGCGTGCTGGCGTCGTCCACGTGCTTGGGGTCGACGTGTTGCGGGGGGACGGCGCTCGCGTTTGCCTCGAACGCGAGGGCGACGCTTGGCGTGTCCTCCGCTGGGGCGCCGGGGATGTCGATTTGCTCGACAGCCGTCGGAGCGCGGCCTCCCGCTCGGCCCCGGTTGCCCCGCCTCCTCCTCCTCCGATGGCGAGGGAGAGGATGGGGCGAGCTCGAACGTTGTCCTTCCCCAACGCGGGAAAGTCGTCGTCGATTCCGCCTTCGGCGGGCGGGCTGTCCGCCACCAATGTCGTCGTCGCGCGGCGGTGGAAGGAGTATCATGTCGTAGTCGCCATCGAGAGACATGAACTCGAGGTTCCCGAAACGGAGCACCGTCCCGGGTTGAAGAGGTTGTTGGAGACTGCCCATCTGGAGCTTGACGGGAAATCGAACGTCAACACGCAGCGTGCCCCTACCTGGCGCGCCAACTGTCGGCGTTCCGAGACCGGGGGTCCCCGAGCCGACGAGTGAGAGTGCCGCGTGCCCCAGCCCAGATGGGTCGAGCGCGTGGAGCGAGCGCGAAGGGGGGAACAGAGAGAGAGGGAGTCGGTGGCCGGAGCCGGGTCGTGAGGGAGTCGGAGAAATTCCCGCGGCCTTCGTGTTCGTCCCGCGCCCAGGTCGGGTGCGCTTGCAGTAGGGGGTTACAAGCGTCCGCACGAGGTGAGGGGAGAGAGCGGCCCCGAGAGAGCGCCTGCCCCTGCCCTTCGTCCCCGTGAGGCCAACCTTCTCTAAGAAGGCCCTGGCCCTTCCTTTTATAGTCGTAAGGAGAGGGTCCAGGTGTACAAGATGGGGGTGTAGCAAGGTGCTACGTGTCTAGCGAGGGAGAGCTAGCGCCCTATGTACATGCCCAGGTGGCAGCCGGAGAGATCTTGGCACCCTGTTGGTGTGGCGTCGTGGCTGTTGGAGGAGTAACGGAGCCAGACGGGGGGACAGCTGTCGAGGTGGCTGGGTCCTTGCTGACGTTCTCCTGCTTTCGTAAGGGAGCTGGGAGCCGCCGTCGTCATGATCTAGCGGGGCGCCATCATTGCCTATCTGGCATAGCTGGCCAGATGGGACGCCGGTCTTGTTCTCTGCGACCCAAGTCGGCTCAGGGCAGGGTGATGATGACGCTTCATGTTGACGTGGCGATCTCGTGTCCTAGGTCGGGCGTCGTGGAGGCTTCTCCGAGGCCGAGGTCGAGTCCGTCCTGCAAGACAGAGACAGAGTCCGAGCCCCGGGTCGGGCGAGGCGGAGATTATTTGGCAGAGGCCGAGGCGGAGTCCGAGCCCTGGGTCGGGCGAGGCGGAGGTCGCCGTCTTCCGGGGCCTTAGCCCAAGTCCGAGCCCTGGGGTCGGGCGGAGCGGAGTTCGCCGTCTTCCGAGGCCTTAGCCCGAGTCCGAGCCCTAGGTCGGGCGGAGCGGAGTTCGCCGTCTTCCGGGGCCTTAGCCCGAGTCCGAGCCCTGGGTCGGGCGGAGCGGAGTTCGCCGTCTTCCGGGGCCTTAGCCCGAGTCCGAGCCCTGGGTCGGGCGGAGCGGAGTTCGCCGTCTTCCGGGGCCTTAGCCCGAGTCCGAGCCCTGGGTCGGGCGGAGTCTCTTATGGCACCTCTGGCGAAGTCTGGCCGCCCGTTGGTCTTACCTTTTGCGTTAAACGCCCCGGTGACTCGGTCGGTTGGCGCGGTGATTTAGTCAGGGTTTCTTCTTATCGAAGGCGGGGCCTAGGGCGAGCCGGAGATGCGTCTGCCATGAAAGAGGAGGCCTCAGGCGAGACGGAGTCATCTTAGGGTCGGCTGCCCTCGCCCGAGGCTAGGCTCGGGCGTGGCGTGGTCAAGTCACTCGTATGGACTGATCCCTGACTTAATCAAACCCATCAGGCCTTTGCAGCTTTATGCTGATGGGGGTTACCAGCTGAGAATTAGGCGTCTTGAGGGTACCCCTAATTATGGTCCCCGACACTTTCAAAACAGTTATCCTTGGCCTTCACAAACTTTGAGCCCAAAATAATTTGATTCCCAAAATCACATAAACCATACTTACGCAAATAGAAAACCACAAATTGAGTGCAACACAAAGCAATAGAAGGTTACAATTGTATCATACAATGATACAAGTATATATAAAGTTTTCCATAACATAATTCTTCACACAAATCATGTACTAACCATATATTTAGCCAGAGTCATAATATTCAGGCATGTTCGAAGCATCTAGGTGTGAGCCCATTCCATATACATATTCATATACAATTATAAAATAAAATTAGCTAGATAATATGAATGCCTGAAAGGGAATTAGGCTTACACCTATTTCCTAAATTGATTTTGGTGGTTGAATTGCCCAACACAAACATTTGGACTAACTAGTTTGCTCTAGTTTATAAGTTCTACAGGTGCCAAAGGTTCACAAAAAGCCAAAGAAAAAGACCAAGAAAAGGGTTCAACAAAGAGAGCAGGGGATAACCGAAGGCACCTTGGTCTGGCGCACCGGACTGTCCGGTGTGCCACCGGACAGTGTCCGGTGCACCAGGGGGCTTGAAGCTAAACTCATCACCTTCGGGAAAACTCTGAGGCGCTCCACTATAATTCACCGGACTGTCTGGTGTACATCGGACAGTGTCCGGTGCTCCAAGGAGAAGCGACTCTAAACTCGTCAGCTTCGGGAATCCGCTCCGCTATAATTCACCGGACATGTCCGGTGTACACCGGACTGTCCGGTGTAACGGCGAAGCAACGGCTAGTCTGCGCCAACGGTCACCTGCTACAGCAATAAATGTGCGCCAGCGCGCGCAGTGGAGCAGAGCACGCGCGGGTGGCACACCGGACAGTCTACAGTACATGTCCAGTGCACCACCGGACAGCCAGGCGACCCCACCAGTCAGAGCTCCAACGGTCGAACCCTAACGGCCGGGTGACTGTCCGGTGGCGCACCGGACTGTCCGGTGTGCCATGCGACAGCAGCCTCCACCAACGGCTAGTTTGGTGGTTGGGGCTATAAATACCCCCAACCACCCCACATTCAAGTCATCCAAGTTTTCACACTTCTACACCTTACAAGAGCTAGGCATTCAATACAAGACACACCAAAGTGATCAAATCCTCTCCCAATTCCACACAAGGCTTTAGTGATTAGCGAGAGAGATTTGTTGTGTTCTTTTGAGCTCTTGCACTTGGATTGCTTCTTTTCTTTCTCATTTGTTCTTGTGATCAAAACTCAATTGTAACCGAGGCAAGAGACACCAATTGTGTGGTGGTCCTTGCGGGGAGGTTTTGTTCCCGGTTGATTTGAGAAGAGAAGCTCACTCGGTCCGGGTGACCATTTGAGAGAGGGAAAGGGTTGAAATAGACCCGGCCTTTGTGGCCTCCTCAACGGGGAGTAGGTTTGCGAGAACCGAACCTCGGTGAAACAAATCCTTGCGTCTCACTTCTTCACTCACTCGCGATTTGTCTTTACGCCCTCTCTCGGACTCGTTTATATTTCTAACGCTAACCCGGCTTGTAGTTGTGATTAACTTTGTAAATTTCAGTTTTGCCCTATTCACCCCCCTCTAGGCGACTTTCAATTGGTATCAGAGCCCGGTGCTTCATTAGAGCCTAACCGCTCGAAGTGATGTCGGGAGATCACGCCAACAAGGAGATGGAGACCGGCGACAAGCCCACTACAAGCCACGGGGAGACTTCATCGGAAGAGTCCCGCAACAAAAGGAAGGAGAAGAAAGACTCCTCCAACAAAGGGAAGGGGAAGGAAAAGAAATCCTCTTCCCACAAGTCGCATCGGAGAGGCGACAAGCACAAAAGGATGAGGAAAGTGGTCTACTACGAGACCGACTCTTCATCACCATCGACCTCCGGCTCCGACGCGCCGTACGTCACTTCTAAGCGCCATGAGCGCAAGAAGTATAGTAAGATTCCCCTACGCTACCCACATATTTCAAAGCCCACTCCTTTACTCTCCGTTCCATTAGGCAAACCACCGGTTTTTGATGGTGAAGATTATAATATGTGGAGTGATAAAATGAGGCATCATCTAACCTCACTCCACACAAGCATTTGGAATGTTGTTGAGTTTGGTGTACAGGTACCATCCATAGGGGATGAGGACTACGACTCGGACAAAGTAGCCCAAATCCACCACTTTAACTCCCAAGCCACCACTATACTCCCCGCCTCTCTAAGTCGAGAGGAGTATAATAAGGTGCAAGGCTTAAAGAGTGCGAAGGAAATTTGGGACGTACTCAAGACCGCGCACGAGGGAGATGAGGTGACAAAGATCACCAAGCGGGAGACGATCGAGGGGGAGCTCGGTCGCTTCATGCTTCACCAAGGGGAGGATCCACAAGCCATGTACAACCGCTTAAAGACCTTGGTGAACCAAGTGCGCAACCTCGGGAGCGAAAAATGGGATGACCATGAAATGGTCAAGGTTATTCTTAGATCCCTCGTTTTTCTTAACCCTACACAAGTTCAATTAATTCGAGGTGATCCTAGATATAAGCTAATGTCTCCCGAGGAGGTTATAGGAAAATTTGTGAGCTTTGAGCTAATGATTAAAGGCTCAAAGAAAATCATCGAGCAAGGTACCTCCTCAACGCCCGAAGCACAACCGGTGGCGTTTAAGGCGACGGAGGAGAAGAAGGAGGAGTCTACATCAAGTAGACAACCAATCGACGCCTCCAAGCTCGACAATGAGGAAATGGCACTTATCATCAAAAGCTTCCGCCAAATCCTCAAGCAAAGGAGGGGGAAAGATTACAAGCCCCGCTCCAAGAAAGTTTGCTACAAGTGTGGTAAGCCCGGTCACTTTATTGCCAAATGTCCTATTTCTAGTGACAGTGACAGGGGCGATGACAAGAAGGGAAGAAGAAAGGAAAAGAAGAGGTACCACAAGAAGAAGGGTGGTGATGCCCATGTGTGCCGCGAGTGGGACTCCGACGAGAGCTCCACCGACTCCTCTTCCGACGAGGACGCCGCCAACATCGCCGTCACCAAGGGACTTCTTTTCCCCAACGTCAGCCACAAGTGCCTCATGGCAAAGGACGGCAAAAAGAAGAAGGTTAAATCCAAATCCTCCACTAAATATGAATCCTCTAGTGATGATAATGCTAGTGATGAGGAGGATAATTTGCGCACTCTTTTTGCCAACCTAAACATGTAACAAAAGGAAAAATTAAATGAACTAATTAGTGCCATCCATGAGAAGGATGAACTCTTGGACTCCCAAGAGGACTTCCTAATCAAGGAAAACAAAAAACATGTTAAGGTTAAAAATGCTTATGCTCTAGAAGTTGAAAAATGTGAAAAATTAACCAGTGAGCTAAGCACATGCCATGATTTAATTACCAACCTTAGAAATGAAAATGCTAATTTAAATGCTAAGGTTGATTCTCATGTTTGTAATGTTTCAATTCCCAATCCTAGAGATGATAATATTAATTTACTTGCTAAGATTGATGAATTGAATATTTCTCTTGCTAGTCTTAGAACTGAAAATGAAAAATTGCTTGCTAAGGCTAAAGATTTTGAAGTTTGCAATGTTACTATTTCCAACCTTAGAAGTGAAAATGATATATTACATGCTAAGGTTGTAGAATTAAAATCTTGCAAACCCTCTACATCTACCGTTGAGCATGTGTCCATTTGCACTAGATGTAGAGATGTTGATATTGATGCTATTCATGATCACATGGTCCTAATTAAACAACAAAATGATCATATAGCAAAATTAGATGCTAAAATTGCCGAGCATGACTTAGAAAATGAAAAGTTTAAATTTGCTAGAAGCATGCTCTATAGTGGGAGACGCCCTGGCATCAAGGATGGCATTGGCTTCCAAAAGGGAGACAATGTCAAACTTAATGCCCCTCCAAAGAAATTGTCTAACTTTATTAAGGGCAAGGCTCCCATGCCTCAGGATAACGAGGGTTACATTTTGTACCCTGCCGGTTATCCTGAGAGCAAAATTAGGAGAATTCATTCTAGGAAGTCTCACTCTGGCCCTAATCATGCTTTTATGTATAAGGGTGAGACATCTAGCTCTAGGCAACCAACCCATGCTAAGTTGCCTAAGAAGAAAACTCCTAATGCATCAAATGGTCATGACATTTCATTTAAAACTTTTGATGCATCTTATGTTTTGACTAACAAATCCGGCAAGGTAGTTGCCAAGTTTGTTGGGGGCAAACACAAGGGCTCCAAGACTTGTGTTTGGGTACCCAAAGTTCTTGTGTCTAATGCCAAAGGACCCAAAACCGTTTGGGTACCTAAAGTCAAGAACTAAAATTGTTTTGTAGGTTTATGCATCCGGGGGCTCAAGTTGGATCATCGATAGCGGGTGCACAAACCACATGACAGGGGAGAAGAAAATGTTCTCCTCTTATGAGAAAAACCAAGATCCCCAACGAGCTATCACATTCGGGGATGGAAATCAAGGTTTGGTCAAAGGTTTGGGTAAAATTGCTATTTCACCTGACCATTCCATTTCCAATGTTTTTCTTGTTGATTCATTAGATTACAATTTGGTTTCCGTATCTCAATTATGCAAAATGGGCTACAACTGTCTATTCACTGATGTAGGTGTCACTGTCTTTAGAAGAAGTGATGATTCAATAACATTTAAGGGAGTGTTAGAGGGTTAGCTATACTTGGTAGATTTTGATAGAGCTGAACTCGACACTTGCTTAGTTGCTAAGACTAACATGGGTTGGCTCTGGCACCGCCGACTAGCCCATGTTGGAATGAAGAATCTTCATAAGCTTCTAAAGGGAGAGCACATTTTAGGATTAACAAATGTTCATTTTGAGAAAGACAGGATTTGTAGCGCATGCCAAGCCGGGAAGCAAGTTGGTGTTCATCATCCACACAAGAACATCATGACGACTGACAGGCCACTGGAGCTCCTACACATGGATCTATTCGGCCCGATTGCTTACATAAGCATCGGCGGGAGTAAGTACTGTCTAGTTATTGTGGATGATTATTCTCGCTTCACTTGGGTGTTCTTTTTGCAGGAAAAATCTCAAACCCAAGAGACCTTAAAGGGATTCTTGAGACGAGCTCAAAATGAGTTCGGCTTAAGGATCAAGAAAATAAGAAGCGACAACGGAACGGAGTTCAAAAATTCTCAAATTGAAGGCTTCCTTGAGGAGGAGGGCATCAAGCATGAGTTCTCTTCTCCCTACACCCCACAACAAAATGGTGTAGTGGAGAGGAAGAATAGAACTCTATTGGACATGGCAAGAACCATGCTTGATGAGTACAAGACGCCGGATCGGTTTTGGGCCGAGGCAGTTAACACCGCTTGCTACGCCATCAACCGGTTATATCTACACCGAATCCTCAAGAAGACATCATACGAACTCCTAACCGGTAAAAAGCCCAACATTTCATATTTTAGAGTCTTTGGTAGAAAATGCTTTATTCTTATTAAAAGAGGTAGAAAATCTAAATTTGCTCCTAAGACAGTAGAAGGCTTTTTACTAGGATATGATTCAAACACAAGGGCATATAGAGTCTTTAACAAGTCCTCAGGACTAGTTGAAGTTTCTTGTGACGTTGTGTTTGATGAAACTAACGGCTCTCAAGTAGAGCAAGTTGATCTTGATGAGATAGGTGAAGAAGAGGCGCCATGCATCGCGCTAAGGAACATGTCCATTGGGGATGTGTGTCCTAAGGAATCCGAAGAGCCTCCAAATGCACAAGATCAACCATCCTCCTCCACGCAAGCATCTCAAACAACTCCAAATGAGGATGAGGCTCAAGTTGATGAAGGAGAAGATCAAAGAAATGAGCCACCTCAAGATGACGACAATGATCAAGGGGGAGATGAAAATGATCAAGACATGGAGGATGAAGAACCAAGGCCGCCACACCCAAGAGTCCACCAAGCAATCCAACGAGATCACCCCGTCGACACCATCCTCGGCGACATTCATAAGGGGGTAACCACTAGATCTCGTGTTGCACATTTTTGTGAGCATTACTCTTTTGTTTCCTCTATTGAGCCACACAGGGTAGAGGAAGCACTACAAGATTCGGATTGGGTGGTAGCGATGCAAGAGGAGCTCAACAACTTCACTAGGAACGAGGTATGGCATTTAGTTCCACGTCCTAACCAAAATGTTGTAGGAACCAAGTGGGTCTTCCGCAACAAGCAAGACGAGCATGGTGTGGTGACAAGGAACAAAGCCCGACTTGTGGCCAAGGGATACTCCCAAGTCGAAGGTTTGGATTTTGGTAAAACCTATGCACCCATAGCTAGGCTTAAGTCAATTCGCATATTATTAGCCTATGCTACTTACCATGGCTTCAAGCTTTACCAAATGGACGTGAAGAGTGCCTTCCTCAATGGACCAATCAAGGAAGAGGTCTATGTTGAGCAACCTCCCGGCTTTGAAGACAGTGAGTACCCTAACCATGTCTATAGGCTCTCTAAGGCGCTTTATGGGCTCAAGCAAGCCCCAAGAGCATGGTATGAATGCCTAAGAGATTTCCTTATTGCAAATGGCTTCAAAGTCGGCAAGGCCGATCCTACTCTATTCACTAAAACTCTTGACAATGATTTGTTTGTATGCCAAATTTATGTTGATGATATTATATTTGGGTCTACTAACGAATCTACATGTGAGGAATTTAGTAGGATCATGACACAAAAATTCGAGATGTCAATGATGGGGGAGTTGAAGTATTTCTTAGGATTTCAAGTAAAGCAACTCCAAGAGGGCACCTTCATTTGCCAAACGAAGTATACTCAAGACATCCTAAACAAGTTTGGAATGAAGGATGCTAAGCCCATCAAGACACCCATGGGAACCAATGGGCATCTCGACCTCGACACGGAAGGTAAATCCGTCGATCAAAAGGTATACCGGTCGATGATTGGTTCATTACTTTATTTATGTGCATCTCGACCGGATATTATGCTTTCCGTATGTATGTGTGCAAGATTCCAAGCCGACCCTAAGGAATCACACCTTACGGCCGTAAAACGAATCTTGAGATATTTGGCTTATACTCCTAAGTTTGGGCTTTAGTACCCTCGGGGATCCACATTTGATTTAATTGGTTATTCGGATGCTGATTGGGCAGGGTGCAAGATTAATCGAAAGAGCACATCAGGGACTTGCCAGTTCTTGGGAAGATCCTTGGTGTCTTGGGCTTCAAAGAAGCAAAATTCGGTTGCTCTTTCAACCGCCGAAGCCGAGTATATTGCCGCGGGCCATTGTTGCGCGCAATTGCTTTGGATGAGGCAAACCCTGCGGGACTATGGTTACAAATTAACCAAAGTTCCTCTTCTATGTGATAATGAGAGTGCAATCCGTATGGCGGATAATCCCGTTGAGCATAGCCGCACTAAACACATAGCCATTCGGTATCATTTTCTTAGGGATCACCAACAAAAGGGGGATATCGAGATTGCATACATTAATACCAAAGATCAATTAGCCGATATCTTTACCAAGCCACTAGATGAACAAACTTTTACCAAACTTAGGCATGAGCTAAATATTCTTGGTTCTAGAAATTTCTTTTGATGTCTTGTACACATAGCTCATAAATATACCTTTTGATCATGTCTCTTTTATATATATGCTATGACTAATGTGTTTTCAAGTGAATTTCAAACCAAGTCATAGGTGTATTGAAAGGGAATTGGAGTCTTCGGCGAAGACAAAGGCTTCCACTCCACTCCATAACTCATCCTTCGCCGTCGCTCCGAGCAACTCTCCAACTTTGGTATAATCCTTCACTCATATTATTTGTTTGCCAAAGGGGGAGCAAGTAGTTTGAAAGGGCCTATATTTCACTTTAAGTATCCGTTTTTGGCGATTCATGCCAAAGGGGGAGAAAGTATTGGCCCAAAGCAAAAGGACCGCACCACCACCCTAATTTTGAAAAAAACTAATGATTTTCAATTGATAAATTTCAAAAAATTTGCAAAAACAAAACATGTGGTGCAAGCGTGGTCCAAAATGTTAAAATTAAAGAAACAATCCATGCATATCTAGTAAGTAATATTTATTGGCTCAATTCTAAGTAACCTTTGCACTTACATTTTGCAAACTAGTTTAATTATGCACTTCTATACTTGCTTTGGTTTGTGTTGGCATCAATCACCAAAAAGGGGGAGATTGAAAGGGAATTAGGCTTACACCTATTTCCTAAATTGATTTTGGTGGTTGAATTGCCCAACACAAACATTTGGACTAACTAGTTTGCTCTAGTTTATAAGTTCTACAGGTGCCAAAGGTTCACAAAAAGCCAATGAAAAAGACCAAGAAAAGGGTTCAACAAAGAGAGCAGGGGATAACCGAAGGCACCCTAGTCTGGCGCACCGGACTGTCCGGTGCACCAGGGGGCTTGAAGCTAAACTCATCACCTTCGGGAAAACTCTGAGGCGCTCCACTATAATTCACCGGACTGTCCGGTGTACACCGGACAGTGTCCGGTGCTCCAAGGAGAAGCGACTCTAAACTCGCCAGCTTCGGGAATCCGCTCCGCTATAATTCACTGGACATGTCCGGTGTACACCGGACTGTCCGGTGTAACAGCGGAGCAACGACTAGTCTGCGCCAACGGTCACCTGCTACAGCATTAAATGCGCGCCAGCACGCGCAGTGGAGCAGAGCACGCGCGGGTGGCACACCGGACAGTCTATAGTACATGTCTGGTGCACCACCGGACAGCCAGGCGACCCCACCAGTCAGAGCTCCAACGGTCGAACCCTAACGGCCGGGTGACGTGGCTGGCGCACCGGACACTGTCCGGTGGCGCACCGGACTGTCCGGTGTGCCATGCGACAGCAGCCTCCACCAACGGCTAGTTTGATGGTTGGGGCTATAAATACCCCCAACCACCCCACATTCAAGTCATCCAAGTTTTCACACTTCTACACCTTACAAGAGCTAGGCATTCAATACAAGACACACCAAAGTGATCAAATCCTCTCCCAATTCCACACAAGGCTTTAGTAATTAGCGAGAGAGATTTGTTGTGTTCTTTTGATCTCTTGCGCTTGGATTGCTTCTTTTCTTTCTCATTTGTTCTTGTGATCAAAACTCAATTGTAACCGAGGCAAGAGACACCAATTGTGTGGTGGTCCTTGCGGGGAAGTTTTGTTCCCGGTTGATTTGAGAAGAGAAGCTCACTCGGTCTGGGCGACCGTTTGAGAGAAGGAAAGGGTTGAAATAGACCCGGCCTTTGTGGCCTCCTCAACGGGGAGTAGGTTTGCGAGAACCGAACCTCGGTGAAACAAATCCTTGCGTCTCACTTCTTCACTCACTCGCGATTTGTCTTTACGCCCTCTCTCGGACTCGTTTATATTTCTAACGCTAACCCGGCTTGTAGTTATGATAAACTTTGTAAATTTCAGTTTCGTCCTATTCACCCCCCCTCTAGGCGACTTTCAATGCCAAACAAGTAATCAATGACGAAGCTATAGAAGCATATGGATCCATGTTTATGACACCATAAAATTGTTAACCATATGTCGGATCGGGTGCCGGATGTGAGTATGCATATGCGGATGGAGGAGGTGGTTGTCCATACCCATACATGACTGATGGTGGTATTGGATCAGGTGGTGGTGCCCATGCATCGTACAAGTTTTTGTCACGTCGAGGTGGATAGTTGTAACTAGAGCTCACTAAGCTATGGCTACCATCATAAACAGGTCTGCAAGTCGAATGATGTCGGTCACTTCTCGTCTCGCATTGCGAATGATGTGCTCCATAATCTAAATCTTGGGAGGTATGGGTGAACTGACTGTCTCTAGTGAATCTCTAGTCCGCAGAACCACTCCCTCCTACATAGCTACCCCTAGCACCATATATTCCCGCATCACCTGCACCATCCCCATGTCAACCATCATCATTGTTGCCACCATCATCTTCACTAGGGTTAGTTGTGCTTTCTTCACTCCCAACCTCTTCCTCTTCGCATTTTTATCACCAAATTTAACCCTTTTTCCTTTGCATTCTGAAGGACCAAATTTTGTTTTCCTCTTTCCAAGGTGGGTGTCACCAACTGTTGTATTGGCCCATTCCTGAACATCCTTTTGTGTCTCCATGTTCAAGAGCAATTGATGTAAACAACTTGTTAGGAACATGTGTGTCACTATGAGATGACTCCTCATCTAATGTTGGAGGTGCATTGGATCTCTCTCTCTCCATCCACTCTCGGATAGCTTCATTATGTCTATGTAAGGAGAGATCCATGAGGGCTAAGGCAGGATCAAACTCACTAGGCTTTGGCTAGCTGATGCACGTTGAATGCGTAGACATAGGTTGTAGTTCATGAACACCAACTCATGTAGATTCTGGTAGACTAGTTTGTTGCGGAGCTTTGTATGAATGAAAGTGAATGTACTCCGATTGCGCTCACACCCACTTGATGAAGCACATTCTGCAAAAAGCCGCTTCGCAACACATTGTAGAGTCGTGTCTCTGACTCAAACAAAGCCCACCAAGTAGATGGAGACGTATTGCAATCAATCGCCATTCTCCTTGCTGGGCCACTCGAGAAATCTCCAACTTTGACCAATCTTGTCTCCATGCTACCACACTAGGTCCGGCATTTCACCTACAACAATACAAACAATTATGAAACAAATTCAATCATGTAATAAAAAAGAACCACAAACATAAAAACAACTAATTACTATCAACTATAATATAAATAATAATAATATGAACTACATCTCGATTATGCTTTAAATCACTATAAATAACAACTAAGAATTACTTATGTGAGACACGAAATACCCTAATAGTTAACAGTTGAGGGCTCATTGTCTGCAGAGTGATTAAGACCACAAATCCCACTCACGTCTAGTTTGGATACTTTGGGATTAGAGTGTTTTGGAGGGATTGAAGAAGATGTAAATCTCCAGTAGATCAAATACTCTCTCAATACATCTCAATCCACTCTAATCTCACTCATTACTAGAATACCCAAACTAGACCTGAGTAAGCACACTAATCGGTCAAATCCCTCCAAAAGCACTGGTTTCCGACATCTAACTGGTGCTTCTCGCCGCATTATTACCGAATTTCGCTGACGAATCGGTTCCCAATCACAAACCCGTCGAATCCCGCCGCCGACTCCTCGATTCCCGCCGTCGCTGCTGGATCTGCGGTTTCTAATGGATTCTCGACGAGAAATGACAGCTACCCCCCGGGTCTCGTTTTACCTCGCGGGCGAGAATGTACGCGACGCGCGCCTGAGTAGAGACTAGAGAGTGGGGTTGGGGGGAGTGCGTGAATGAGCAGAGAGGGTGAGATGGGCGACTTCGTGAGTGAATAGCCATTCAAAAAAATGGATTCTGGTTTAACGCGTGAATGAACACCGATTTCTTTTTGACACCAGATGATGAATTGTTTTGAAAAAGAATATACACATTTAAACGCTGCGACCCTCTCGGTTTTAATAGATTTTTTTCTGATTTCTTATGATTTTTTAAATTTTAAAAATGTGAAAGGATTTTTTTGAAAAAAAAAACGAACGGTTTACGATCACACAGTGGAACGAGAAATTTGGGTGAATTTCACCGAATCTCGGTCGAGATTTATTTCACTGGGTAGACTGCACTGATTAACAGCTTAATTTTATTTATTAAGTACGGGGCAGAAAATATGCGTGGATGTGGATTTCTGTTAGACTCGATCGTAAGGAAACCCTAATGATATCGGGGTTGACAACGGAGAGCGCAGATGAGCATGGGGCGCAGGGATGTGACACCACTCCGCTCCCGCGTCGTCCCTTCCTTTTTCTTTCCTCTCCTGAGACGCACAGCAATGCGTCAGCGTCACGACGCACAGCATGTCAGTCGCGTCCGACGTCGCCTCGCGGCCGATGACCGATGTTTGCCTCACACTGTCACACACCACTTGGTAGATCTCTCAAAGATTAGCGGGACAGACAGGTTAGCACCAGGGCAAATACGTACAGTGTAGCAGCAGTACGACGTATCAATGAAATAGGAAAAATGAAGAGCGAGCAAGCATGAACCACTCACAGGTTCTGATTGTGACGAGGTTTCCTTTTCCTAAAAAAAATAGCATGCATGGCAGTTAACGGAAATCGCGTTGATCTGCCGAGGCAACGGAGGGAGGAGAGCCCACCAGCAGCCAGCACATGCTCAACATTTGAGCCGAGCGCGACGCGTTGGAAACCAATAAAGTCCGTCCTCGCAGCTAGCGACAGACAGGTGATGGACGCGACGGGTGGGTGAGACGGGCCATCGACCATCAGCTGCGGATACGGTCGCGGCCCGTGGGCCGAGCGGGCTTCCAGGCCTTTCTACTTCTACCAGGGCGAGGCGAACGCGTGCGCGGAAGGCCAGGTCCCCAGGAGGACCCGAGCGCGTACTACGGCCGGGGGGTGCGTGCCGGTGCCGGTGCCGATGCCGATGCCGAGCGCCGGGCGCGCGGTTCCAGTCGCCAGATGCTTGCTTAGCCTTGTCTCGACCGCCCACCCGGAGCGCCATGAAATGGCTGGCGTATCCCGTCCGCAGTCTACGTGGGGAGGAGAGAGACCCGAGGTCCTGATCGCCGGTATCCGTGTTGCTTGCTGCTCCCTCTCTTCGCCGTAGCCATCACGTAGTACTTCCGTCTCCGCGCATCGAGGCATGTGGGCTCGTGATGGACAGACAGCACTACCAACGGCGCCACCCAGCAAGAGACTGCGGCGGGCCGTACGTGCTCTGTGCTCAATAGTTGTGCTAGTACGTATTAAAACATTCTTTTTTTTTAGAATTTGATTTATTTAGAGATTGGGATCACTCACTCAGTTGTCCCCGCCAGTTGCTTAACACCACCACCGATTCCATTTCACGCAAGTGCACATCTTAAAGGTCTACGCCGGCAACTATATCATCACTTACTGTAACGAAAGGGGATCGTTTTAACTTTGACGAACGAAAAGGCATGCAGGCCAAATCGTTTTGCTGGCGACAAGAACCTTTAGCTTGTTGGTGTCCCTAACAGGCTAGTAACAGATAAAAGCCCCCCATCTATCTAGCCGGCCCCCAACCCAAAAAGTCCCCCCGCCGGTGCCGGTACCAACCTCGGCCTGCCGCCGGCGTCTCCCCGAGGACAAGCGATGGAGGAAGGCACGCAGACACGCAAGGTCAGGTCTGGTCTGTGCGCCACGCACTGTGTTCACTTCACTCACATGCAGATGCAGCAAGAGATGAGATAGGAGGGACCGATCCAATCCGATGCAAAACACGAGGGCGCCTGCTGCTGGCATGGAGCCAAATCGCTGGCATTGAATATGTGCACGAATTCGTGTGTCGTGGGCGTTCCCGAGGCGCCCTTGAGAACGCAAACCGCGTCTCGAGTCTCACAATCCACGCGCATAAACAACTGTGAAAGCCCCCAGGCGCTGCTGCGCTCACGAGCCTAGGAGGTGGTAGATGGAGGCCTTCGAGAGCCGCGACCTCTCCCTCCTCCTGCCCTACGCCTCCAAATCCCAACAACAAAATTTTTAGAGCGGTCCTTTCCAAGAGAAAAAAAAAATTTGTGTTCATCACACGTTTCGAGAAGTCAAGTAATCGTATGTTTAACGGAACATATGCACAAAAGTAGTAAACATTAGTACTTTTTTCTATAAATTTAGTTAAATTTAAAATTAATTGATTTGTTAAAAGACGACGGCATAGTGTTGCTGAGCGAGGAAGTACTGACAGTATTTTTTTTTACCTGTGCCATCATAGCCACGCAGTATATGACGTCCAAAGTTCAAATACAACAGCCTAGGGCCCGAAGCAAAAACTTGAGAGAGAGAGAAGCTTCGGACAAACACTCCTACCTACGGAATTCAATGCACAAGGACAATTTTTATAATTCTAAAAAAAGAATAACAGTAAAAAGTAATACAACTGTAATTTTATTCCGGTTTTATTAAAAAAATAAAACCCCGATGCTGTATTATAGCAAATAAATATTGTTAGGTTTATCATGGAAATATTTCCAAAACATAGATATTTGGTGTAACAGATGTTGATATTCTTTTTCTCTACAAACATAATTGGATTTATGATTATGTAACTTAGAACAAAACTACAATTTATGGCGTGGCAAGCGGTGGTAATCGATTCTAAGTCTTGTATTATTCAGCATGATCCTTGTCATATCAATGAGAGTTCAATCCTTCCATTATACCACCCCATTTTGTTATGGTGAATAGGGAGCCGAGAACTCACGCTTGATCCCTTCTTCAAGATATTATGCAACTTGTGTGTTCTTGAACTCTGTCTCATTGTCGCTTCTAATCTTCTTGATTTTCAAATTGAACTTATTTCAAGCTCTTTTTAAGAATTTCTTCAAAGTTGCTTGGGTCTCAGATTTTCCTGCGAAAAGAATACCCAAGTGAAGCATGTACAATCTTCTACAATTATAAGACCATACTTATTCCCGATGATCCTTATGTTAGAAATCGGGCCAAATAAATTCTTGTGTAGTAGCTCCAATGGTTGATGTAGTCATAACATTTTTGGTGGGGTGGCTTGCTCCAACTTATTTTCCTGCTTGGCAAGCACTACAAGGCCTATCCTTCTCAAAGGAGACATTTAATAGTCCTTAAATGTGTTCACTTTTTAGAAGCTTTTGAAGATTATTCTTCCTAACACGAGCTAATCGACGATGTCATAGCCAATCCATATTGGTTTTAGTAATTAAGCATGCATCGAATTTAGCTTTATCTTTCGAAAAATCTACTCATAGGGGCTGGCTGAATTGGGATGCAAAGCCACAAAACAAAAGTGAAGTTGACAAAGTTGAGAGGAAGTGCTAACTAAATTGGAAGGGTTTCACAAACTCCAATCTACTCAAACTGACATGGCTTCAACTATGAGATATAGATAATTTTATAAACTTTCCAAAAAGTTCAAGATCATCAAAATCGGAGTTTAGAGCTAAAAGTTATGCCCACAATACAAAGTTGGAATTGTTGAAAAAACTGTAGCAATATAGGGGTTGTTTCACCGAAATGTCTGGTGTGCCAAATTTACTCAAAATGGTATGGCTTCAACTCTGGGATGTATACAATTTTATAAGCTTTCCAAAAAGTATAAGATCATCGAAATCGAAGTTCAGAGCTAAAAGTTATGCCAAAATACGACAAGCAAGCATGGCTGTCCGGTACACACACCGGACTATCCGGTGCGTCATGTTCGGTGCCCCATCTTCGGAAGCTCTAACGGTTACCTTTAACGGCTAGTACACGTGGCATGTCTGGTGCACTATCGGATAGTCCGATGCACCTGTCCAGTGCACCGCAGAAAGCTGTAGAACTGCTTTCCAACGGCTATATTTGAGTTGGGGCCTATATATACTTCACCCAACCGGGCATTTGGAGATGGGAGCTCAAGAAACATACCAAGACATATTGTAGACATTTCAAAGTGCTCATACACTCAAGTGCTTAATAGAATTACTCGGTGATTAGCGTAGGTGCTTTGCGAAGTGCTTAGGTTAGTTAGACTGCTTATACGATTGCTCTAGGTGAATCCTAGTTAGTTGAGTGAGTTTAGAAAAAAAACACATAACCCCTCGGTTCTTGCGCGAGTCGTTGTAATTGTACCAAGTGGGGCGAGAGTCTTGTGAGACCGTGACAACCGAGTTTGTGTCACGACCTCCACTGGTACCGAAGGGAATGAGGCCCACGACGTTTCGGCCGGAAGCTCGATAGTGGAGACGACAGGGAGCGTCCAAGAGGAGCCAGAAGCGGAGCACCAAAACCGAGTGAGTTTTCTTTTCTTTTTCCTATTTCAAACCAAATTTAAACAAAATTTAAATTTCAAACTCCATTTAAATGGAACAATAAAAAATCTAGCTTACCATGCAAGGTTCATTTTTAATGTTTTAATTATTCTTTTATTTGATTTATTTAAACAAATAATAGTTATAAGTATGGAATTAAATACATAAGAATTTCACTTAATCACATAATTAAAAGAATTCTTTATTTCCCTAAATTTTGAGTATTACAATAGTTCACCCAAAGAGTTGACTGTACAAACCGTCAGAGTTTATCTCCATTACAAAAATGTACCACAGCCTTACGCTTGTTAGCGTTTGGAGCAATTGTTGATATGGTGGATGAATATCTGAAATTAGCTAGATCAACTGCATTATACTTCCTAGAGAGGTTTTGTGAAGGTATCAGTAGAATTTTGTCGGCAACCGAGTGTTGCGGATACACAACATCTACTAGCCAAGGCAGAGGAATGTGGGTTCCTAGGTATACTTGATAATATCGATTGTATGCATTGGTAACAAAGGAACTATCCGGTGGTCCATGTAGGTCAATTCACTAGGGAGACATTAAGCATCCAACCATAATTCTTGAAGTCATTGTCTTACATGACCATTGGATTTGGCATGCATTTTTTAGAGTGGTGGGCTCCAATAATGAAATCAATGTGCTCAACTAGTCTCTGTTATTCACTGATGTTGTTAGAGGTGAGCTCCTATATTGAACTTCACGGTTAACAAACATCAATACAATAAGAAGCACTACCTTGTGGACGACATATCTCGCTAGTGACTTGTGTTCATGAAGGGGTGACACTTCCACAAACTAATGCACAACATTACTTCACAAGCATGCAAGTTGCCTGGAACAAATATGTTAAGTGTGTTTGGACTTTTGAAGTCTTGATTCAACATACTAGCGGTTCCCGGACGCTCTTGTTCCTAGCGTACTCTTAGTTTGATCTTGCAGACCTATGTTATACTGCATAAAATAATCATTTATGATGAGCTTAATGATGACATAGATGAGGCCTATGAGACTTCTGAATCTATTGTGGGAGCCACTAAATCACTACGGTAGTGTTTGGTTCCAGAGCCTATTTGGACGGAATGGCTCTGTTCCAAATTCTGAGCATGGAATCACTCCATTCTGTGTTTGGCAATCAGAACAGAGCCGCTTTGTTTTTCTGTTTGGTTCTAGTATAAAGGCCCTGTTTGGCACAGCTTATTTTCAGCTTCTTCACAAATTTAAGCAGAAGTTCTGCCAAACAGGCAGCTTCTGCAGCAGCTTATCAGTTCAGCTGCTTCTCAGAATACACTAAAAGCAGCTAACAAGCAGAAGCTGCTTTTCACCAGCTTCTCAGATAAGCTGCTTTTTCAATAAACAGCAGCTGTGCCAAACAGGGCCAAAGACTCTATCGTATGTTTGGCACCATATTATATATATATATATCAAATATAATTATATTAAATATAACCATATATATATATATTACATTTGGCACTATGCGTTATTGTCAAATATTAAATAAACTATATATATATATATATATATATATCACGCGGGCACAGGCTTCCCGAGCGCTCGGGTCCAACTATTTTTTTGGAGCCCAGAGATCCAGCATCTAGAGAGAATATTCCTATATTAGAGTGGCTCTGTTCCACTTTGATTCGAACTAAACGGTCTTAGTACTAAAATAAAGCGGTTTCATTCTACTATACTCTGGAACCAAACACTACCTACAATACACCGTCTAGTCTTGCATACAGAATCCAAATGGATGCACACATATCGATATCACCAATTTATACTTAGCTCCAACAAGATTTAATTCAACATGTCTTGAGTCGTCGTGGAGGCACTAGCAATGTAATATTATTTTAATTATTATATAATTATTTTTTAATAAAAAATATTATGTTTAATTACCATGTAATTCAAGAGTGTTTTAAATTTAATAAAACAATATTTGGTTGCATGAATTTATGTGTTTGAATTAGAGGGTATAAAACCAAGAGAAAAGCTGGCGTGGTGACTGATATGACTGTTGGTTAGTGATAAGTTCTCTGGTCATCGAAGAAACTCAGGCGAGAGCACATACGACTGCTAACATAGCCGTGATGTGGATCAAGCGATATCCAATTAAGGGCACGTTCGTTTTGCTCATAATCTATATGGATTTGATGGATTCAAATCCAAATAAGTTAAAATCTTTAATAATTTTTTCCAATCTTATCAAATCCACATGGAATAGGAATAACTGAACAAGTCCTAAGTAGACAATACACTGTAACCAGCCTTATCAAACATCTCTTACATAGTTACATCTGTCTACTTCACTCTGTTTCTTGACACATCCCCGGGAGGTCAGGAGGTGTGGTTGTCTCGTGATGCTGCTACGACTTTAACATCAAACGATAATGCTATGTTTTATTATACAGTCACCGCCTTTCTATCAAATCCGTGTCTCAAGACTCAACAGGGACATGACCAAATAGGTCGACTAAAACATTAGTGTACCTCCAGAAAATGACCAACTAAACGACTAAACAAGGCACCAGTAGTGAGTGTTGTCTTGGCCCCTTCCATGAAAGGTACCCTTCCCTCTCCCATTTCTCTTTCATAGCGAGCGATGAAAAGGACAGCAGCAAGCCACTGTCTTCAACGCCAAGGTAAGGTATCCTAGTAGGATAATCCTACTGTGTTAAACTGTCCGCGGCAAATCGTGTAAAATATGGGATTTAGACTTAAGTTGACATTATTTGTATAGTGAAGTTTGAAATATACGATAATATACCGTAACCGCCGGAGAAAGTCGTCTACCTTAATAGCAATGGCTAAGATGTCCTCTTTGCATAAGTTTTGGATTGTTAATTAAGCAGTTTAGTCTCGTGTCTAAAATCTAGATTCTGAGCAAAAACTGATGAAGATATTTCAACCAAAATTTGAACTATGAGAAAAATTGATGGTAGTATTTGGATCTTCCATTTTAAGCATCTAATTTGATTTATTGCTCTTTGGGTCATAAGAAACCATCAAAACTATGTATCAATAACTTTCTGGTTTTTAAAGATCTAGCAAAAACTAGACTATTTGAATCCACCCAGTTTTCAATAGTTAAGAAATTGGGGGCATCTAAATAGACCCTAACAAGGTGCTTTTTGAGACATTTTTAAGACAAAAATTGTTTGCTCTGCGGCTCTGCATGTGCGGCAGCAGCAATAATTTTATAAATAGGTTGCCTTACCTTGTTAAATGGTAGTTTCGCTTGACTTTAATCCATATCGGCTTCTACAGTGTTTTGTCTCTATGGATTACAGCTGCAATAGTCCGAATAGCAAGCTTTAATCTGAAACGAACAACCTCAAGTTAGAGCATTTTAAAATAGTGCAAGTGGTAAGTGAATCGTAGCTCAGTGATAAAGGGCTCTATGGTATGAGCTGGCTAGTCCTGCCTTTGATTCCTATCGTTCCCAGGATTTCCCACTATTTGGGTGCGGAGTCCCTCTCCTGGTGATAGTAAAAAACGGTGTAAGTATGTGTGCATAAAAATCACTATAAAATCTTATGGTTGCCTTTGTTTTTTTAAAAAATCTGTAATTCTGCATGAACCACGTATACGATATTATTTCATTTCATAAGACAATATGCATACTTTTGGATTTAGCACATATATTAGAAGTGCTAGAAACCATAACCATATGTTTTTTTTGATAAATTTTAGTTTTGAGATTAGAAGTGCATTCTATTGAAGTAGAGGAAGTACAAACCGTAAAAAAACACATTTGTTTACTTGCAGGATTATATAATCTAGAGGGTAAACAAATACTTCCTCCGTCCACATGATTTAGTCATTTTGGATTTGTCCTAAGTCAAATTGTTTTAACTTTGGCCAACAATATATACAATATTAAATTATTTTAAACTAAAAGAGTTACATATTATTACGGTAGTTCAAGTCATTATGAATCTAGTAACTTTATTTTTATATTGTAAAATTTTATGAAACATTTGATATATCCGATCAAAGTTGATAGTGATTGACTTAGGACAAACCCAACACGACTACTCCCTCTGTCCACATGATTTAGTCGTTTTAGTTTTATCCTAACTCATACTCTTTTAACTTTGACCAATAATATATATAAGATTAAATTCTTTTAAACTAAAAAGAATTACATATTGTAGTAGTTTAAGTCATGATAAATGTAGTAACTTTATTTTTATGTTGTAGAATCTTATGAAGCATCTGATATAAATGTTCAAAACTAATAATGATTGACTTAGGACAAAATTCAAAACGACTAAATCACGTGGACAGAGTGAGCAATAAATCATGTGGACGAGGGAGTAGGGTCTTAGTCTCTTAGACGTGCTGTGGCATTGCTCGAGTATGAAAATTCTCAAAGTGCAGACACAGATTTCCCTTTTCTTTTTGACGCAGATGAAACTTTAGGATTCGGAATTGAGCCCCCACCTTGGCTTTCAGCAAGCCGTACCTTCCCTGGCCTGGCCTGGACCAGCAAGTCTTGCCTTGCTAGCGTAACCAGGCAAGGTTGGCAAAAACTTATTTGCATGGTCGACAAGGTAAGCTCGCTCAAGATCTCTAATTAAGCAGGACGTTTAGAGCATCTCCAACAGCTTAGGTATAATCATATCTAAATTTAGAGTTTAGATGGCTGTGAAAAAAATAGATAAGGACTAAATGGAAGGATCTATCCAACAAACTCTTTAAATATAGATGTTGACTGGTTCAAATCTCAACAAACCAATAAAATTTGGCCTCTGGACGTTGCTCGCGGGAGCCGAAGCCCACGCCGCCATCGCAACGTTGCTCGCGGGAGCCGAAGCCCACGCCGCCATTGCAGGGCCATCGCAGGACACTAGATCGTTTCCTTCCATTGTTGCAGCTGATTTCCGAAGCCGCCATCGCAGTCAAATCCGGCACCGACGTCACAGTCATTCCATCCGCCGCTGTCGCGAGCAACTCTAGCCGCCGCTGAGGCAGGCACAAGAACACCTGGCCGCCGTCGTTGCAGGTACATCATGCCGCCTCCATTTGTTGAGCTAGTCTGCCAGGCAACCAGGACATGTAAGTTGTAGCGCGTGACCTGTAAGTCTTCATGCTGAAAGGTACGACGTGGAAGCTGAAAGCCATGCACAGATCAGGACGTCTACTGTCTTGGCTCGTATTTGCTCCAAAAATCTTAAGGCAAAGCTGCAAACGGGACATCACCGTCGTGGTTAGTTGTCGCTGCAACGGTATGGAATCAGATGAAGAATTCAATCATTTTGTAATGAACGAGGTGATTGATCCCTCCTCTTCGGATGATGACAATGATCTGTTTTTTGGAGCCGCTCACATAATCGTTGATGATTTGGTTAATCATCCGGGTCGAATTGGTTCTGTTGTGGGACATGACGTAGTAGATCGTGAAAGACTACTACACCATACGCTTCTTTACAAAGACTATTTCTCAGCTAATCCTACATTCAAATCAAAGACTTTTAGACGCAAGTTCGCATGCTTTATATATTTGTTTTCTAATCTTAATTTAATGTAAATGTAGTCTTGCTAATTTTTTAATTGTGTCGTGACATAGGTTTCGGATGAGGCGACATGTATTCCTTCATATAATGAATGCTATTGAGGAACATGACAATTATTTTGTGCAGAAGCGGAATGCAGCCGGTACGCTAGGTCTATCTTGTCTGCAAAAGGTCGTTGCAGCTTTTCGTATGTTAGCTTATGGAGTACCAGCTGATGCTTTGGACGAGTACATTCGTATTGGTGAGAGTACCGCTATAGAAGCTTTGAGAAAGTTTGTTGTAGCTGTTGTTGAGGTATTTGGACAAGAGTACATGAGATTGCCTAATGAACAGGATACCGCTAGGTTGCTTGCAATTGGAGCAAGCAGAGGATTTCCTGGGATGCTTGGATCCATAGATTGTATGCATTGGAGCTGGAAAAATTGTCCTACTACATGGCATGGGATGTACAAGGGGCATAAAAAGGAGCCTACAATTATACTAGAAGCTGTTGCATCTAAAGATCTTTGGATATGGCATGCCTTTTTTGGCATGCCTGGTTCACACAACGACATCAATGTGCTTCAAAGATCTTCTATATTTGCAAGACTTGCTGAAGGACAAGGTCCACAAGTTAAGTACAACATCAATGGACATGATTATTCAATGGGTTATTATTTAGCTGATGGCATATATCCATCGTGGGCAACTTTTGTTAAGACCATTCCAGAGCCTCAAGGTAATAAGAAAAAATATTTTGCAAAGGCACAAGAAGCATGTCGAAAGGATGTTGAAAGGGCATTTGGGGTTCTACAATCTCGCTTTGGTATAGTTCGTGGGTCGGCTCGTTTGTGGGATGAAGACACACTTCATAATATAATGATGGCTTGCATCATAATGCATAATATGATTGTTGAAGACGAGCGGGATGAGTATGGGGCACAATATGGTTACAACTTCGACGATATGGGACAATATGTTTGTAACTACGACGACATGGGAGAAAGGGTGACAGTTTCACATAATGATGTACCTGAACTTAATGCGTTCATCCAAAATTATAAAAATATCAAGAACAAGGAAACACACTATGAGCTTAAGGCTGACCTGATCGAGCATTTGTGGCAACACCATCCTGATTTATACAATATTACTTAGTGTTTTATTTATTTTTAGTATTCCATTAAATAAATTAGTTGTAAAGCATTGGCACACTGCAGCTTTTTTTGAAATAAATTATGGTTGAATGTCACAACTGTCTCGAATGTGTTGTTTAAATTATGGTTGAATATCACAATTGTCTCTGAGTTCAATGGGAGGTTAGTATATCATATGATTGTTTATCTGGTACCAACAACGATGTGTGCTTTCACAGCCATTGTATATGTCACGGAACCCTTTTTGCCTTATGAAACCAGGGAAAGCAGACAGTAGAGATGAATTAAGTAATTTATTTCTGAACTTTCAAAGTGCATTCATGACCAACATACTGACCTTCAACCAGTAAAACATGTATCAAAGAATTATTGTTTAACTAAAAACAAATCTAAAAATAGCATATTGAGCTAAAAACTAGACAATTCTATATATTAAAGCATCTGCCAAGAATCTCATTCTGACGCCTTTCATAATATTGTTGTTGTTTGTAGTTCATGGTGCTCAAATCCAAACCAAGAATTCTCTCCTCTTCCATTTGTCTTTGGAACTCAAACTTTTCTTTCTCTAATTTGATCCTTTCCTCCTGGAGAGCAAAGGCTTTGTTGCACCTCACTTCTTTCTTCAACTCTTTATCGTGATCAGCTTCTTTCTTCTTTTCCATTAAATAGTCCACTGCTTCTATGGTCGAACCTTGTCGTAGCTTCTGTTTCTCTTTCTTCTTACCCTCAGGTCTTGCTGCTTGTTCACCATCCTGATTTATAACAGCAACAGGGCCATCTGGAGCGGCAAATGGTGTAGGAGAAGTAGCCAATGTCTTCTATTTCTTACAACTTGTCTTCTTTGCATTGCCAATTTCTTTGCGCCTATCCATCCACTTGGGCTTGTCCTTCAGAATCTTCCAGCAATGCAAGTATGAGAACTTCCTCTCCTTCGGGTCTTCGGCCTTGAACATTGCACAAGCATTTGCAATCTGCTCAAATGAAACCAAAATAAACAGTAACATGTTGTGCTCACAAAATATTATACTAGACTAATAATCATTTACCATACACTTGAACTACAACCTTGTCATCAACTGACCAACCACTATGGTTTCGAGCCTCAATCCTGGACAGACAACCACAAAAAACATTGACATCATGTTGTATAACGGACCAACGATTCATCAAAGATCCTTCAGAACGATTCGACTCGAACATCTTGTTATCATTGAAATACTCATGTATCCTTGTCCAAAGTGTTCCATGACTTTGATCAACTCCTTGAATAGGATCCATGCCCACATTCAGCCAAGCGGACACAAGCAAAATATCCTCCTCGTCTCTAAAATTTTTGCTTCTACCCTGACTACTCTTGGCTGTTGCACGTCCATGATGGCTTCTTGCATCAATAGGAGGTGTGGGATCTTGAGATTCCTCAACAACATTCACTAGTAGATCAGTGTAATATCCAGAGTCCAAAACACCTGTGACAAACAAAAAATATAATGAACATAACAGTTCTATCGAAATGGGTTCATTCTAGAAGGACATCAGAAAAAACTAAAAATATAAAGTCATGACATATTTGGATGTGTCAATCTGTTGAATGATTATCTGGAACTAAAATCAAACACAATCATTCCTTTTGGTTGGTATGCACTATTCCGGATACATGAAAAGATAATGAAAACTCACTTCTCATCTTACAGACAACAACACTCTGAGGAGGACAGTTAGCAGTAAGATACAAACCATCAATCTAAAAATCGTATTGGTTTATGAACAATATAATCCAGTCGGGTATGAATAATACCATTGAGCCCAACAATACAAACCCAAAATTCTGTCTGATGTGAAAAATAACAGTCATTCAAATAATACCAACACCTAATTGATTCGGGTATGAACAACCAGTGTTGCAATAGACCATATTTGCAGTCAGATATGTACGTTAGTGTCGGGGACCATAATTAGGGGTACCCTCAAGACGCCTAATTCTCAGCTGGTAACCCCCATCAGCATAAAGCTGCAGAGGCCTGATGGGTTTGATTAAGTCAGGGATCAGTCCATACGAGCGACTCGATCACGCCACGCCCGAGCCTAGCCTCGGGCGAGGGCAGCCGACCCTAAGATGACTCCGTCTCGCCTGAGGCCTCCTCTTTCACGGCAGACGCATCACCGGCTCGCCCGAGGCCCCGCCTTCGATAAGAAGTAACCCTGACTAAATCACCGCGCCAACCGACCAAGTCACCGGGGCGTTTAACGCAAAAGGTAAGACCGACGGGCGACCAGACTTCGCCAGAGGTGCCATAGGAGGCTCTGCCCGACCCAGGGCTCGGACTCGGGCTAAGGCCCCGGAAGACGGCGAACTCCGCTCCGCCCGACCCAGGGCTCGGACTCGGGCTAAGGCCCCGGAAGACGGCGAACTCCGCTCCGCCCGACCCAGGGCTCGGACTCGGGCTAAGGCCCCGGAAGACGGCGAACTCCGCTCCGCCCGACCCAGGGCTCGGACTCGGGCTAAGGCCCCGGAAGACGGCGAACTCCGCTCCGCCCGACCCAGGGCTCGGACTCGGGCCAAGGCCCCGGAAGACGACGAACTCCGCCTCGCCCGACCCAGGGCTCGGACTCCGCCTCGGCCTCTGCCGAACGACCTCCGCCTCGCCCGACCCAGGAGTTCGGGCTCGGCCTCTGTCATGCAGGACGGACTCGACCTCGACTTCGGAGGAGCCTCCACGATGCCCGACCTAGGACGCAAAACCGCCACGTCAACAGGAAGCGTCATCATCACCCTGCCCTGAGCTGACTCGGGTCGCAGAGAACAAGACCGGCGTCCCATCTAGCCAGCTCCGCCAGATAGGCAATGATGGCGCCTCACTAGACCATGACGACGGCGACCCTTGACTCCCTTACGAAAGCAGGGAGACGTCAGCAAGAGCACCGCTGTTCCAACAGCTGTCCCTCCATCAAGCTCCACTGCTTCTCCAACAGCCACGACGCCACACCAACAGGGTGCCAAGATCTCTCTGGCTGCCACCTTGGCATGTACTTAGGGCGCTAGCTCTCCCTCACTAGACACGTAGCACCTTGCTACACCCCCATTTTGTACACCTGGATCCTCTCCTTACGACTATAAAAGGAAGGACCAGGGCCTTCTTAGAGAAGGTTGGCCTCGCGGGAACGAGGGCAGGGGCAGGCGCTCTCTCGGGGCCACTCGCTCCCCTCACCCGCGCGGACGCTTGTAACCCCCTACTGCAAGCGCACCCGACCTGGGCGCGGGACGAACACGAAGGCCGCGGGAATTCTCCGACTCCCTCACGACCCGGCTCCGGCCACCTCGCTCTCGCTCTCTCCCCCCTTCGCGCTCGCCCACGCGCTCGACCCATCTGGGCTGGGGCACGCGGCACACTCACTCGTCGGCTCGGGGACCCCCCGGTCTCGGAACGCCGACAGTTGGCGCGCCAGGTAGGGGCCTGCTGCGTGTTGACGAGTAGATTCCCGTCAAGCTCCAGATGGGCAGTCTCCAACGACCTCTTCAACCCGGGACGGTGCTCCGTTTCGGGAGTCTTGAGTTCATGTCTTTCGACGGCAGCTACGACATGATACTCCTTCCACCGCCGCGCGACAGCGACAATGGTGGCGGACAGCCCGCCCGCCGGCGGCGGAATCGACGACGCCTTTCCCGCGTGGGGGAAGGACAACTTTCGAGCTCGCTCCGTCCTCTCCCTCGTCATCGGAGGAGGAGGCGGGGCAACCAAGGCCGAGCGGGAGGCTGCGCTCCGACAGCTGTCGAGCAAATCGACATCCCCAGTGCCCCAACGGAGGACACGCTAGGCGTCACCCTCGCGTTCGAGGCAAAGGCGAGCACCATCCCCCCGCAGCACGTCGACTCCGAGCAGGTGGACGACGCCAGCACGCTCACGAAGGGCCTGCAGGACGTCGCCCTCGTGCCCAAGACGACGGCGCGATCAGCCCCCGACGTGACTTCATCGCTCCTCGTCGACAAAAAGGTACCGACTGCTACCCATCTTTCGTCATTTCGACTTGGCCTCAACCCGCCTGGCGACCTCGCTTTGGCGGGCGCTCACGTTGAGGCGAGTGCAACCTCTCTGGGGTTTCGTGTGCGGTCGCCTTGGGACCGATTGACGGGTGTCTCGACCTACGGACCCTCTGGGTCCGAGGAAGATGACGACCCCAGCATCTGCTGGGATTTCTCCGGATTTGGCAACCCCAGTGCCATGCGGGACTTCATGACCGCATGTGACTACTGCCTCTCCGACTGTTCCGACGGCAGCCGCAGCCTTGACGACAAGGACTGCGGCCCGAGCCGCGAATGTCTCCACGTCGAGCTAGGGGATCCCTCCGGAGGCGGCTGTCTCGGCATGCCGGAGGATGGTGATCCCCCTAGGCCAGCGCCTCGCGCCGACATCCCGCGGGAGCTAGCTGTGGTCTCCGTTCCGGCGGGGGGTCACGACCCACAGCTCGAGCAAGTCCGCGGGGCGCAGGCCGGGCTCGATGAGGGAGCAGGAGCGCTCGAGGCAATCCACCAGAACATCGGGCAGGTATGGGCGAGCCAGCCCCCAGCCGGAGGAATACGTCACCTGCCCCAAGGTCTCCAGCACCGCATCGCCAACGATGCCAGGGACAGACCGCCACCCGCATCCGGCGGAACCGGTCAGGACCTGGCCGCCGCAGCGATGCTCCTCCGCGCGATGCCGGAGTCATCAACCACCGAGGGTCGGCGAATCCAGGGAGAACTCAAGCATCTCCTGGAAGGCGCTGCGGCCCGGCGGGCCGAGAGCTCTGCCTCTCGAAGGCAGGGGTACCCCTCGGAACCTCGTGCCGCGACTTCCCGACTCACGCGGGAAGCCTCGGTCTACACCGGGCGCACGCGCAACACCGCGCCTGCGGCCCCGGGCCACCTCGGCGACGAGCACCCTCATCGCGACCGTCGGGCCCGCCTCGACGAAAGGGTGCGCCGAGGTTATCACCCCAGGCGAGGGGGACGCTACGACAGCGGGGAAGATCGGAGTCCCTCGCCCGAACCACCCGGTCCGCAGGTCTTTAGCCGAGCCATTCGGCGGGCGCCGTTTCCGCCCCGATTCCGACCCCCGACTACTATCACAAAGTACTCGGGGGAAACGAGACCGGAATTGTGGCTTGCGGACTACCGCCTGGCCTGTCAACTGGGTGGGACGGACGATGACAACCTCATCATCCGAAACCTCACCCTGTTTCTCTCCGACACCGCTCGCGCTTGGTTGGAGCACCTGCCTCCGGGGCAGATTTCCAACTGGGAAGATCTGGTCCAGGCTTTCGCCGGCAACTTCCAGGGCACGTACGTGCGCCCCGGGAATTCCTGGGACCTCCGAAGCTGTCGGCAACAGCCGGGAGAGTCCCTTCGGGACTACATCCGGCGATTCTCGAAGCAGCGCACCGAGCTGCCCAACATCACCGACTCCGATGTCATTGGCGCGTTCCTCGCCGGCACCACCTGCCGTGACCTGGTGAGCAAGTTGGGTCGCAAGACCCCCACCAGGGCGAGCGAGCTGATGGACATCGCCACCAAGTTCGCCTCCGGCCAGGAGGCGGTAGGGGCCATCTTCCGAAAGGACAAGCAGCCCCAGGGCCGCCCGTCGGAAGATGCTCCCGAGGCGTCTACTCCGCGCGGCGCCAAGAAGAAAGGCAGGAGGAAGTCGCAAGCGAAACGCGACGTTCCCGATGCAGACCTTGTCGCCGCCGCCGAGCACAAGAACCCTCGGAAGCCCCCCGGAGGTGCTAACCTCTTCGACAAGGCACTCAAGGAGACGTGCCCCTACCATCAGGGGCCCGTCAAGCACACCCTCGAGGAGTGCGTCATGCTTCGGCGCCACTTCCACAGGGCCGGGCCACCCGCAGAGGGTGGCAGGGCTCACGGCGACGACAAAAGGGAGGATCGCCAAGCAGGAGGGTTCCCAGAGGTCCGCGACTGCTTCATGATCTACGGAGGGCATGCGGCGAATGCCTTGGCTCGGCATCGTAAGCAAGAGCGTCGGGAGGTCTGCTCGGTGAAGGTGGCGGCGCCAGTCTACCTAGACTGGTCCGACAAGCCCATCACCTTCGACCGGGACGACCACCCCGACCACGTGCCGAGCCCGGGGAAGTACCCGCTCGTCGTCGACCCCGTCATCGGCGACGTCAGGCTCACCAAGGTCCTGATGGATGGGGGCAGCTGCCTCAACATCATCTACGTCGAGACCCTCAGGCTCCTGCGCGTCGATCTGTCATCCGTCCGAGCAGGCGCTGCGCCCTTCCACGGGATCATTCCCGGGAAGCGCGTCCAACCCCTCGGACAGCTCGATCTCCCTGTCTGCTTCGGAACACCCTCCAACTTCCGAAGGGAGACTTTGACGTTCGAGGTGGTCGGGTTCCGAGGAACCTACCACGCAGTGCTGGGAAGACCATGCTACGCGAAGTTCATGGCCATCCCCAACTACACTTACCTGAAGCTCAAGATGCCGGGCCCCAACGGGGTCATCACCGTCGGCCCCACGTACAAACACGCATTCGAATGCGATGTGGAGTGCGTGGAGTACGCCGAGGCCCTCATCGCCGACCTGGAAAGCCTCTCCCGAGAGGTGCCGGACGTGAAGCGACATGCCGGCAACTTCGAGCCAGCGGAGACGGTTAAGGCCGTCCCCCTCGACCCCAGTGGCGACGCCTCCAAGCAGATTCGAATCGGATCCGGGCTCGACCCCAAATAGGAAGCAGTGCTCGTCGACTTTCTCCGCGCAAACGCCGACGTCTTTGCGTGGAGTCCCTCGGACATGCCCGGCATACCGAGGGATGTCGCCGAGCACTCGCTGGATATTCGGGCCGGAGCCCGACCGGTCAGACAGCCTCTGCGCCGATTCGACGAGGAAAGGCGCAGGGTGATAGGCGAGGAGGTCCACAAGCTGATGGCAGCACGGTTCATCAAGGAGGTATTCCATCCCGAATGGCTTGCCAACCCTGTACTTGTGAGGAAAAAAGGGGGGAAATGGCGGATGTGTGTAGACTACACTGGTCTCAACAAAGCATGTCCGAAGGTCCCCTACCCTCTACCTCGCATCGATCAAATCGTGGACTCCACTGCAGGGTGCGAAACCCTGTCTTTCCTCGATGCCTACTCAGGGTATCATCAAATCAAGATGAAAGAGTCCGACCAGCTCGCGACTTCTTTCATCACGCCCTTCGGCATGTACTGTTATGTCACAATGCCGTTCGGTTTGAGGAACGCGGGTGCAACGTACCAGCGGTGCATGAACCATGTGTTCGGCGAACACATCGGTCGCACGGTCGAGGCCTATGTCGATGACATCGTAGTCAAGACGAGGAAAGCCTCCGACCTTCTCTCCGACCTCGAACTGACATTCCGGTGTCTCAAGGCGAAGGGCGTCAAGCTCAATCCCGAGAAGTGCGTCTTCGGGGTGCCCCGGGGCATGCTTTTGGGATTCATCGTCTCCGAGCGGGGCATCGAAGCCAACCCGGAGAAGATCGCGGCCATCACAAACATGGGGCCCATCAAGGACTTAAAAGGCGTACAGAGGGTCATGGGATGCCTCGCGGCCTTGAGCCGTTTCATCTCGCGCCTCGGCGAAAGAGGCCTGCCCCTGTACCGTCTCTTAAGGAAGGCCGAGTGCTTCACTTGGACTCCCGAGGCCGAGGAAGCCCTCGGGAACCTGAAGGCGCTCCTCACCCAGGCGCCCGTCTTGGTACCCCCAGCTGATGGAGAAACCCTCTTGGTCTACGTCACCGCAACCACTCAGGTGGTCAGCGCCGCGATCGTGGTCGAAAGGCAGGAAGAGGGGCATGCTTTGCCCATTCAGAGGCCAGTTTACTTCGTCAGCGAAGTGCTGTCCGAGACCAAGATCCGCTACCCACAAGTCCAGAAGCTGCTATACGCAGTGATCCTGACGAGGCGAAAGCTGCGACATTACTTCGAGTCTCATCCGGTGACTGTGGTGTCATCCTTCCCCCTAGGGGAGATCATCCAGTGCCGAGAAGCCTCGGGACGGATCGCGAAGTGGGCGGTGGAAATCATGGGCGAGGCAATCTCGTTCGCCCCTCGGAAGGCCATCAAGTCCCAGGCACTGGCGGACTTCGTAGCCGAATGGGTCGACACCCAGTTGCCGACGGCTCCGATCCAGCCGGAGCTCTGGACCATGTTTTTCGACGGGTCGCTGATGAAGACAGGAGCTGGCGCGGGCCTGCTCTTCGTCTCGCCCCTCGGGAAACACCTGCGCTACGTGCTACGCCTCCATTTCCCGGCGTCCAACAATGTGGCTGAGTACGAGGCTCTGATCAACGGATTGCAAATCGCCATCGAGCTAGGGGTCCGACGCCTCGATGCACGCGGCGACTCGCAGCTCGTCATCGACCAAGTCATGAAGAACTCCCTCTGCCGCGACCCGAAGATGGAGGCCTACTGTGACGAGGTTCGACGCCTGGAAGACAAGTTCTACGGTCTCGAGCTTAACCACATCGCCCGGCGCTACAACGAGACTGCGGACGAGCTGGCGAAGATAGCCTCGGGGCGAACAACGGTTCCCCCGGACGTCTTCTCCCGGGATCTGCACCAACCCTCCGTCAAGATAGGCGACGCGCCCGAGCCCGAGGCACCCTCGGCCTCGTCCGAGGTGACCTCGGCCCAGCCCGAGCCATCCTCGGCTCAACCCGAGGAACCCTCGGAGCCCGAGGGCGAAGCGCTGCGCATCGAGGAGGAGCAGAGCGGGGTCATGCCAGATCAAGATTGGCAAACCCCGTACCTGCAATATCTCTGCCAAGGAGAACTGCCCCTCGACCGAGCCGAGGCTCGGCGGGTAGCGCGACGCGCCAAGTCGTTCGTCTTGCTGGGCGATGAGAAGGAGCTCTACCACCGAAGCCCCTCGGGCATCCTCCAGCGATGCATCTCCATCGCCGAAGGTCAGGAACTCCTGCGGGAAATACACTCGGGGGCTTGCGGCCATCATGCAGCACCTCGAACCCTCGTTGGGAACGCTTTCCGCCAAGGCTTCTATTGGCCGACGGCGGTGGCTGACGCCACTAGAATTGTCCGCGCCTGCGAAGGGTGCCAATTCTATGCGAACAGACCTGCCTGCCCGCTCAGGCTCTGCAGACGATACCCATCACCTGGCCCTTCGCTGTGTGGGGTCTGGACCTCGTCGGCCCTCTGCAGAAGGCACCCGGGGGCTACACGCACCTGCTGGTCGCCATCGACAAATTCTCCAAGTGGATCGAGGTCCGACCCCTGAACAGCATCAGATCCGAGCAGGCGGTGGCGTTCTTCACCAACATCATCCATCGCTTCGGGATCCCGAACTCCATCATCACCGACAACGGCACCCAGTTCACCGGCAAAAAATTCTTGGATTTTTGCGAGGATCACAACATCCGGGTGGACTGGGCCACCGTAGCTCATCCCATGTCGAATGGGCAAGTAGAGCGCGCCAATGGCATGATCCTACAAGGGCTCAAGCCCTGGATTTACAACAACCTCAACAAGTTCGGCAAGCGGTGGATGAAGGAACTCCCCTCGGTGGTCTGGAGCCTGAGGACGACGCCGAGCCGAGCCACGGGTTTCACGCCTTTCTTCCTGGTCTACGGGGCCGAGGCCGTCTTGCCCACGGACCTGGAATACGGCTCCCCGAGGACGAGGGCCTACGACGACGAAAGTAACCAAGCAAGCCGAGAAGACTCGCTGGACCAGCTGGACGAGGCTCGGGACAGGGCCTTACTACACTCGGCGCGGTACCAGCAGTCCCTGCGACGCTACCACGCCCGAGGGGTCCGACCCCGAGACCTCCAGGTGGGCGACCTGGTGCTTCGGCTGCGGCAAGACGCCCGAGGGAGGCACAAGCTCACGCCCCCCTGGGAGGGGCCGTTCGTCATCGCCAAAGTTCTGAAGCCCGGAACGTACAAGCTGGCCAACAGTCAAGGCGAGGTCTACGGCAACGCTTGGAACATCCAACAGCTACGTCGCTTCTACTCTTAAGATGTTTCCAAGTTGTTCATATACCCCGCACCCACGCAAGGTTTAGTCAACAAGGAAGGGTCGGCCTCGCCTCGGCAAGGCCCGACCCTCCCTCGGGGGCTAAAAGGGGGGAAACCCCCTCTGCGTCAAAATTTTCCTCGAAAAGAAAATCTCTTTTACGAGAACATCTTTCGTGCTTTTTGACTACTTCGAAAAGTGGGTCCTGGAAACGACGGGGTACACGTAAGCAGTCAAGGCTGACCGAGCCGAGGGACTCCTACGCCTCCGGGATACGGATACCTCACTCATCACCTTCTGCGATAAGTAACTCGCGCTCGGATAAGGTGAATCCGCGGATCGAACGAGTCTTTACGTACGGAAGCTCTTCTGTCGAAGCGATTCTTCGAGCCTTCTCGACCGAGTCGGTGACAGGGCCTCATGGACGGGTAAAAGTACGCGTAAGCGGCAAGGCCGACCGAGCCGAGGGACTCCCACGCCTCCGGGATACGGATACCTCACTCATCACCTTCCGCGAGAAGCAACTCTCGCTCGCACTAACATCCCTGCTACCGACAAAAAGTCCAGATACTCGAAACAAGAGGAAAAGAGACGCAGCTTTATAACGCAGCAAGGGTGTGTGTTCTGGCCTCGACGGCCGCACAAGGCCCACGCTACAAGACGATTTGACCCTGCAGGCTCGGATCTTGACGCTGGAAGAGGGCGATGACACCCTCGGCATCGACAGCACCTTCGGCAAGGCCCGACCTAGCCTCGGACGGCGACGCGGTCCGAGGGCCTCCGCTCCGAAGGACGACGTCATCACCACGCTCGAGCAATCTCTGCCAGGGACTTCTCCGAGAACCCGGCCCGAGCGGACGGCTCGGCCGGCCACCTCCGGAGCCTCGGCCGACCGCCTTCCGAGGGCACGAGCCCGGTCCGAGGCCTTGGCTGACCAGCTCCGGCGTCGATCCTGCCAACGGACAACTCGGCTAGGCTCCGGCCAACCAGGTTTCATTTCCGAGCCAACTCCGCCTCTGCTCATGCTGATATCGCTACCCCCGGCCTCGGCTCGTCGAAGAGCGGCCGAGGGGTCTCTTTAACTAAGCTAGAGGAGCCTCGGACAACAGGGCCGACCGAGCCGAGGGACTCCTACGCCTCCGGGATACGGATACCTCACTCGTCACCTTGACACGGGGCAACTCATGCTTGGTGAAGCGGTTCAGACAATCAGCAGACGAGTCTTAGTGCTCGGGAATAAGGAAAAAGCACGGCTCCGTGCCGTGGTTACATACATGTTCAGGCCCCGAAAGCCGAAAATGAACAAAAGACCCGGCACTCAAAGTGCCATTACAAACGGAACTCCAGTTCCGTCCCCGCGAGTACGGACAACCTCCCCGCCAGGGAAGCCCGTGGAGCAACAAGCTCTGGGCGAATCACCAGCAAACGCGGGACGCCCCTAAGCACCCCGGCAGATCCTCGCAGCCGTCCTCGCCGCGAACGCGAGGAGGAAGACGGAATGTTGCATCCTAGCTGGGCAGCAACAGTTCTCCTTCCCCGGCATGACTGGAGGATGTCTCCGCCGTGGGGCTAAAAGGCGATTGCCACCACCAGAAGCTGGAAAATGAGGTGGCCCGCCGACCCGCGTAGGAGGTGGGGCCCCGGCTCGCCTCGCTCCCCGCTCCGGCGAGGATGACGAACACCCTCAACACTGAGGGCGGGGCCGGGACCGCAGCCCGGTTTGCCCCTCCCCATTCGGGAGCTGGAGGCCACCGTCTTGGGTGATCACCAGCGGAGGGGAGCCGCTGGGCTGTGTGATGAAAATCCTTGAAGCCGAACGATGGCTGAAAGGTACCAACTCCCACGGAGTTGCGTTCCTCCAACGACGGGGCGAAAAGACGGCGGTTTCCCCCATCCGGGGGCTTGGAAGGTGGAAAGACACGATGCATAAGGCAGGGAGAGGGCATGGTCGCCTTACGAAAGGGTCGCCCTCCTTTTAAAGGCAACTCCCCCTGCTTGCGCCCCCAACCGTCACGGGCTGAGTCTTCTTCAACACGCCTCCAAAGCCCTCCCCCGCGGCGCGGGGGCTGGGACCCACAAGTCAGGAAGACCGGCTTCGAGCAGAGGAGGCCGAACCGTCGCGCACGACGCCCGCAACCACCCAGCGGTTACAAGTAACCCTCCACTTTTGCCCAGACCAGCGGGCGAAAGGGGCAGGCGGCCATGCAGGCGGCATGCAACCGCGCCAAGTGGACGCGCCTCTCTGACTCCTGACAGGCCAGCGCGACGGCTCAAGCCCACGCGTCGTGCAACTGGCGCGCCGGGTGCTGCATGCGAGCCGCTGTGCCACTCGCTCCACCACCGCACCTCCTCGATTGCGGAACCGATACCACGATTCGAGGCGACCCAGCCCGCGACCCAGCAGCGCCAGCCTGGCGCAGCAGTCAAACGCGGTCAAAAATGGGCCGGCAGTAATGACGGTGGCAGGCGCGCGAGAGCAGCGGTCACGCCATCTGCCAAGCTCATGTCCCATCCGGAGGCAGCAAGAGAACCCCCTCTCACGGCGTGAAGACGACGCGCCCGTGACCCGTACCTCGAACGGCTCGCGCACGCGCAACGGCAGCCTCGCCAGCTACTCGCCCCTGCGCATTAACTCCGCGGCCGGACAGGCGACGCTTCTAGCAGGAGCGGCTGGCGACGCTTCGCCTTCGCCAACACGACCACACCAAAAAAGGTACGCCACGTCGCTTGGTTTCGTATCCTTTTTTCCCTTTTCCTTCTTTCTCTATCTCTTGCAACAGGGACTGGGAAGGAGGATACCCCCAAAGGGATCCTTCCCCGTGAAGGAACTAGGCTCCGAGCCTCACTACTGATCAGGGGTTCGAAGGCTGGCCCCCCGAGGGGTTCAACAGCCGCCTCAGATCGCGTGGGCCCGACACCCACTACTGGTCAGGGGTTCGAAGGTCGGCCTCCCGAAAGGTTCCACGACCGCCTCAGGCTACTAGGGCTCCGCGCCCATTACTGATCAGGGGTTCGAAGGCTGGCCTGTCGAAGGGTTCACAGTCGCCTCAGACGCCGAGCGAGGGATGACCAGGGTACGTTCGATACATAACCAAGGCTCAGGCTGTGCTCCCGAGGTACCCTAGGATATTTCCGAGACCAGCGGGAACGACTCTGTAACGGAATCCCATCGGAGGGAGGCAACGAGCCCTCGGACCCCGTCGCTAGGGGACTGGGTCCGGCAGATCACCCGCAGGTACTTTTGGGCGTGCCTCCGGGCCCCTAGCCGACCCCCAACGAACGGGGCACGGACGTCCACTCAGATTACCCGATTGCAGCTCACCGGAGACACCATGTTCGGTGCCCATCGAGGGTAACATGGCGCTCTCCCCCCCTCCTCCTTGCGAAAAGGCGACGTAGGGGCGTATGTAAAAAGTCGAGTCTGTCCCTGATCGTCCTCTCGCTCCGTGCGGAGGCTCGGGGGCTGCTCTCGCAAACCCGGCTCCGGCCGAACCGTTGACAGCGTCAACATACCAGCCCGAGAACTTGGGCCCCGACAGTGCACCTGGGCCACGCCCTGCTCGCATGAGGGAACCGCCAGACCAGCCGAGGCATTACGCAAGGCATTAAGACCTCGAAGGAGTGAAACCACTCCTCCGAGGCCTCGGGGGCTACACCCGGCGGGTGCGCTCGCGCGCACCCACCGGAACAAAGTACCACCGAGAAAGGCTGGTCCCCTTGCAAAAAAGTGCGACGCAAGCCTCCAAGCGAGTGTTAACACTCTCTTCGAGGCTCGGGGGCTACTGTCGGGGACCATAATTAGGGGTACCCTCAAGACGCCTAATTCTCAGCTGGTAACCCCCATCAGCATAAAGCTGTAGAGGCCTGATGGGTTTGATTAAGTCAGGGATCAGTCCATACGAGCGACTCGATCACGCCACGCCCGAGCCTAGCCTCGGGCGAGGGCAGCCGACCCTAAGATGACTCCGTCTCGCCTGAGGCCTCCTCTTTCACGGCAGACGCATCACCGGCTCGCCCGAGGCCCCGCCTTCGATAAGAAGTAACCCTGACTAAATCACCGCGCCAACCGACCAAGTCACCGGGGCATTTAACGCAAAAGGTAAGACCGACGGGCGACCAGACTTCGCCAGAGGTGCCATAGGAGGCTCTGCCCGACCCAGGGCTCGGACTCGGGCTAAGGCCCCGGAAGACGGCGAACTCCGCTCCGCCCGACCCAGGGCTCGGACTCGGGCTAAGGCCCCGGAAGACGGCGAACTCCGCTCCGCCCGACCCAGGGCTCGGACTCGGGCTAAGGCCCCGGAAGACGGCGAACTCCGCTCCGCCCGACCCAGGGCTCGGACTCGGGCCAAGGCCCCGGAAGACGACGAACTCCGCCTCGCCCGACCCAGGGCTCGGACTCCGCCTCGGCCTCTGCCGAACGACCTCCGCCTCGCCCGACCCAGGAGTTCGGGCTCGGCCTCTGTCATGCAGGACGGACTCGACCTCGACTTCGGAGGAGCCTCCACGATGCCCGACCTAGGACGCAAAACCGCCACGTCAACAGGAAGCGTCATCATCACCCTGCCCTGAGCTGACTCGGGTCGCAGAGAACAAGACCGGCGTCCCATCTAGCCAGCTCCGCCAGATAGGCAATGATGGCGCCTCACTAGACCATGACGACGGCGACCCTTGACTCCCTTACGAAAGCAGGGAGACGTCAGCAAGAGCACCGCTGTTCCAACAGCTGTCCCTCCATCAAGCTCCACTGCTTCTCCAACAGCCACGACGCCACACCAACAGGGTGCCAAGGTCTCTCCGGCTGCCACCTTGGCATGTACTTAGGGCGCTAGCTCTCCCTCGCTAGACACGTAGCACCTTGCTACACCCCCATTTTGTACACCTGGATCCTCTCCTTACGACTATAAAAGGAAGGACCAGGGCCTTCTTAGAGAAGGTTGGCCTCGCGGGAACGAGGGCAGGGGCAGGCGCTCTCTCGGGGCCGCTCGCTCCCCTCACCCGCGCGGACGCTTGTAACCCCCTACTGCAAGCGCACCCGACCTGGGCGCGGGACGAACACGAAGGCCGCGGGAATTCTCCGACTCCCTCACGACCCGGCTCCGGCCACCTCGCTCTCGCTCTCTCCCCCCTTCGCGCTCGCCCACGCGCTCGACCCATCTGGGCTGGGGCACGCGGCACACTCACTCGTCGGCTCGGGGACCCCCCGGTCTCGGAACGCCGACAGTTAGAGACCAAAAATTGTAAACTGCACGCACAACTTCAATTGAGATTCATTATTTTCAATCTATACATTCAAACAATGAACATATAGTGTACAAATTGATTACTTGAACGGACTTACTAGTGTAGGGTTGCAATCCATCAAATTGAGAACAATTTTCCATCGGTCCGACCACACAGTCCTCGATTCGGCGTCCTGGCTCCAAATCCGCCCGTCGTGGTGGCATCTGGGAAACGGGAGCAGAGCGGCCTGAAGAATGGGCGAGCAATCAGCGACCTACAGAGGGTTTAGGGCACAGCCGCCGTTGGGGTATCCACTGCGCACGCGCGCGGATGCGGGAGGCCGGGAGCAGAGCAGCGCGTGACGGCGGCATGCAACAACAGAGGAAATCACAGGAGGTAGGAGAGAGCTCGGGAGCGGAAATCTCAGCAGCGGTGGGAGGGCGCGAAGATAAATGGCGAGTCCCACAGCCTAGTCAAAGATGCCGAGCGATGGATACTCGATACCGAGATAGATAAAAGTGCGATGATTATAGCGAGTCTGTTGGAACAAGTTTCGCCGAGTTTTTCTTTTTTTTGCCCAGTATGCTGTTTTGTCTAGGCTGTTGGAGATGCTCTTATAAATGGTCGGGAAGGCAAGGCAAGGCAAGGCAACGCAGATCACAGGAGCTAGCAAAGAATCCAACAAACGAAATCCAAGCGGGCCCCAAGGATCTATTGTTTTCACCGTCGTCACGGAGGGGAGGGGGGAGGGTTACCTCCGATCCGGGCATTTCTCGCCGTAGGATAGGGACCTTTCCGCTCGAGACGTGACGTGATGCCCGATTGATTTATTATTACCCAGCTGCTGGCCATTTCGCGCGGTGATCGACCCGATCGCACGCACGCACGCGCGGACACAGCACTGGTCACAGACTGGATATGTTTGGTTGCCTGGTCCAGCTTGAGCCTGGCTCAGTGAGAGAACCAGGCTCAAGGGAGCCCGTATATAATAAGCCAACCTAAAATGTTTGGTTCCTTGGTCAAAATAAACCTGGCTCATATAACACATTGTTTGGTTCTCATTTTTTTAACTTGGCCCAATTGGGTTACCACCAATTTTGATGTGTTAGATACAGTTATCGCCAAATTTCAAAATTTTAAACGTTATTAAACAAATTACAATAGTTTTGAACTAAAAATATGATTGACCCATAAATTGAACTAATTACAATCATCTAAATATGATTTACACCCATAGATTACAACAAATTTTGAAAAATACTCCATCAGGTCTCTGGGTCTCTGTATAGTAGGAGCAACTTACACATACAGATACAGTAGGAGCAACTTACCAGTATAGAAAAATTACAACAGATCCTTTGTAATACAAAGGATCCTTTGTAATACCCCCATAAGGGATATAGATACAGTAGGAGCAACTTACTAGTACAGAAAAATGACCATAAACATTGTAAACAGATCCTTCTGATGAATTACAACAGATTTGAACTAAAAATATGATTTTGAAACATAAATTAAACTAATTACAATCATTTGAATAAGATTTACAACCATAGCAACTTACCATTAGAGAAAAATGACTATGAATTATAATAATCTGAATTAAACAGGAGCTTGTGTTACCATGCTAGTTGTAATTAGTTCATATGATTGTAAACAGATCATGGTAAACACCTCCTGCTAGTTGTAAACAGATCATGGTAAATAGATCATTGTAAACAGATCATAAACAGATGATCTTACAAATTAGTTCTTCGTTCATATGGTTGGTTTTCAGACATAACACTCATCATCAGTTAGTTCATCACCTTTTTGCCGATGATTCGGCCTCCGGCAGCATGAGCGACGTACACGTAGTAGAAATGGCAAACAAATGCCAGGGGTTCTTCTCAGATAGCTCTACCAGAAAGGAAGCATACGCAATGCCCGGAGCAGATGGTTCTGGAACTGCGTGACCTTGCTACCTGAACCATTCCAGATCCCTGCCGAGCGGCTCCGATCTCTCCAAACCAGTATCCCTGAACTCGGCATCTGGAAACATGTATCAAATGAATCAGCAAGCATGCACGCAGCATCGTTGTACTGTACGAAAAACTCGAAAAGACACCGAGGAAAAGAGTATCACCGCACTGCACTCACACCAGGGGACGGCGACGCGGTCGACGATGGCCTCAAGCGTCTGGAAGATGAGCTTGCTGTCGACGAGGAAGCGGAGGTACCCCTCGATGGTGGTCTGCCACTAGGCGATGGGCGGCTCCAGGGGCGCCTCCTTCGTGCCGTCCCTGGCCTGGTCCCTGGAGTGCAGCCGCATGGCCGCCGCCCGCATCTCCTCGGTGAACGGGGCATCGACCTCCTTTTCTCCCGCGGCAGGGGAGTGAACTCTAGAGAGAGGCGAGAGCCGCGGCGGCGGCGCTTGCGAGTGAACTCGAGAGGCGAGAGACGAGTGAACCCTAGCGCAGTGGGCGAGCACGGGCCAGGCTGATGCGCGAAGGAAGTTACCAGCGTTTCAATTGGGCCTGGCCACGAAGGAAGATACGGCTCGCCTCAACCAGGCCCTCAAGCTGGGCCAGGATACCAAACATGGCATGCTTGTTTCAACTGGACCTGGCCGTGCGCTGGGCCAGGCAACCAAACGCATCCAGATTGGCCTGTCCCTGACGTGACGCGAACGTGTCACGTACGAACCCGTCCATCCATGTTCTTTCGCACTCACGGTCAGGGCTCATTGACTCGCCGAGAAAAAACAACAATACGAGTGACGACGACGCGTCTACTACTCGTATGAAAAGTGTAGGAGTATCTACACGCCTTTACTCTCTGCTGTCGCCATCAATGTCCCGGTGGCCGGGTGTTCAATGAGGAATTGATGAATCGGTTCGTGGTTGTCCGCACGCCCGGACTGACTTACAGTAAGCAGGAAGCGAGATGAACAGAAGTACAGAACCAACCTAATGTGCCTAATGTTAAAAATTAGTGCAAGAGCCCGATACCCATAGTAATAACCATATCATAAATTACATGTGTGTAAGGTTTCCCGGTAACTCACCAGCCTTAGTAATTCATCAGAAAAGCTGATGTGTGTTTCAGTTATTTTATTTCTAGTGGAGCCTGCATTTTTATAGGGGGCACTTAAATTGGTTTCAGTATTATTTTTTTTACATACGATTAGTCATATAGTAAATTGGTTATTATTATGTTGAATAACATGTTTTTATTTTCAAAGCGGAGACAGCGCAGTAATGTGTAGTTTATAAAAAGAAAACTTAGATTCGTTTACGATATTGATAAATTGGATAGTTTTATCGTCAACCAACACTACAGGAATTCGAAGCATTCCCATCAGCTACATTAATTCTCGTCGGCCAGCGCACGGGCCGACGGAAATAACGTAATCCCCGTCGGCCAGAAGAAGGCCGACGGCGATTAATTAATGCCCGTCGGTCAAAACCCTAGCCGACGACAATTAAATAATTCCTGTCGGCCAGTCAACAAGGCCGACGGGAGTCACTTAACTCCCGTCGGCCCCGTACTCCAGCCGATGGGAGTTATTCGAATTAACCGCCCGGCCAGTCAACATTTCTCTTTCTTCTCTCTTTCTCTCTACCGAGCAGCCGCCGCCTCTCCCGCCTCCGCGCCCACCATGCCCGCCCGCCCGCCGTCGAAAGCCGCCCGGCCGCCGAAAGTCGCCCGGCCGCCCGCCGCTGGTAGCCGCGCCCCCACCGGTCGCCGCCCACCCACCCCCCGCGCCCGCCCTGCGCGCCCGCCCGCCCGCCCGACCGGTGACCGTGGATTCCTGTAGTGAGTCTATTAGTTGCCGCAAGTAAGCACGGGTTTCTGTGTAATTTAATTCAATTCAGTCATTTTATCTTAATAATTTTGTGTTTTTTTTCGTTGCGGACAATGTATACATGTACTGATCACAAGACATCGTCTCATCAACGGAGGAGGCATCATCTGGTCATAACACCCAAAATTCTATTCAGGGATCTATAAAAAAGATTCACCAAAAATATTTGGAAGAAAATATCTTGTGATAAGGTTTTCTTACCTTTGGGGCCACTTCTCCTAAAATGTGTGTTTTCAAATACAAGGACAAGATCATTATATAAATTAACTTATCCTTTGCAGAATTATATACTGAGTAATATTCACTAAAATATTTTTATCTATTCATAAAGGATATATATTAGAAATTATGCTTCCTAAAATAAATAATTTTGTGTGTATGGGTTACATATTAAAAACACTTGCTTAAACAAGATAATAAATATATGAATAAATAAAACTAAACTATGCATCATGCCGGAGTTTTTGAGTATGCACCTAACTTTATTTGAAATTTAAAACTAAGCTTTTAATTTCAAAAACAAAATGGAAATGAAAACAAGAAATAGAATAAAAAAGACCTCTTTTCAGCACCTAGGTCGAAACCCTAGCCTCGGCCTGCATCCAACTCCTTTCATTTGCGCCAGCCCAGCCTGGGGTGGTCAGCGCTGACATGATGGGCCCACGCGCCGGCTTCACGGACTTAACCTCCCACGTGCGCGTCTGCATGGTGGGCCCGTCGGGTCAGCGTCTTCACCCACGCACTTGTAATGTTGCTACCGCTGCGAGTGGGACCGCCATGTTAGGACTCCCTTCTCCTTCAAAGCACATCCATGGTTGTTGGGATCTGGCGGATTCAGGGGAGGAGTTTGTTAGGATTTGGTCACCGGATCTGCGTCGCCGTGTGGTGTATAAATATGTGTGTGTCGCCCTTGTCTATTCCATATGTGCTTCAGAGGAAACCTCATTGTGTGCTGGCGGAGGTGAAGAGAGAGGAAGGAGCGTTGGTGTCGCCATCGTGCACCCGTGTGCACACCGGCATCAGGGCCTCGGCGACCAACCAGGGGTGCTCCCTAGCACCCCTAGGTCACATGGAAGGTTCCCGTGCCCTCACTAGGTGGCGCCCATGACGAGTTGGTGTGTCATGTGTGTTCGTTGGCCGGAGAAGACGCTCCGCTGCAGACCTGCCTCCTCCGTGGACAGCTGGTCCTACTGCACAATTACTAGTGAGTGGCCCTCAGATGTGTTCACTGTTCACTGCTCGCTCCTCAACGTTTAGCACCCGTTTGTTCAGAGAGTTGGGGCGTAGGGCGTCAGAGGGGCACCTCGCTGGCTATGGTGTCGCCGGCTCGGTGTAGATGAGAGAAATAGAAAAGGGAGTGTGCTTGCTATGAATCTCGCAGTAGACGACCGAGATTAGATCAAGCCCTTGCCGATTCGTGGGATGACTGGGACCATCCGATTGGGATTGTGCGAATGGGATGCAAATCCAACTTAGGGCTTGCTCAGTTATTTTCAATCCATATGGATTGGAGGGGATTGATACGGATTGGAGGGGATTTTGACTTACTAGGAATTGAAACCCCCTCAATCCCCCTCAATCCATATGGATTGGGGTAGAACCGAACAAGCCCTTAAGGGATCAAGGTTGATCTGGGGTTGTTGATCATAGATCCTGCGGCCTAGAGAGCATACATGTTCGTGATTTAACCGTAACCATAGATCCTGGATCCAACGGCTCAGAATCCACCATACCCCTTTGCCGAACAATTTTTCTAAAGAGCCCCTACCCTTTTGACAAACCAACCTATCGTCCTCCCTCAATTGAAAATAATCACAAGAAGGTCCCTGGTATTTGCAAATAAGCCTTTATAAAGTTATTTTGGGTATAAAATTAACAATACAATATTCATAAAACTTTGGAAATTCATATCTCTCACATTTAAACTCTGATTTAGTCCGTTCACGTTGCGTTAGCTTCGTAATAAAATTTCCTACGTAGTAACATACATTATTTTGTCAGGTCACATATTTTATAAATAGATATTTAGTTAACCTATGTTTAGTAGATTAACCTTCCTAATCAAAAGTTAAACTATCAATAATTATAATTCGACTAAAAGTATGAACTCTTTAGATATAACTTGGATTAGATGTTTATTTGGAATATCTTTCTCACATGATTTATGAAATCAACGTAGAACCTAGTTTTTATAGTTAATCACATAGATCTTTCAAAAGCTATATTTTCCTAACAATAACTCTGATTTTAGTGGTTCTCAAACCTACGATCTCGTAGTGATGCGTAGAATATTATTACAAAGTTTGTTCTTATACTTTGGTGTAATGTTACCATATCCATTTTTTGCTCGATTATTTGTATTGTTACAAGTAGAGGCGTGGTGACGAGGAATCTGCACCAACATTGGAGGAGTACTTGGATTTGCAAGTAAAGGCAAATTGTGTCCTTGGTCACTGTAATGTCCTGAATTTGGGGGTATCAAATTTCTTCTCCAGTATTCACCAAATTCAGTTGTTACCTTCTTTATCTCTTTCTTTTTTCGCTCCTTCCTCCCATTTTTTCGCTCCGCGCCATATGTAAGCAAAGCCCTAAGGTGATATCATTGTTGCATCATGCTAGAGCATATTTATTTTTGTTTGATGTCGTGCCTAGGTGTGCATCCATTAGAAGAATGAATTTGATTAGAAGGTAACGAGATCGATTAGAGGAGAAGCAGCCCTGGCCCGGTGCTCCGACCCGGCGCGCGGCCCAGCCCGGCCCTCAACGCGTGGCCCAGCCGCCTCCTTCCCCCATGCATGTCGAACCGCCCCCACTCCCCTCCCCCGCACACCCATGATCTAGGAAGAGAGAAACCACCCTTCTCCCTCTTTGTCCTCTCTCCCACTCTTTCCCTGACCTCGCTTGGATCGCCAGAGAGTTGCGGTAGCTATCGTTCGTCGTGCTCGTGGTAAGCCTCCTCCCTCTCCTCTCCTCCTCCTTCCCTAGTGTGTCCCCCTATGCACGCCCTCCCCCGGCGCACAGCCCCTCCCCGGCGGCGGCCCTCCCCATCGGCGCGCCCTCCCCGCCCGGCCCGTCCCCCGATGCGGCACCCTCCCTCGCGCGGCCTCGGCCCCAGCGCGACGCGCCCTCCTACGCCTCGGTGAGCCCTCCCTGCTGCGAGCCCCTCCCCCATCGCGGCGCGCCCTCCCCTGCCCCAGCGAGCCCCTCCTTAGTGAGCCCCTCCCCTGGCACGGCGCGCCCTCCCTTGCCTCGACGAGCACTCCCCGGCGCGGCCTGGCCCCAGCCCCTGCACGCTCCCTCCCCGCAACCTCGACCCCCTGCCCCTGTCCGGCTCCCCGGCGACACCCCCGGCGCGGCCCCCGGTGTGGCAGTCTCGGTTGTGGCACCAGCGGACGGTAGCTCGGCGTGCAGCCCCTACCCCATGCGCGCAGCCCCAACGTGTGTGCCTTCGGCGCGCTTCGCGCTTGCCATTTGCCACTTCGCACGTCTCGTAGAGTTTTAATTTTCGCCTGGGTCATGTGTCATGTCGCGCGCTTTGCCGCGCGATGAGCTTTTAATTCACCTAGGATCGTGTATGATAATTAAAGTGCGTAGTGGAACGGCGACTAATCGAGTATCAAACTAATCAAGATCTAGCATCAATTTTATTTGCGCGTTGCATGAATATCGATTAATATAATCATGCTGAGATAAATATTTTAGTCCATAACCGCTTAAGGTAATCGCTATGTCTCTCGGCTGTAGCTTTGGCCATCGTTGTTTCTTTTCTCGCATAGTCGTTAATGCGAGGCCTACGCCACATGTCTGTTTAATTGATATGTTTTGTTATATGATGTATTGTTTCCCTCTATGTTAAGAATGTGGAATGTATGTTTGCACTCGTATAGATAACGGTCCGTTGGCGAAATCTGAGGAAATTGTAGGAGAAGACCCTGAGCAGCAGCTGGTTGGTGAAGGCAAGTGTCCTCTGACCTATCTATGTCCTACATATTTTATAATTCGTCTCCCCGCATTTACATAATTTATACCTAAGGATTTAGTAGTCTTTGTTCATCCTGTCCTTAATCACCAATTTGGGTTGGATTATTTTTGGATTAGCTCTATGCTAGCGCTTTACTATAATCAATGAATATGATGAGATTATTTATGATATGATGTTACTTCTGGATATGATGATGGCATTGTGATACTTAAGGGGGCTCGAGCGGTTTCTCGAGTGCCTCTCTATAAGGACTGTTTCGTTGGATGACCACCCGGGATAACAATACAACCATGAGGGTGAAATGGGACGCCCTTAGCTGATTAATTAAAGGAACTGAGGTGTGGTTTGCTTTGCCATCGTGCCGTCATTGGAGCTCGGTGTATGCGGCTCGCTCTGCCGAGGGTGGTTTGCAGCTTGGGGAGGAGTGCGGTACATTTAGGAAACCTAACGGACGACTGTATCCTCGGGGAATCTTTGTAAAGGCTTCGTAGTTAATCCCTAGCCGCTCACCTCGGGAGTGAACAAGGGTCTTGCAAACCCGAGCTAGAGAGGAAATCACTGCTTGTGCGTAAAGTGTGCAACCCTGTAGAGGGTTAGAAGCTAATATATCAGCCGTGCTCATGGTTATGAGCAGTCTTGGGTGCTCCTTTGATTAGAGATACTATGATTACAAATGATGATGAGGTCAATAATGGTTTTGATGGTGATGATTATGATTATGGATTCTGGTATTCTTTCCTTTTGGAGGGAGTACCGTTGGATTAATAACTTGGGATTAATGCTAAAACCTACCTCTCTACTAGTAATAATTACTTGACCAACTAAAAGCTGCACTGAGCTTCACCCCAAATACAGCTAGTCCGCTTTAGCCAAACGAGACAATTGGTGAGTATGTTGATGCGTACTCACCCTTGCTTAAAACACCAAAACACTAGGTTGTCCACATTGCAACCCCTGCTCAGGAGAAGATGAAGTCGTGGCGGAGGATTTACAAGAGTTTTAAGACTATGATGAGTTCTAGGCATGGGTTAGCGGTAAACCCCCAGTCCGTTGCATGTGAAGGCCGTGTTTTACTATGTTTCATTTTCTCTCTTTGATCTATGTTTAAGACTATGTGGATGTCTCGAACATCATGGTGTAATTGACTTAATACCTTTTTACGTTATTATTTGAGCACTATGTGATGATGTCCAGTTATGTAATTGCTATGTACGTGAATTGTTGATCCTGGCACGTACATGGTTTGCATTCGGTTTGCCTTCTAAAACCGGGTGTGACATACAACTTATGTTACACCCCCTTAGTCAAGTTACTTAATAATCTAGTTATCATTTATATATATATTTTCGAAAGTTTACTGCATCGATAAACTAAAATGGGATGTTGTACAGCCCTATGGAACACCTTGATGGAGTGTGGGGGTTTAATAAAATGGATTGGAAACCTCGACAAGAAGTCCTTCAGCACGACAAAAGCGACCTACCTATAAGTAAATGCATCCTTAATTAAACTACTGATATTAAGTAATCGCTTAGTGATTGTTAAGTCAGTAATTTCTAACTTTCCACAATTAAAGAACAACACTTATGCAATAATTGTCTAGTTACTCAGTATTTTTTATAGCCTAGTACCTTTTTAGTTGGTATCAATCTGAATTATATGTGCCAACGTTCAAATTATAGATAATTTTCCCCTAAGTATCACCTAAGATAATGCTCTCATGAAATTATCCTTTCAAGTGATGTGTGGACCTTAAAATTCCAAGTGCATGTTTCCTACAAGTATTCAAAACTTGTATGCACACTTTTAGGGGAGGTTACTCTATAGTTTTATTTCTTTGAGACTAACACCTTCTCGAGATTATCATATGTGTAGTAGTCTCAATGAAGGAAAATGGAATTCCAATAGATAGACAATGTCCTTCCACTGCAAAGATGATAGTTCTTCATTCGGTATCACCAAGTAAATTTTCAATAGGTCCTCCTCATGATCATCTTTCAGTTGGTATCATTTACATGTCTTGCCCACTTGAATAGACTATGTTAATTTGTTAGATTTTATTTGCCTCGCCCCTCATGTTGCCATTATGCTTATCTTTAAATGCCATTCGATATCTCTAGAATATCCTTTATGATATAAATATGCATAGAAGAAGGTGAGTCCAGTCTATTAATCACTATATCAAATTGACTTGGTTTCCTCTTTCCGTTTGTTAAAAATCGATGTTTTCTAAACAGGGAGAGTTTTTTACAAGGGGAGTATTTCACATTGGGGAGATTACTTCACCAAATGGGGAGAACTTTTTTTAAGGGAGAAAATATTTTTGAGAGGCCACAAGTTTTTTGTTCATTCCTATATGCTTTTAATGTATTCCTTTCAGTGTCTGATTTCATAGGGGGGAATTTGAAGACCAAAGAAAACCAAAGTTTATCAAATACCAAACTCACTCTTAAAAATTCAAAAGCTTTCAAGTGGTTGTTTGTGTTGGTTTCGGTCCAAAATAAGAAGATTGTGGATTATGGAGTTAGTGGGAGGCTTAAATCCATAACACACATTATGGTGATAGTTTGCATAAGGAATAATGTTGATCAAATGTTTACATGACCACATAACTTTCAATTTGTATGACATATATCTTGTCCATGTAAATGCTTCCTAGCAAGTAGATTGCCTTCTTTCATTTGGTATTTCATGTATTTGCTTGATTTGGTTGTGTTGTCATCAATCACCAAAAGGAGGGAGATTATAAGGAAAATGGTCCACGATCTATTTACTAAAGAGATTTTGTTGTTTGATGATGAACATAACCTATGGACTAATGTGTTTGCTAGTGTTTATGTTTATAGTTCACAGGATGTAGCGTGGACTTGGACTAAGGGCCTGTTTGTTTTGGCTTTTTGCTGACGAGATTTTCTAAAAATATAACCGTGGGAAGAATCTAGATATGGGAAGAATCTGAGTATCATGGGGATTACGTGTGGAGGAAAATGAAGGTGTCCGTAGGGTTTAGGATTTAGAAAGTGATGGATTCTTACTATCGTGGTGACTCAGCTGATTCTGTGTTCAGATTGATTTCGGATAGTTTTTAACAAAATGATTGTTACAAAAGCGGGCTAAAAAGCTAGGCATTTGAAAATCTGGGAACGAAATGGTGATGCCTAAGAGGGGGGGGTGAATTAGGACTTCTAAAAACTATCTCTAAACTAGGCCACAATTAAATGCCTAGAACAAAACCTATGCAAAAAACAATCTAGAATGTGCAAACTAGGTTTTGTCTAAGTGTTGCTATCTTTACCGCAAAGCCTAAGTTTCAATCCTAAATATTCTAACTAGAAATGAGAGATTGAAAGTTAATTACTTAATCAAATGCGGAAGGTAAAGAGCTCGTAGAGAAAGCAAACTCTCATGGATGACGTCGGTATTTTTACCGAGGTATCTGGAATCACGTAAGGTTTCGACTATTCCTCGTTGGTTCCCATACGCAAAGGATAGCCCACGTGAGGGCCAAGCATCTTGGTCGAGTAACTTCATAGAGAGCAGTGGGCCTTCTCCACGCACAAGTGGTGCTCCGCTTCTGGCTCCTCTTGGATGCTCCCCACCATCTCCACTATTAAGCTTCCGGCCAAAACGACACGGGTCTCATTCCCTCCGGTACACGGTGGCGGCTGTGACACAAACTCGATTGTCACGGTCTCGCAAGACACTTGCCCCACTCGGTACAATTACAATGGCTCACGCAAGAGACAAGGGGTTGTGTGTTTTTTCTAAACTCACCCAACTAACTAGCATTCACCTAGAGTAAGCGCATAAGTGGTCTAACTAACATAAGCACTTTGCAAAGCACCTACGCTAATCACTGAGTGATTCTGTTAAGCACTTGAGTGTTTGAGCACTTAGAAATATCTACAACATGTATTGGTATGTTGCTTGGGTCCCACACCTTAAAATGGTCGGTTGGGTGAAGTATATATGGGTCCCAACTCAAATATAGCCATTGGAGAAAAGCTGTTGCTCTCTGCGGCACATCAGACGGTCCGGTGGTAGGCATCAGATAGTCTGGTGCTCTGTCCGGTGTGCCACTACCCGTTGGATCTGTCAGGTGACCGTTGGGCTATTAGCCTTGCACTGGATAGTTCAATGTCACACCGGATAGTCCGGTGGCTCTCCTCCATAGTGCTACCAGTTACTAGCCATTGGGCTACAGTTCCCTGGTGCACCGGATAGTCCGCTAGTGGCAACACTTTCTTCATGTCTTAGACTTTGCTTGGTACTTGTTGATCTTCACTTATGGTCTTCTTAATGTCTTCTTTTGAGGTGTTGCTTCTATTGGGGCCTTCATCTTTCGAAGATCCTCAAAAAAACATTTAAACATTGATCGTCAACATGTCCTTAAGTGTCGCAGGAGCTTCAACGCTAGAATACCTTTCGAGCAGAGGTGTAGAGAAAGATGAAGGTGTGAGCTTCGTCATGACAACAAGGAAACGAGGACAGAGGATCGATAAAGCCGGGAGAAGGTGTCCATATGATTCCATGGTCGAAGCACTAAAGGCAAAAGACAATATTGCCCTTGTGTTATTCTATAAATCATATGTAATGGCTTGTGAATATGTTTGTAATTTTATACGAAACTATACGTTCCCCTATAAATATAGGAATAGTGCCCTGCATAAAGTACCTTTTGGAGGCTGGATAATTAGCTTTTGTAATCTATCTTCTGGAATACATTTGTTCTAGATTGCTTCTTAGAGCCTAAGGTACGATTGTAAATTTATTATATGAAAAGGAATAAACAAGGTATCAAACATTTCAAATGAGTTAACTTGATTAACTTATCTACATCTCTTATTTATTCATCTATGTATTTACATATGGTTCATTTCATCAAACTTTAACCTCCATCCTCGAATAAGTTATCTCGAAAGGATAATTGTTTAAGGACGAAGGTTAACTATCTTTTTAACACTGTGTTGCCTTGTTTTCAACTGTGTTTAGCAATTAAAAACAAGTGACCAACTTTGGTGCCCACCTCCGGTGAACTCATTTATGACCACGTTTGCCATGCCGCCGAAGAAGACAATAGTGCTCGGTGCTATCCTCGCACCCTTGGACACCAACCAAGACGGAATTCTCCTAAGAGAGGCTCGAAGCCAGAAGAGAAAAGCTACCAGCCCAACTCCACAAGATGATGAGCTGGATTAGGAAATCAGCAACCTCGAACCCATCCATCTACAAGTGGAGAAAAGAAAAGAAAAAAATGCTTCATTTGTTCGAATTACAGAAGAAGATCGACGAAGCAGATAAAGAAATGCGAAACACTACGCATGATATTAAGCACCAAGAGTATCAGCAACACCAAAGAGACCTTTGGCATGAAGGCCCAAACCATGAAGACATATGGTATGAAGCTTTTAACCATGACAATTTTGCTTACGATGATGCTTCTCCTTTAGCTACAAAGCTATAGGTAGTACCATGGCCACCTTCATACAAGCCACCTCAGTTGCCTATGTACGACGACCACTCTGATCCAAAGCAATTCCTTATGAGTTACGAAGTGACGATATCATCTTATGCAGGCAACACAACCGTCATGGCCAAGTCCTTCGTCATGGCGGTAAGGAGTGTTGCTCAAACTTGGTACTCCTCTCTTTAGCCAGGTACAATTACATCTTGTCAGAAATTGAAAGATATGTTGATCACAAGTTTCCAAGCATTTCAGATGAAGTCAGTAACTGCTCAGGCTCTATTCCAATGCACACAAGATCATGAGGAGTATCTGCCAGCTTACGTCTGAAGGTTTTTACGGATCCGAGCCCAAGCACCAACAGTACTAAACGAGGTCATCATTGAGGTAATGATCAAGGAGCTTCGGCTGGGACCAGCGGCACAATATTATGCTAGGAAACCCCCTTAGACTCTAGAGAAGCTCTTACAGAAAATGGATGAATACAATAGGGCACATAATGATTTTCGACAAAGGAAAGAAGAAGTCTTCAGATACTCTGAAATGACAATGGGCTTCGGTGGACGATTCAATCCAAGGCATGTCACAATCCAAGCCAAGGCAAAGACAAAAACAACCATACTCAAGGGCAACAAAATCACTCCTAGTCAACAGGAACCCAACAGAGTTCCCTTAGACCACCAGCTCCAAGAGGTGAAAGGGGAGGAAGAAGCTTCGGGGGGAGATACAATTCTCAGCTGAGAAGACTATTCTGCTTATTCTGTGGAGAGGATAAGGGGCACACAACAAAAACCTACCAAGTCACAATTGAAAAGCAGAAGGAAATTGCTGAAGCTGAAGCAAGACAGAATCAGCTAAAGCTAGTCCTTCACACTGCTTTGTATTACTCTCCATACATCTCAAAATATGTCCACAACCAACAGGCAATCCCGCAACCCTCAGCTTCAATTGCTTCGGCAAGCCACTCTTCGCCCACATGGGTCCTACCCCAACCATACACACCAGCACCAACTTCGTCATACAACCAGCAACATCCAGGTCAATTTTAGGATCAGCCACAACACGATACAAGGGAGCAGTCCGAAGCTTGGATAGTAAACAGTACTATTCCAGAATCCAAGCATATCTACTAAAGCTCGTAAGGGGCTGGATCAAACATCTAAAGCTATCTTTAAAAACCTATTGTAATTTTAGTTTCCTTTGCTTTACGTTTGCCCCAAAACACTTTAAGAAGGTTATCCTTCTACAAATTGTAATAAATCTGAGGTTACACCATCGAGCGTAACAAAAGTGCTGAAGAAGCCCTAAAGTCGTTGCTATGGGGATGTAGAGCTCATAATACCACCTAGTAAAGGTGAAGAAGCTCCAAAGTCGTTCCTACGGGGATGTAGTGCTCAAAATACCACCTAGTAAAGGTGAAGAAGCACCAAAGCCATTACTAAGTGGATGCAACGCTCAAATAGAACACCTAGTAAAGGTGTAAAAGACTCTAAAGTCGTTCCCAAGGGAATGCTGGGTTTTATAACAATGTTTTCCTCTTTTCTTTATCACGGTCCTGCACCAAGCATTATGCATCATATCATCATAACATTACGCATCATATCATCATGCATCATATTTACCTTGCATTAGGTACGAAGTGAGAAGAAGGGGAATTGCTCCCTCTATTAACTTTGAAGTAATTTGTTAATGATTGAACAAGATCAAATATTTTGAATTCATACATGTTTTTTGAAATTATAATGGAGATAGAAGGGCAAAGAAGGGGCTAATGCTTCGACTCTAACAGCTGCATTCTTTATGATATTACAAGACTTTCGGCTGAAGAAGTATTTTCTTTACGATGCGTGAAAAGAAGGGAAGGTGTTTTTTTGCCTTCGGCTCAAAACCGGTATGTACATTTATTTCATGCTTGTTGGGGGCCTTCGGCTTCCGAAGGTCCTCAAAAACATGATTTGACAATATTTTCCGAGTGAAACATGTGAACAGGTACCTTCGGAGTCAGGTTGCGGGTGTACAAAAGCATGGTCAAGACGAAGCTTAACTGGGGCGGAAAGCGACCACAACGAAGGATAAGACGATCACGAAGCTACGTGTAGAAAAGCTTCGGCATGACGGCAAAAAAATAGGAACCGACTTAAAGATGAAAAGTCAAGTTAAACCTCGAAGGATTGCTATAAAGTTATTGTCAAATGTAAAGGGCGTCAATGTAATTTTACACGGGCTGCGTCCCGTGCCTATAAATAGATGAACAGTACTCCCGTACTGTTCACGCTGACCTGGCATACACTTTTTCACATCACGTCTGCATCCTTACTTTCCATCAATCCGAAGGTACACTTGTAATTTGTTTTCATGAATTTGGCAATAAAGATAAGTTGATGATAATACCCAAACCATTATTTGTATTTTATATATGTGTTCTTTTTTACCGTTAATCAATCTTATGAAAATCTTTTCCTTTGTAACCTTCGTCCAAGATTCATTATATCCGAAGGGATATAATGTTTTTAAGGACGAAGGAGCTTAACATTTAACACTTTCTATGTTGCCTTGTTCTTAATTCTTAGCATTTGAGAACAGGTCCCCAACATTGGCGCCCACCTCCGGTGAACTCACGCCCATTTTCTGAAGTTTTGAACACCTTCGGCAAGCGTCACCTTCGTCATGCCGCCTAAAAAAGCTTCAGCGACAGGGGCTGCCACTCTGCAGCCGCTGGACCCCAATCAAGATGTCGTTTCTCTTAGGGAGGCCCGAAGCCAGAAGAGGAAGGTCACCAGTCCTACGCCTCCGGAGGACGACTTGGATCAAGAAATCCAAAATTTAGAGATGATCAATCAACAGGTCCAACGGAAGAAGGAGAAGATGGCTCGTCTAGCTGATCTTCAAAGGCAGATAGACGAAGCCTCTGAACAGCTTCGACATCTTGCTCAAGATGACCAGAACCAAAGGCCCCCGCGCAGAGAGCTTCATCAAGAGGGCTTCTACAACGAGGGCGACTAGTATGAAGATTTTCATCACAGAAATTTTGCTTTTGATGATGCTTCTCCCTTGTCAACAGAACTGCAGGCTATTCCTTGGCCACAGTCTTACAAGCCGCCCCAGCTCCCCATGTACGACGGTCATTCAGACCCGAAACAATTCTTGATGAGCTATGAGGCAACTATATCTTTGTACGGTGGCAACACGGCGGTCATGGCAAAGTCCTTCGTCATGGCTGTTAGGAGCGTTGCACAAACCTGGTACTCCTCCCTTAGGCCAGGGACAATCACCTCATGGCAAAAGTTGAAGGATATGTTGATAACCAGCTTCCAAGGGTTTCAGACGAAGCCAGTCACTGCTCAAGCTTTATTCCAGTGTACCCAGGATCACGAAGAATACCTTCAGGCATATGTCCGAAGGTTCCTACGTCTAAGGGCACAGGCACCAACAGTGCCCAATGAAATTGTCATTGAGGCCATGATCAAGGGGCTTCGGCCAGGACCTGCAGCTCAGTACTTTGCCAGGAAGCCTCCTCAAACTTTGGAGAAGCTGCTCCAGAAGATGGACGAGTATATTCGAGCTGACAATGATTTTCGCCAAAGAAGGGAGGAAGCTTTCAGGTTCTCTGAAATGGCCAGGGGCTTCGAAGGAAGATTTTATCCGAGGCACGTCAGGTTAATTCACAATTCTACCCAAAGTGATGACAAAGGGACTCAACAACAAAGGCCACAGTGCTCCTCGCAAGTTTCAGGGCAACAGCAGAGCTCTTTCCGGCCGCCAGCGCCAAGGGGCAGAGGCAACAGGGGCTTCGGGGGAAGATTTGGAGATCAACCAAGAAAAATTTATTGCCTATTCTGTGGTGAAGGCAAAGGCCATACCATCAGGATGTGCCATGTTACCATCCAGAAGCAAAAGGAGCTAGTAGAGGCTGCAGCGTAACAAAACCAGTCGAAGCAGGTCATGCATACTGCTTTGTACCATTCGTCTTACATTCCAGAATATGTAGGCAATCACCCTGCAGCCTCTGTTGCTTCGGCAAGCCAACCCCAAGCTTCCTGGCAACAGCTTCCACCACCACCACCAATACAACGTGGTCCGCAGCCAGAAGGGAGCCAGCACTCTCACCCCCAGAGGGACCTCAGGGAGGAGTCCGAAGCTCGCACAGTCAATAGCACTGTGCCAGAGTCGAAGCATATTTACTAACAAAATATCCTACCTCGACAACAGCTTTTCACATTCAGTTTTACTTTCTTTGTAGTAAAGAACAATTATGGGAAGTTTAAGTGTCTTTTATCATTTTTTCAAATTCTTGTAACAGTTTAGCTTATCATCATAATGAAAATATATCTTCTCCATAGGCTTGAGTTACTGAAGCACAAGAATTTATGGTGGCACGGAGAACCTTCAAATTATCAAAAACTTGTTCTAAGGAACACACTGTAACTTCTTCGAAGTAGTAAAAAGTCGTTCCTAAAGGAGCGCAGTGTAAGTTTTCTGCTCAAAAGTCGTTCCAAAGGGAATACAGAGCTTACAGCGAAAAATAAACGCTGATTCCGCTGAAAGTAAAAAGCGAAGAAGCTCCTAAGGGAGGCTTACAGCGAAAAATAAACGCTGATTCCGCTGAAAGTAAAAGGCGAAGAAGCTCCTAAGGGAGGCTTACAGCGAAAAGTCAGCGCTGAGATAAAAAGATTGTGTGCTCTATTGCAGAGATGTGTGTATCTTCGGCATAAATATCATTTTGCATAGCATAACATCATCACATCATTTTGCATAACATAAGCATCATACATCATATTGCATGTAGAACAAGAAGGGGACACAGTATTGATCTTCGAAGAATGTTTTGGAAAAAGAGAAAATCGTGCTAAAGCACAAGATAAATTGAGAAGAAGTATAGCTTCGTCAGAGAGGCAACATAAAACTTTTTTATAGCTTCGAAGAATGTTTTCACGAAGCTTGGATATTCTTCATCAGAGAAGTATGGAAATTCTTGTGATACATAAAAGATTTTCTTCACGAAGCATGAAAAGAAGGGAAGGTGTTTTTTCGCCGAAGGCTCAAAAAACGGTATGTATGAAAATTTCATGTGTCGTAAAGAATTGAACCATAAATAGATTATATATTACATTCAAAGTTACAAAGTTTTACACATGTCATGTTCCAAGTATTTTTACAATAGCACTTAATCTTCCCTAAGAACTACTTCTGCAGCTTCGTTTAGTAGCTGATTAACAACTTTGTCCATGATGGCTTCGGCTATTTGTCTAATTTCGTTGTCCCCCTTTGGGGGGGGGTCCGGAGCTGCCTCAGCAGGTTCTAAGGGAGGAGAGGACACGAATATATTACTATTACAGAACCGCGAACAAAGTTTAAAATAAAAAATCACAACAAAATAAAAACCACTAATTAATACCTATTTGCCCTTCGGGCCCTGTGCTTTTTTCAGCAGCCTCCGTTACCTTCCTAGCGTCATGGATGCCTTTTTCGCTTCTCTGAATGATTTCTAGAGCCATTTCTCGGCCGCCATTGTCCCAAATGTCGGTGAAAAATTTTCCACCGACCTGGCTTGCTTCGGCTGAAGGGTCTTTGATATCTTCAGAGGATAAAGCAGCTTCAGACTGTGCCAAAGATTTCACATGCTCGCACCCTTTCTTCTCCAAAATAGTAACAATTCCTCTGGCGCCCGAAAAAGCACAAATGTCCCCGCAACTATTCAAGATTTCCTCGAAGGCCTCAGCTTCGTGAATGATCCATTCAATCGAGCCTTCTGGATTCCCTCTTGTGAAATTTTCTTCACTAGAAAATGCGCCGACGCTGGCGAAGCTGGATTTTATCTTTTTAACACACTCTATGGATTTATCATAGCACCTTTTCTTCGAAGCACGAAGCTCTTCAACATTTATTTCCAAATGATTTGCCCATTGGTCACTTAGTTCTCGTTTTGTTTCTTCAAGAATGCGTTCTTCTTTAGCTCAGGCTAATTGTTTCCGAAGATCTTCGATTTCGCGCTTCTGAGCTTCGGCTTGAGTTTTAGAGCTAGCTTCGTCTTCCTTCATTTTATCCACCAATGTAAGCAGAATTTTGTCCTTTTCCAAGGCTTCGTTTCTTAGCCTGATAACCTCTGTTCGAAGGTTGTTAAGAGCAATAGTGCAGCTCTCGTCTTCAGCATTCTTTTGCGCCCTTAAGGCATTGCTGAGTATTAAGCCCTATTCAAAAGAATGAATGGATTAGCATAACAGCAAAAGACTAATTCAAAATTCATAAATTTCAAAATTTACAATCTTTGTATCTTCAAACTATTATATGCAAGGCTATCTGCAAGATCCTCCTTCGTCATGGCGCAAAGGCCAGCTTCAAGCTTCGGGAACCCTATGCTCCTAGCCATCTCTCGGCAGACGGATAATTCTTTATTGTCTGGGAGACAGCATAGGAAGTCATCTTCGTCTGTTCCATTGAACACTACGGCCCCCTTTAGATACTTCAGTTCTCGGGCATAGTGATTAGCTTCAAAAATCTCTTCTTCAGATAGTTTCTTCCCCGAAGCATGTCGCACAATATAATCATGTATTTTGGAAGATGCTTCGGGGACGCCAGTGTCAATTTCTTCAATCAAAATTGGCTCTGTCATTTTTATTTTTTCGGTTTCCAAAGTTGCCTCTGTCAATTTTCTTTCTTCAGCTTTCAAAGGTTTTACCTTGATGGGCTTTGAGGGCCCAGCTTCAGTTTCAAATTGTTGCTTCAAAGCTTCAGCAACAAAGGCTTCAGTAGACACTTCAGAAGCTTCAACAGTTTTCTTCGGAGTTATGCTTGAAGATTTATTTGTTTCCAAAACATCCAGCACATTAACCATCCTTTTTCTTTTCGGGGTCGCTGCTGGCCCCTTTTGGATTTTTGTTGTTGGACTTAAAATTTCTAATGTTTTTGCTTCTTCAGCCCTCGGTCCTTCTGTTTTCTCTGTTGATGGTACTTTGGCCATTTCCTCGATTTTTGCCACTGGAGTCGGTTCTCTAGCTTCGCTGGCCGAAGAGGCCTCACCAATAAATTCAGGGACTGTGGCCGGCTCAATATAACGTGGAGGGTGTGTGAGTACCTTTACCTTTTTCCTCTTCGGTGCCGGCTCGCTAGGAGCAGCTGAAGCAATTTCCTTTGCAGGAGAAGTATTTTTCCTTTTTTGGCCTCGCACCGGGTAATGGTAGTCGAGGTAGATAAACCCAATTGCATCAAATACTCGGTTAAGCCTCTTCTTCTTTCGGCCTCCGAAGGCCGCTGATAGTGCAGTATCTTCGGATTTCGAGTATACCCCAAGCAATTCGTCACTTATGGCCTCAATACTTTTCAACCAGTCATCATCTGGTTCAACAAACTTATCTCCGTATTTGAATGTGTATTTTATCCTAACTAGCCCGCCTTCGTCAGGTTCCTTGACGGTCTCCTTCGGCATTTCCCACTTTTCTACAAGTGGCCAAACTCTGAAGGCAATATGCTCTTGGACCAAATCCCTTGTACCAATAAAAGAGCAGACTACGCCGAAGGATCTCTGGCATTCTTCTGCTGCTTCATCCATCTCCACCTTTGGCTTTCGGAGGCCGAAGCGTTGCCAGATAGGGCGCATAATGATACCCTTGATATCTTCACGTGATTTCAGGTCATTTTTCACGTAAAACCATTCTGTCATCCAGTCGCCAGGCCACATTTTTCGAAAGGTTGGCACAGGGCAGCTTGACCCCGACCGAGCGCCGAAGCTGTAGCAGCCAAAGTTGTTGTGATACTGCTCTTTGCCCCAGGGTTTTGTCTCATACAATAGCTCATGTATGTTACAGAAGCTTTTTGCGTTAGGTTCCAAACCTTGGCTTCTCACGGCCCACACAAAGATGTTCATCCTTATGATTGCTTCGGGGATAAGTTGGTGAAGGTAGATTTCGAATGTCTTCAATACTTCCACGACAAAACTACTCAAGGGAAATCGTAAGCCAGCTTTCAAGAAGCTTCGGAATATCACGACCTCATTTTCCTCGGGAGTTGGACAAGTCTTCTCTCCTTCGTCAGCCCTCACAACAGACAAGTCCCGAAAGTATCTCCCTCTCATATTGACAAGATGGTTTTCCTTAATGCTGGACTACCAAAAACTGCATGGCTTGTTCGCCAGGATCGATCTTCGGAATCTTCACCACCACTATCCACATCGTAACTATCACTGTCGCCAGTATCTTCAGATAAACCCTCCAAAATCTCTCTGGTAATCTTTTCTGTATTAGTCTTCGACATTGATTCAAGAAAACCCAGATGCATTTCCTCAGAAAGGCTTAGCTTCGAAGCACCAACAACTTTCTTATCCTCAGGCATCTTCGCAAATGCTGACAAACCACACTCGAAACCGAAGCTTAAAAATTTAAAACCTAGCAAGTGCTGTCGCGCGTAGGCTGAAAAGCTGGGTGAGTAAAAAGTAGATGGCAAAAGAGCGTGCCAAATAAACTTGTGGTGAGCTCTTATTTATACACCAAGTGTGTCGAAAACTGGAGGGCCCCGTTTGTCAATGACTATTGCTATTCTAGCAAAAGGAAGGTGTTTTTTCGGACCTTTGGCTTAAAGCCTTCGTCCATGTCGTAATATGAATTTATCATTACAGTAAAATTAATATTGCGAGGGGCTACTGTTGGGGGCCTTCGGCTTCCGAAGGTCCTCAAAAACATGATTTGACAATATTTTCTGAGTGAAACATGTGAACAGGTACCTTCGGAGTCAGGTTGCGGGTGTACAAAAGCATGGTCAAGACGAAGCTTGACTGGGGCAGAAAGCGACCATAACGAAGGATAAGACGATCACGAAGCTACGTGTAGAAAAGCTTCGGCATGACGGCAAAAAAGAGGAACCGACTTAAAGATGAAAAGTCAAGTTAAACCCCGAAGGATTGCTATAAAGTTATTGTCAAATGTAAAGGGCGTCAATGTAATTTTACACGGGCTGCGTCCCGTGCCTATAAATAGATGAACAGTACTCTCGTACTGTTCACGCTGACCTGGCATACGCTTTTTCACATCACGTCTGCATCCTTACTTTCCATCAATCCGAAGGTACACTTGTAATTTGTTTTCATGAATTTGGCAATAAAGATAAGTTGATGATAATACCCAAACCATTATTTGTATTTTATATATGTGTTATTTTTTACCGTTAATCAATCTTATGAAAATCTTTTCCTTTGTAACCTTCGTACAAGATTCATTATATCCGAAGGGATATAATGTTTTTAAGGACGAAGGAGCTTAACATTTAACACTTTCTATGTTGCCTTGTTCTTAATTCTTAGCATTTGAGAACAAATCCCCAACAATGCTACTTAAAGAAATATTATACACACTGCTTTTATATAAGGAATACATTTGTTTTTACATAATGCAAGATACACACATACAAATGTTTTTACAAACTACTTAAACTTGAAATTGAAAAGAATGATTTACAACAATCCATTAGTCTTCCCTCAGGACTTTTTCAGCAGCTTCATTCATCATGGTATCAACAGCTTCGTCTATTGCTGCATGCACTACCTTGAATTCAGCAAGGATTTCTTTCAACGTTGAGTCATCTTCGACATTATAAGGTTCTGGTAGTGGAGAAAGTTCCACTGTATAGAAATCATTATGTTACGTATTATGAAGGTGACTAATTACAAAGTCAGAATTCGACAGCAAATAACATATACCTATGCGTCTCTCTAACTGAGTAGCTTGTCTAGCTTTTTTGGTTTCTTCAGTAGCCCGGTGAGTCTGTAAAAGCCAAAAGGGTAATTCGATCACAAAAAATCAAACTAAAAATTCAAATAATAAGAATCTAGTATCCAAAATGACCTCTTCTTCACTCTGTTCGATAGCTTCGTCCGCTTTCTCCCTTCCACCATCAAGCCAGACTTCAGAGTAGAACCTTCCTCCCAAAGCAATGGCTTCGGCAGAAGGTTCCTTTATATCATCAGCTTAAATTATGAAGTTTGGTTGAATTACAACCTTTGTATGTTCGCAACCAGCCTTCTCAAGCAACGATACTGCCCCTCGGGCTCCCACGTAGGCGCAAAAATCTCCTCTGCTAGTGAGGACTTCATCAAAAGCCTCAATTTCACCCTCTATCCAGTTTACGACCCCTTCGACATCACCACGGACAAAATTTTCAACATTCGAGAAAGCTCCAATACTAGCGAACATGTTCTTTAATTTCCTGCAATAGTGGGCAGCAATAGAAAAGCATTGTTCTTTAGAAGTCTGAAGCTCGTCGACATTCCTTTGAACTCCGTTGCGCTCGGTTCATCAAGTTTTTCTTCTAATTTTAGCACCTTGAACTTGTGTAGCTCCACTTGTGCTGACAGTACAGATTCAAGATCGGCAATACACTTCGCATCAGCTTTCTTCTCTTCTTCTAGCTTTAAAATTCTTGAGTCCTCTTCAGAAAAATTGCTAATTCAGCCTGGCTCTCCTTTAGCTTGTCGACTAGAGAAATCAAAATGTTATCTTTTGCTACAGCTTGATGTCGTAGGTCTATAACCTCCGATCGCAGATTGCTGAAGGCTATTCGAGTACTTTTGTCCTCGACATCCTTCTGCGCTTTTAAAGCCTTACTCAAGATGAGTCCCTGACAGCAGCAAAGCAAAAAGATTAAATAACACAGAAAAATATTCGAGTGATCGGTAAAGTAAAAGAGAAAATTGTAAACAAGACTTTAAGTTATTGTATGCTAAGCAATCTGCAAGGTGATCCTTCGGCATAGCAGATAGCCCAAGCTCAAGCTTTGGATAGCCCATGTTGTCCATTATGTCGCGTCATACACCAATCTCTTTGTTGTTTGGGAGATAGTACAAATAATCATCTTCATCACTACCCCCATATACTAGAGAACCTCGAGGATACCTTAGGTCTCAAGCATAATGCTGAACTTTAGCAATTTGCCCGAAGCATGACAATGATGTACTTGTTGGTCACTTGTTCTCAAATGGTGTGAATCAAGAACAAGGCAACACAATTGTTAAAGATATAAAAACCTTCATCCTCTGAAGCATTGTCTCCTCTCGTATTCAATGTTCATCGGACGAAGGTCTTGAAGGACATGTCTTCAACATGTTATAGAAAATAAGGATACACAAGGGTAGATACCATGATTATAAATCATTGGTTTATTCATATCAGCATTCCATAAAGTTTATATGAATAGAAATCTATATTACATTGATACCTTCGGCTTGCTCGAAGGTGTTGATACGAAAGCTAGATTACAATTCAGCATGAACAATACAGTGGTATTGTTCATCTATTTATAGGCACATGACACAGCCCTGGTGAAATTACATTTATGACCTTCAACACTTGCTCATTAACGTGACATAAAACGCTAAGGGCTAGATAGTCTTTTCATCCTCCGCTTGGTAGCATCTTCGGTGCTCATCGTCGCCACTTTCGGATAAGATCTTCGTCATGAGGAGCTTCGGCATAAACAGAAGGAAACCCTCAGTATCGCTTTGCCGATGGTCTATACCTTGAGGACCTTCGGCGGAGAAGAAGACCCCAACAGTAGCCCCTTCACGGTGCTAGATTGTTTTTTCCATAACGAGCTCGATCCACGAATAACACGAAGGCTTCGGAATGCCGAAGGTCCAAAAAACACCTTCCCTGAGCTTGTTATCAAAAAACGAATAAAATATTCCAAGCGCTTGCCGGTGAACTCACTTCCACGACAGTGATAATGGCTTCGCAAGGAACTCAAACCATGGCACCTTCGGCTACGAAGCTGGTGCTCTCAATCACGGGCGGTTCAAGTTCTAAACCAGCTAACAAGAAGTAGAAGAAGGAGGCACAAAGAAGAGTACAACATGTTGGAGTGCAGGGACCCTTCATCAAGTCCAAGTGGTCTCATATACCAATCACTTTCTCCCAGGAAGACCTTTAGCTCAAGGACTACCCCCATAATGATACAATGGTCATATCTTGTGTCATCAAGGGGTTCTTAGTGCACAACGTCCTTGTAGACACAGGCAGTGTAGTAGATATCATCTTTGCAAAAGCTTTCAGGCAGATGCAGGAGCAGGATGATAAGATACATGATGCAACACACCCCCTGTGTGGCTTTGGAGGAAGGCGGATAGTGGCACTCGGAAAGATAACAATACCAATTACCTTCAGCTATGTTCATAACACAAGGACAGAGCAGATTGTTTTTGACATTGTTGATATCGAATATCCCTACAATGCAATCAGTGGTCGAGGAACATTAAATGCCTTCAAAGCAATACTTCATCCAGCATATCTATGCATGAAGATACCATCTGACCAGGGTCCCATAGCTGTGCATGGAAGTCAAGAGGCTGCTAGAAGGGTCGAAGGGAACTGTATAGATTCAAAAGCTATCCATAACATAGATGAAGCCGAAGCTCATCAACAATACAAGCATAAGAGAGATAATGCTGCCTCAGCAGATCAACCAAAGCCCATGCTTATATGTGAAGACATAGCCGAGCAGAAGGTGTTGCTGGGGTCTCAATTGTCTAGTGAACAAGAAAAAAACTTTGTTGAGATTTCTGTTCAACAACAAGGACATGTCTTTGCTTGGTCAGCTAATGATCTTTGTGGTGTCAACAGAGACATTATTGAATATTCACTTAATGTAGATCCAGCTATCAGGCCAAGGAAGCAAAAGCTTCGGAAGATGTTCGAAGATAAAGCCGAAGGTGCAAGAAACAAAGTCAAAAGGCTCCTGAGTGCCAGATGATTAGAGAGGTGACATATCCAGAGTGGCTAGCTAATACTGTGATGGTGAAGAAGGCCAATGGAAAGTGGAGAATGTGCATTGACTTTACGGATCTTAACAAGGCATGTCCAAAGGATGAGTTCCCTTTACCAAGGATCGACTCCCTTGTGGATGCAGCAGCTACTTTAGAGCTCATGAGTCTATTGGACTGTTATTCAGGATACCATCAAATCTGGATGAAGAAGGAAGATGAACGCAAGACAAGCTTCATAACCCCTAGCGGAACCTACTGCTATCTTCGGATGCCTGAGGGACTCAAGAATGCCGGAGGAAGCTTCAGCAGGATGACTGCTAAAGTCCTTTGCTCTCAGATTGGTAGGAATGTTCTAACATATGTCGATGATATCATAGTAAAAAGTATCAAGCAAGAAAATCACATAGCCGATTTACAAGAAACATTTGTCAATTTTAGAAAGGCCAGCCTTAAGATCAACCCAGAGAAATGTGCCTTCAGAGTGAAGAAGGGGAAATTTCTTAGGTGTCTTGTGTCAACAAAAGGAATTGAGGCTAACCCAAACAAGATAGAAGCTATACTTCGGATGGAGCCACCAAAGTCAAGAAAAGGTGCCCAAAGATTGACAGGAAGGTTGTCCTCACTAAATAGATTTATTTCAAGATAAGCAGAAAGGAACTTGCCATTCTTTGAAGTGTTGAAATCAACTAAAGTCTTTCAGTGGGGACCAACTCAACAAAAGGCTTTCGAAGAGATGAAGCAATATCTAATAGAACTGACAACGTTAACCCCACCTTCGCCAGGAGCCCCATTGCTGCTGTATGTATCTGCTTCTCGCGCTGTAGTTAGTGCGGCGTTGGTGCAAGAAAAGCAAGATGGCCAAGCAAAGAAGCAAGTGCCATCATACTTCATCTCTGAAGTACTTAGTCTACTAAAAAGAAATTATACAAAGCTGGAGAGGGTACTATATGTTGTATTGATGGCCTCCAGAAAGCTTTGGCATTATTTCCAGTCATACCATATTGTAGTACCTTCTTCTCAGCCTCTCAAGGACATAATAAGGAACAGGGAAGCCACAGGAAGAGTTGTAAAGTGGGCCGTAGAGCTGAATGAATTCACTATAAATTATGTCCACAAGTCTTTGATACAATTTCAAGCATTAGTATATTTTATTGTTGATTGGACGCCAGGGGCTCAGGACGACGAAAGAAAAGATAATGAAGCTTGGACAGTGTTCTGTGATGGGTCATGGGGAACCTTTGGCGCTAGTGCAGCTGCCATTCTAATTTCTCTATCAAAGATCAGAACCTGCTATGCAGCCAGGCTAGAGTTCAATTGCACAAATAACATTGCAGAATATGAAGCCCTTCTCTTAGGGCTTCGAAAACTCAAGGCAATGGGAATAAGAAGGGCAATCCTCAAATTTGATTCATCACAGGCCACATCGACAAAAGTAGCAAAGCAAGAGATCCAAAACTTGAAAAATATCTTGATATAGTCCGAAGAATGGAAGCCTCTTTTGAAGGTTTCTCAGTAAAGAATTTTCTAAGAGGAGAAAATGAGCATGCCGATCTATTAGCTAAGTCAGTGGCACATGGGCTCCCATTACCTTCGGAAGTATTTTTTAAAACAATAAAAGCACCTTTAGTCGAGCTCAAGGAGCGAGCCGTGCTTACAATCTGACCAGTACAAAGTGAAGATTGGAGGACTGAGATTGTATCCTTCTTGCAAGGCAACTGTCTTTCGGACGATGAAGCTTATATCAAAAGAATGGAAGCCAAGACAAGGCCTTACATAATCATAGAAGGAGAATTGTATAAACAAGGAGTTTGCTATCCATTGCTGAAGTGTTTGTCTAGAACCGAAGGTCAGGAACTAATGAAGGAAATACTTGCAGGGCTATGCGGAGCTCATATTGGGTCGAGGCCTTTACTTGGAAAAGTTTTTAGACAAAAATTTTATTGGCCGAAGGCAGCTTTGGATGTAGCGGATTTAGTTCAAAAATGTGAAAGCTGCCAGAAGTGTGCCAGAGCATAAGGAAATTTAAAATACGTTGTGGTAGCGGTGGGGTATTTTTCAAAGTGGATTGAAGCTAAACGTTTAGCTACAATCACTTCAGCCATGGTCCAGAAGTTTTTCTGGCGGAATATTGTTTGTCGATTTGGTGTGCTGAAGGCCATTACAGTTGATAACGTGAAAGTTGCCTAGTGGGGGGGTGAATAGGCAAGTTAAAACTTTTACAACAAAAACTAGAAACAAACTGGGTAAAACTGGCTCAGCCGGTGTCAAAACCGGTTCAACTGGTTTGAACGAGCTCAACTAAAGAATAAGATATAAAACTGAATTGATCTCGAAATTCACCCAGTTAACTTTGGAAATGAGATGTTCTAGATAATCCACAGGGTTCAAAGTAGTAGATCTGAGAAGGGCACTTCTCAAAATCCACACACCAAAAAGATATGAACAAATCTTCCACAGAAGGGTGAGAGAATGAAGAACACAAACAAACACAATGAGCAAGAACCCAAGAGACACAAGATTTATCCCGAGGTTCGGTCACACCACCAAGGTGCCCTACTTCCTCGTTGAGGCGCCCACAAAGAGCCGGGTCTCTTTCAACCCTAATCCTCCCTTTGCCGACCACAAAGGTCAAGCCCACATACTAATCTTTGCTCAAACGAGCGGGTAATACAAACTTTCTTGTGGTCTTCCACAAGATTTGGAGACTCACAAGAGACACCTAGTCGTCTAGGAGCTAGAAGCTCAAAGAGTAATGAATCCACAAAGAACTCGATGTAGTACCAAAGCACGAATGAAGAATAGCAAGGGAGATTTGGAGATGAAGCACAAAAACCGCAGCTCTCAAACTCACTCAAAGATTTCTCTCCAAAGATTTGAAATGGGAGAGGCAAGAGGTGTGTGTGAGAGAGTGGGAGGTGTTTCTCAGGTTAGATGGAGTTTTGTGCGTGCTCTGCTATGGGGAAGAGTGTGGCAGGTGTATATAAAGGTGCCCCCAAAAGCTGGTGGCCGTTGGGGAAAACTGACTGAAAAACGGTTGAACCGGTTCTAAAACCGGTTGAACCATTTTTCCAAAAATCTGCACACGACTTTTTCTGATAGGACTGACTAGCAGACTGGCAGGTTGAACCGATTTTTGAAATTGCATAGATTTTGAGAAAACTGAAGTGAAACAAGGGTAAAATGGAAGTTTTAGATCAAGGATTTTGAGCTTTAGTACCAACACCAACCTTCTTTATGGATCCCCCTTGATAGTACGACGATTCCTATACTCAAGTTAGATAAAATATAATTAAGTAAACTCCTTGAGTCATTGGTGTCTCAAGTGTGATTTCTCCATGGTGTTGCTTCATAAGGATCACAAACATCTTTGTCTCACCTTTTGAAGCAAACACAAATCGAGCCTGTGACTTGTGCCATTTCACCATATATGAGTTCAAATCATGGCTTCAAGTCACCTTACTGATGCATCAACATGTTGTAACTCTTCATAGCTGATTAGTTCATCAACTTAGTGCAAGTACTCTCTTCTTCACCTTAGCCATGGTACCTCGGTCTACAAGCGGTCACTTGGTCTTCACCTTCGCTTAGTTCCTCGAAGCCCTTTCCTTGCTATCTTCACCCTATCAAGCCATTCTTGAGTCTCATCCTATTGAGCATCCATTGAGAGAATCATTTCTTCAATATTGTGAACCTTGCTTGAATGTCATCTAGATATAACTGCTAAGATCAATCAAGCTCTAGTTTGATTCTCATATATTCATATATGGACTAATAGTAATATGGTCAAGCCAATTCACGGTTCCTCATATTTTATTCACTTTGGCTTGACCAATCCTCTTAATCACTTCAACCTCTATTATGATCATATTTATGCATAGTGATTTCTCAGGTCTTGTCCATATATTCAAACCAATATAGAGATCATATTATATCCATTTGCATTGTCTCACTGGTTATTTAACCTTGTGTTGAACCTTTGTTCACTGTCATTATACACTATTCAAGTATGTTCATCATACTGAATTTCCTGTTCAACACTTAGCAAACTTGTTAGTCCTTTAAATGTGTTGTCATCCAAATCACCAAAACTCACAAAAGGGATGAATGCACTTTCATAACGGAACTCAGTTTGATGCTGAAACGTTCAAAGCTTTTTGTGACCAAATCGACACAAAAATATATTTTGCATCTGTAAGACATCCAGAATCAAGTGGTTGGTAGAAGGAGCTAATGGAATCATAATAACAGGAATAATGAAGTCAATCTTCAATCAGCCAATAGGAAAATGGCCAGATGAACTAATAAAAGTGGTATGGAACCACAATACTATTGTCTCAAGGTCAACAGGATTTTCCCCATTCAAGCTTTTATTCGGTGATGAAGCAATAACACCAGAAGAAGCAAGAGCGGGTTCGATAAGGACCTTAGCTTCGGCAGAAGACGAAGATGATTGTAAAATAACCAAAGATACCATAGAAGGGACCAGACTTCAGTCAATAGATCACATCAATAAGTATCAAGCCAAAACAGTCAAATGGCGTGATAGGAAGGTAAGACTAAAGAATATCAGGCCAGGACACTTGGTACTTCGGAGAGTGGCCAACCCAGATACAGTGGGAAAACTTTAGCTTAAATGGGAAGGCCCTTTCTTGGTGGTATCTTCGTCAAGACTGTGTCATACAAGTTAAAAGACATGGACAACAATGACATTCCAAGATCTTGGAATGCAAATGAGCTTCGGAGATATTATGTGTAATTTTTGTAATTTTCTTACTTTTCCTTATGGCACCCTTTTCCTTTCAAGAGGGGAGAAAGGTTTTTAATGGGGCCATAGGTTGTAATTTTTATTTTTTGTGCAGCCCTGTGCAACACAAGGGCTAGATCCCCCCACATGTAAAATGTAAAGATCTAGGATTACACCATCGAGTGTAAAAAATATGAAGAAGCTCCAAAGATGACCCTAAGGGGATGTAGATCTTAAATGCCACCCAAGTAAAAGGTGAAGAAGCTCCAAAGTCGTTCCCAAGGGAATGCAGAGCTGAAGTACCTCCTAAGTAAAAGGTGAAGAGACTCCAAAGTCATTCCTAAGGGGATGTAGAGTCTGTGTATGCGTTTGAATGAATTTCTTTACGTTCGACATACATTTGCACGCTTCATTACATCATCTTTTGCATTCATACAAACATGCATTAGGCATCCATAGGTTTATCATCATGACATAAAGCACAAAGCATTAACAGGAAAAGCGAAGGTTTCTATATACGAAGATGCTTCGTCTCATTGCGTATGAGGAAGTTGATGTTTGACTATGATCGAAAGGTGCTTCGATGTGAACAAAAAGAAGGTGTAACACCCCACTGATCCCACACAATGGATGATACCAAATAAAAAAAACCTTTCTACAAAACTTATGCAACACATAGAGAAAGAAAGTATTGCAAAATCCGGCAGCACCTCCCTTGAAGGTAGCATAACAAGGGAAGCATATAGTTTATACAGGATATAAAAGAAAGATAATTGCCATAGTATAATCAAAATGCAACTGTAGAAAAGAACATTCAGGACCAGACAAAAAATAGACATCTCAGCCCACCAAACAAAACAGTTCAACTACCATGAAAGATTAGAATGCAATAATTCCCTAGACTTGACCCTTCCTGTTTAACATCATTAATAAACAGTTATTCCTTTATTTAAAAGTGTGGTGGCCGTGCTGCTACATCCCTTCTTTCCCAAAGCAAAGATCAGGTGCCTGCATCAGACAATGCAAGAGTGAGATGACACATCTCAGCAAGTAAAAAAAAACAAACAACAGTTGGACAATGCAAGCCAACCGTGCATAAGCAACCACATGGTTCCCAACTTCTTCCTTAAATATTAATTTGCAGCAAGTAAGCAAGTAATCAATTACTCAATGCCAAGATGAATTACAAAGTAAAGATCCACCTTATCCACATCACCAAAATAGGTTCCACACTTCACCCATGAATGCACATGGCTACAGATGCAACATGACTTCTGCCTTCATACCTCTAAGGATATGAAGCTGCATCATACCCCTTCTCGGGAAACATATGATGCTCATTGTACCGGTACGGTCGGACCATAAGATCGCGACGAAAACTTCAATGCAATGGATGATGAATGCATTATGCATGTCAACAACATGAGTTCTTCCCAAATAAAATGTGCTAGACATATACTTCCACCCATTCCACATCAATAACCACATGGGTAACATGATCAAACCACACCCTCCACATGTATAATCCATAAAGCATGAATAATTTCAAACGAAGGTACCCAATTAGAAATATGGGTACGAACACAAATAGCACAAACATAATCAAGTATGAGACTCTTCAATCAAAAGACGAAATAACCATCACTGTTTTACTTGCCTTTACCGAAGTTCGGGCAAAATCCCTAAGAACGATCCGGAAGTCCACCACCTGTTTTTGACACCCAACTTAGTGCACCAAATTTTCATGAAATAAAACTCAAAGACAACACCGCACCTACGCGCAATCTCAAACCCCGCCGCGGTAACAATTCTCCCCTCACTAACCAAACTGCAGCGGCGCTGCTTAACAATTCCATAACTTAAAATTTAGGACAGCAGTGATGATAAACAAAAACTTCAGAGACAACTACATAAAATTCCCCACAAGTTTTGCATACAACTCATGATTGAATTCTAACATCTACTTACCTCTAAACGGTCCTCAAAATAAACCCTGCAATCTGTTTTTTTCTGATTTGAGCAGCGACATACGCGGATTCAAACAGCGATAACTTTTAAAATATAATTCCGATTTGAGCGCATAAGTACTTGTTGGAAAGATAAGAAAAAGCCCTACATGATTCTCATACTGATTAACACTAATTACTCCCGAAACATCCCCAGAAACTGCTAACACTGCTGCTGTTCATCACTCTGAAAAATCTGTTTTCTGGACAGCCACATACCCGGATTCAAACGATGATAACTTTTAATTTATAACTCCAAATTGAGCGCATAAATACTCGTTGGAAAGATAAAACAAAGTTCTACAAGATTCTCATACTGATTAACACTAATTGCTCCCGAAAAATCCCCAGAAACTGCTAACACTGCTGCTGTTCATCACTCTGAAAAAATCTGTTTTCTGGACAGCCACATACCCGGATTCAAACGATGATAACTTTTAATTTATAACTCCAAATTGAGCGCATAAATACTCGTTGGAAAGATAAAACAAAGTTCTACAAGATTCCCAAATTGATCCCCATTAAATCTTCACGAAAAAAAACTAAAAACTGCTGGAACTACCGCTGTTCATCCACCACGCAAAATTCTGGACAGCCCCCCTCTATCTAATCGCAAACGCAACTTCTAATCAATTGAATCGCAGCGCAAATGAACAAGGGATGAACACAAAAGAAAAATCACCTTGGGTTCTCCCCTTTTCCTTCCTCCCTTCTTCCTTCCACCAAAACGATTAGAGATTCGCACCAAAAGACGATGATCCGAGCGGCACGGAGTAGCACCTAGGGAGGAGGGGATTGGGGGGGGGGGGTGGCTAGGGTTTTGGTGGCTGCAACAATGGAGGGAGGAGGAGGTGGGCAGGGGGGGGCGGCGGCCAAGGGGGAAAGGAGGAGTGGGGGGGGGGGGGCGGCTGCACATGGGGGGGGGTAATTAAGTGGGTGGCGGCTAGGGTTTGGGAGGCCTAATGGGCCGAAACACCAATTGCGGCCCAACTAACCCCCGCGACAGCTCTCGACCGCAACGCAACGTCAAACCAAATAAATTCTACTGCCCTAGTTGCGAATGTTGTTCACAAAATTCTAAATCCCCAAAACAACAACTGGATGAGGGAAAAAAAAAACAAAAAGAACAACCCCCAACTTCTCTTCTTTGCAAACCGGGTATCACATTCTACCCCTCTTAAAAAGAATTCGACCTCGAATTCTGACGCTTCTATCGGAATGACACAAGAAAAGATTAGCGAATCAACCACACTTACCCACAACGAAAAGTTCCGGGTACTTCTGCCGCATCAACTCCTCAAGTTCCCACGTAGCCTCGCGCTCTGACTGATTAGACCATAAGACCTTGACATACTTAATTGATCTCTTCCTCAACACACGCTCCGAGAATTCCAATATACGCACCGGACGGCACTCCAGAGTCAGATCCTGCTGCACCGCAATTGGTTCCATCTCAATCTGATGGTCCGGATCCCGCAAGAACTTCCTCAACATAGAGACATGAAAAACCGGGTGTACCCTTGCCATGGAATCCGGCAGCAGCAAGCGATAAGCCAGGCTGCCCACTCGGGCCAAGATAGTGAACGGTCCAATGTATCTTGGGCTGAGCTTCCTAGAGACACCGAACCGAACAACTCCCTTAGTGGGTGATACCCTGAGAAGGACTTGGTCACCCACAGCAAATTCCAGATCCCGCCTCCTCACATCAGCATAACTCTTCTGACGACTCTGAGCTGCCAAAATATTCTGACGAATTTCCCGAACCTTTTCAGAAGTTTGCTGAACCCAATCAGGACCAACCAGGGATCTCTCTCCCAAAGTCTCCCAGCACAGAGGAGAGATACACCGCCTGCCATACAAAGCCTCAAATGGTGCCATCTTGATGCTGGCTTGGTAGCTGTTGTTATACGCAAACTCTGCCAGAGCAAGATGGTCCTCCCAGCTACCCTTCCATGACAGAACACAAGCACGCAACATATCCTCCAAGGTTTGGATTGTTCGCTCTGACTGACCATCCGTCTGAGGGTGAAAAGCGACACTAAGCGAAAGATTGGTGCCCAATGCACTATGGAGACTCTCCCAGAATTTGGATACAAATTTGGAGTCTCGATCAGAAACAATAGACTTAGGTACCCCGTGAAGCCTGACTACTTCCTTCATATACAAGGGAACCAAATCTGAAGCTGAATTCGTGGTCTTCATGGGAATAAAATGCGCAGACTTAGTCAAGCGATCCACTACCACCCAAATAGCATCCCTGCCACGAGGGGAACGAGGTAGACCCACCACAAAATCCATGGTGATATGCTCCCATTTCCACTCTGGAATTTCCAATGGCTTCAGCAAACCTGCAGGCCGCTTATGTTCGGCCTTCACGCGCTGACATACTTCACAGGCGGCCACATACATAGAAATGTCAACCTTCATCCGCTTCCACCAGAAGTTTTGCTTCAAATCTCGGTACATTTTGGTTTCGCCAGGATGGACGGTGTAAGGCGTTTTATGAGCTTCTCGCAGGATATCCAGCTTCACCTCTGATTTCTGAGGCACACAAAGACGGCCCCTGAAACGAACCAAATCATTCTCATCAATGGTGAACTCCCGCGGTTTACCATCACAAACCCTCCTTCGGGCTTCCTGCAAAAGACGATCCTGCTGCTGAGCCGCACGCACTCTCTCCATAAGAGAGGATTGAATAAGCATCTGAGTCTCCTCGCTAGCGGTGCCGACATAACACAAAGCGATCCCCAAACGGTCCAGATCAGCGATCAACGGCAAGGCCACCATTGGAACCCCGGACCTGCTAAGGGCATCCGCCACCACATTAGCCTTCCTCGGGTGATAATGAATGGACAAATCATAATCTTTAATCAATTCCAGCCACCGACGCTGCCTCAAATTCAGCTCCTTCTGAGTAAAAATATACTTGAGACTTTTGTGATCAGTGAAAATGTCACAAGCCTCGCCATAAAGGTAATGCCTCCACGACTTTAGAGCAAAAACCACCGCAGCCAATTCCAGATCATGAGTTGGATAATTTCCCTCATGCTTCCTCAACTGCCTTGAGCCATAAGCAATCACCCTGCCTTCCTGCATCAGCACACAGCCAAGACCAATACGCGAAGCATCCGTATAAACTGTGAAACGCTTACCGCTCTCAGGCAAAGCTAGGATAGGGGCGTCCACCAACTTGCTCTTCAATGACTGATAACTGATCTCACAATCGCTGGACCAGACGAAGGGAACACCCTTCCCCAAGAGCCGAGTCAAAGGCTTAGCAATGCTGGAAAAATTTGGTACGAAACGCCGATAATACCCAGCAAGCCCCAAGAAACTTCGGATTTCAGAGACACTAGAAGGTCTCTTCCACTCCACTACAGCCGCAACATTCTTGGGGTCAACCGCAATACCCTGCTGATTAATCACGTGCCCCAGGAAAGCCACTTCAGATAGCCAAAAGGCACACTTCTTCAACTTGCCATAGAATTGATTCTTCCTTAGGGCACCCAGAACGAGACGGAGATGCTGATCATGCTCGGCCTCGGTCTTTGAATAAATCAAAATATCATCTAGGAATACGACCACAAAATCGTCCAAGAATTCATGCAGCATCCTATTCATTGCTTCCATAAACGCAGCAGGGGCATTAGTTAAGCCAAAGGACATGACTATGAACTCATAATGCCCATACCTGGTGCAGAAGGCAGTCTTCTCAATATCCTCCTCACGAATCCTCAATTGATGATAACCAGAGTTCAAATCAATTTTGGAGAACACCTGGGCACCCCTCAACTGCTCAAAGAGGACCTCAATTCGGGGAAGCGGATATTTATTCTTGATTGTCACTTGATTCAAAGCGCGATAATCCACACACAGCCGCTTGCTTTTATCCTTCTTCTCAACAAACAATACTGGGGAAGCCCATGGAGACCTGCTAGGCCTAATGAAGCCCTTAGCCAGCAGATCATCCAATTGCCGCTTTAATTCAATCTGCTCCTTTGGAGCCATTCGATACGGGGCCTTATGAATAGGCTGCGTACCCGGGATCAGCTTAATCTCAAAAGCTGCATCGCGCTCCGGAGGAATGCCTGGAAGCTCTGCTGGAAACACGTCAGCAAAGTCACACACCACCCGGATGTCCTGCACCCGCAAGGCAGCCTCGCCCTCCACCACCATAGCGAAAAAGATCCCCGACTTCCTTGACCAGCGATCAGGAAGCAATTGCGCCAACAAGGATAATGTGAACTTCGGAGAACTTCCCAAGAATACCACCTCCTTACCCGACGGCGCCTGCAATAACACTGTCTTCCAGAAGCAGGATATAACCGCGCAATACTGGGATAACCAATCCATACCCAAGATAACATCGAATGCCCCCAAGGAAATCACCACCAGATTAGCCGAAAAAAACCTCATCAGCAAGAATGACGGAACACCCCTGACAAACTGAACAGCTACTAATGGGGCCATTAGCAGAACTGACCAAAATTGGGTGACCCAACCTCTGCACCGAAAGACCAGCCCGCAACACAAAATCCTCCGAAACAAACGAATAGCTAGCGCCAGAATCAAAAAGAGCATGGGCTGCAAATGAATCAACTGAAATCGTACCTGTCACCACGTCTCCTTGCTCCCTGCCATCCGTAGCGGGTAGCACATAAGCTCCAGGAATACCCGCAGAAGAGGAAGCTCCCGGAGTGAAATTAACAGAAGAACCCCACTGAGCCACCGGAGGAGGCTGGCGCGGAGCTCCAAACTGAGACAGCACAGGGGTAGACGGCGCAGGAGTAGGCACAACCTGATACTGCGGAAAACCTTGCATCGGCACGAACTGAGAAGCCCCGGGCACAAAAAGCTGCTGTGCAGGAAGAGGAACTGAAAACTGCTGCTCAGCACTTGACATCATATTGATAGTGCCCTGAGAAGAGGAGGAAGCTATCGGCTCCCATCTGAGCTTCCCATTGGGATTCCTCCTACACACCACATCCTTGTGGTCCTGACTGCAGATAGAACACCTGCCACTCCACTGACACTCTGCACGGCGATGCGCATCTCCACAGCGGAAACACACCAGCCCCAACCCGGGCTTAGGAACGGCCCGAAACCTCTGAGTACTTCCTCCTGAAGTACCTGAGTCAGAAGATTTGCCACGGTAAGGATGGTGGCGCTGATGCTGAGACTTGCCCCTCTTGTGAGCTGGACCTCCAGTGTTGCCCCTCCTCGTGTCCTGGCTACGAGGTTGATCAACACCGGAAGACTTCTGCGACTCCATGGTGTACTGGTGTTGCATCTCCACACCCAGCGCCTGCTCCACTGTGGTACGGAAGTCCACCAACGGAAAGGCCCCCAGAGCATGCCTGATAGAAGGCTTCAAACCCTGACGGAATTGGCTCGCCTTCTCCATCTCATTATAAGCCACATGAGGGACAAAGCGGACCATTTTGTTGAAGCCCACCTCATACTCTGTGACAGACTTCTTCTCCTGCTTGTAGGACTGCAAGTCAATCTTCATCTTCTCCAGAAAGGTGACTGGGTAGAATCTCCTTTCGAACTGCCTGATGAAAAGATCCCATGATAGGACTCCTGGTGAGGAGGAGTGCGCTGCCTGCACGCCTCTCCACCAAATCTGCGCCTCACCCTTCAGCAGCTGAGTGCCAAAGCGAACCCGATCTTCATAAGCAATCTCGAAGACATTCATCTTATCCTCCACATAAGTCAGCCAATCTGCCGCCTCGACCGGAGTACCACTGCCATCAAAAGAATCCAACTTCATGCCCATCCACTGCATCAGAGAAAGACCACTGACAGGAAGAGGCACCCCGGCCCCGCCACCAGGAACAGCACCCGCAGGGACAGCGCCCCCGGGCACTTCTCCACCTCCAGCTCCCTGAGCAGCACCTGCAGGGGCGACAGGAATGGCTTGCCTCAGAAGGGCCAACTCCTGCTGCATGGCCTGCATCGCGGCTAACATTGCCGCCGGACTCATCGAGTCCCCACTAGGAGCTTGCGGACTACCCCGAGCTCTACGAGGCGGCATAGCTGTATCCACAGGGATGAGAATAATAAGTATATGAGATAAGCATAGCATCTCTCTAGATAATGTCAAAACTAGCACAGAGAATAACATAATCATATCAATAGCAAGACCGAAAACCCATCCTACATGTGCAGTGTGTCAATTTATTACTACTCCACTTGCTAGGACCTACAGCCTATGCTTTGATACCAACTGTAACACCCCACTGATCCCACACAATGGATGATACCAAATAAAAAAAACCTTTCTACAAAACTTATGCAACACATAGAGAAAGAAAGTATTGCAAAATCCGGCAGCACCTCCCTTGAAGGTAGCATAACAAGGGAAGCATATAGTTTATACAGGATATAAAAGAAAGATAATTGCCATAGTATAATCAAAATGCAACTGTAGAAAAGAACATTCAGGACCAGACAAAAAATAGACATCTCAGCCCACCAAACAAAACAGTTCAACTACCATGAAAGATTAGAATGCAATAATTCCCTAGACTTGACCCTTCCTGTTTAACATCATTAATAAACAGTTATTCCTTTATTTAAAAGTGTGGTGGCCGTGCTGCTACATCCCTTCTTTCCCAAAGCAAAGATCAGGTGCCTGCATCAGACAATGCAAGAGTGAGATGACACATCTCAGCAAGTAAAAAAAAACAAACAACAGTTGGACAATGCAAGCCAACCGTGCATAAGCAACCACATGGTTCCCAACTTCTTCCTTAAATATTAATTTGCAGCAAGTAAGCAAGTAATCAATTACTCAATGCCAAGATGAATTACAAAGTAAAGATCCACCTTATCCACATCACCAAAATAGGTTCCACACTTCACCCATGAATGCACATGGCTACAGATGCAACATGACTTCTGCCTTCATACCTCTAAGGATATGAAGCTGCATCATACCCCTTCTCGGGAAACATATGATGCTCATTGTACCGGTACGGTCGGACCATAAGATCGCGACGAAAACTTCAATGCAATGGATGATGAATGCATTATGCATGTCAACAACATGAGTTCTTCCCAAATAAAATGTGCTAGACATATACTTCCACCCATTCCACATCAATAACCACATGGGTAACATGATCAAACCACACCCTCCACATGTATAATCCATAAAGCATGAATAATTTCAAACGAAGGTACCCAATTAGAAATATGGGTACGAACACAAATAGCACAAACATAATCAAGTATGAGACTCTTCAATCAAAAGACGAAATAACCATCACTGTTTTACTTGCCTTTACCGAAGTTCGGGCAAAATCCCTAAGAACGATCCGGAAGTCCACCACCTGTTTTTGACACCCAACTTAGTGCACCAAATTTTCATGAAATAAAACTCAAAGACAACACCGCACCTACGCGCAATCTCAAACCCCGCCGCGGTAACAATTCTCCCCTCACTAACCAAACTGCAGCGGCGCTGCTTAACAATTCCATAACTTAAAATTTAGGACAGCAGTGATGATAAACAAAAACTTCAGAGACAACTACATAAAATTCCCCACAAGTTTTGCATACAACTCATGATTGAATTCTAACATCTACTTACCTCTAAACGGTCCTCAAAATAAACCCTGCAATCTGTTTTTTTTCTGATTTGAGCAGCGACATACGCGGATTCAAACAGCGATAACTTTTAAAATATAATTCCGATTTGAGCGCATAAGTACTTGTTGGAAAGATAAGAAAAAGCCCTACATGATTCTCATACTGATTAACACTAATTACTCCCGAAACATCCCCAGAAACTGCTAACACTGCTGCTGTTCATCACTCTGAAAAATCTGTTTTCTGGACAGCCACATACCCGGATTCAAACGATGATAACTTTTAATTTATAACTCCAAATTGAGCGCATAAATACTCGTTGGAAAGATAAAACAAAGTTCTACAAGATTCTCATACTGATTAACACTAATTGCTCCCGAAAAATCCCCAGAAACTGCTAACACTGCTGCTGTTCATCACTCTGAAAAAATCTGTTTTCTGGACAGCCACATACCCGGATTCAAACGATGATAACTTTTAATTTATAACTCCAAATTGAGCGCATAAATACTCGTTGGAAAGATAAAACAAAGTTCTACAAGATTCCCAAATTGATCCCCATTAAATCTTCACGAAAAAAAACTAAAAACTGCTGGAACTACCGCTGTTCATCCACCACGCAAAATTCTGGACAGCCCCCCTCTATCTAATCGCAAACGCAACTTCTAATCAATTGAATCGCAGCGCAAATGAACAAGGGATGAACACAAAAGAAAAATCACCTTGGGTTCTCCCCTTTTCCTTCCTCCCTTCTTCCTTCCACCAAAACGATTAGAGATTCGCACCAAAAGACGATGATCCGAGCGGCACGGAGTAGCACCTAGGGAGGAGGGGATTGGGGGGGGGGGTGGCTAGGGTTTTGGTGGCTGCAACAATGGAGGGAGGAGGAGGTGGGCAGGGGGGGCGGCGGCCAAGGGGGAAAGGAGGAGTGGGGGGGGGGGCGGCTGCACATGGGGGGGGGGGGGTAATTAAGTGGGTGGCGGCTAGGGTTTGGGAGGCCTAATGGGCCGAAACACCAATTGCGGCCCAACTAACCCCCGCGACAGCTCTTGACCGCAACGCAACGTCAAACCAAATAAATTCTACTGCCCTAGTTGCGAATGTTGTTCACAAAATTCTAAATCCCCAAAACAACAACTGGATGAGGGAAAAAAAACAAAAAGAACAACCCCCAACTTCTCTTCTTTGCAAACCGGGTATCACAGAAGGGAAGGTGTTTTTCGCCTTCGGCTCAAAAAGCTATGAGCAGTGGTTTCATCCACAGTAAAGCATTTACAGGTAAACACGAGGAGGAAAGGTAAAATAGCATTACCAAGTATTTACAAAATATTTACAACTATTTCTTCATAGTTAACTACAATTTTTTGTCAAATAATACATCTCTTTCCACAAAAAGTTCCAAAAAAGTATTTTTATAGATACTAGCAAACGAAGCTACCGAAGTTTCCTCTAACGCTTCAATTATAGCTTCGACCTGCTAGCTTTTGGTATCATCATCATGAAGAATGACAAAGGCAGGTACTGAGGAATGTGGTAAGATAAAGTATGAAATAAAAGTGCAAGGTAAAAGGATTTTTTATACCTTACTAAGCAGATTTCGAGCTTCATCTCCAGCTAGTTCTCGGCCGCCCTTCGCCCAAATCTGGGTAATAAATCTGTTACCAATGCTTTGGGCTTCGGGGGAATGTCAATAAGGTCGGCTAGAGATAGGCCAAAGTTTGGCCTGTTGATGGCCCTTGCATGGTTGCACCTGGCTTTTATGAAAGTGGCAGCCGTACCACGAGAAGCTACTAGCGCACAGAAGTCATCGTGGCTAGTTATGACTTCATTGAGGACGTCAACCTCTTTCTCGACGCATTCAAGTGCTCTGGGGATATCTTCGGCAGAGAGACTAGCTTCTTCGGATGCAGCTCCAACTGAATTGAATATACTTTTTAATCAAGCAGTGCATTGGGTTGCGAAGTTAAAACATTTATTCTTAAGAGTTTTTAGTGCTTCGCTCAACTTCAGGATCTTTTCAGCCTCAACCTTGATCGTCATATTCAAAGCTTCGGTTCCATGGTTGAATCGGCTGGAGTTTTCTTCCAAAAGTATCTGAGTCTCCTTCAACTCTTCGCTTAATCTCTCATTCTCAGCCTGAGCTTCGGTAAGCGATCCTTCGGTTGAACACAGCAAATCATCTTTTTCTTTCAAAGAATCTTCAAGTTTCTTGATTTTATCTACATAACTTTTGACAACAACTTCATTCTTTCTATCCTCGTCATCTTGTTGCATTTTCAAAGCTTTACTTTGCAATAAACTCTGTAAAAATGAATTAAAATTAGAATATCTAAATCAACACGAAGATATCAACGGTAACTTGCAAAGAAGTCTTACTTTGAAGTTCGAGTAGAATAAGCTGCTGATGATGTGCTGGCTAGCAGCTGATATCCTTTTCAAGTTTCAGGAATCCAATGCTCTTGGACAGAGTGCTTATAATTTTGGCCCCGGCGTGGTCGTGAATGCATCCCACAATTTCTTCATCAACCCCACCAAAGAGCATTGATCTAGGCTGGTAGCCGCAGGATATAGCAAATTCCTTTAATTCTAATATGTCTTCTTTGGAAAGTTGTTGGCCGCCCAGGTGCCATAGGTCGAAACTCATGCTTTCCAAAGTGGTTTCTTCAATTTTCTTCCCCTTATCAGATGTCACTGCGGCTACATTTTTATCCACAACCACATCTGATATGAGTCTATCGATTTCTGATAGGGTGGTTGCGAGATTCTCGGCTTCAGCTACGACAGTAGCTTCGACATCGATGGGTATAACAACTTTCTCCACCGAAGCTGAGGGCGGGGTCTATTCAATAGCTTCCATTATATTCATCATATGTCGCTTCTTCTGCCCCCTAGTTTTTCCCCTCAGGAGCCAAAGTGATTTCCCTTGACTGCAAGAGGCTAGTCAGATCCAACCTCAGAGGAATTAGAAGTGCAAATGGGAAAGGTTTAGTCATTACCTTCAAGATCTCTGAGACCTCAGCAGTAGAAGACAAAGAAGGGCTCATAGTCTGCTTCGACACATCTTGTACCTTCGTCTTCTCAGAGGATATCTTGACAAGCTTCCGTTTCTTGGGAGCTGATACCTTTGGCTTTGAGACAATTTTTTTCTCTTTTAAAGCCTTTTGGTCTTCTTTAATCGACCAGATAGCCTTCATACTTAGAATGCTCACAATTCTTTTCCTCTTGACTCCTCCGTCCCCTTCATCAAGCGTTTCGTAATCAGGATACTCAAAGTTCAGAGCATCCATTACACGGTTCAGCCTTCGCTTTGGGCGGGTGGCAAAGGCTGCAGTCATTAACTGATCTTCTTTCTTTGTATAATTTCATTACACATGGTTTCTATCAATTCCAACCATTCAGTGCATGGTTCTTTACATCTTTTTTGAAACTTGAAACGATACGGCAGACGGACAAGCTCATAGTTCTTCCCCTCTTCTCTCTTCTTTGACATCCCCCAGCCGCTAGAAGTTGGGAATGTCAGGTTTGCCAGATATTCTTGAACCAAATCTCTTGTGCTGATATGCTCAGTAACGACGCTGAATTCCACTTCAGCTAGCTGACAAGTAGACCCCAACTGCATATTGCACAAGGGCCGAGTCTTGCCGAAGTTTAATCACAACGGACTCATCACCATGCTCATAAGTTTTTCCCTTTTCTTATCATCTGCTTTCACGTAAAACCATTCATTCGTCCATCTAGTTGGCCACTTAGTGCGGTAGCCTATCACGGGAGCCTTCGTATCCTTTCGGTATGCAAAGTTGTAGCATCCAAAATTTTTGTGCAAGCTGTCAGCCCTTGCCTTCGTCTAGTAATGGAGCTCATGTACCCGACAGAACCCTTTGGCGTTATCACTCTTTCCTTGGCATCGGAGAGCCCAGATGTAAACGCTGAGCCTAACAATAGCGTTCGGGTCAACTGATGGAGATAGATCTCAAACTTCTTTAAAACTTCACGTATCATCTCGTAAAGGGGGAACCGAAGCCCCACTCTGAAGAAGCTCATGAATACCACAACTTCATCTTCCTTTGGCTCTAGAATTATTTCCTCTCTAGTAAAGCGAACCAATTCATCATCATTTTCTCCAAAATATCCTAGTTTCTTCATCACAATCAGATCTTCAACCTTAACTGTAGACCTCCCAAATTCAACAAGACTAGGCTTGGTTGGACATAGAATGTTATGGTCATCTTCACTTTCATTATCACTCTGGACCTCAGTCACGGCTTATTCAGCTTCGACAGTAGAGGTACCTTCGGCAATAACTCCTTCCTGCACAACCAGCCCCGACCGCCTCATCATTTCTGAGATCGGTGCTGTCTCAGTCATTTTCGTTTCGTCTCCCTTGTGGGACACCCTTGCAGTAGATCTTACTCTGCCCATTTCGCTGTTCAGCTTCTCTCAGACGAAAGTTGTTCTTCAGTGATGAAGCGTTTGTTCAAAAGTACAATGCAGAGAGCTTTGGCTTCGGTGAAAATTTTCAATAGCACAACGGTGCAATAACAATGAATGTTGTGGTAACTTCTCACCAACCTATCTATTTATATAGCCCTACAGGAGAAGAAGGCGAACCGCCAAAACCCGCATACTGGCTGATCAGTGGACCGACAAGCGCTTGGAATATTTTATTCGTTTTTTGATAACAAGCTCAGGGAAGGTCTTTTTTGGACCTTCGGCATTCCGAAGCCTTCATGTTATTCACGGATCGAGCTCATTATGAAAAAACGATCTAGAACCACGAAGGGGCTACTATTGGGGGTCTTCTTCCCTACCGAAGGTCCTCAAGGTATAGACCATCGGCAAAGCGATACTGAGGGTTTCCTTCTGTTTATGTCGAAGCTCCTCAAGACGAAGATCTTATCCGAAAGTGGCGATGGCGAGCGCCAATGTTGGTCACTTGTTTTCAAATGCTATGAGTCAAGAACAAGGCAACACAATTGTTAAAGATATAAAAACCTTCATCCTCCAAAGCATTGTCTCCTCTCAGATTCAATGTTCATCGGACGAAGGTCTTGAAGGACATGCCTTCAACATGTTATAGAAAAATAAGGATACACAAGGGTAGATACCATGATTATAAATCATTGATTTATTCATATCATCATTCCATAAAGTTTATATGGATAGAAATCTATATTACATTGATACCTCTGGCTTGCTCGAAGGTGTTAACACAAAAGCAAGATTACAATTCAGCATGAATAGTACAATGTTACTGTTCATCTATTTATAGGCATGGGACGCAGCCCAGGTGAAATTACATTTATGACCTTCAACACTTGTTCATTAACATGACATAAATCACTAAGGGCTAGATAGTCTTTTCATCCTCCGCTTGGTAGCAGCTTTCGCGCTCGCTGTCGCCCTTTCGGATAAGATCTTTGTCTTGATGACCTTCGGCATAAACAAAAGGAAACCCTCAGTATCGCTTTGTCGATGATCTATACTTGAGGACCTTTGGCAGAGAAGAAGACCCCAACAGTACTCATGATCTTCAGATGGTGTTTCTTCTGGTGCTGGCAAATCTTCTTTCTCCAGCAAGCTATCAGACTCATGTCTTGTTGAAGCAGATCTCGAAGGATCGGCCCTATTTGAGCCAGAAGGGATCTCCACATTGATAGTCATCTTTGGCTCAAGAACTATATCCTTATAAACCTTTGGCGCTACAGGCGATGCCATCTTTGTAGGCCTCAGAACAGCTTTTAACACATTAGTCATTCTTTTTCCTTTCTGAGGAGTTCCTGCCAAGGCAGATGCCACATTCGGCTGCTCTTGCACCTTTGGCTGCTCCTGCATCTTCGGGTGCTCTCACACCTCTGGACGCTCTTGCACTTTCGGTTTCATACCAGTTATGGATATTTCAGCAGTTGTTTTCATCTTGGTTTCCTATGACTTCTGTTCAAAAATTCCAAAATAAAATAAGAATATTAACAACCTAGCTCAAAATTGAAGTAAAATCAAAATACATTACCTTCGGAGACAAAACAGTCACTTCACTTAATTCCACAGCCTTTATCGTGCTAGTTTCAGTAGCTGGCAAGCCAGGCAATTCTATTGCCCTCTCCGTATAACACAACTTTGGTCGATGGATCAGAATTTTTATTTTCTTTTGTATCGGCGTAGTGGAAGAAGTCTTCGACGTACTTTTTCTTTTTAACCCCCTTTTTCATGCAGGGAAGCAATAGTCAGGACAAACAAATCCAATGACATCAAACACTCTATTCAATCTTCCTTTTCCCTGGGCACCAAAGGCAGTATCCATAGCTTCGTCTTTAGCCTTGCCCCTAACATCTCATCAATAGTTGCCTCAATGGCCTCAAGCCATCATCATTTGGCTCACCAAACTGATTCCTATAATGATAGGTCTATATCAGATAAACCAGACCACCTTCACTCGAGCTTGTATTAGTTTCCTTCAGCATCTCCCACTAACTAACAATGGGCCACACCTTAAAGGCTATATGCTCTTGAACTAAGTCTCTAGTACTGATGTAGCTACACACGGCGTTGAAGGCCACCAGGCAAGCTTGGGCTTTCTCAGAATTTGCAATAGCAGGCCTCTAGATGTCGAAGCGTGACCAAATAGGCCACTAGATCACACCTTTGATATTCTCCCTCTCAACTAGGTCATTCTTAACGTAGAACCATTGCTTCATCCATGACCCTAACCATTTTTTTCGAAAGGTTGGGACGGGGTGCCTTACGCTAGTCTGATATACGAAGGAATAACAACCAAAATTATTATGATATTGTTCTTTCCCAGTAGCCTTCTTCTGATAAGAGAGCTCCTGGATATTACAAAAGCAATCGGCATCTGGCTCCAGCCCTTGGCTCCTTACTGCCCAGATGAAAACTCCAACTCTAACTAAAGCGTCAGAAGTGAGCTGATGGAGAAATATTTCAAACCTTTTTAGGACTTTGACCAACATCTTGTGAAGGGGAAAACACAATCCAACCTTCACAAAGCTTTGGAAAACAACCACTTCATCTTTCTTAGGAAGAGGGACGGTGTTTTCTCCTCCAGCTCTCACTATAGATACAACATGAAAGTACTTACCCCTCATGGCCTCAATATGCCCTTTCTTCACAGTAGACTTTCCGAAGTTAACGTGGCTTGTCCTCCATGGCCGATCTTCGGCATTATCAGCACTGCTGTCAACATCAAAATCCTCACTGTCCTCAGAATCATTAGACAACCTGGCTAGAATCTCATCAGCTATTTTCGTATCATTGGTCCTTTCTATAGCTTCATAAAACCTAGCTAATGAAGGATCCTCACTCCTCTTACCTTGGCCATCTTAGCTCAGATTAAAGGAGCAACCGAAGCTAGAAAACAAACGCAATTTAAATGACTCAAAGCAACTAGGTAGCTCAATAGCATGATAAATATTTTACCATTACCATCATATTTATATGCGAGAAAACCACTGCAAAGTGGCCCCACAAATCAGAAAGTTTCGCTATCTTAGCGATGGGAAGGTGTTTTTCGGACCTTTGGCATAAGGCCTACGTTCATTTCACAGCCTAAGTTTGTTACAAAGAAACAAACTGATACTGTGAGGGGCTACTCTTGGGGGCATTCGTCTTTCGAACATCCTCAAAAACACATTTAACCATTGATCATCAACATGTCCTTAAGTGTCGCAGGAGCTTCGGCGCTAGAATACTTTCGGAGCAGGGGCATAGAGAAAGACGAAGGTGTCAGCTTCGTCATGAGAACAAGAAAACGAGGACCGAGGATCGACAAAGCCAGGAGAAGGTGTCCATATGATTCCGTGGCCGAAGCACTAAAGGTAGAAGACAATATTGCCCTCTCGTTATTCTGTAAATCATATGTACTGGCCTTTTGAACATGTTTGTAATTTTATATGAAGCTGTATGTTCCCCTATAAATAGATGAACAGTGCCCTGCATAAAGTATCTTTTGGAGGTTGGATAATTGGCTTTTGTAATCTATCTTCTGGAACCAATTCGTTCTAGCTTGCTTCTTAGAGCCGAAGGTACGATTGTAAATTTATTATATAAAAAGGAATAAACAAGGTATCAAACATTTTAGATGAGTTAACATGCTTAACTTCTGTACATCACTTATGTATTCATCTATGTATTAACATACGGTTCATTTAATCAAACTTTAACCTCCGTCCTCGAAGGAGTTATATTTAAGGACATAGGTTAACTATCTTTTTAACACCGTGTTGCCTTGTTTTCAATTGTGTTTAGCAATTGAGAACAAGTGACCAACAACTTCTTTTATGCCTTAGTCCAAGTCACTTTAGTATCCTGTGAACTACAAACACAAACACTAGCAACCACATTAGTTCACGGGCTATGTTGATCATCAAACACCAAAATAACTTAGCCAAATGGTCTAGGGTTTGTTTTCCTTACAATCTACAAAAGTTTCTGGTGGCTAGAAGTTGAAAAGGCCAAAACAAATAGGCCTTAAGGCATTGAGGAAGAAACATCTCAAAGAAGACTTTAGAGGACTCGTTGAAGACTTACCAACATCAAGCAAAGTACGGGAAAGAAGATAAGAAAAGTCCAGCAAAGAAACTTGAAGATTAGAAGATTGGTTTGTTTCTAGGTGCACCTGATCGTACAATTGTTCGCCAAGCCAAGGCACTAGACCAAACACACAAATAGTGTGTGAACAACACCCGAGCCTACTAGCACACTAGATCGAGTTTGGTGCACACCAGTGGAACATCGGACCCTAGAGGCTCAATAGTCAACAATGGTTAGCTCCAACGGTTATCTAACGTGGTAGGCATTGGACCGTCTAGTGCACACCAATGGTGCACTAGACCTCTGACAAGGAATATAGAATCTGCTAGAATAGTAATGGCTCACTAGACCAGCCATGGATTCAATGATTGACTTTACACTCCAACATTTAGCTGAAGTGGCGTCGACGTGTCTCGATCTAGAGGGACACTGAACTGGTCTGATGCAACCTGACATGACAACTTTATGTTAGAATGGTCACTAAATGAAGCAGTCTAATAGGGGTCTGGTGCACCTCTAGACCAATATTGTAGCAATCTGGTGCATACGCAGAAAGTGCACTTTTGAAGGATTGTCCCTAATGGTTGTGTTAGGTGTTGGGGTCTATAAATACACACCAACCGAGCCAAGCATTCAAGTATATACACTAGAGCAACACTCCTGATCAATCAAAGCCTCTCAAGTGCCACAAAGAGATAGTCATGTGCGTTGATTCGTGGTAGTGACTTGAGGGAGATAGAAGAAAGAGTATGTTGTTGCGTTGTTGTGCTCTTGTTATTTGTGTTGTGAACTCTCATCCTTTGTAAAGGCTATCAAGAGGCTCCGAGTTTGTGGAGTGCCTTACGAAAACTCCAGTCTCTTAGATTAAGTTTAGCAAAAATAGAGGACTCAAGTTTGATCTTTGGAATCACTTAAGAGGGTTGAAATGAGGTTTGGAACTTAGTACCACATCCTAATTAAAATGTTGTAGGAATCAAGTGAGTCTTTTGCAACAAGCAAGATGAACATGGTGTGGTCACAAGAAACAAAGCCTGACTTGTGGCCAAGGGGTACTCACAAGTTGAAGGTTTTGGATTTTGATAAAAAAAATTTACACCCATATTTAGGCTTGAGTCAGTTTGCATATTATTAGGCTATGCTACTTACCAATCTTTCAAGTTTTAACAAATGGACGTGAAAAGTGCATTACTTAATGGAATGATCAAGGAAGAGGTCTATGTTGAGCAACCTCCCCACTTTGAAGACGATAAGTATCCTAACCATGTCTTTAAGCTCCATAAGGTGCTCTATGGGCTTAAGCAAGCACTAATATCATGGTATGAATTCCTTAGAGACTTTTTAATTGCGAATTCATTTAAGGTTGGGAAAGTGGATCCTACTCTTTTCACTAAGACGATTGATAATGATTTATTTATATGCAAATTTATGTTGATGACATTATCTTTGGTTCTACTAACAAATCGTCTTGTAAAGAGTTTATTTGGATTATGGCCAAGAAGTTTGAGATGTCAATGATGGGGGAGTTGAAGTTCTTTTTAAGATTCCAAATCAAGAAACTCAAGGATGGTACCTTCATCACCCAAACAAAGTATACTCAAGACATTCTGAAGAAGTTTGGGATGAAGGATGCCAAACCCATCAAGACGCCCATGGGAACCAATGGACATCTCGACCTTGACATAGAAGGTAAATCAGTTGATCAAAAGGTATATCGATCTATAATTAGTTCACTTCTTTACTTATGTGCATCTAGACCAGATGTTATGCTTTTTGTATGCATGTATGCAATATTCCAAGCCGATCCTAAGAAATGTCACCTTAGGGCTATTAAAAGAATCTTGAGATATTTATTTCATACTCCTAACTTAGGGCTTTGGTATCCAAAGGGTTAAAACTTTGATCTCATTGGTTATTTTGATTTTGATTATGCTGGATGTAAGATAGATGGGAAGAGCACTTCTGGGACTTGCCAATGTTTGGGAAGATTTCGGGTTTTGTGGGCTTCAAAGAAACAAAACCCTGATGTTCTATCCACTGCCAAGGTCGAGTATATTGTTGTAGGACATTGTTGTTCACAATTATTCTAGATGAGGCAAAGCTTAAGGACTTTGGCTATAATCTGATCAAAGTCTCCCTCCTAAGTGATAATGAGAGTGCAATCCAAATGACTAATAACCCTATTGATCATGACCGTAGTAAGCACATAGACATCCAATATCACTTCTTGAGATATCCCTCACAAAGGAGAGATATTATTGTATGAGCACCCATAAACAATGAGCCGATATCTTCACCAAGCCTAGGGCTGACAATGGGTCATAAATTTTACACTATAAGATTTAAGGATCGAATCGGGTTAGGATTGGGCTCTATTTCTATTCATTTTTGAACTATAATTTATTTATGGCCTTGACATTTTGTGAAGAACCATTTGGATCACAATCCATTACCACCCCTAACCAAGCCCCTAGATGAGAAAAGATTTTGTGAGCTTAGGAGTGAGTTCAATATTCTTGATTCTCGCAACATGGATTTAAATATTGCACACATTGCTTATGTGTTATACCTTTGATCGATAATAGCTCTTTCAATTGGTACAATTTCAATCCTTCACATCTTTTCTTGTACCAAGGTTCAAATTGTAGAAAATCACCCTGGGTCTTACAAGTCCAAGTGCATAAGTTAAACAAGTATTCATCACTTGTATGCAAATATTAAGGGGGAGATTGATATACAAGTTGAACTTTTGAGACTAACAATGTTTTCAGGTCTATTATGTGTGTATTCTCAAATTGAAAGGAAAATGGTGTAATCGGGCAAAGACAAGCGCTTCCACAGCATATCCACCGGTATCAAAGACCCTTTACTCCGATTTTTGTTTTAAATGCTCCTTATGTTTTAGTTGTCATATTTTTTGGGGGAGCAATGCTAAAAGCCACTTGAAGTTCTTCGTTTTTTGTGCTTAATGCCAAAGGGGGAGAATTTATTTGGCCAAAGGAAGTGGACCGCACCAACACTTAAGTTTTAAAAGGTTTTAAATTTATCAATTGGTATAAAACCCTCTTAACAACTAAGAGAAATCTCTTATGCAAATTGATAAAAGGGGATAATTTACCAAAATAAAATTATTTTATGCCAATGAGGGAGAAAAGCTCTTTGAAATTGCCAAAGGAGGAGAATTTCAAAACAAAAGGATTCTTTGACATAGGGGAATTTTTTCAAAACCCTAAAAAGAATTTGATTTGCAAAATTTAAAAAAAGTGGTGCTAATATGGCCCAATATGTTAAAATCATTTCAAAATCATATCCAACTTAGTTCTAAAACTCAATTTGCATCTCATGAACATATAAGGAATAACAAACAAGTTAGTGAGTTAAACATTTGATATTTGCTTTGGTTGTATTGGCATCAATCACCAAAAGGGGAGATTGAAAGAAAAATGGTTTTATATCATTTCTATATTGGTTTTGGTGATTAATGATCAACACAATTTTTTGATCTAACTAGTTTGTTAAGTCTATCAATGCATGTTCATAAGAATAAAATTGAAGTATTCAATGCAACAACAGGCTCAAACCAAGGCTAGAAAGGCATTATTTGGATAAGATGAACTGTGAGTAGTTCATATGTTTGGATAAGTTCTAAATGCCTTTAGTAACATATTTGAGAACCTTCAGAGGATTGAAAGATCTAATTTTGGCAAAAGGTGCATTTAGAGCTAAGAACTGGATTCTAAGTTGGATAAATAAAGAAGATAGAAAACCATGACATAGACTAGTTGGACGGACTCTAGATATGTTTGTCTATGTCATAGGAATGCCTAAAAAAAGAACCAAACTCAAACATTGAAGATTTGCCCAAAAAGGACTTAGGTTTGGTGTATAGTGAAGCATCAGACCGGTCTGATGGCGCACCATACTGGTTATGTAGAGAGGTCTTTTTTGGGATTCTGAAGCTTGTAGCACCAGACTAGTCCGGATATACATAGATGGCTCACCATACCAATTACACAAAGAGCTCCATTTTTGGGCAACCGAGGCCAGCAGCTGATGGCGCACTGGACCTCGCACCGGTGGTGAACCGGACCAATTAGGGATTCATCGGTCGACTCCAGTTGTCACACCCAGTTTTGGAAGGCAAATCGAATGCGAACCATGTACATGCTAGGATCAGAAACTCACATACACAATGATTACATAATTGGACATCATCACACATTGCTCAAAATAAATAGTGGAAATAGTACTTTATTACATCAAGATGTCCAAGACATCCCTAGAGTCATTAACATAACATTGTCATTATAATCATCAAAGTGCAGAAAAGCGAACGTAGCAGATAAGGCCTTCACAGGCAGCTAACTGGGGGTTTGCCACTAACATAACTAGAACCTGTCGAAGTCCTGGAACTCCTCAAAGTCCTCCATGTTGCCTGCATCTCCTCCTGAGCACTGAATACAGTGGGGACAATCTAGGGTGGGTGTGGTTTTTAAAGCAAGGGTGAGTACACATCAACGTACTTAACAAATGTCCCGTTTGGCTAAAGTGGACTAGTTGTATGTGGAGTTGAGGTTAAGCAGTTGCTTTTAGTTGATCAAGTATTTATGACTAATAATAAAACCAAGTTTTAGTAATAAACTCAGTTATTACCCAAAGGTACTCACTCTAAGAGGAAATACCAGAGATCAAAATTATAACCATCAATATTAATCATCATCATAAAAGTATTTAGAGGTCTTCTAATCAAAGAGGATCCCAAGGCTGCTCTTAACCATGAGCATAGCTGATATACCAGTTTCTAACACTCTGCAGAGGTTGCACACTTTACACACGAGTCGTGATCCCTTTTTGCCTCGGGTCGATCAAGCCCTCAATCACTACCAAGGTGAGTAGGCAAGGTTTCACTATGTAGCCTTTACAAAGACTCCCCTGGTTCATAGCTGCTTGTTAGGTTTTGCCAGTCGTACAAACACAGTACACCTCCCTAAGGTGGGTGACTAACAAAACCAAATCGAATGAACCTCGGCACCCACCCTTAGCAGAGTGAGCACTATGCCCCGGCCCTCATTGACGGCCCTCCGGCAAAGCCATCTACACCCCCATGTTCATCTAATTATTTAGCTAAGGGTGTCTCATTCCACCCTCATGGTTGCACTGTTATCCCGGGTCGTCACTCAACGAACAGGTCCTTACGAAGAGGTACTCAGGAAACAGTCTGAGTCCCCTAAAGTATCACAAGATCATCATCAGGACAACATCGTATCATAAAGATTCACATCATGTTTGTTGATTAAGGTAAAGCAATAGCATAAAGCTAACCATAATAACCCAAAAACGTAACAAGGGCAAGATGAATACAGACTAGTCAATCCTTATGTTTCAATAAAGTAATGCGGGATGGTGAATTATAAATTATGTAGGACATAATAGGTCAGAGGGCACTTGCCTTCACCAGGTTGTTGCTGAGGAAGATCTTCGGCAACACACTCAGGAACCACGGGATGCTCGTTGTCTAAAAAATGTAATCATGCATTCAATACATTTGGATAAAGACAAATGAACAATACCCCAAACATGTACAAACAAGTGGACACAAGCTCGAAAGAACAGTATGAACACCAGAGGTAAACTTAGGTTCTAGGGTGAACTAGCACACCTAGAGGTTTGTGATTTCCTAAGTATTATCTATCTCCATAGCTTACACAACTTAATTCCATGTACCTTAATAAGACACAAAAATTATACTAGGGATAGATTCATACATTACATATTATTAATCTCACAAAGTTAAACCTCCAATTACCACTAGGGTTTTCCTTTTCATTTTTCTTATTAATAAATAACCATTACCTAAATTAATCTATACTCTAGGCATAAAATTAACATATGCAGACAGTGAATGATCATAATTTTAGCATATAGAGAAAAATCTTATGAACATTTTGCAATTTGAATCACTCAATTTGGAGTTCATATGCAAAATATATGAATTAAAAAGTTTTGGAATTTAAAACCCTAAATTAGGTCTAATTCTATGATTAAATAAAAGCGTAGGGTTCTTTCTACAAGAATACAGGTCCTGCGCGTGAACACTAGGGATGGCGGGTTGATTTCTAAAAAGTCGGGGGTCTCTTTAACAAAACTACAACGTGAAGGGGTATCGAGTTCTATTAGCCGTCAGATCTCAGATCAACGGCCGAGAAAAGATCCCGTGGGCGAGCGCGCGGGTGCAGGCGCATGCGCCTGGCAAACAAGTGGGCCAAGGCGGTCAGCGACTGGGGATGGGAGGTGGGCTGACTGGTCGGGCTCAGCGCTAGGTGGCGCAGGCGACCGACAGATGGGGCCCAGGGGCAGGGCGTGTGCCTGAAACGGTATCCAGAGATCCGGACCGCGTGATCAAGATCGGACGGTTGAGATCAAATTCTAGGGGTTGATGGTTGGGGGCGGCGCTGCTCCTGCCCACGGTGCTGAAGTCGCCAGAGCTGGGACGGGTGCAGGCTCTAGGGGCTCCGAGGTCACCAGAGTTGGCCAAGACCAGCGAGAAGGGCCCGACGAACTCGTTGGTGGGGTTCCGGCCATGAGACCGAGACTAGGGCGACAGAACGACGGAGGGAATGTTCCGGGCGGGTTGGGTAACTCCGGTGAGGAATCCCAGCAGCGGGGAGGGAGAATCGGGCGTGCTAAGGCTCGAACTAGCTTCGACGAGGGAAGGGTAATGCTATGGACCAACGCATGGGCTCAGAACAGGGTCAATTTTGCCAGACGCCGTGTGGGGCGCAGCAAACCGGCGCGGATGAACTCTAGTGAGGCCAAATTGGCTAAGACCAGGCGCGAATAAGGAAAACCAAGCACGGGAACGAATTCCTCACCTCGGGACAGAGCTTGGGGTGGCTTGGCGTAGCTTCTGGTGGGCTGGAGGCGGGCGTGGGTCTCCGGCGAGCGTGAGCGATGAGGGCAGAGCACGGGAGAGAGTGAGCTTGCGTGAAATGAGGCAGCGGAGAGAGCGGGTGCGTGAAGTGCTCAAAAGGGAGCTGTGGCATGTGGGCAGGCGACATGGTCGGGGTTCTCGACGTGCGTGCGCGCTGGTCCACGACGGTTCGCTGGGAAGGCAGAGGTCACAGGGAGGCCCCATGGCACAGCGAGAGGGGACGGGCACGCAGATGGAATGGCTCATTGAGCTAATGGGGCAGGCCCGCGGGACAGAGAGAGAACGCCGGCGCGCGGGCGAAGGCAACCGGCATCGACAAACTGGCCCCACTGGGTAGAGGGAGGGGGAGAGAGCGCGTGGGCGAGGGAACTAGCACTGACAGGTGGAGCCCACCTGTCAGGCGGCGCTGGCGAGCGTGCGCGCGGCCCCGCTGGGCTAGACTGGGCTGAGTTGGGCCGAAATCAGTTTTCCCTTTTTCTCCAAATTTCTAATTGCTTTTCTTTTTATTTTTTCTAGTGAACTCCATCAAATTCAAACACAAATTTAAATTCATATAATTCAAACATGTGCATAAAATCAAAGAATAATTTAGGCTCAGCATGATGCAACATTCCATGACTCACATAAGTTTTGACAAAAATAAATAGTTAATCCCTCACCTAATTAACATTTTTACCCTAAGGAGCTAGGGTTTTGGGTTTAGGAATCAAACAATGTCCAAAGCAAGTCAAACTCCACTCATAGGATCTAAATATCATATTAAGCTTATCCAAAAAGTTTGGTGATTTTTGGAGTCATTAAATAATTCCTAAAATTCCAAAAGACTAGGTTTTTGTCTTCTTAAATACTACATAATTCCTTGTTGGCACTAAAAATCTTGGAACTATTTTTATTAAATACTACCAAAATTTAGGAATCCAACAAAATTGGTCTTATATTTTTATCATTTTTCTACGATTTTCTATGGATTTCTAAGTTTTCTCGGAAAAAGAAAAGGGAAAAGGTATCAACAATATTGGGCCGAAATCGCCCATACAGTCCAGGCCTCATAGAATTTCGGGCGCGCACGTGACCGCGAAGTTGGTTTTGCATATAAGCCCTTACCAGTTCAAAAATCAGAAAAGAAGTCCTCGGTCGATTTCTATGTGTCACTGACACCTTTCCCTTAGCCCCCTCAACGTTTTGAGTCTTTTAAACTTGGGTCCCTGGCTCTGGACGGCGGCGAGAACGAACACCCCCCGGTTGCGCCACGACCATGGAAGGCCCGAGCACACATTGGTACCTGCCCCACCAAATTCTACCCTATCTCGAGCCATTATGGGTATCAATTTGGCTTGCACGTTCAGAGAACGTCCTACCCATGCGCGCGGCGGAAAACGCGACGTCGAGCCCGTGTTCCCACAAATTCGTGCCCGTAATGGTCAAACGGTCGCCACGGTGAGCTTCATGGGCATACAGGACTGCTAAAACAATACTTCAAAAGTGCAGAGCCATACCAGGATTGTCTGGCCACAGAGCGCGGAGAATTCATGCTCGACGGTGTCTGAGAAGGGGAAAACGGCGTCGCGACGATCTCTGGTGGAATTAGGGGGTCACGTTGGGGCTATCCGGCTGTAAAGGACTACCGATTCACCGTGCACAACTAATTTGGGGAGAGGTGGAGAGGATCCTGCGAATTTTAGCTTCAACCGAGCTCACAGATGAAACTGTGAGTACCTCACCGTGGTTCATGGCGCTATTTATAGGGACGGCGACCCGGCTAGCAATTCGCGGCCACGAAACACATCGTTAGCGCATGGCAAACATGTAACGAAGGAGCAAAGTGAGGTAGAACTGAGGCGCGAGTGACACGGCGGCAAAAAGACCGAGCCACGATGACCGCCGGTGAAATATCTCCGGCCAGACTTCGGCCAAGTTCGTGGAACCGTGACACGACTCATAGTTATCTTGCCATGGTCGTTCCTACCTCCAATTCACTCTAACACATCCGAATCCATAGTGCCTTAGATCTTTTCGTTCTTCAGATATTTCCTAGTCTCTGATCTACATTGTTCTGCTGAACCGACCTCCTTTCACCCTCTCTTTCTCTTAATTCTTGTCAAGAACAGGGTAATCTCCCTTAATAAAAAGTGTTCACCAAGCAATAGTCTTCAAGTTTACTATAGGATTCATGGATCAAATCTGCATGATTTCTCAGATCTGGTGCTCTCAAACCAACTGCATTTCACTGAGGTCATACTGCTCTGAATCCGATCTTCAGTATTGCTCAATTCGCATGAGTTGTTTCTGACAGCACCACTTCATAACACTAGTTCTCTGATTTTTGTACAATACCATAGCAAGTTGACTGTACCAAAGTTACTTCACTACAAACCAGCTTTAACCTTGCTATAGAGGTTTTAGCTAAATACCCATCAAATCAAGCTCCACATGATCCCAAAGTCGGTCCTATCCAACTGATCTTCAGAAAACTACAGAACCTTAGTCTGACGTCTCCACTTTGAGGGGGTTTTTTCTTAAACTCCTCTAGTTTTTAGGGTTTTGGTGTCACTGAAGTCCATCAAAGATGATATCTTAGGGTTAGTTCTCATGTCTTATGATATTTTTACTCCTTTAAGCTTTTCTTTCACCCATAAGCCCTAACTTAGGGTTAAGCACTCTACCCTAGGGTTAATCACACATCAAATCACATCATTACAACTGGTTTGAAATTTTTACCTAGTGAATGCACTCTAGGTGTAACAAACACACAATATGCCAATGCTCATGATGTTATGCTCAAGTTTTAGTGATAGTAACACTAGAGGTGTTACATCCTTCCCCCCATAAAAGAATCTTGTCCCGAGATTTAAGGTCCTAGGGTAAGTAATGGAAAAGGAAAAGCGTCACAACTTTATTTTCTTAATTGTCTTACAAGGCAGGGGGTGGTATGGGGTTTACTTCTCCTTTACAATCCAATGTACATATCTTACAAGTTATATGAAGCTAAAAAGGCAGGGAAATTCTTTTCTAAGAAATCTTGAGTCTCCCATGTAGCTTCATCTTCAGTATGTTGGTTCCATAGTATTTTATAGAACTTAAGAGTCCTTTTTTGGGTGATCCTGTCCTTTTGATCCAAGACTCGAATAGGATGTTCTGAATAGGTCAAGTCTGGTTCTAAGACAACATCCTCAATATCAATGGTTCGATCCGAACCCAAAGGCACTTCTTCAATTGAGATACATAGAACACAATATGTACTGCGAACAATGCTTCAGGTAGTTGGAGTCGGTATTCCACTGGCCCACATTGTTCAAAAATCGGAAATGGACCAATGTATCGTGGTGCAAGCTTTCCTTTTACACCAAAACGAGTCACACCCTTCATTGGTGATACTTTTAGGTACACATAATCTTTGACTTGAAAGTACAAGGGTTGGCGGCGTTTGTCTACATAACTCTTTTGTCGAGCTTGTGCCTCTTTTAAGTTGTGTATGATTCGTTGAACCTTTTCTTCCGTCTCTTTCACCATATCAGGCCTAAAAACCACCTTTCTCCTGGTTCAGACCAATTCAAGGGGGTACGGCACCGTCGCCCATATAATGCTTCAAAGGGTGCCATCTTGATACTTTCTTGATAACTATTATTATATGAAAACTCTACCAATCACTACAGCAATCCAAAGCATCCCCGTCGGCTAACTTAATTCCTATCGGCCCGTGCGCGGGCCAACGAGAATTAATTAATCCCCGTCGGCTAGAAGAAGGCCGACGGGGATTAATTAATTCCCGTCAGCCAGTCAACGTAGCCGGCGGGGATTAATTAACTCCCGTCGGCCAAAACCCTAGCCGACAGCGATTAAGTAACTCCCATCGGCTGCGCCGCCTGGCCGCCGGGAGTTATTCGAAATAACCGACGCCAGGGAGCCTCTTTCTTCTATCTTCCTCTTTCTTCTATCTCTACCGAACAGCCGCGCCGCCCGCGCCCCGTGCCCGCCCCACGCCGCCGATAGCCGCCGCCCACGTCGCCCCGCGCCTGACCCCGCGCCCGCCCCACGCACCGCACGCCCCCGCCGCGCGCACGTTCGCCGCCCACCCACGGCCGCCGCCCCGCGCACGCCCCGCGCCCCGCGCCCAACCCCGCGCTCGCCCCACGCACCACGCGCTCGCCCCGCACGCACGGTCGCCCCCGCCCTCGTGCCTGCCGAGGCCCGCCGCCGACCAACCCGCCCACGACTGCCACCGCCTGCTCACGGCCGCGCGCCCGCCACCCACCACCGTCGCCTGCTGCCGTCCATGGTAGCCGCGGCCTCCCCACATCGACGTCGTCCATAACTGTCATCTACCATCCTCGTCCACCACCGCCATCCGCGCAAAGCGAGGTATATTATATGTATTGTAATGTTTTATATTCGTCGGTTTTTTGTGACCGACGGGAGTTAACTGTTATGTGATTAGAGTTTGTTTAAATTTGTTAATTAACAGTGTTAGTAGTCTTCATATGACTTTATACATTGTAGTTGCTATTTTTAATTTTATGTTGCAAATATAAAATGTGTTGTTTAATGTTATTAGTTAATGAATTGGATGGTGAATGTGATGTGTTATACAAATAGTAGTTATTTCAAATATTATTATTTAATGAATTTGATGTTATGAAAGTATTAATCATGTTAATGTGATGAAGTTATGTTATGTATATATATAGTTTAACTACTTACCTATAGATGTATGTGTGACGTTTAGAAACATGAATGTCTCACACACGCACTTCTTACTCGTACACACAACCGCAATAATGGGTGATAGACGTGATTGGATGTATGAAGGTTTCAAGAAGGGTGGGTGTCACACAAGTGAATGGTTTGCCAAGACGCAGATGTTTCTGGACCATGCAGCTGCTTTGTCACAAATAGATAATATTAGGTGTCCATGCAATAAATGTAGAAATATGACGAGCCACACCAAGAGGCAGGTCACACTACACCTGTGCTCGCATGGTTTTGTGCCAGGCTATAAGGTCTGGTATCTCCACGGGGAGTCACGCCTTGAACGAGCAGCAGAAGTAGAAGTTGATGATGGTGAAGATGATGTTGATAGGATGGACCAGATGCTTGAGGATCTGCAGCCTGAAATGGCATTAGATCATCATGATTCACCTACACCGGAGGTTCAGAAGTTCTTCGACCTAATCAAAGCGTCAGAAGAGCCTCTTCACGGGCACACTAACGTGACCGTCCTTGAATTCGTGACCCGGCTGATGTCAATCAAGTCCAAGTTTGCATTCTCAATTAATTGTTACAAGGAGCTTGTGGATTTGATTAGCGAGGTTCTTCCTACGGGTCACAAGATGCCCAAACACATGTACCAGTCCAAGAAGTTGCTTGAAGGTCTTGGTATGGAGTATGAGAAGATTGATGTTTGCTAGGACAACTGTATGCTTTTTTGGAAGGAACATGGCAGAGAGCAGAAATGCTTAAAATGTGGGAAGTCGAGGTACGTGGAGCTTGTAAATGAAGATGGGGAGAAGGTGGTGACAAAGGTTGCACATAAACAGCTTCGCTACATGCCTCTCACTCCTAGAGTGAAATGTTTGTTTCTCTCGAGGAAGACCGCTATGCACATGAGGTGGCATAAAGATTGTACGGACAGACAAGATGGGTTAATGGTGCACCCGTCACATGGTGATGCATGGAAGACTCTTGACAAATTTGATCCAAATTTTGCCAGCGGTGCAAGAAACGTTCGTATTGGCTTGACAACTGATGGTTTCACGCCGTTCAATATGACCACTGCGTCGTATTCATGTTGGCCTGTCATTGCCATACCGTACAACCTTCCACCTGCTCTTTGCATGAAATATGAGTTTATGTTCCTATGTCTTGTTATACATGGGCCTGAGCATCCTGGCGTATGCCTCAATGTGATGCTTCAACCACTGATTGAAGAGTTAAAGAAGCTATGGCAAGGTGTGGAAGCCTATGACTACTTCAAGAAGTAGAAATTCAATCTTCGTGTTGCATATCTGTTCTCGGTTCATGATTTTATGGCGTATGGTATTTTCTCTGGATGGAGCGTGCATGGTAGATTGACGTGTCCTTATTGTGCTAAAGATACAGATTGTTTTCGTCTTAGTGCTGGTGGCAAGATATGTTACTTTTATTGCCATAGATGTTTTCTACCCTTCAATCACCCCTTCAGAAGGCAGAGAAAGGAATTTAGGAAGGGCACCATCGTCACGAAGGGACCGCCCAAGCGACGTAGTGGGATAGAAATTACAGAAGAGCATATGAAACTTGTCCTAGACGAGAGTGGGAAAAGGTATCAAGGTTTTGGTGAGGAGCATAACTGGACTCACATATGTGGCTTATGGGAGCTTCCTTATGCTAAGTCATTGATTTTGATGCACAACATCGACGTCATGCATCAAGAGAGTAACTTTTGCCAAGCCCTCATAAATACATGCATGGATTTCCCTGATAAAATGAAACACAATGACAAGGCACGCATGGACTTAGCAGTGATATGTGATCGTCCAACCCAAGTGCTTAGAGAAAATGGAGGCAAACCAAAAGCTGACTATTGTCTGAAATCTAAGCAACGAAAAGAAGTGATGAAGTGGATGAAGGATATTAAATTCCCCAATGGTTATGCCGCTGGTTTTAGAAGATCTGTGAACTTGAAGACAATGAAGATGAATGGGTTGAAGAGCCATGACTTCCACATAATTATGGAGAGGCTCATGCCTGTAATGTTTCGTGGGTACATTTCTGAAGCTGTGTGGAAAACGTTAGCTGAAGTTAGCTATTTCTACAGACAGTTGTGTGCTAAAGAAATCAGAAGAGATGTGATGGAACAGCTGGAGAAAGAGGCACCGGTGCTTTTGTGCAAATTGGAAAAAAATATTTCCACTGGGTTTCTTCAATCCTATGCAGCATCTCTTTATACATCTTCCATATGAGGCTAAGGTCGGTGGTCCTATTCAGTATAGGTGGATGTTTCATATAGAAAGAGCATTAAAGAAGCTTAGAGCAATGGTGGGCAATAAGGCAAGAGTTGAAGGATGTATTGCGGAACAATTTAAACTAAAGGAGGTGCACACTTCACAAGTTGTTACTTTGCAGAAGAACATAATGTATTTGCTCGAAAGAAAAGGTACCATGATGATGAACGAGAGATGCCTCCGTGTAGTGTTCTTTCGATTTTTCAGACAAACGGCAAAGCCGTTGGTCCACCCAAGGCATATCACCTCAGTATGGAAGAACAGAAGTCTGCTTTACTATACATGTTCACGAATATGCCTGAGGTGGAGAAATACTTTGTGTAAGACTTATTTTCTTAAACAGTTCATATGTGAATTAGTTTATGTTATCAAATATCTCATGTCATACAATAATATTTGACAGCGAATTTGATGATCAAAACATGAGGTGTCTCGGTAGGCCAACAGCGAGAGACATAGACAAATTGCGACGCGATGGTATGCATGGGCGACCTAATTTCATTATGTGGCTTCGGGATCGAGTAAGTCTTAATTATGTGGCTCCGAGACCTAATTTCAGTTAACTAATATTACAGAATTTGCTAATGCTTTGTGGCATAATTGACAGTTTGGGGGAGGAAATGAATTTGAATGATGACTTACGTCAGTTATCTATTGGAAGCGTAACTGCCAAAAGCTATGGACGTTACGACGTCAATGGATATCTGTTGGGGACTTGTTCTCAAACGCTAAGAGTTAAGAACAAGGCAACATAAAAGTGTTAAATGTTAAAGTCCTTCGTCCTTCGAAGCATTATCTCCCTTCGGATATAATGAATTTCGGACGAAGGTCATGAAGGACAAACCTTCATGAGCACAATAAATGATAAAGAAGGATTCATGCACAAGATATGGAAAAATAATATAAACACTTTAAAGGTTATTATTAACTTATTTTGATTTACATTGCTGTATTTACAATGACAAATTATGAATGTACCTTTGGCTCGAAGAAAAGCAAGGGTACAAGCGTGACGTGAGAGCAAACGCCAAGTCAACATGAACAGTACGGGAATACTGTTCATCTATTTATAGGCAAGAGACGCAACCCATGTAAAATTACATTCATGCCCTTTATATTTGCCAATAACACTATAGTAATCCTTCAAGGTCTAATTTGCCTTTTTATCTTTAAGTCGGTTCCCCTTTTCTACTGTCATGCCGAAGCTTTCCTGTGTACAGCTTCGTGATCACCTTGTCCTTCGTCATAATCACCCTTCGTCTCGCTCAGGCTTCGTCCTAACCATGCTCTGTATGCTCATGATCCGGATCCGAAGATACCTGTTCACATATTTCACTTGGAAAACATAATCAAATCATGTTTTTGAGGACCTTCGGAAGCCGAAGGCCCCCAACAGTAGCCCCTCGCAATATTAATTTGCTAGAATAATAAATTCAGATTGCGATATGGACGAAGGCCTTAAGCCGAAGGTCCGAAAAAACACCTTCCCTTATCTAGAATAGCAATAGTCGATGACAAGTAGGGCCCTGCCACTTGCAACGTACTGGGCGTATAAATAAGAACGCACCGCTAGCACTTTTAGCACGCTTTCTTGCCACCGGCTCCTGGCTTCCTAATTTTTAGCTCTTTGCACACCAACGCCTGCCTGGCTCTTTACATTTTTAAGCTTCGTCTTTGAGAGCATTTTTCCTAGCATTTTCGAATATGTCTGAAGACAAGAAAACTGTCGCTGAGTCGAAGCTAAGCCTTTCCGAAGAGATGAATCTCGACTTCCTTGAATCAATAGCAAAGACAAATATAGAGAAGATTACTAGGGAGATTTTAGAGGGTTTGTCTGAAGACACTGGTGATAGTGACAGCTATGATGTGGAAAGTGGCGGTGAAGATTCCGAAGATCGACCTTGGCGACCAAGCCATGCAGTTTTTGGAAAATCAAGCATTAAACAAAGCCATCTTGTCAATATGAGGGGCAGATATTTTCGGGATTTATCTATTGTAAGGGCTGACGAAGGAGAGAAAACTTGTCCGACTCCTGAGGAAAATGAAGTCATGATATTCCGAAGCTTCTTTAAGGCTGGACTTCGGTTTCCTTTGAGCAGTTTCGTGGTAGAAGTTTTGAAGATATTTGAAATCTACCTTCATCAAATTACTCCTGAAGCAATCATAAGGATGGGAATCTTCGTGTGGGCCGTAAAGAGCCAAGGTTTGGAACCAAATGCAAAAAGTTTCTGCAATATGCATGAGTTATTGTATGAGACGAAACCATGGGGTAAGGAGCAGTATCACAACAATTTTGGCTGTTATAGCTTCGGTGCCCGCTCTGGGTCAAGCTGTCCCGTGCCAACTTTTCGGAAAAGATGGCCTGGGGATTGGATGAAGGAATGGTTTTATGTGAAAAATGACTTGACAACGCGAGAAGATATTAAAGGTATCATTATGCGCCCTATCTGGCAGCGCTTCGGCCTTCAAAAGCCGAAGGTCGAAGTTGACGAAGCAGCCGAAAAATGCCGGAGAGCCTTCGGAGTAGTTTGCTCTTTCATCGGAACAAGGGATTTGATCCAAGAACACATTGCCTTCAGAGTATGGCCACTTGCGGATAAGTGGGAAATGCCAAAGGAAACCGTCAGCGAACCTAACGAAGGCGGACTAGTTAGGTTAAAATTCACCTTCAAATATGGAGATAAGTTCGTCGAGCCAGATGACGACTGGCTGAAAAGTATTGAGGCCGTAAGCGATGAGTTGCTTGGGCCATACTCGAAGACAGAAGATACTGCTCTATCCACAGCCTTTGGAGGCCAGAAAAAGAAAAGGCTCAACCGAGTATTTGATGCCATCGGGTTCGTATATCCTGACTACCGTTACCCAACACGGGGTCAAAAAAGGAAAGATACGGCGTCTACGAAGGAAGCTGCCTCAGCCGCTCTTAGTGAGCCAACGCCGAAGAGGAAAAAGATAAAGGTTCTTACACACCGTCCACGCTATATTGAACCGGTCACAGTGCCCGAGTTTGTCGGTGAATCTTCTTCGGCCCCCAAAGCCAAAGAGGCAACTCCCCTGAAGAATATTGAAGAGCCGGTCACCATGCCGGAAACAAAGAAAATAGAAGAACCGAAGGCTGAAGAAACAAGGACATCTGAAATTTTAAGTCCTTCAGCAAAAGTTGAAATACCGAAAAGCCAAAAGGGTCCAGCATTGACCCCCAAAAGAAAAAGGATGGTTAATGTACTGGATGTATTGGAGACAATAAAGTCTTCAAGCAGCACTCCGAAGAAAATTGCCGAAACTCCTGAAGTGCAAATCGAAGCCTTTGAGGCAGAAGCTTCAAAACACCAAGCTGAATCTGAAGCTAGGCCTTCAGAGCCCGCCAAGGTAAAATTCTTGGAAACGAAAGAAACAGAAATTGACGACATACTTCGGGGAAGAAATTGACTGAAAAATAAAAGCAGGAGGCTCAGTTCTATGCCCAAAGACTGAAATATCCCAAGGGCCAAGGGGGTGTTGATATTCAATGGCAGCGGAGAAGAAGACTTTTTGTATTGTCTCCCTGACAGCAAGGAGATTTCAGTCTGTCGGGAGATGAGCAAAAGCTTCAGATTCCCAACACTAGAAGACGGGCTCTCAGTGTTGTCAAAGAATGAGCTGGCTGACAGCTTAGCGTACAATAGTTTAAAGGTGAAAAAATGAAATCTTTGCATTATTTGTTGAAACCAAAATTTTTCATTTGCTTAAACTTATTTAACAAACATTTTTCCAGGGTCTTATACTTAGCAATGCCCTCAGGGCACAAAAAGATGTTGAAGACGAAGGGTATACCATAGCCTTGAGCAACCTTCATTCCGAAGTAATTGAACTAAGGAACGAAGGTCTCGAAAGAGATAAAATATTGCACTTGTTATTGAATAAAATAAAAGAAGACGAAGCTGCTTTCAAAACTCAAGCCGAAGCTCAGAAGCGCGAAATCGAAGATCTTCGGAAACAACTAGTTAGAGCTAAAGAAGAGTGCACACTTGAAGAAACAAAACGAGAAATTAGTGAACAATGGGCCAATCATTTAGAAAGAAACGTTGAAGAGCTTCGTGCATCCAAGAAAAAGTGTTATGAAAAATCTATAGAATGTGTTAAGAAAATAAGAACCAGCTTCGCCAGCGTCGGCGCATTCTCAAGTGAGGAGGACTTCATAAGGGGTGACCCCGAAGGTCCAATTGGATGGATCAGCCACGAAGCTGAAGCTTTTGAAGAAGTTTTGAATAGCCGTGGAGACATATGTGCCTTTACGGGTGCCCGAGGGATTGCCACTATTTTGGAGAGAAAAGGCTGTAACCATGTAAAATTTTTGGCACAAACCGAAGCAGCATTGTCCTCTGAAGATATAAAAGACCCCTCGGCCGAAGCGAGCTTGGTTGGTGGAAAATTTTTCACCGATATCTGGGACAATGGTGGCCGGGAGATGGCCCAAAAAATTATACGAAAGAGTGAGAAAGGTATTCATGACGCTAGAAAAGTAGCAGAGACCGCTGAGAAGAGTGCAGATGCCGAAGTGCAAATAGGTACTGACTAGCTGTTTTTGGCTCTGTTGTAATTTTTGATTTCGAACTTGTTTACGCTTTGTAACACAGCTGCACTTTCTCGCCCCTCAGAGCGTGCCAAGCCATCAGCGGACCCCCACGCGAAGGGGGACGACGAAATTAGAAAAATGGCTGAAGCTATCATGGATAAAGTTGTTGATCAACTACTGAACGAAGCTGCAGAAGTTGTTCTAAGGGAAAACTAGATGTTATTGTAAAAACATTTGGAATGTAATATTTATTGAACACATGTAATATTTTGTAACTTTGAATGTAATATATAAGCTATTTACGGTTCAATTCTTTACGATGCATGAAACTTTACATACATACCGTTTTTTGAGCCTTCGGCGAAAAAAAACACCTTCCCTTCTTTTCATGCTTCATAAATAATATCCGTATTTTCATAAAAAACGTCCAATCTTCGTAAAATCAATAACCGATAAATCTTTTCATTTCGGAGTTTGACGAAGGTATGCTTCTTCAAAATTTACTTTTTTGTGCCTTGGCACTGTTTCTTCGAAACAATCTCCAAATATCAACATTGATCCCCTTCTTGCGTCATTGATGCAGTATGATGTTATGCTATGCAAATGATGTGATGATGTGCAAAATGATATTTGCCGAAGATCGACGTTTATTTTCCACTTTAAGCCTCCCTTAGGAGCTTCTTCGCCTTTTACTTCAGCAGAATCAGCGTTTATTTTTCGCTGTAAGCCTCCCTTAGGAGCTTCTTCGCCTTTTAATTTCAACGGTATCAGCGTTTATTTTTCGCTGTAAGCCTCCCTTAGGAGCTTCTTCACCTTTTACTTTCAGCGGTATCAGCGTTTATTATTCGCTGTAGGCTCTGCATTCCCTTCGGAATGACTTTTGAGCAGAAAACTTACGCTGCGCTCCCTTAGGAACGACTTTTTGTTATTTCGGAAATTCCCCCTGCAACCAAAAATCTTATGCTTCGGCAACTCCGCTACTCTGTGGAGAAGGTATACTTTTATTGTGGCAAAAAACGAAACTATTACAAGAGGTTTGAAAAACGGCAAAAATACTTAGGCTTTCAATAATTGTTCCTTATTAAAAAAGAAAATGATACTGAATGTAAAAACTGCTGCCGAAGTAGGATATTTGTTAGTAAATATGCTTCGATTCTAGCACAGTACTATTGACTGTGCGAGCTTCGGACTCTTCTCTGAAGTCCCGTTGGAGGTGGGGATGCTGACTCCCTTTTGGCTGCTGGCCTTGTTGCATTGGTGGTGGAGGGGGAAGCTGTTGCCAGGATGCCTGAGATTGGCTTGCCGAAGCGACAGAAGCTGCAGGGTGGTTGCCTACATACTCTAGAATGTATGGCGAATGGTACGAAGCAGTGTGCATAACTTGCTTCGGCTGGCTCTGTTGGGCGCAGCTTCTGCTATCTCCTTTTGTTTCTGGATGGTAACATGGCACATCCTGGTGGTATGGCCCTTGTCCTCACCGCAGAATAGGCAATAAATCTTCCTGGGCTGATCCCCAAATCTCCCTCCGAAGCCCCTGGCGCCTCTACCCCTTGGAGCTAGAGGTCGAGGATAGCTCTGCTGCTGCCCCGAAGCCTGGGAGGAATATTGCGGCCTCTGCTACTGGCTTCCCTTGTCATCATTTTGAGTGGAATGAATCGATCTGACATGTCTGGGATGAAATCTCCCTCTGAAGCCCCTGGCTATTTCGGAGAACCTGTAAGCTTCCTCCCTTCTCTATCGGAAATCATTGTAAGCGCGGATGTATTCATCCATCTTCTGAAGCAATTTCTCCAGAGTCTGAGGGGGCTTTCTGGCAAAGTATTGGGCTGAAGGTCCCGGCCGAAGCCCCTTAATCATGGCCTCAATGACAATTTCATTGGGCACTGTTGGCGCTTGTGCCCTCAGGCGTAAGAATCTTTGGACATACGCCTGAAGATACTCTTCGTGATCTTGGGTGCACTGGAATAAAGCTTGAGCGGTAACCGGCTTCGTTTGGAACCCTTGGAAGCTGGTGATCAGCATATCCTTTAGCTTCTGCCATAATGTGATTGTTCCTGGCCGAAGGGAGGAGTACCAGGTTTGTGCAACATTCCTGACAGCCATGACGAAAGACTTCGCCATGACTGCAGTATTGCCACCATAGGAAGATATTGTTGCTTCGTAGCTCATCAGAAACTGCTTCGGATCTGAATGACCGTCGTACATTAGGAGTTGAGGTGGCTTGTAGGACGGGGGCCAAGGTGTAGCTTGCAGTTCTACTGATAGAGGAGAAGCATCATCAAAGGCAAAATTTCCATGATGGAAATTCTCATACCAGTCATCTTCGTTGAAGAAGCCCTCTTGATGAAGCTCTCTATACTGAGGCCTTCGGTTCTGCTCATCTTGAGTAAGATGGCGAACTTCTTCAAAGGCTTCGTCTATCTGCCTTTGCAGTTCAGCCAGCCTAGCCATCTTTTCCTTCTTCCTTTGCACCTGCTGGTGAAGCATCTCCATATTTCTGATCTCTTGGTCCAAGTCGTCCTCCTGAGGCGTTGGACTGATGGCCTTCCTTTTTTGGCTTTGGGCCTCCCGAAGAGAGAGAGTGTCCTGGTTGGGGTCCAGCGGCTGCAGAGCGGCAACCCCTGTTGCTGAAGCTTTCTTTGGTGGCATGACGAAGGTCTACGCTTGCCGAAGGTGTTCGAAACTCAAAATAGTGGTAGTGGGTTCACCGGAGGTGGGTGCCAATGTTGGGGACTTGTTCTCAAACGCTAAGAGTTAAGAACAAGGCAACATAAAAGTGTTAAATGTTAAAGTCCTTCGTCCTTCGAAGCATTATCTCCCTTCGGATATAATGAATTTCGGACGAAGGTCATGAAGGACAAACCTTCATGAGCACAATAAATGATAAAGAAGGATTCATGCACAAGATATGGAAAAATAATATAAACACTTTAAAGGTTATTATTAACTTATTTTGATTTACATTACTGTATTTACAATGACAAATTATGAATGTACCTTTGGCTCGAAGAAAAGCAAGGGTACAAGCGTGACGTGAGAGCAAACGCCAAGTCAACGTGAACAGTACGGGAATACTGTTCATCTATTTATAGGCAAGGGACGCAGCCCATGTAAAATTACATTCATGCCCTTTATATTTGCCAATAACACTATAGTAATCCTTCGAGGTCTAATTTGCCTTTTCATCTTTAAGTCGGTTCCCTTTTTCTACTGTCATGCCGAAGCTTTCCGGTGTACAGCTTCGTGATCACCTTGTCCTTCGTCATAATCACCCTTCGTCTCGCTCAGGCTTCGTCCTAACCATGCTCTGTATGCTCATGATCCGGATCCGAAGATACCTGTTCACATATTTCACTTGGAAAACATTATCAAATCATGTTTTTGAGGACCTTCGGAAGCCGAAGGCCCCCAACAATATCGCTTTCGTTCAAGCATTTTTCGAATCAAGTCATCCTATGGCCGCCACTCAAAATAGTGGAGTCGTTACTAGGGCAACCGACATGGAAGGACACGAAGCCTGCTATTACGGGAAAATCAAAAATATAATCGAGATTACATTTGCTGGAAATAAGCCTTTAGCGCTAGTTTTCTTTTAGTGTAAATGGTATAACTCGAAGTATTATAGGATTGAATTTGGGATGACACAGATCCAACCTGAAAAATTGCTTCAAGGACACGACACGTATATCCTTACCCATCAAGCAGACCAAGTTTATTTCTCGACATATCCATGCAAAAAGTTGTCTAAATGGAGGGTTGCGTACAATGTAAATCCCCGCGAATGCCTATACACTCTTGGTGAGGACAAATATCAAATTGGTCACCTTGAGCAGGTTGATGAGGTGTTTCAAGAAGAAGAGTTGCCAACTAGTTTTCATATTGACCCTGCAGCGACATTAGATTCACTAGTTGCAGACGTTAACGACTTAACTTTTCCCGAGAGATGGAGAAGACAACCAGTTACTTACTTCCTATTTTTAAATTGCACAATGTGATATTATGGACTTAAGCATCCCCCTAACTCCATAATTCACTTACTTCCTATTTTTGGACCAAATAACCAAAACCACTTGAAAAATCATTTGGAGATATAAAATTTTAAATTGGTGGTGTTTGGTGTTTGATAAAGTTTTCATTGCTTTGGTCCTTAAACTTCTCCCCCTTTGGCATCAACCATCGAAAAGGAAGACATGAAAATCATGTAGGAAGTAAATAAAAGCTTGCCCTCAACAAGAATTGCATCAAATGATATCACTAGAAGGATATTAAGATAAACCATATGAATGATACCAGTTGAAAGGAACTCCCCCTAAATGAGTGTTCTCTTTAGAAGGAAGTTTCTCCCCCTTTTTAGAGATGGAGAAATACTCCCCCTGACAGAGATCCTCTACTTAGGAAAAAGCATGTGAAAATTAGAGGTGCAAGACATGATTTGAAAAGACTAACTTCCCTTATGCATAGGTAACAGAATATGAATTAACCACTTATGCATTTTTAGCAACATGGAAGCATATGATATGAATTATAGTCTAATCAAATTTTGGAGAAGACATGTAAATGATACTGAATGTAGTCTCAAAAGATACCAATTGAAAGTCAATGGTGAGCTTGAGAGACATAAGAGTTCTTGGAGATTTTGCAGTGGAAGATTGTTGTCTTTCTCCGGGGACTTCATTTTCCTTACAATGAGACTATCACATGAAATAGACTTGAAAAGATGTTAGTCTCAAAGTGTTAGATTATAGAGTAACCTCCCCCTAAAGGTGTGCATACAAGTTTTGAATACTTGTAGGAGACATGCACTTTGATTTGATATCAAGAGGGGCAAATTATCCATAATCCAAACTTTGGCACATATAAGTTAAATGATACACTTTGTAGAAATCAAAATTTTCAATTGATGCATCATTTACTATGGAGTGATATAGAAGCTATGTGTCGTGCTTAAATAAACATTTTAAGCCATGTAGGTTTGCTTAAGTATATGAATTAAAAACAAGCAATCCTACCATATGATTTACCTAGTATGCATGATTTTAAACAAAAGTACATAACAAATGTAATACTAGGCAAGAAAGGTAAACTAGATAAAAGATAAATAGATACGCATATCTAAAAACGAGAAATATAATAAAACTAGTTACCTTAGTCATGGGTGGGAAATTTGGGTCCAAAATTTTCACTAACCCACTTGGCAATAACCCTTATCCAATATGATGTATCCCATGATATACATCCCAATTTTGCCAAGTCTCCAAATTTCCCGTAGACCTTTGGTCCACTCACTTCCCTTTCGGGATCCAAACCTTCTTGGTGCTTTTCATGGTTGAAATTATCTCCTTTGGCACCCAGATGCGTTTGGCCCCTTTTCCTTTGTTGTCTTGCTTGTTGGCCTTGATTGCTATCACCTTTCCATTCTTTTTCTTTTTGATTAAGTATGGTGTAGCAGTCTTTTTATCCACCTTTTTGATGTAGGTGTTGGAGATTTTGCTTGATGGCTTTTGCTTGAGCTTTTGTCTTTGTTTATCCCCGGTCATCGCCTTGCATTGGAAAGACTTGTGGCCTTCCTTGTGGCATAGCCTACAAATCACAGTTTCTCCCTCCATAGGCTTGTTCACTCCCGCAGTGGTGTTATCCTGTGGAGGTCGGATTTGTTTGGCTTTGCCTTTCTTGTCATACAAAGCCTTGCCAAGGCGAGCCACTTCTTGCTTTAATTGTTCATTTTCCTTTGCAACCTCATCCGAACATGTCTCTACAACAATATTCTCAACAACGACTTGGTTGCAGGGGTTAGAATCATCAATTAAATCAAAGCAGGAAGTAGAAGCATCTTTCTTAATTATTTCAGGTATTTCAACTAAAGATGCTGCTGGGGTGCTACCAATGTTTTCTAGCTTAGTAGTTAGCTCATTATTGTGTATGCTAAGAATTTCCATTTTCTCTAGCAAATTTTCAATAGCTTCTTGGGAGCTAGCTAACTTAGCCTTAAGTTTTTCATTTTTTTTAATAAGGCTATCATCGATAGCAGTGGATGGAGCACTAGACTCTAATAGCTCAATTTTAGTTGATAGCTCACTATTTAAGTTTGCAAAAGTTTCAAATTTTTCTAGCAAACCTTTGTAGTCATTTTGAGAGCTAACCAACTTATTTTTCAAAGTTTTAAGTTGAGCTTTTTGCTTAGTGCAAACATCCTGGAAAAATTCTACGGCTTCCGCAAGCTCATCTAGAGAGGGCTTTCCCTCACCTTCATCATCACTACTACTTTCATCACTAGAGGATGGAATGCTTTTGTTACCTCTTGCCATAAGGCATTTGTGTGATGACCGTGATGATCGTGACGAGGACCGGTGGCTGTGCGTCCTTGGAGGTTTATCTTCACTTGAAGAATCATCCCAAGTTCTAACACTTGTTAGTGCCTTGCCTTTGCTCCTCCCCTTTTTGGGCTTGGCCATATTTGGACAGTTGTCCCTGAAGTGGCCCTTCTCCCCACATGCGAAGCATCCTCTCTTCCTTTGCTTTTTCCTGTCAATGTTAAAGAGAAGATCCTCGATCTACAGGGGCACACCCATTAGATTAATCTTGCGGATCATCCCCATTACCTTTCCGACGCGTCGGATTGTCTCTTCGTCCTCGGAGGATGATGTGCATTGTTGATTATCTTCATCATCATTACTTTCTTCTTCTTCCTCTTCTTCACTTGAGGAACTTGGAGTGGGAGCCTTCTTTTTGCCCTTCCTTTCATCACATGCAAAGGCATATGGTCTTGAGGAAGTTGGCTCCTCTCCCCGACTCATTTTTCGCGACATCTCAAAGGCCGCGATTTTCCCAATCACAATGGTCGGGGTCATGTTGATCAAGTCCTCCATGTTGTGAAGGATGGTGATGATGCTCCCATACTTTGTTGTGGTAGCAGGGAAATAATCTTCCTCACAATGTCCGCATCACCTAGCTTATTAATGCCAATAAAGTTGAGCTCATTGATTATTAGATTCAAACGAGAATACATGTCTCTAACAAGCTCATCATCTTTCATAGCAAAAGAATTGTACTCATTTAAGACTAGGCAATGTTTTTGCTCACGGACATTGGATGTGCCGTCATGGAGCTCATGCAATTTTAGCCAAATCTCATTAGCAGTTTTCAAGGTAAATACTTGATTAAAAATATCCATGCTAAGAGATTCATACAAGCAATTTTTGGCTCTAGCATTTAAATGAATTTCTTTTTCCTCACTCGTGGTGGGTTTCTCGGGATTCTTGAGGGGTTTCATCCCATCACGAGTGACTCTCCAAACACCTAGATCAATAGCCTCTAGGTAACAAGCCATTCTAGCACTATAATAAGGGAAGTTAGAGCCGTCGAAGTGTGGTGGCCTATGGGTATCCATCCCTTCCTCTAAAAAGCATCAGCTCTTTTAGCGGTGAAGCTAAAGCGTTTCAAATGAGCCAAACCGGGCTCTGATACCACTTGTAGGAAACGGGTGACACCTAAGAGGGGGGTGAATTAGGACTTCTAAAACTTTTACTAAACTAGGCCACAATTAAATCCCTAGAGCAAAACCTATGCAAATAAACAAAACTAGAATGTGCAAACTAGGTTTTGTCTAAGTGTTGCTATCTCTACCGCAAAGGCTAAGTTTCAATCTACACTAAATAAGTATGACTACAAGATTGAAACTTAAATGCTTAATATAAATGCAGAATGTAAAGAGCTAAGTAGAGAAGCAAACTCTCGTGGATGACGCCGGTATTTTTACCGAGGTATCTGGAACCACGCAAGGTCCCGACTAATCCTCGTTGGTGCCCCTACGCAAAGGGAAGCCCACGCGAGGGCCAAGCACCACAGTCGAGTAACTCCGTAGAGAGCCGCGGGCCTTCTCCACACGCAAGTGGTGCTCCGCTTCCGGCTCCTTTCGGACGCTCCCCGCCGTCTCCACTATCGAGCTTCCGGCCGAAACGCCGCGGGCCTCGTTCCCTCCGGTACACGGTGGCGGCCGTGACACAAACGCGGTTGTCACGGTCTCGCAAGACTCTCGCCCCACTCGGTACAATTACAACGACTCACGCAAGAGCCGAGGGGTTGTGAGGTTTATCTAAACTCACTCAACAATCTAGGGTTCACCTAGAGCAAGCGCTAAAGCGGTCTAACTAACCTAAGCACTTCGCAAAGCACCTACGCTAATCACCGAGTGATTCTATTAAGCACTTGGGTGTTTGAGCTCTTGGAAATATGCACTATGTGTATTGGTATGTTGCTTGGGCTCTCACCCTTGAGAATGGCCGGTTGGGGTGGTATTTATAGCCTCCACACCCCCAACTAGCCGTTGGACAGAAAGCAGCAGCTTTTTGTCGTCGGGTGCACCGGACAGTCCGGTGCACCACCGGACACTGCACAGTAGATGTCCGGTGCACGCCATGTCAGCCGACCGCTGGTGCCTGTAGCAGTCGACCGTTGGATCCGACCGTTGCCTTCTGCCCGTTGGCACACCGGACAGTCCGGTGCACACCGGACAGACCGGTGCTACAGCCAGAGAGCGCCTGTATGTGGCCTCTCTGCACAGACTGTCCGGTGCCTCAACGGACAGTTCGGTGCACACCGGACACCAATGTCCGGTGCGCCACCAGGCGCTGGCTGACAGCCCTTATCTCGGATTTCTTCGCTGATTTCTTCGGGCTTCTTTTGTTCTTGAGTATTGGACTCCTATGCATCTTTTTATGTCTTCTTTTGAGGTGTTGCATCCTCATTGCCTTGGTCCAATTCTCTTCACATCCTGTGAACTATAATTATAAACACTAGCAAACATATTAGTCCACAGGTTGTGTTAATCATCAAACACCAAAACTCAATTAGCCAAATGGCCCGGGGTCCATTTTCCTTACAACAGACAATGTCGAGGAACCAATCCTAACCACAAGTTTGGCGGTGATGACATGATACGAAAAGCTAAAAGAATAGTAAGTTTGATCTTTTTATGTTGATCAGCAAATAGTACGATTGCTTATGAATGTTTTTGTTTATACAGGAAGCTATGAGTGAGCAAAAGCCTAGTGACATTGAGGTCTACTAGGAGGGCCACAAAGGACCAGACCCGAACAACCCTGACCAGCTCTGCAGCTAGACAGCCACGGATCGGCTGGTGAGTTTTGGCCAAAAAGTACAAACATTCAAAGTATAGAAATTCCTGCATTTGTAAGGTTGTGAATGATGTATAGGCGGCATATGGGGAGGAGATGGTTCGTTGCCATGGCCCTGACTTCGACTGGCGCCATGAACCGGTGGATCCCTCGGTGGCGTACGCAAGTGGTGGTGGCAAAGCGCATGGACAGTAAGCTCTAACTTATGAAATTATATGGTTGACACTAAATTGATTTTGCAGTAATCATATTTTTTGAATCACTTATAGATACGCACTCTTCGACGGATTCATTGACTCGTCGTCGGTGAGATCTCAGAGGACGAGTTTGTCTTCCCGTAGCTCATGCTCTCGTCGACCGAACGAGCAGGAGTTGGAGATTATGAGGATGTGTGAAGAGATGAGACAACAACGTGAATTTATGGAGGCTTGCAATGCACATAACCAAGCAATGTATCAAGTGAGTACACATAATCCGAACTCTAAATTATTATATTTCAATACAACATCTTCAATATTAACACATATGTTTAACAGTTAATGCAGCAACGGGGCATGTCAACAAATTTTCCACCGCCACCACAATGGAGCCAATTTGCAAACACACCAGCTCCGCCACCACAGTTCAACACCCCTCTGACACATATACCTGCACCTGGAGATAGGGTACATTTGATAACTGTCGATTAATTTATACACTTGTATACTTTTTGATATTTGCATTTAACGTGTTGATATTTGCTAACTTGCATAGGTTATGCTCGAAGCGGGTGGTAGTGGGTCTGATCCCGTAGCAAGACTGGATTTGTTGACTCCCTCTTCGTGTTCCTTCCTCCTGGTGGTGGTGGCGGCAGCGGTCAAAGCTCTAACCACCCAAGTGGTGATTATCTCTAAACACTTGAACTCGTGCTTGTTATGTTTTTTAACTCATGGATGTTATGTTTGTGTAAACACTTGATCTTAACTCGTATCTGAAATGTTTGTGTAAACACTAGATCTTAAGTTTGTGATGTGTGAATCATATCAATGTGTTTGTGATGTGTGAATCATATCAATGCGTTTGTGATGTGTATGTTCATGTGATATGTTTTGTCATATGTTTGTGATGTGTATGTTCTGTGTATGTTATGTGTGCAATTGTGGAGAAATATCTAATTTGGTTTGCTGTTGCAGAATTATAGGTTAACTCCCGTCGTCCCAGTTAATTACCGTCGGTTTGACCATAGCCGACGGGAATTAACTATTAACTCCCGTCGGCCCAGTTAATCCCCGTCGGTTGACCTAGCCGACGGGAGTTAATAGTTAATCCCCGTCGGCTGACCTGACCGACGGGAGTTAATAGTTAATCCCCGTTGGCTGACCTGGTCGACGGGAATTAACCATAACTCCCGTCGGCTAGTTAGTGGCCGACGGGGATTAATTATTCCCGTCAGCGGGCGACGGGAATAACCTTATCCCCGACACCTGACGCCTGTCGGCTGACAACCGACGGGAATAAGCCCTAAATCGATGGGAATTACTAATTCCCGTCGGTTTGATGCTTATTCCCGTCGGTTCCTGACCGACGGGAATTAAGTGTTTTCCTGTTGTGAATGGTAAACATTCATCCCATTTTTGTGGGAATTCTAGAACACATGCCCGTAACATGTCTTCGAGTATTTGATTCACTCTCTCAGTCTGTTCCCTTGTTTGAGGAAGATAGGTCGAACTGTGGAGCAACTTAGTATCTAGGGACTTATGTAATTCTTTCCAAAACTTGGATACAAATTGCGGTCCACGATCCGACACTATGGTCTTTAGAATTCCGTGCAAACTGAGAATACGAGCAATATATACCTGGGCATAGGTGAGGACTGGATAGGATGTCTTAACCGGTAGAAAATGGGCTATTTTTGTAAGTCGATCAACTATAACCCAGATAGAGTCAAAACCTTTAGCCATCCTGGGTAATCCCATAATGAAGTCCATGATGATGTCCTCCCATTTCCATGTCGGGATGGGCAAAGATTGCAGTGGTCCAGCGGTCTTCATATTATGGCTTTTACACGCCTACAAGTGTCACATCTCGCCACATAGCGTGCTATTTCAATCTTCATTTTTGTCCACCAATAGTGTTGCTTTAAATCTTGATACATCTTAGTACTTCCGGGGTGAATGAAATATCGACTAAGATGAGCCTCATCCAAAATTTGTTGGTGGACTTCCGCATTCTTAGGCACAACTATGCGATTATTAAACCATACTATTCTTTGATCATCCTTTCTAAAGCAGTTGGCTTTGCCGGCTTCTATGTTCTCATGAATATGTTTCATACCCTGGTCATTTCTTTGGGCATCAATAATCTTTTGTAGAAGAATTGACTCAAGCTTCAATTGGGTCAAAGTTCCATGTTGTATTATTCCTAGATTTAACTTTTCCATCTCCTGGCATAGTGTGGTGTCAGAGGTCCCCATTGTAAGACAATGGCAGGAAGCCTTGCGACTCAATGCATCTGCCACCACATTGGCCTTTCCTGGGTGATAATGGATTTCTAAATAGTAATCCTTAATCAGCTCAAGCCATCTTCTCTGCCTCATATTTAGTTATGACTGGGTAAAAATATACTTCAGACTTTTATGATCTGTATATATATGACAGATATTTCCCAGCAGATAATGACGCCATATTTTAAGGGCATGAACCACAGCAGCTAATTCCAAGTCATGAGTTGGATAATGCTCCTCATGCCGGCGCAATTGTCTTGAAGCATATGCTATAAGACACATCCGAGGCCACTGCCCGATGCATCACAGTACACATCAAAAGGCTTTTCAATGTCCGGTTGAGCCAATACCAGAGCAGTGGTCAATAATACCTTCAGCCGCTCGAAGGCTTCGTTGCATCTTGAGGACCAGTTAAATTTTGTGTCTTTTTTCAACAGACTTGTGATTGGTTTCATGATCTTGGAGAAATCCGGAATAAATCTACGGTAATAACCAGCCAGCCCAAGGAAACATCAAACTTGATGTACAGTGGTTGGTGGTTTCCACTCTAGAATATCCTTGACTTTGCTGGGATCAATCGCAATCCCATTTGCAGATAATACATGTCCCAAAAATTTGATTTCCTCCAGCCAAAACGCGCATTTGCTGAATTTAGCATATAATTGATGTTCCCTTAAGCGCGTTAATACGATCCGTAAATGTTTAGCATGCTCCTCTTCATTCTTGGAATAGATCAAGATATCATCAATGAAGACCACCACAATTTATCCAACTCGGGCATAAATATCGAGTTCATTAGATACATGAAGTGGGCAGGAGCATTTGTCAATCCGAAGGACATAACCAAATATTAGAATAATCCATACCACATAGTAAATGCAGTCTTGGGTATATCTTCGGGTCGAATACGGATCTGATGATAGCTCGATCTGAGGTCAATCTTGGAGAATACCCGAGCTATCGATCCGGGGAAGAGGGTACTTGTTCTTGATCATGACCTCATTAAGGGGTCTGTAGTCCACGCACATTCGAAGTGTTTGATACTTCTTCTTGACAAAGATTGCGGGACATCCCTAAGGTGAAGAACTGGGCCTAATGAATCCCTTCTCAAGAAAATCTTGGAGTTGAGTCTTGAGTTCCGCCAATTCATTAGGTGGCATTCGGTACGACCTTCTAGGAATAGGAGCCGTACCGGGCTTTAGTTCAATCACAAACTCTACATCCCTTTCTGGAGGTAATCCAGGCAGATCTTCAGGAAAGACATCTGGAAACTCACATACTACTGGAATATCCTGGATTTCTGGTACGATAGCTTCATAGACTCAGCCAAATGGTTTAGCTGTAATAGCTACAGGGATAGATAAGATAACCTCTTCATGGCCATGGCTCAACTTGATGGTCCTTAAGTCAGTATTGAGGATAGCTTTATGCTGGGCTAACCAATTCATGCCTAGAATTACGTCTATGTCTTGGCCTTGTAAAATAATCATGTTGGTGGGAAATTCCCGTTCAGCCAATGTCACTGGCACATGGAAGGTTATTTCCTTAGTAAATATTTTCCCCCAGGTGAATGGATAATAAACCCTTCCCTTGATTAAGTGCAAGGAATGCAATGCTTTTCCACAAATTTGTGGCTTATGAATGTATGGGAAGCACCAGAATCAAAGAGAATAACTGCTGGGTGATTGGCCACAAGAAATGTACCCATCATTACCGGATCTCCTTCTAGTGTAGTGGCCACTTGAGTATAATAGATTCGTCCCGTCTTCTTGATATTTTTGCCCGTTGAATTATTGGTCGTGTTCCCTTTGCCTTGATTGGAGCTCCCAGAGTTCTGTTGATTGTTGAACTTATGCTGCTTCGGATATGGACAGTCTTTGATAAAATGACCAGACTTCCCATAGTTGAAGCAGCCAGTTGAAGAACTAGGGAGGGCAGGGAAACGAGCAATAGGGGCACTCTTCTGATTTGTAGAAATGGGGGCAGTGGCAGGGCAAATGAAAACAGGTTGTTTGAATAGATAGGAGGGTGGACGAGGCGAAGAACGATTCTGATTAAACAGTCAGATTACCAACTTGGTTCGCTTCTTAGGTCCCTGATTAGACCTGTCACCACCAAATCCCTTTGTTTTTCCATGGCCTGTGTTCTTGGATTCTACTGCCAGTATTGTGCTGACAGCTCTGCTATAAGTAAGGTCCAGACAGGTGGCCATTTTCCTCTATAGCCTGTCGTTGAGTCCTTGCATGAAGCAATTCTTTTTCTTTAGATCAATATTCACTTGGTTGATAGCGTACTGAGACAGATGGTTAAACTTAATGAGATACTGCATTATAGTATCTCCCCCTTGCCGTAGTTGAATAAATTCCTCTTGTTTCATGTGAAGCACTCCTTCTGGAATATAGTGTTCATGGAATGCTAGCTTAAATTCATCCCAAGTGACCTGATGTCCGGATGGTTGAACTACCACAAAATTTCCCCACCAAGTACTGGCTGGGCCTCTTAGTTGTTGGGCAGCGAACAATGGCTTCTATGTTTTTGTGCAACGAATTAATCCGAACTTCTGCTCCATTACCCTTATCCACTCATCAGCTTCAAGAGGGTCTTCAACTTTAACAAAGAGTGGGGGACGTGTTTCAGAAAAGTCTAGATATGAGGTTTCACGCGGTCCTTGTGGAGGAGCCCTTCCGCCATGCTGCTGGAATTGATTACCCGCCATCTCACGCAAGAAGCGGGTATTGTCTGCAGTAGCATTGACCAAGGCAGCGATAGCCTCGGCCAATGTTGGTGGTACTGGTGGTGGGTTAGGAGTAGCTTCCCGACCACGGGAGGTTGCTGCACCGCCGTGCGCGTGAGTCTGTGATGGCATCTGAGGCAAAGAAACATTTGGGAAAAATATAACATGCCAGCATATACCATCATATTACATTACCAAAATGTAATTTTACAGACTCTAGCGTATAACCAGACTTTTAGTACTTATTTTACACAAGTACAATACCTAAACTGTGCTACTCTAGTCTTCATCGTCTTGGGTTGCTTCACTGTCTGCTGCAGGAGACCGCTCGTCAGCCAGGTTCATAGAAGGAGGGGGCTTAAAAAGGTCCAACTCCCCACCAAGTCCTTCATTTGCTGTTCCCGAGGGTCCGGCTTCCATTGCAGCAACATCAGCGGCCACGTCTGGGTGCAGTCGACCATACAGTACATGTACTTCCTCATGTAGAGTATTACAATATACTTGCAGGTTATCAAGAGCCGTGCTGAGCTCATCCACATGAGCTCGAGCCTTTGCTTCACGATGCCAAGCGATCGAGCACGAGTTGATGGCCCAATCAATGGTCGTGTCTCGTTCGGAGATCTCAAACCGCAAGCGACCGACTTCAGCTGACAATTCAGCTATACGCTGACTGTCCTGCTCCCATGCCCTATTTCGATGACGTAGCTCGGATCGAAGTTGCTCCACCTTAGCCTCCAAGTCTCCAATAGGGTCGTTGGAGCCACTACTGCTCCCTTCATGTCTGGGGCTAACTGATGACGAGGCACGCCAAAGGGTCCAGTAGATTTGCGTGTAGTTTTCCTCGTACGTGCCATATCTCCATAAGAGGGGAAATTTATTAGTATAATTTTTAAACATATTGCATGCATAACCCAATAATTACGGAATCAACCTCCGTTGATCCCCAACTCCCTCTATATTGCACTCTATTACCTGGTCTTACAAGATAAGAATCTCCAGAAAGAGGCAAGGTAAGAATGAAAGAATATTTCTTGGATAAGTATTTGAAAATGCTTCGTAATATCTAAAGAGATGGGCTTCGCTCTGATACCAGCTGTGACGGAACCTCTAAAGTCATTAGGCCCACCTACAGTTGTCCTTGTCCAATGGACCTTGGACAACCCTGTAGATGCACATAATCACTCGACAAGTTCGGTATCTATATCCTTTTCCTTGCCCAAGAGCGTTTCACCCATCACACAGATATTACAACACATCGAAGGAACGAATAAGCGGAAGCGAATTACAATAACTTAATTTACATTCATCAAAATATAGAAAGAGTGTTATAGTTATTACAGAGCCAGGATAGATGAGTGCATAAGTATTATTATTACAAACATGGGAGGCAAAAACCCCTCCCGCATAAAAGTATATTGTTTTTCAAAAGGGAGGCCAACATCCTCCCGCGACCACTTCACTGCTGAGGTTCTTCCTTGGGCATCACCTTAGAGCAGAAACAGCAAAAACTGTTGTTTCCTCACCTACAACAACATGGGTTCGAAAACCCTGAGTACGGAGTGTACTTTCGCAAGTCTTACCCGTCAAAATAAAAGACTCTCAAGGATATGCTGGCTTTAAGGGAGTCAAGGTAAGGCTTAATCAAGAATCAAGATTCTATTTGCAAAAATGCTTACTAATAGTGGATCCTTAAAAATCTAGTTTTATTAGCGAGTTAAGTCATTACCTGTCACTAGAGTTCTTTCTACCCTAGTTCAAGCACTTGGCCTATACTAGCCATCCTTTTATCAACCCCTTTGTTCACTGGAATGCTACGTGTAAGTTAGTGACCAAGTCTTCATATTCGAGAAGTAACAGCGATCCGAATCGATTAATACTCAGCTGAGGATCTCCAATCACACGACATATGTAGCACTTAACCCTTGCATATGTCAACTCGCCGTCGGGGTTCTTAAGACCAGACCGGGTTCACGCCAACCGAGAGCACAGATACACCACCGTCCAGCCTCTTGCCACGGAGGGTACACGCTACTCTCGCCATCTCTCCACTCCCATTGCATGTTGGCCTTTCTAGTATTAGTCTGCCCGAGGCAAAGCTAACCCATGATGAGGCTTGTGACCAGTTAAAAGGTCCTCGATCATCAGGCCTACATCGACAAGGTCCTTAATCGACTCAGACGGAGACACTACACCGAGACTCTCTTCTCGTGCAAGTCACCCGCCTGGCCTCAGCTTTATCATTTCGAACCCAAAGTTTGGTACCTGACAGAGGTACATCTTTTTCGATATTGAACCCATCATGGCCTTGATGGATCCACCATCAAGTTTTATTTTTGAAAACATCCCATCCATTGTGAAGCATCACCTTTTGTTTTAAAACCCAAAACATTTGTTTTTCTAAAGCAGGACTAAGCATCAGAAAATCCTTTAATAAAACAGGTAATCAAGGAATGGTAAACAGTTCCAAGGAAGGAAATGCAGGAATTGGTTTAACACCCAACTCCTATCACCTAATGCATCATTCAAGTGATAAAGAGTTTAAAACAACAAGGAGGTGGCAAATGCACTGGGGTTTGCCTTGTGTTGTAGGAGAGTCGGGCTCTGTTCCACAGATGTCAAAATAGAAACAGTTCCCGGCAGGTGGATTTTCTGTCGATGGAGCAGTCTCTTCCTCTTCAACAGTCAATTCTTCTTCGTTTTCTATATATAACCATATATAACCATGAATGCTCATGTAATGCTTATGAAAATGCAATAACAGAAAAGGTGTATCAAGTTGTATCTTGAATACAATTTTCCTTCACGGTGCACTAGGGTAACTATGGTTTCTCTAGGTCAGTATCTTAGTAGAGTTAGACACTTTTACCCTAAGGAGCTAGGGTTTTGGGTTTAAGAATCAAACAATGTCCAAAGCAAGTCAAACTCCACTCATAGGATCTATATATCATATTAAGCTCATCCAAAAAGTTTGGTGATGTTTGGAGTCATTAAATTATTCCTAAAATTCCAAAAAGACTAGGTTTTGGTCTTCTTAAATACTACATAATTCCTTATTGGGACTAAAATCTTGGAACTATTTTTATTAAATAATACCGAAATTTAGGAATCCAACAAAATTGGTCTTATATTTTTATCATTTTTCTACGATTTTCTATGGATTTCTAAGTTTTCTTGAAAAAAGAAAAGGGAAAAGTTATCAACAGTATTGGGCCGAAACCAGCCCATACAGTCCAGGCCTCACAGAATTTCGGGCGCGCATGCGACCGCGCAGTCGGTTTTGCAGATAAGCCCTTACCGGTTCAAAAATCAGAAAAGAAGTCCTCGGTCAATTTTTATGTGTCACTGACACCTTTCCATTAGCCCCCTCAACATTTTGAGTCTTCTAAATTTGGGTCCCTAGCTCTAGACGGCGGCGAGAACGAACACCCCCCGGTCGCGCCACGGTCATGGAAGGCCCGAGCACACATTGGTACCTGCCCCACCAAATTCTACCCTATCCCGAGCCATTATGGGTATCAAATTGGCTCGCACGTTCAGAGAACGTCCTACCCATGCGTGCGGCGGAAAACACAACGCCGAGCCTGCGTTCCCACAAATTCGTGCACGTAATGGTCAAACGGTCGCCACAGTGAGATTCATGGGCATACAGGGCTGCTAAAACAATACTTCGAAAGTGTAGAACCATACCAGGATTGTTTGGCCATGGAGCATGGAGAATTCGTGCTCGACGGTGTCTGAGAAGGGGAAAACGGCGTCGCAACGATCTCTGGTGGAATTAAGGGGTCACGTTGGGGCTATACGGCCGTAAAGGACTACCGATTCACCGTGCACAACTAATTTGGGGACAGGTGGAGAGGTTCCTGTGAATTTTAGCTTCAACCGAGCTCACTAATGAAACTGTGAGTACCTCGTCGTGGTTCATGGCGCTATTTATAGGGACCGCGACCTGGCTAGCGATCCGAGGCGACGAAACACATCGTTAGCGCATAGCAAACACGTAAGGAAGGAGCACAGTGAGGTAGAAGTGAGGTGCGAGTGACACGGCGATGAAAAGACCGAGCCACGGTGACCGCCGGTGAAATATCTCCGGCCAGACTCCGGCCAAGTTCGCGGAACTATGACACGACTCATATTTATCTTGTCGCGGTCGTTCCTACCTCCAATTCACTCGAACACATCCATAGTGCCTTAGATCTTTTCGTTCTTCAGATATTTCTTGGTCTCTGATCTGCATTGTTCTGCTGAACCGACCTCCTTTCACCCTCTCTTTCTCTTAATTCTTGTTAAGAACAGGGTAATCTCCATTAATAAAAAGTGTTCACCAAGCAACAGTCTTCAAGTTTACTATAGGATTCATGGATCAAATCTACATAATTTCTCAGATCTTGTGCTCATAGATCAACTGCATTTCACGAGGTCATACTGCTCTGAATCCGATCTTCAGTATTTCTCAATTCGCATGAGTTGTTTCTCACACCACCACTTCATAACACTAGTTCTCTGATTTTTGTACAATACCATAGCAAGTTGACTGTACCAAAGTTACTTCGCTACAAACCAGCTTTAACCTTGCTACAGAGGTTTTAGCTAAGTACCCATCAAATCGAGCTCCATATGATCCCAAAGTCAGCCATATCCAACTGATCTTCAGAAAACTATAGAACCTTAGTCTGACACCTCCACTTTGAGGGGTTTTTTCGTTAAACTCCTCTAGGTTTTAGGGTTGAGTCTTTTAATCAAACTTATTCTCCTATCATAGCTCTATCATCTTGATGTACTGATCCAGGACAAAATCCTCATGGATTAAAAGATATAAGGCTCCAAAGATGCTCCAAGTTCACTAAATTTCAGACTTAGGCCTATATGGTTTATGGGGTGCCTTTTTGCAAATATCCAAATCCCATCATACATCTTGGGAATCCTCTAATACAAAAGTTACTTAGTTTGTAGTGTATTATTACTTTGCCATTTGCACTTTTGTCCAAAAGTGCACAATTTTGTATCTACCCCCCTAGGGTTCCAATCTAGGGTTTTCTAGGGGTCTTTTCAGGGTTTTTAGCACTCTAGGGTTTTGGTGTCAATAAAGTCCATCAAAGATGATATCTTAGTGTCATTTCTCATGTCTTATGATATTTTTACTCCTTTAAGCTTTTCTTTCACCCATAAGCCCTAACTTAGGGTTAAGCACTCTACCCTAGGGTTAATCACACATCAAATCACATCATTACAACTGGTTTGAAATTTTTACCTAGTGAATGCACTCTAGGTGTAACAAACACATGATATGCCAATGCTCATGATGTTATGCTCAAGTTTTAGTGACAGTAACACCAGAGGTGTTACAGGAAGTCTAGAGACAGACAAAGTGTAACACCTGAATTTGGTTGGCATTTAGAGAAGAAAATTTTATACCCCCAAATTCAGGGTGTTACAAACATATCCCCCTTAAAAAGAATCTCACCCTCGAGATTCAGGGTTGGCTAGCAAAGAGTTCAAGGTACTTGGCTTTCAGATCATCTTCTCTTTCCCAGGTTGCTTCTTCCTCCGAATGATGGCCCCATTTGACTTTGCACATCCTAATGGTGCTTCTTCGAGTGACTATGTCTGCTGTCTCTAGAATCTGAGTTGGCTTCTCGATGTAAGTCAAATCTTATTGAACTTCGAGGTCCTCGGTTGGCAATTGCTCTTCTAGCACTCGCAAGCACTTCTTCAGTTGAGAAACATGGAACATGTCATGCATGGCTGATAGACTTTCTGGTAAGCTGAGCTGGTATGCCACTTCTCCGCGTCTTGCCTGAATCTAGTACAATGCGATGTATTGAGGTGCTAGCTTGCCCTTGACTCCAAACCTTTTCATTCCTCTGATGGGAGACACCTTCAGATATACATAGTCTCCCACTTCAAAAATCAATTCTCTTCTTCGGGTGTCCGCATAGCTTCGCTGCTTCTTGAACCATTCAAATGTTTTCTTTGGCTTCAAGCAAAATATCTAGACCGAACACCTGCCTTTCGCCGGGTTGGTCCCAATGCAATGGAGTTCGACAATTCCTCCCATGTAGTGCTTGGAATGGTGACATCTTCAGACTGGCCTGGTATCTATTGTTGTAAGAGAATTCTGCATATGGTAACCTTTTATCCCAACCTAACTTGTCTTGTAATGCACCAGCTCTCAACATATCTTCAAGAATCTGGTTGGTTCTCTCTGTCTGACCATCTGTCTGCGGGTGGTAAGCTAAACTGAACTTCAAGTGTGTGCCCAAAGCTTCATGCAACTGCTGCCAAAAGTGACAAGTGAATTGGGTACCTCTATCCGATACTATCTTCTTTGGAACGCCATGCAAGCATACAATCCGAGACATGTATAGCTCTGCCAACATTGCACTGTTATAGGTAGTCTTGACCGGTATGAAATGGGTTGCCTTTGTTAAACAGTCCACTACTACCCAGATGGAGTCATAACCAGCACGTGTGCGGGGCAGACCAACTATAAAGTCCATCCCAATCTCATCCCATTTCCACTAAGGAATCTGCAGCGGTTGCATCAAACTTGCGGGTCTCTAATGCTCTGCCTTGATTCTTTGACAACTCTTGCATCTGGCAACATTCTCTGCTATCTCCCTTTTCATACCGTACCACCAGAATCTTTTCTTCAGGTCTTGGTACATCTTCTCACTACTAGGGTGTATGGAATAAGCTGTCTCATGAGCTTCCTTGAGAATTAGTTCCCACATCAATTTGATGTCGGGAATGCACAACCTATCTTTAAACCATGCCACTCTTTCTGCATCTTCACGGAAGACTTTGCCCTTCCCATCTATGGTCAGCTGTCGAATCTCGTTGATCTTCCCATCGTCTTTCTGACCCTTCCTGATATCTTGCTCCAGAGTGGGTTCTAGCTGAACTGTCACTCCTTGAATGTTGTTCAGAAATCCGAGACTCAGCCCATCAAATTTCTTTCCTAGCTCGTACGGCATTGGGTGAGCGGCCAACATATTGACTTGACTCTTTCTGCTCAAAGCATCTGTAGCTACATTTGCTTTGCCTGGGTGATAATGTATCTCCAGTTCATAATTTTTTATTAGCTCCAGCCATTTTCTCTTCCTCATGTTTAACTCTAAATGGGTGAATATATACTTGAGACTCTTGTGGTCTGTGTAGATATTACACTTCTGCACATACAAATAGTGCCTCTAGGTCTTCAGTGCATGAACCGTTGCTGCTAATTCTAGATCATGTGTGGGGTAGTTCTTCTCATGAATCTTCAACTGTCAAGACGAGTACGCCACTACTCTCCCCTCTTGCATTAACACACGTCCTAGACTGGTGTATGAAGCATCACAATATACTGAGAATGGCTTGTGAACATTTGGCAGAATCAATATCGGTGATGTTGTCAACTTTTTTTAATGTCTCAAAGGACTCTTGGCATGCTGGGGTCCACTTGAATTCAACTTTCTTTGCCAGTAAGGCTATCATTGGCCTAGAAATCTTGGAGAAACCTTCAATGAAACGCCGATAGTAGTGTAAGACCCAAAATTAGTAGGAAAAAAAATATAAACAAAGTATCATAATGCTTTGGAAATTAGGAAATAAGGAAAATGATAAGAAAGGAATTTTTCTTTTAAAGGAAACCATTTATACATCCCATAAAATAAATAACAAGGAGAATAAAACTTAAATTAGTAATATTAAAATAGCATGGTTTATATTCACATTTGGGTTTCAATTGATACATTTGAAAAATCTGAAAACTAAAGTAGAAGTATAAATTTGAATTTGGAATAAGGAATAGAAAATGAATGGGAAGGCAATAATATATACTTACTAAGAATAAATAAGTAATCCAAACAGTAAAGTCTAAATTTCCTTCGGGATTATGTTTGATTTTAGGAATCTGAAATTTAAAATAAAATTTGAATTTGGTTTTGAATATTTAAAATTGAATTTGCAAACAAAAACAGAAAACATATAAAAGAAAAAGAAAAACGAAATGGAAAAAAAACGCACCTGGGCCCAAACCGGAGCACTCGGCCCACTTGACTACCCGCGCCAGCCCATTACACCCGCGCTCCACTTCTCTGGACCAATGACACGCGGGTCCCGCTGCTCAGTTTGCCTCTCCCGCGCGCCGGTCACTTACGGGCGGGTCCCACGTGCAGCCTCCTCGCGCGCGCGTCTGCTGTGGACGCCGACTGGTGGGGCCCCCCTGTCAGCTGTTCCTTCCCCCCCGACAACAGAACACGCGACTCCGCCGCACGCTGGGCTACCGAACTCGCCGCGGAATCCGCGCGGTGGCCGAATTCCCGCCTCTGTCGCGCTTTCCTCTGACTATAAAACCAGCCGGGCACCTGGGACCCCTCCTCCATCGCCGACCAACTCCATCAGTCGAAACGAAGTCCGCCACGGGCATTGGTGGCTAAATCTGCGATTCACCGGCGCTAGCACCTCGGTATCGAGTTTGGGGACCGCACCAAGTCGCGTGGGATCGGATTGTGACTTCGCCTCGGCGAATCCTGGACCAGAGCACCGGGAATCGCTCGCCGTAGCAAGAGAGTCACCGCCGGGCCGCCGTTCGCTGTAAGCAGGGCGCTGTGCGACATAATCTGCGGTAAGAACTTCCCCATCCAGTTCGCCTCGTCCTCCTCGTCGTGTAGCACCGATCAATTTAGATCTAGGGGCACTAGTTCGGTAGATGACCGTACGCCGGTGTGCTCGCCGCCGTGCGTGGGTCTTGCGCCGCCGCGTCCGACTGTGATGTGGAAGACGATGTCGCGGCCGCTGGATCTATAGCAGACGGCTGGGATCGCTCCTGGCATACCGATTCGGCCGTGGGAGTGATGATGCGCGTGCGCCGTCGGATCCTTAAGGGACGGGCAGGATTAGATCGGGTTCTAACGGGATGTAGATCGTTGATCTTGAATGGACGACCAGGATCATATGTGAGTACCCCTCCATCACTTTAAATCTTGACCCTTGGTATTGGATCGGGTGGTCGATCTCATATACCGCTTTAGATCGGTCGTGGGCCGTTGGATGCGGATCTGAGGGCGACTGTGAGATACCGGTTTGTTTTGGGTAGAAGTCTAATCTCGCGCGTCCGTGCTTGATCGAACGGTCCTCGGATCACGATACCCCTTCGGCCGAAGCCTTTTGCATAAGAAACCCTGTAGTTTATAGAAATCAACCCGCCGTCCTATTTCTACTGTTCTCTGTGTCTGGGACAACTTACACCGAGCCCCCTGCGTTTTCCATTAATTGAGGCCCAGTCCAGAGCAGTGTAAAACCAGAGAAAATAATTTATAAATAGATTTTTAATATGAAAATAATTACTAAAACTTTATAAATTTATAGAAAATTCATTTTAGCTCCAAATTGAACCATTCCAGTTTCTAAAATTTTGTAATAATATTCTTCATCATTTAGTGTCTCTGTTTTGACAAGAACTCTGTCAGAAAATTTATTTATCATTTAATCATATTTTAATCACATTAAACCTTAGGAAATTCATAACTTAAAAACTATAACTCCAAAATTAATAATTCTTGTTCCTGTGATCTTATCTTAGCATATAGATTATTAATGTGTATTTTTCCTATGTTTGGTGTAATGTTAATTTTGTCTATACCATATTTGTTTGTATTGCTACGACTAGCGTGAGGTCACGAGCCATCTGAAGAATCATCCTGGTACCTGGAATCTCAAGGCCCAGGCAAGTTGTGCCCTTGATCACTTCTTTTTACCCACTCATGTTCTAATTAATCATAATGATCTGCATAGGTTAATTTTGATGGGACCCAATAGGTTACCCTAGTTTGTCTATCTTTATACCTTGTTTACCACTGAACTTTCTGGGTAGTACTTGCTAGTGCTATATGTGGTTTTGGGTATAAAGATTACACTATTCATGATTATACTTTTGTTATCAGTTGTTATTTATGGTTCATGATAAGATCATTATGTTAATTGGAACATGGAGCGACCACCCGGGAAAACAGTGCTACCACAAGGGAGGAATGGGACCCCTTGGCTGATTAATTAGGAAAGCTAGTGGAAGACTACCTTACCCGAAAGGGGCAAGGGCAGTAGGGGAGTGGTCAGTGTAGGGAGGCCCTCGGGAGGATTTTGCTGCGATGGCGGTCCTGCAAGGGATTCCTGCATTGGAACTTCCTATAAACTGTAGCGGGTTTTCGGAAGCTAGTGGAACTTTGTAAAGGCCTCGTAGTGGATCCCTAGCCATTCACCTCGGTAGTGTCTAAGGGCCTTGCAAACCCTGGCGACATGGGATACACGACTTGTGGGTAAAGATGCGCAACCTCTGCAGAGTGTAAAACTGGTATACTAGCCGTGCTCACGGTCATGAGCGGCTCGGACCCTCACATGATTAAATTATGGAACTTAAACTCAATTTGTCATATGCATTGCATCGCAGGTGAAGTTGTTACTTTTGTTCTACTATTTAACTGGGTTGGTATTTACTTATACTTAGTAACTGCTAATAAAATTTTGACCAACTTTAAAAGCAATGCTCAGCTCTAACCATCTTCTTTGGTAAGCCTTACACTTCACGTGAGCTCCCACCTTTGGCGAGTTCATGCACACTATTCCCCACAACTTGTTGAGCGATGAACGTATGTGAGCTCACTCTTGCTGTCTCACACACCCCACAGGTCAAGAACAGGTACCGCAGGATGATGCTCATGGAGGATGCTGCGATGAGTTCGTGAGAGGTCTAGGTCGTCGTCTCCCAGTCAACTTTGGGTTGCTGGACCGTTGTCTCCTTATAATGTAATTACTTATCTATTTTGTATAGAACTCCTGTTATATATAAAGTTGTGACATTCGATCCTGTGCCATGATTCATCATATGTGTGAGACTTGGTCCCAGCACACCTGGTGATTATGTTTACGCCCGGGTTTTGGACCCCTAAAATCCGGGTGTGACAGAAGTGGTATCAGAGCAATGTTGACTGTAGGACGAAACCTAGATAGAACTGGACAACCAATATCTACTTACCTCTGCTATTCTGATTCTTTCTAAACTCGTCTTAATCTTTTCTCATCTATTTCCGCTTTACTCTGATTATCCTTACCTTTTCTTTTTCTAAAGACAAATGTGGATTTCACACTTTGAAATCCTGTGCCTAAAGTGACCTTTAGAAATAGGAGACCTACTATCAGGAACAAAAACAAAACTATTTTTATGGTTATCCATGTATTTGAATGTTTGTTCTTATGATATCTGTCTGATTTGGATCTTTGTTTGAGTGTGATGGGTTGTGGAGTAATGTCCACAATTGCATCTACATATACACCTAGACACAAGGGAAAATATTTATAAAATAGATCAACAAAGAATATTCCCCACTAGAATATATCAAATAGATCCATCTTATCTTAATAAGATTTTCCCTTATCCTAATAGATTCATCTTATCTTAAAAAGATTTTTATCTCATCTTAATAGATCTAACTAATCTCAAAAGATTCTATTTCATCTTATCCTAATAAGCATACTTATCCATCCTAGTCCAACAACCGTGATCTAATGCAAATTAATTAGATCATATCTAGTCAAACTAGTCATACCAATCTAATCTAGATCCCATCTAACCTAATATGATCCAATCTAAAGTGAGTTAGTAACAAGTTAGTTAAGTTGGTGATATAGGTTAGACACTGTCTCTACAAATATATCTTGACCTAAATTAATGTCTTATACCAACTCATCCTTGAACAATGACCTACCTACATCATATAATCCATCCTATATTAAAAGATTCTAACATATCCTAATAATGTTTATCCTACCCTGGTAGATCTAGCTAATCTTAACTAGTTTAATCTAGTCATACCAACCTAATCTGGATTCTATCTAATCCAATATGATCTAAGCTAGATTGAGTTACTTAATGCTGATACAAAGGATAAGGCCATACTCCACATTCACTTAAGTCTAAATTGGTGACTTAGAGCAACTAAGGCCATACACAACAACTCGATCTATATAACAAGTTACATAACTTACCCAATCAATAGAGTCTTAATGGAGTGCATAATCTATCAACCACCACCTGACATCAAACCAGATTTTGACCTATATCATGTAGTCTATCTTACCACATATATCTTAACCATATGTCCTTAACTCGGATGACAACTCCAAGAAGAAAGGCCAAAGGAGACCAACCACGTCAAAGAAGGATAAGCATCAACTCAAGACTTCAAAGATCAAGTTGAATCGCCAACGGAGTCAAGATCCACAATCTTGGATGGAGTCTTTTCTTACCCCCATTGCTTTTACCCAAACCTATATATGCTTTAAAAATATCCTTTATCCTACATAATAAAATGACTATACATATAGATACCCATGCTCTCCTAATCACTCACTAATGAAAAAAAAGAGGCTTTTGAAATAATTAGAAACTGAAAGCTAAAATTACGAACCACTCTTCCTATATCCTTTTTCTTAAATCTCGAGGACGAGATTTCTTTTAAGGGGGGGGTAGGATTTGTAAGACCCAAAATTAGTAGGAAAAAAAAAATATAAACAAAGTATCATAATGCTTTGGAAATTAGGAAATAAGGAAAATGATAAGAAAGGAATTTTTCTTTTAAAGGAAACCATTTATACATCCCATAAAATAAATAACAAGGAGAATAAAACTTAAATTAGTAATATTAAAATAGCATGGTTTATATTCACATTTGGGTTTCAATTGATACATTTGAAAAATCTGAAAACTAAAGTAGAAGTATAAATTTGAATTTGGAATAAGGAATAGAAAATGAATGGGAAGGCAATAATATATACTTACTAAGAATAAATAAGTAATCCAAACAGTAAAGTCTAAATTTCCTTCGGGATTATGTTTGATTTTAGGAATCTGAAATTTAAAATAAAATTTGAATTTGGTTTTGAATATTTAAAATTGAATTTGAAAACAAAAACAGAAAACATATAAAAGAAAAAGAAAAACGAAATGGAAAAAAAACGCACCTGGGCCCAAACCGGAGCACTCGGCCCACTTGACTACCCGCGCCAGCCCATTACACCCGCGCTCCACTTCTCTGGACCAATGACACGCGGGTCCCGCTGCTCAGTTTGCCTCTCCCGCGCGCCGGTCACTTACGGGCGGGTCCCACGTGCAGCCTCCTCGCGCGCGCGTCTGCTGTGGACGCCGACTGGTGGGGCCCCCCTGTCAGCTGTTCCTTCCCCCCCGACAACAGAACACGCGACTCCGCCGCACGCTGGGCTACCGAACTCGCCGCGGAATCCACGCGGTGGCCGAATTCCCGCCTCTGTCGCGCTTTCCTCTGACTATAAAACCAGCCGGGCACCTGGGACCCCTCCTCCATCGCCGACCAACTCCATCAGTCGAAACGAAGTCCGCCACGGGCATTGGTGGCTAAATCTGCGATTCACCGGCGCTAGCACCTCGGTATCGAGTTTGGGGACCGCACCAAGTCGCGCGGGATCGGATTGTGACTTCGCCTCGGCGAATCCTGGACCAGAGCACCGGGAATCGCTCGCCGTAGCAAGAGAGTCACCGCCGGGCCGCCGTTCGCTGTAAGCAGGGCGCTGTGCGACATAATCTGCGGTAAGAACTTCCCCATCCAGTTCGCCTCGTCCTCCTCGTCGTGTAGCACCGATCAATTTAGATCTAGGGGCACTAGTTCGGTAGATGACCGTACGCCGGTGTGCTCGCCGCCGTGCGTGGGTCTTGCGCCGCCGCGTCCGACTGTGATGTGGAAGACGATGTCGCGGCCGCTGGATCTATAGCAGACGGCTGGGATCGCTCCTGGCATACCGATTCGGCCGTGGGAGTGATGATGCGCGTGCGCCGTCGGATCCTTAAGGGACGGGCAGGATTAGATCGGGTTCTAACGGGATGTAGATCGTTGATCTTGAATGGACGACCAGGATCATATGTGAGTACCCCTCCATCACTTTAAATCTTGACCCTTGGTATTGGATCGGGTGGTCGATCTCATATACCGCTTTAGATCGGTCGTGGGCCGTTGGATGCGGATCTGAGGGCGACTGTGAGATACCGGTTTGTTTTGGGTAGAAGTCTAATCTCGCGCGTCCGTGCTTGATCGAACGGCCCTCGGATCACGATACCCCTTCGGCCGAAGCCTTTTGCATAAGAAACCCTGTAGTTTATAGAAATCAACCCGCCGTCCTATTTCTACTGTTCTCTGTGTCTGGGACAACTTACACCGAGCCCCCTGCGTTTTCCATTAATTGAGGCCCAGTCCAGAGCAGTGTAAAACCAGAGAAAATAATTTATAAATAGATTTTTAATATGAAAATAATTACTAAAACTTTATAAATTCATAGAAAATTCATTTTAGCTCCAAATTGAACCATTCCAGTTTCTAAAATTTTGTAATAATATTCTTCATCATTTAGTGTCTCTGTTTTGACAAGAACTCTGTCAGAAAATTTATTTATCATTTAATCATATTTTAATCACATTAAACCTTAGGAAATTCATAACTTAAAAACTATAACTCCAAAATTAATAATTCTTGTTCCTGTGATCTTATCTTAGCATATAGATTATTAATGTGTATTTTTCCTATGTTTGGTGTAATGTTAATTTTGTCTATACCATATTTGTTTGTATTGCTACGACTAGCGTGAGGTCACGAGCCATCTGAAGAATCATCCTGGTACCTGGAATCTCAAGGCCCAGGCAAGTTGTGCCCTTGATCACTTCTTTTTACCCACTCATGTTCTAATTAATCATAATGATCTGCATAGGTTAATTTTGATGGGACCCAATAGGTTACCCTAGTTTGTCTATCTTTATACCTTGTTTACCACTGAACTTTCTGGGTAGTACTTGCTAGTGCTATATGTGGTTTTGGGTATAAAGATTACACTATTCATGATTATACTTTTGTTATCAGTTGTTATTTATGGTTCATGATAAGATCATTATGTTAATTGGAACATGGAGCGACCACCCGGGAAAACAGTGCTACCACAAGGGAGGAATGGGACCCCTTGGCTGATTAATTAGGAAAGCTAGTGGAAGACTACCTTACCCGAAAGGGGCAAGGGCAGTAGGGGAGTGGTCAGTGTAGGGAGGCCCTCGGGAGGATTTTGCTGCGATGGCGGTCCTGCAAGGGATTCCTGCATTGGAACTTCCTATAAACTGTAGCGGGTTTTCGGAAGCTAGTGGAACTTTGTAAAGGCCTCGTAGTGGATCCCTAGCCATTCACCTCGGTAGTGTCTAAGGGCCTTGCAAACCCTGGCGACATGGATACACGACTTGTGGGTAAAGATGCGCAACCTCTGCAGAGTGTAAAACTGGTATACTAGCCGTGCTCACGGTCATGAGCGGCTCGGACCCTCATATGATTAAATTATGGAACTTAAACTCAATTTGTCATATGCATTGCATCGCAGGTGAAGTTGTTACTTTTGTTCTACTATTTAACTGGGTTGGTATTTACTTATACTTAGTAACTGCTAATAAAATTTTGACCAACTTTAAAAGCAATGCTCAGCTCTAACCATCTTCTTTGGTAAGCCTTACACTTCACGTGAGCTCCCACCTTTGGCGAGTTCATGCACACTATTCCCCACAACTTGTTGAGCGATGAACGTATGTGAGCTCACTCTTGCTGTCTCACACACCCCACAGGTCAAGAACAGGTACCGCAGGATGATGCTCATGGAGGATGCTGCGATGAGTTCGTGAGAGGTCTAGGTCGTCGTCTCCCAGTCAACTTTGGGTTGCTGGACCGTTGTCTCCTTATAATGTAATTACTTATCTATTTTGTATAGAACTCCTGTTATATATAAAGTTGTGACATTCGATCCTGTGCCATGATTCATCATATGTGTGAGACTTGGTCCCAGCACACCTGGTGATTATGTTTACGCCCGGGTTTTGGACCCCTAAAATCCGGGTGTGACAAGTAGTCAGCCAATCCAATGAAACTCTTGATTCCCCGGACATCTTTCGATGCTTTCCAATCTTGAATAGCTGCTACCTTCTTTGGATCCACAACTAATCCCTCTCGGTTTATAATATGACCCAAGAACAGGACTTCGCTGATCCAGAACTTGCAATTGCTCATCTTGGCATACAACTAACAATCTCGTAGCCTTTGCAATACTTTTCTCAAGTGCTCTTCATGCTCCCGCTCATTTTGGGAATATATGAGGATATCATTAATGAACATCACTACAAACTTGTCGAGATAGTCCGTGAACACACTGTTCATCAAGTACATGAAATAAGCTGGCGCATTCGTCAGACCGAATTACATGATGGTGAACTCATATAGTCCATACATGGTGATAAACGCTATCTTCGGTATATCCGATGGCCGGATCTTAAGCTAATGGTAACCTGATCTCAAATCTATCTTTGAGAACACATTAGCTCCTCTCAGCTGGTCGAACAGGTCTTCAATTCTTGGCAAAGGGTACTTGTTCTTGACAGTGACTTCATTCAAAGATCTGTAATCAATGCACATCCTCGTTGTCCCATCTTTCTTCTCCATAAAAAAACTAGAGGGGCCCAAGGCAAGGTACTTGGTATGATGTAGCCTTTCTCTAACAGCTCATCAATCTACTTCTTGAGTTCCACTAATTCTGGTCCGGACATACGATAGGCTCTCTTGGAAATAGGGGTGGTTCCTGGGATAAGCTCTATGGCAAACTCAACTTTACGCTCGGGTGGCATACCTGGTAACTCCTCAGGGAATATGTCGAGGAATTCCAACATAATTCTAATATTCTCAACATGGTTGGCCTCCTTGCCATCTACAGACAAATGGTGACAGACTCCTTCTAGGTTAGGCATGTACAGTTCAGTTATTACTTCCTTTTCGGATGGGGACACTAACTTTATTGTCCTCTTGTCACAACTGATAATGGCTTAGTTTCTATGCAGCCAATTCATCCCTAGGATGACATCTAAGCCTTGAGTACCCATTACTAATAGGTCAGCGGGGAAATCTATCCCCCTTATTTCAATCCTTAGATTCGGACACATCTTATCGGACTGAACCTTTCCCCCAACTGAATTAACTCTTAAAGGTGGAATCATTGGTTCTACGGGGATATTATGTGCTTCTACCCATGATGTAGAAACAAAAGAATGTGCGGCACTAGTATCAAATAGTACTTTTGTTGGATAGGATTCGACTGGAAACATACCTACTGCCACATCTAGTGCATCCTTGATTGCTTTGGCCTCCAAGTGGTTCACCTTTCCATGGTTGTAGGCCTAGCCACGACCTCCTGGTGCTTGTTGTGGTGCTCCTTGCCTTGCTGAGGTGATGAAAGATGGCGGCTGCTGAGTTGCCTTCTTTGGGCAATGATCCACCCAGTGACCTTGTTCCCGACAGCGGAAACATCCACGACCTCCTCCTTACGCTGGCGCTGCCTGATTGTTCTAGTTGGTTGCTGGGGCGGGAAGGCAAGGTGTCTAGTTGTTCTGATGGTACTGCTGCTGCTGAGGGAACTATCTGTGCTGCTGCTAACACTGATGTTGGTGCTGGTGCTGTTGACATTGCTTGAACTGCTGAGGTGGGTTGCCTGAGTAGCGGGGGCGGCTGCTACTCCTAGCCTGAGATCCACCAATATTGCGTTTCCTGTCCTCCATTTTCTGGTGCTTCCTCTCAGTCATGATTGCTTTGTCGATCAAATGCTAGAAGGTAGGGAAAGTGTGGCTCATCAGCTGGTAGTGAAGGGGGTCAACCAAACCTCTCAGAAAGCAGTACTGCCTCTTAGCATCTGTATTAACATCCTCAGGTGCATAGTGTGACAACTGCAGAAACTTGTCCCTTTACTCACTGACAGACAACAGACCTTGCTTCAACTCTAGAAATTCCTCCTTCCTTACTATCATTAGTCCTTCAGGCACATGGTAATGATGGAAGTTGTCCCTGAACTCCTCCCAGGTGATGGCTTCAGGGTCGGCATGGGTGGCAAGGTAGGACTCCACCAGGACTGTGCTGCTCCCCTTAGCAGACGGAGACCATATAGAACCTTCTCATGATCGTTGCACTGAGCAGTGTGCAACTCACGCTCCACGATACGCAGCCAATCCTCGGCGTCCATGGGGTCAGCAGAATGGACAAAGACAGGGGATGGTCCCTCATGAATTCTGCCCGCTTGTCTCTAGGCATCGGTGGCATCTAAACTTGCATCTGAGGTTAAGGTGGGGGTTGCTGCTGCTGCACCTGCTGCATTGCTGCTAAAGTCTAGCCAATTGCTTGGACTGCTTGGGTTTGCATTAGGAACATCTGCTCAATGGTCATCGGGGGTGGCGGTGGCAACTGCTGTTGAGCTACCTCCTCCTGGGGTGCCTGCTGCTCCTGTTGAGCACTCGTTCCACCTCTGTGCCTGTTCTCAGACATATATAGAAAGCACACACACACATCAGATCTTACTCTGCAGTCTTTTAGTATAAGAAAAGATATATGGAAATCTTCATAACACTAAACAATTGATCATGTTCACTGACTCTCAACACAGCCAATACAGCTGCTCAGATAAAGAGGAAAGTGGAAATAAATGGGTTTTTGAACTAAATAAGTGACTTTATTACTAACTACACCAAGTGGTAGGGGATACCCACACTTTGGTGACAACCATTAGAAAGATCCAACTTCATTACAAGTTCATCACGACAGCATCAAAACATATGATAAGCAAACTAAGACTAACTAAGACTGACTGAGACTAAGACACTGAATTAAGCATTATTACAAACTCTGACTTTATCGATCTATGGCTCCAAATCTATCTAGGTCCTATAGTCAAGGGTGCCATAAGCAAAACGACCATGGGGCGGTGAGCGGTAAGGGTGCTGAATCCTGAAAGGAGTGGGGGAACCACCATCATGATAGTGGCGCGCTGCGCGCTCAACACGCAATTCTGCAACCTCCGCCTAAACCTTGCCCAACTCGTCAAGGGCGTGGTCCAGCTCGATGTTGAGCATGGCGACCAGGTTGACACAGCGATTACATAATTAGACATCATCACACATTGCTCAAAGTAAATAGCGGAAAGGTACTTTATTGCATCAAGATGTCCAAGACATCCACAGAGTCATTAACATAACATTGTCATTAACATTATCAAAGTGCGGAATACGAAACATAGTAGATAAGGCCTTCACAGGCAGCTGACTGGGGATGTTTGCCACTAACACAACTAGAACTCATCGTAATCCTGGAACTCCTCAAAGTCCTTCATGTTGCCTGCATCTCCTCCTGAGCACTGAATACAGTGGGGACAACCTAGGGGTGGGGTGGTTTTTAAGGCAAGGGTGAGTACACATCAACGTGCTTAGCAAATATCCTGTTTGGCTAAAGTGGACTAGCTGTATGTGGAGTTAAGGTTAAGCATTTGCTTTTAGTTGGTCAAGTATTTATTACTAATAGTAGAGCCAAACTTTAGTAATAAACCTAGTTATTACCCAAATGTACTCCCTCCAAGAGGAAACACCAGAGTCATAATTATAACCATCATCATTAACCATAATCATACAAGTATTCAAAGTTCTTCTAATCAAAGAGGATGCCAAGGTTGCTCTTAACCATGAGCACGACTGATATACCAGTTTCTAACACTCTTTAGAGGTTGCACACTTTATGCACGAGTCATGATCCCTTTCCGGCCTGGGTTGTACAGACCCGACCTTCACTACCGTAGTGAATGGCCAGGGATACACTATGTAGCCTTTACAAAGATTCCCCAGAGGCCATAGCCACCCGTTAGATTTCTACAGTTTGATAAACACAGTACTTCTCCCCATAGGAAGGGTGACTAACAAAACCAAATTGAAAGAACCTCGGCAGCCAGCCTCAAAAGAGCAAGTACTGTGTTCGGACTCCATAGACGGCCCTACGGCGAAGCCAACTACACCTCAAGTTCCTCTAATTAATCAGCTAAGGGTGTCCCATTCCACCCTCATGGTTGCACTGTTATCCCGGGTGGTCACTCAACGAACAGGTCCTTACGGAGAGGTACTCATGAAACAACCTAAGTCTCCTAAAGTATCACAGTTCATCATCGGGATAACATCATCGTATCATAAATATTCACATCATGTTCGTTGATTAAAGTAAAGCAATAGCATAAAGCTAACCATGCTAACCCAAAAGGTAAACAAGGGTAAGGTAAATACATACTAGTCAATCCTAAGGTTTCAATAAAGTAATGCGGGACAGTGAATTATAAAGTAAGTAGGACATAATGGGTTAGAGGGCACTTGCCTTCACCAAGTTGTTGCTCAGTAAGGACTTCGGCAACACACTCAGGAACCACGGGTTGCTTGTTGTCTAAACAAAGCGATCATGCATTCAATACATTTGGATAAAGACAAATGAACAATACACCAAACATATACAACCAAGTAAACACAAGTTTGATAAACACAGAAGGTCAACCTAGGTGCTAGGGTGAACTGGCACACTTAGAGGTTTATGATTCCCTAAATATTATCTATCTCCATGGATTACATTATTTAATTCCACTAATTTTATACCAGAGATAAATTCAAATGTTACATATTATCAATCTCACAAAGTTAAACATCTAATTATCATTAGGGTTTTCCTTTTTATTTTCCCTAATAATAAATAAACCATTACCTTAACTAACCTATAGTCTAGGCATAAAATTAAAGTGTACAGAAAGTGAATGATCATAATTTATTTGGATAGAGAATAATCCTATGAACATTTTGCAATTTGAATCACCCAATTTGGAGTTCATATGCAAAAGATATGAAATAAACAAGTTTTGGAGTTTAAATACAAAATTAGGCCTAAATCTGAGATTAATTAAAAGGTCAAGGGTCTGTCTGCAAGATTACAGGGGCCTACGCGCGAAAACTAGGGACAGCGGGTTGATTTCAAGAAAACCAGGGGTCTCTTTAACAAAACGGTCGAGCGAAGGGGTATCAGATTTGCTTAACAAAACAGTCGAGCGATGGGGTATCAGATCTACTTAGTCGTCAGATCTACGGTCAATGTTCGGGATTAGATCCATGCGCGAGCGCTAACAGGTGGGCTCAGGGGGGGTTGAGGCATCGATACGTGGGGCCCACGGGTCAGCGGTATGCTGAGGATGTGGGGCGCACTGGCCACTAGATCGCAGATCGACAGCTCTGGTTCCGTGAACCTCGCGAACTGTTATCCATGAATCTAGGTCGTCAGATCAGAACTGGACGGTTAGGATGGGCGCCAGGGGGCTTCGCCTTCTCCGGTCAGCCAGGGGCGGCGCACTCCATGGACTCGGCGGCACAATCACCGGCGGCGAGGTAGACCGGGGCTCCTAGGGAGCTAGGGTTTGGTCTGGGTAGTTAGAAAGGTTGGGGAGGACTCGGTGAATCCTATGGCGGGGTCGGGGTTGCAAGAATGAGGCTGAGGTGACCAGACGGCGGAGGGGAGTCCTAAGCGGACCAGGGTTTACTCCAGCGAGCAATTGCGCGCAACTAAGGGCAGACCAGGGGAAATTAGGTGTGGGGTTAGATCAGTTACCTTGAGAGAAGGCTCGGGGACTCACGAACGGCGTCCGGGGCACGGCGAGGACACGGGTCGACGACGGCGGAGCTGCGGCAGGGCAGAGAGTGGACCAGTGAGCATGGACCGAGATAAATAGAGGGTGAGAGAGTGAACCATGGGGTGTCCCGGGTCGTGGGTGATGAGGCGAAGCTCAGTGTGGCAACAGACTAGGCGAGGGCTCGACGGTGACCGCAGAATGGGCACGAGACCACGGCGAATGGCGGCGGAGCTTCCTGGGTGCGCGCGCAGAGCGAGAGAGAGGGCGAGGGTGCTCGGTTGGGGGCGCAACTAAGCAGAGTAGGGCAAGTGAGTGTGGGCGAGCTCCAAAAAAGGCTCGGGCGCGTGGGGGCATGGCCGGGAAATGCGCGGTTGAGGGCGTGTCCACGACGGAGGCCATGGGTGGTTCGGGGGGACGGTTGCGATAGGCGGGGCCCACGGAACAGAGAGAGAGCGTGCGAGCGAATGGGCTTTAGTGCTGATGAGCGGGGCCCGCGGAATAGAAAGAGCAAGCACGCGTGCGCAGAGGGAACCTGCGCCGACAGGTCGACCCCACCAGGCAGCGAGAGGGTGAGAGAGGACATAGGGCACGCTCGGGACGACGTTGACAGGCGGAGACTGCCGGTCAAAGTGGGGCGGACGCACAGGCGCGGGCGCGCGCGAGACTAGGCCGAGATGGGGCTGCTGGGCTAGAATTGGTTTTCCCTTTTTTCTGGAATTTCTAATGTCTTTTCTATTTTATTTTCTCTATGGTTTTCAAATCAAATTCAAATCAAATTCCAATTCAAACAATTTCAAACATGTGCATCAAACAAAAGAATAATTTAGGCTCAACATGATGCAACAATTCATGACTCACATAGTTTTGACAAAATAAATAATTAATCCCTCACCTAGTTAACCTAATTCTAATCAAAAGGAAAATATAGAGAGAGTCTAGAGAGAGAGAGAGAGACAAGAGGTAACACCTGAATTTGGTAGGCATTTAGAGAAGAAATTTTATACCCCCAAATTCAGGGTGTTACAGACATCATCACACATTGCTCAAAATAAATAGCGGAAATAGTACTTTATTACATCAAGATGTCGAAGACATCCACACAGTCATTAACATAACATTGTCATTAATATCATCAAAGTGTGAAAAAGCGAACGTAGCAGATAAGGCCATCACATGCAACTGACTGGGGGTTTGCCACTAACGTAACTAGAACTCGTCGTAGTCTTGGAACTCCTCAAAGTCCTCCATGTTGCCTGCATCTCCTCCTATGCGCTAAATACAGTGGGGACAACCTGGGGTGAGGGTGGTTTTTAAAGCAAAGGTGAGTACACATCAACGTACTGAACAAATGCCCTATTTGGCTAAAGTGGACTAGTTCTATGTGGACTTGAGGTTAAGCATTTGCTTTTAGTTAGTCAAATATTCGTTACTAATAATAAAGCCAAATTTTAGTAATAAACCCTGTTATTACCCAAAGGTACTCCCTCTAAGAGGAAATACCAGAGATCATAATTATAGCCACCAATATTAATCATCATCATAAAAGTATCCAGAGTTTTTCTAATCATAGAGGATCCCAAGGCTACTCTTAACCATGAGCACGGCTAATATACCAGTTTCTAACACTCTGCAGAGGTTTCACACTTTACCCATGAGTCGTGATCCCTTTTTGCCTCGGGTCGATCAAACCCTCAATCACTACCAAGGTGAGTAGGCAAGGTTTCACTACGTAGCCTTTACAAAGACTCCCCTGGTGCATAGCTGCTTGTTAGGTATCGCCAGTCGTACAAACACAGTACACCTCCCTAAGGTGGGTGACTAACAAAACCAAATCGAATGAACCTCGGCACCCACCCTTAGCAGAGTGAGCAGTATGCCTCGGCCCTCATTGACGGCCCTCCGGCAAAGCCAACTACACCCCCATGTTCATCTAATTATTCAGCTAAGGGCGTCTCATTCCACCCTCATGGTTGCACTGTTACCCCAGGTGGTCACTCAATGAATAGGTCCTTACAGAGAGGTACTCAGGAAACAGCCTGAGTCCCCTAAAGTATCACAAGATCATCATCAGGATAACATCATCGTATCATAAAGATTCACATCATGTTTGTTGATTAAGGTAACGCAATAGCATAAAGCTAACCATAATAACCCAAAAAGGTAACAAGGACAAGATGAATACAGACTAGTCAATCCTTAGGTTTCAATAAAGTAATGTGGGACGGTGAATTATAAATTAAGTAGGACATAATATGTCAGAGGACACTTGCCTTCACCATGTTGTTGTTGAGGAAGATCTTCGACAACACACTCAGGAACCATGGGTTGCTCGTTGTCTAAAAACGTAATCATGCATTCAATACATTTGGATAAAGACAAATGAACAATACACCAAACATGTACAAACATGTGGACACAAGCTCGAAAGAATAGTATGAACACTAGAGGTAAACTTAGGTTCTAGGGTGAACTAGCACACCTAGAGGTTTGTGATTTCCTAAGTATTATCTATCTCCATAGCTTACACAACTTAATTCCATGTATCTTAATAAGACACAAAAATTATACCAGGGATAGATTTATACATTACATTTTATTAATCTCACAAAGTTAAACCTCCAATAACCACTAGGGTTTTCCTTTTCATTTTTCTTATTAATAAATATCCATTACCTAAATTAATCTATAGTCTAGCCATAAAATTAACATATGCAGACAGTGAATGATCATAATTTTAGTAGATAGATAAAAATCTTATGAACATTTTGCAATTTGAATCACTCAATTTGGAGTTCATATGCAAAAGATATGAAATAAACAAGTTTTGGAATTTAAAACCCTAAATTAGGTCTAATTCTATGATTAAATAAAAGCCTAGGGTTCTTTCTGCAAGAATACAGGGGCTTGCGCGCGAAAACCAGGGACGACGGGTTGATTTCTAAAAAGTCGGGGGTCTCTTTAACAAAACTACCACACAAAGGGGTATCGGGTTCTATCAGCCGTCAAATCTCAAATCAACGACCGAGAAAAGATCCCGCGGGCAAGCGCGCGGACGCGGGCGAGCGCGCGTGGCTGACAAGTGGGCCAGGGCGGTCAACGACTGGGGATGGGCTGTGGGTTGATAGGTCGGGCCCAGTGCCAGGGGCGCAGGTGACCGATAGATGGGGCCCAGAGGCAGGGCATGTGCCTGAAACGGTATCCGGAGATCCGAACCGTGTGATCGAGATCAGACAGTTGAGATCAAACACCAAGAGTTGATGACTGCTAGTGGCGCTGCTCCTGCCCATGGCGGTGACGTCACCGGAGCTGGGGTGGGTGCAGGCTCTATGGGCTTTGAGGTCACCAGAGTTGACCAGGATCGGCGAGAAGGGCCCGACGAACTCGCTGGTGGGGCTCCAGCCACGAGACCAAGGCCAGGGTTGAGAGAACAGCGGAAGGGAAGCTTCGGGCGGGTTGGGGCAACTCCGACGAGGAATCCCGGCCGCTGGGAGGGGGAATCGGGCGTGCTAAGGTTCGGACTAGCTCCGGCGAGCGAAGAGGAATGCTATAGACCAACGCAGGGGCTCGGGACGGGGTCAATTTGGTCGGACACCGCATGGGGCACGACGAACTGGAGCTGGGAGAGAGTGCAGGTGCGGGCGGTGCTCAAAAGGGAGGTGGGGGCGCGTGGGCAGGCGACGTGGCTGCGGTTCTCGGCGTGCATGCGCGCTGGTCCACGACAGTTTGCGGGGAAGGCGGAGCTAACAGGGAGGCCCCACGGCGCAACGAGGGGGGACGGGCGTGTGGAGGGAACGACTCATTGTGCTGACGAGATGGGCCCGCGGGACAGAGAGAGAACGCGGGTGCGCGGGCAAAGGCAACCGGCGCTGACAGACTGGCCCCACTGGGTAGAGGGAGGGGGAGAGAGCGCCTGGGTGAGGGAACTGGCGCTGACAGGTGGAGCCCTCCTATCAGGCGGTGGAAGCATGCGCACGGCCCCGCTGGGCTGGACTGGGCTGAGTTGGGCCGAAATCGGTTTTCCCTTTTTCTCTGAATTTCTAATCGCTTTTCCTTTTATTTTCTCTAGTGAACTCCATTCAAATTCAAACACAAATTCTAATTCAAATAATTCAAACTTGTGCATTAAATCAAAGAATAATTTAGGCTCAGCATGATGCAACATTCCATGTCTCACATAAGTTTTGACAAAAACAAATAGTTAATCCCTCACCTAATTAACTTAGCTCTAATTAAAACGAAGAGAGAGCAAGTCTAGAGAGAGACAAAGGGTAACACCTGAATTTGGTAGGTATTTAGAGAAGAAAATTTTATACCCCAAATTCAGGGTGCTACACTAGTCTCCAACAACTAGTTGATGCCTTGGTCTGGTGGGTCACTAGACTGGTTCAGTACCACATGACAGGGCAACTTTCTGTCAGAACGATCACTGAACGAAGCAGTCTGATAGAGGTTTAGTGCACCTTCAGACGAGTACTGTAGTGGTCCGGTTCACACGTAGAAAGTGCAGTTTTTTGGGATTGTCCTTGTTGGGGGCCTTCTTCTCCGCCGAAGGTCCTCTCAGCAGAAACACCTTCGGCAAGACCATATGCCGAAGCTACTATCATGGAAGCTTTGGCACAGCGACGCGCTTGAGACGAAGGGCAGCACCGACTCAAAGAGGAAAGGACCGCCTAGTCCCTAATATTTTGTGTCATGAGTATGATTAGTTGTCAAGGACACGAATGTAATTTTGTTTGGGCTGTGTCCCGTGCCTATAAATAGGTGGATAGTAGATCCGTACTGTTCACGCTGACTTGTAATCACTCGCGCGTCACTCTCGGATTTTTACCTTCTGTCAAGACGAAGGTACAAATGTAATTCAATATCATCAATGTATGTTTATGATTATATAATGAAAATATAAATAAGGTTTAACATGATTATTCATGTTCTTTTCCATGTTTCATATACTTATGATTTCATTACTACATTGAGATGATGAAGGTATGTCCTTCATAACCTTCGTCCGAAGATCATTATATCTCAAGGGAGATAACGCTTCGAGGGACAAAAGTCTTTAATTATTATCATTTGTGTTGCCTTGTTCTTAATTCATAGCGTTTGAGAACAAGTGACCAACATTGGCGCCCACCTCCGGTGAACTCACTTCCACTATTAAGACAATGGCTTCGTTCAACAATAAAGCTGTAGCACCTTCGGTCGCGAAGCTGGTGCTCCCAATCACAGGTGGTTCAAGCTCAGAGCTAGCTAACAAGAAACAAAAGAAGGAAGCACAGAGGAGAGTACAACATGTTCGGGTACAGGGACCCTTCATCAAATCCATGTGGTCCCACATCCCAATCACCTTCTCCCAGGAAGACCTTCAGCTCAAAGATTATCCTCACAATGATGCTATGGTTATATCTTGTGTTATCAAGGGGTTTCTAGTCCATAATGTTCTGGTTGACACAGGTAGTGCAGCGGACATCATATTTGCAAAGGCCTTCAGACAGATGCAAGAGCCAGAGGACAAGATTCATGATGCTACACATCCTCTTCGTGGCTTCGGAGGAAGGCAGATTGTCACGCTTTGTAAAATCACAATGTCAGTTACCTTCGGCTATGTACACAACACAAGGTCTGAGCAGGTTATCTTTGACATTGTTGACATGGAGTACCCATACAATGCAATCATTGGTCGAGGGACGCTCAATGCCTTCGAAGCCATACTTCATCCAGCATCTATGCATGAAGATACCTTCGGAACAAGGGCCCATTGCTGTCCATGGAAGTCAAGATGCTGCTAGAAGGGCTGAAGGAAGTTGGACAGACTCAAAGGCGATCCATAACATAGATGGAGTCGAAGCTTGTCAACAGTATAAGCAAAAAAGAGAGAAGGCTGCTTCGGTAGATCAGCCGAAGCCTATGCTATTATGTGAAGATATAGCAGATCAAAGGGTGCTGCTGGGATCTCAGCTATTTGATGAGCAAGAAAAGCCACTACTAAGATTTTTGTTCAACAATAAAGATGTCTTCGCTTGGACAGCCAATGATCTTTGTGGTGTCAACAGAGATGTTATTGAACATTCACTTAATGTAGATCCATCTTTTAGGCCAAGGAAGCAAAGGCTTCGGAAAATGTCTGAGGATAAAGCTGAAGGTGCTCGGAATGAGGTGAAGAGACTTCTCAGTGATGGTGTTATCAGAGAAGTAACATATCTAGAATGGCTGGCCAACACTGTTATGGTGAAGAAAGCTAATGGAAAATGGAGAATGTGTATTGATTTCACAGATCTCAACAAGGCATGTCCAAAGGACAAGTTCCCATTACCAAGAATAGACTCCCTTGTAGATGCAGCAGCTTCCTCAGAGCTCATGAGTCTATTGGATTGCTATTCAGGCTATCATCAGATATGGATGAAGAAGGAAGATGAGCCAAAGACTAGCTTCATAACTCCCAGTGGTACCTATTGCTATATTTGGATGCCTGAGGGGCTTAAAAATGCTGGAGGAAGCTTCAGCAGAATGACAACCAAGGTCCTTCACTCTCAAATAGGCAGGAACATGCTAACTTATGTTGATGACATCATAGTAAAAAGCACGAAGCAAGAAAACCATATTGCTGACTTGCAAGAGATGTTTGACAATTTCAGGCAAGCTGGCCTTAAGTTAAATCCAGAAAAGTGTGTTTTTGGAGTGAAGAAGGGCAAGTTTCTTGGCTGTCTGGTATCAACGAAGGGAATTGAAGCCAACCCAAACAAGATTGAAGCTATCCTTCGGATGGAGCCACCAAATTCAAAGAAGGGGGCTCAACGATTGGTAGGAAGGCTGGCATTGCTGAATAGATTCATATCAAGATCAGTAGAGAGGAACCTGCCATTCTTTGAAATTCTAAAGTCAGCTGAAGTTTTTCAGTGGGGTTCGGCTCAACAAAAGGCTTTTGAAGAGTTAAAGCAGTACTTGATAGATCTAACAACTCTAACTCCACCTTCGCCAGGGGCTCCGTTACACCTGTATGTAGCAGCTTCTCATTCTGTAGTTAGTGCGGCGCTTGTACAGGAGAAGCAAGATGGCCAAGTTAAAAGGCAAGCCCCGGTATACTTCGTCTCACTACAGGAAACACATATATTTTCGTGGGCCAAAAACCCACGAAAATAAGCATAAACCGACGAAAAAAAGGCTATTTTCGTCGGCATGCCGACGAAAATAGCCACCAAAAATAAATTCGACGAAAATATGCAACTATTTTTGTCGGTACCGACGTAAATTACTTATTTTGATCGGCTTCCCCCAAGGCCGACGAAAATAGGTGCTCCGGCGGGGTATTTTCGTCGACCACGGTGGCTGACGAAAATAATTCGTCGGCTTCCACGTGCCCACGAAAATAGCTGGCCTGAAGCTATTTTCGTCGGCCTGCATGTATTTTCGTCGGCCTCCATGCAGGCCGACGAAAATTCATGGTACCCCCCCCCAAAACAGATTTTTCTGCACCTTTTAATTCCCAGCAAAATACACATATACAATAAACATTTTCAATACAGAATTCACAAACCACATCCACAATCAATACCATAATTGTTTCAAACCACAATCACATCCATAATAAAGTCCATACATAGTCCAAAACAAGTGCACATAAAAGAAACTCACTCACGGCAAGTCTCACTCCTGCCGGCTGTGGGAGTTTTGGCCACTCCCTCCTCCGCCACCAGGAAGGTGGCCACTCCCTCCGGAACCATGGACGAGGTAGTCTTGGATGTTGACAGCACCCTCCAATCCCTGAGCATGTGACACTGAACCCTACAATTTATCAATCATTCAAATAAGGTTGTGTTTTGCTATCCCTATACCTATACATAGCAATGTTTGGTCACTATTTGCATAAAACTAAACATGGAACGTCACCTGTGATCCAATGTGCTGAGGAGGCTGTGCATGCATCCACGGGTAGTGTTGTGCTGGCCACCCCTGAGGTGGTGGCACCCACCTTGGCGGTGGCGGTGCCATCCACGCTTGAAGTGGCTGAGAGCTCGGCGGTGGCTGGGAGACCGGTGGCACCCATCCCGGGGCTGGTTGCGATCCCTGGGGTGGTGGAGCCGTCCAAGTGCCTGGAGGTGCCTGCGTCCACCCAACACCGGTCCATAGTGGTTGCGACGCTGGAGCTAGCTGAGATCCCTAGGGTGGTGGCGTAAACGGCTCCAACTCTGGAGCTTGTCCTAGTCACTGTTCCCATCCTTGTGCCTGCGAGCCATTTTTGATAATAAAAAAAAGAGTTGCTATGGAATTGAAGTGTTCAGATAGTGTTACCTGGGGAGGGCGAAAAGCGGGCAAGTTCATATCAGGGCCGAGTCGAGAAGTCATTTTCTGCAAATGGATGAAACGTTAGAATCGCAACATTATACTTTAAATTCAATGACACGTGATGAGATAGATGAATTACCTGAAAAAAAAAGAAGCCATATACTGCATCAGCTATCCGACCTGCTCCTGCGCTGCTCGAGCCTGCTGCTGTGCTGCTTGAGCCTACTCCTGTGCTGCCTGAGTCTCCTCCTCCAGCTGAGCCTCTCGAGCAGACCTGAAGGAGCGAGAACTCCCTGCTGAAGACAATGCCTTCCCTTGACCTATTGTCCTATTATACTCCACAACGCCGGTGCCAAAGGCAAACCTGCATGATACACATAGTTGAGCCATTAAGTGGACACATTCTTATTAATGAAATTGTCGAATCAAACACAAACACCTCACCTTCCATGCTTTCTACCCCCACCACTATGGTACAACGCCGAGGCATCTAAGTCTGAATGCATCTAGTCGAAGTCAGGCCCATGGCGTTGAGTCATTTCCTCCCCATATGCATTCTGCAAAGAAAGTTGGAGTTAGACAATGCAATTTAATTCATAAATACAAGCTTGTTTACCATTTTATCCCTAGCCGCCTTGCTGCATAGCACATCAGGGTTCGCCGGATCAGGGCCACGGTGACCACGGACGTAAACCTCCATAAAACCTGGAGCAACTCCACTTTCAGCTTCCTGCATGAAAAAGAAGAGTTAAACCATAGAATTTTCATAGATGTAACATACAAGTTTGATTTATATACTTACCATGCGGTGTGCGGTACCAAGGTGTCCATCGGCACTGTACCTGTGCCCCGGTCCTTCAGTGCCACGGTTGGCACGGTGCTTCTGGGACTCTGCAAACCACTCAGGCGACGCCCATCTCTTAGCCAACCACCTCCAGGCTTCCATGTCTTTCACAAGCCAATCCACAACGCTCTCCAGGTACTGCTCCTCTATGAGGTAGATCTCATTGGTCCCTTTTGATTTGCTCATGTTCTACCCCTTTATCTTCTTGTAGTAGTAGTTGATGGTCGCGATGCGCGCATTGTACATGGCATCCTTGATGACCTTATCAGCGCACTTCTGAAAGTGCCTCTTCACATGTGCCCACTGAGCCTGATCCTCCTCATTCTCCAATTGGAACCTCTCCTACATATCAACGGAGATGTTAAGTTAAAGTAAGATTATGAGAAGCAATAATTCAGTGAATTGCTTATATACGAAAGTAAACTCACCCAGAACTCGTCCCACATAGCCACCTGACAAGTCCTTCGTCTTTGTTCCGAAGTTCCCCCTCCGCTACTGCTTTCCCCTGGCTCCCCTGGTTGGACATAGTCCTTCAAACCCCAGTCGGCCCACTGCATAGCCACAAACCTCTCGCCATTGAGCTCCACCACGCCAGGGTAGTAGAAGCGACAAAGGCTACCCAACACCGCGTTCACCTTGTGACGTCTGCCTGTACCGTCCCAAGTAAAGTCTTCCCATGACCTACAAACATTAATAAAACAAGTAAACCAGTGCAATCACGTTCACATTAAAAAAATTAACACAACAGAAATAAGCCCCACCATTCTCCATGCGGCCGGATGAGCCTCCTCTCGGCAGGTCTCAGACCAAGCGCATTGCTCTTCTTATACCTAAGTATACAAGTCAATTCAATATGATGAAATGATTAAAAACTAATATGCATAAGTAAGTTGAATTATTATGAAATAAAAATCAACATTAATTAATAATACTTGAAGGACGTAGAAAAAGAACCATCCGACGCGTCGCCCGCACCGCCTGCCCCCATAGGGTCAACCTCCTCATCCTGCACATGAGCCTCCTACTCACCCTCCTCACCCTGCACATGAGCATCCTGCTGAGGAGCCTCCTGCTCACCCTCCTCACCATGCGTAGCCTGCTGTGACTCTAGACAGTTGAGAAGCCGCTGCTGCCTCTGTCGGCTCTGTGAGGTGCCCTGAAAAAGCCCACTGCCCGAGCTGTCCTCGCTGGCCGCGCTGCCCCCACTCCTCCTCGATCTCCTATGCTTGAACATGTTCAACTGTAGATAAATTAATGTCAAACCACAGTATATGAAACAAATAATATGAAAATTAATAATGTGAAAATTGCAATACATAACTTAATTGATTAACTAAAAGAAACATACTAATCAAAAGTCATCCGCATCCGATGGTGCTTCTTCGGCTCGTTGTTTATTCATACGCTCTTGATTTCATTGGATCCTTACTGATCTTCTAACGACGATAGGTCATTTGCGCTTTGAGCTAGGTTCTTCAATTAGGTCGCTTGAATTGCTACAGAGATTTTCAAGGCCTTCTCCATTGGTCACATGGAATCGGTGAGCAATGTCTTGATTCGATGCCGCTTCTGGTTGAAAAACATCATCATCGTTGTCCCTGCTCGTACTCACGTAGTCAGCACTCTCAGGAGCGAAGACTTGTGGGTTGACTTTGATTGCAACCCACCAAGCCCTAAGGCTTGGGTGAGGATATGGCAGGTAGTACACCTGTTTTGCCTGATTTGCAAGGACAACATCGCTCATACTGCTCGGAATCCTAGAGCTATGCTTCACCTCGACATTACCATACTTGTCGACATGAGTCCCACTATGAGCATCAAACCAGTCGCACTCGAAAAACACGACTTTAAGTTCCTTGGAGCCATCGAAAATCAACTCTACAATGTTTTGAAGAACACCGTAATAGTCCAATAGTCCACTACTTTGTCATCGTCAACATATGAACTTGCCAACACACCACTATTGGTGGTGGTTGCCAATGGTCGACTCTTCTCCAATTTCATGGTTCGGAAGCGATATCCATTTACATCATAGCGAGTATAGTTCCTGACGGACACAGAGGTATGTGCCATTTGCTGCAAGTCCGGGTGCATAGAGTTTTTGGAAACCTATACAAGGAATTAGTATATGCATTATATCTTCCAAGTCCAAAATTCAAAGATTAAGTATGGACAATGAGAGAACAACAATTACTAACATAATTACGAAACCACTGCACGAAGTTTGGGCCACCTTTCAACCCATCACGTCAAAGATTTTCTAATTGGATGGTCGTAGGTTTACTAGTAGATTTCCAACATTCTTCATCAAACATGCTGGACATATTAGAAACATGGAGATTACACACTATATAAATTATGAGATGAGAAAATGGACGTAACTATGAGGAAAACTTACTCGAACGCCTTCTGTGTGCTGTCAATATTGATTTACATATATAGCATTAGCGTGTTCAAATCTGATGCTTCAATGTGACGTACACTCCCTTTTCCAACTGCTTTACCCGGATTCGCAAAAATCTGAAGGGTGCTTTGGTGTGATTCATTTTCGACATGAAGTCGCACTGAAGGCGCAAACACATTGTTGGCTCGAGCGAAATACCTAGTTGAGAATTGAGATATCTCCTTAAGGGCAAAAGCCTCAGCAATACACCCTTCAACTCTAGCCTTGTTGCGAACAGACGCCCTGAGCTTTTTCAATGCCCTTTCTATAGGATACATCCACCTGAATTGCACTGGTCCGCCTACCAAAGCTTCCCAAGCCAAATGCACAATTAGATGTTGCATCACATTGAAGAATCCTGGCGGGAAAACCTTTTCAAATTTACAAATAAGAGTTAGAATTTCTTTCTCAAATTTCTGCATCAACCTTTTTGATACCGTCTTTGCACATACTTCCCTATAGAAGTAACTCAGCTCTGCAAATATGCTCCAAAGCTCATCCTTAAAATAGCCTCGAAACATCACAGGCATCAGCCTCTCCATAATAATATGGTAGTCATGGCTTTTCGAACCGATCAATTTACCGGTCTTTAGATTGACTGCCTATTTCAGATTTGCCGCATATCGATCAGGAAATTTTAGATTCTTCAACCACTTAAATATTTCTTTCCTTTCATCTGGCTTGAGGCAGTAATCAGCTCGCGACCTACTCTCATGTCCTTTATCGCTTACTTTCAACTCAAGCATCGGCCTCTTACAAATTTCAGCCATGTCTTTTCTTGCCTTCATATTATCTTTCGTTTTATCAGTCACATCGAAACATGTGCTTATGATGCTTTCAACAACGTTACGCTCTTGGTGCATCAAGTCTATGTTGTACGGCATGATCAAGGCTTTTGCATACGAAAGCTCCCATATTGTTGAAATATGGGTCCATTTGTGGTCCTCCCCGTAGCCTTGGAACCTATCATTTTCTCCTGGCTTCAGACAAGCATGCCATGCCATTATCTGTTGTGCAGTTTGCCTCTTTGGTGGCCCCTTTCTGATTTTTGCTCCACTTCTGAATGCAGTAAGCGAACTCCTGAAATCATGCTTGAATGGGGTCCAACGTCGATGAGCATCAAAGAATGACACTTTCCCACCATGCTTCAATCTGAATGCATCCGTATCATTTATACATATGGGACAGCACAACCGACCATGAACACACCATTCAGACCAATCTCCATACGCCAGCAGATCATGCACTGACCACAAATAAGCAGCGCGCATGGTAAACTCCTTTTCAGTATGGCTGTCATAAGCCTTCACACCTCTCCACAATTGTTTTAGATCTTCAATTAAAGGGCGAACAAACATATTCAGCTTTGGCCCTGGATGCTCGGGGCCTGGGATGACTAGTGCAAGGAACATGAACTCTTCTTTATTGACCAACTCAGGAGGAAGATTATATGGCACAATGAAGACAGGCCAACACGAGTAAGGGCTTGCACTGCTATTGAAAAGGTGTGAATCCGTCCATCGATAGACCAAGCCGTACACTCCTAGGGTCGTTTGAAAATTCGGGATCAAACTCGTCAAGTGCCTTCCACGCATCATCGTCCGATGGATGGACCATTATGTCTGGATCAGTGACGAGACGTACACCATTCTTTGGCCACGTCATATGCAGAGCTATTTCCTTATTGAGGAACAACCTTGAAAGCCAAGGAATGATGGGCAACTGACGAAGTTGCTTAGCTGCGACCTTCGTAACTACCAATTCACCCTCATCATTTGTCACCTCGACCTATCTAGAAGCTTCGCAATGCTTACAACGGTCCAGCTTGTCATCCTCCTCAAAGAATAGCATGCAACTATTGGGACACACGTCGATCTTCTCATATGTCATCCCAAGACCAGCCAACATCTTCTTTGCGAAGTACATATTCTTTGGCAACTTATGATTCTCCGGGAGAACCTCGCCCATCAGTTGGACGATGTCGTTGTAAGCACTGTTTGAAATGTTGTGCTTCGACTTTATCACCATTAGTCTTGTGAGAGTCCTAAGAACTGACATCTATGTGTGCTCATGCAGTCTCTCTTCTCCCGCGGCGAGTAGCCAGAAGAATTCCCGAGCATCGCGTGGAAGCTGCCCCGGCTCCTCAGCGTTCATTTCAACCACCCTACTAAGATCATGCAACATGTCGTCCATCCTATCATGATCGTCATCAAGTTCCACCTCCGCGTCAACGTTTCCAATAGACTCTCCATGTCGGTACCATACAAGGTAGTTCGGCATAAACCCACTTTTCAAAGGTGTTTCTCCATTTCTTCCTTCTTCTGAGGCCACTTGTTCTCGCAGCGATTGCAAGGACACTTCACTAGACGACCAGTTGCATCTTTGAAAACGTGCTCAAGAAAAGCCTTTGTTACAACCATCCATTCATTTGAATGTGCCCCATCCTTTCTCCACTCGTCATACATCACCCTCCGATCACCGTCCATTTCAAAGGCTAAACAAAAGACAAAGAACATCAACGATCGTCCGTGCCTTAGGTGAACTCCCTATTAGGTAAAGGCCCTAAACCCACCCAAGAGTGTAGGCCGATGCTTGTGATTTGTGACGTGTAGCCTACGATTGCCGCGAAATTTTGGCAGCATAACCCCGCTGCTCTCCAAGCACATGCCTGAACATGGTGTGTTGGAGAACAACTGGGTTACACAACCGAAATTCCGCGTCAATCGTAAGGCACATGTCACAAATCACAAGCATCGGCCTACACCTCTCAGGCTGTCCAAAATACGTGGACAATTCCGGAACGGCGAACCTCACAAGCCAATAAGACGTTCGCCATTCCCGAATGAGTGACGCATACGGTTCGCTACGGTTAACGATTAAAACTAAACTCTAAACATTAAAAAATAACTCGGAGAAAAATATAAATTTGAATTAAAGCAATCAACAGTTAAACTCGACAAGTTAACTCAAATCTTAATCACAAGATGACAAGATAACAAGATAACAATTAATGGTCATTAATCTAATCACAACACGACAAGATGACTAATATCAATTAATGGTCATTAATCTAATCAGAAGATGTATTTTCGTCGGCTTTCAACAAAAAGCCGACAAAAATAAACACACTAATATGCAAAACGTCAAGTTATACTTACAATACTTTTGATGATGAAGCAGGTCACAAACAAAACGAAGGATATAAGCATAGTTTTTTTAAATAAGACGAATGATCAAATATTGTGATTAAAATCAATAGCAACAAGTAATTTGAAACGAAGGAAGTAACAAACAAAATAAGCTATATTCATATACTTTTTTAACAAGACAAATGATCACACATTGTACCAAAAAGTTAATGGTAACTGATATTTCGAAATAAAAGTTGTATGTACAACTGTCACACTGCACTTAGATTTTGTTTGGATAGAAGAGTATTTGAGTTGAATGACGGGGATTAAGTCTAAAATGATCGAATTTCTCGTCCAACCTCTCCCATTCCACTTCAATCGGCTACTATCCAAACAAGTTTTTAGGTATCGGCACAAGAAAAATAAACCATTCAAATAAAATTATTGTTCTATTATTGGATCCGGTACCTGGTTGTCCAACACATACATTTTTCATGCAGAAAAAGAATGACACGAGACAAGCAAGCAAGCACGGAACAAGATCCTCTTGACTAATGACCACTCCCGGCAGCAATTATACTTGCCTGATGGTGAATTCTCCCTACTGCGACCTCGGGGCCTCGGAGCGGCGCGGGGGCACGGCGCGGCCGCGGCGCGGCGCCTCAGGCCTCGGGCGGCCGGCGACAGCGTGGGGTGCCCTCGGGCCGAGCGGGCAGGGCACCGCCAAGGCCTCGGGGTGGGTGGGGCGGCCGGCGACGGCGCAGCGCGCCTCGGCGGCGGGCGTGTGGGCGGCGGCACGACGCAGAGAGGCCTTCGCGGCGCGGCGCAGGGCGCCTCGGGCGGGGCGGCGGCGCGGCGAGGGGCAGGCGTGCGGGTGGCGGCGCGGCGAGGGGAGGGCGGGGCGCCTCGGACGGCGGGCGTGCGGGCGGCGGCGCGGCGAGGGGCGGGCGCGCGTGCGGGCAGCGGCGCGGCGGGGGACCGGCAAAGGGGGATTCAAATCGAGCGACCGGGGGAGGGGATTTAGGGGGCCCGGTCGCTTTATTTTCGTGGGCCTGACTGAGGCCGACGAAAATAGTGGTTATTTTCATGGGCCGGGCCCTTGGCCGACAAAAATATTCCATATGTTCGTCGGTCAAGAGGCCCACGAAAATTTATGTGTTTCCTGTAGTGAAGTTTGTGCAGTACCTTGCGGAGACTTCGATCCCTCGCATTGGTTAGCGAAAAAGAGAGAATTGAAAGAGACCCGGTCCCTTGGATGCCTCAATAGAGACGTAGGTTCATTTGAGCAACAAGTGGCAAGTTGAAGTTTCTCTCTACTCCGATTGTGCAAACTGCTAACCAGGATCTAAAATTGTTTTGAAAGTATTAATTTCCAAGTTTTGTCCATTCACCCCCTAAAAGTGACTATTAGCACCCTACTGTCCAAAAAGCTAAATCCATGGGCCTCCAACCAACATACTTATATTTAAGTCCGCATGGCCGACATACTCAAATCTAAGTATGTTGAGGACCCGTATAACCGATGTACTTAAATTTAGCTATGCCGGTCTCATGTATCGTCGACGTACTTAAGTTTAAGTACGTCAGCTTTATTTGCTGTAAATATGTGGAACGACGTTTTGGGTATGATAACAAATCCAATGAAGCTACTAAATTGCATACATTACAAAGTTTTGAGGATAGATGACTAGATAGAATATTTGGTTGAGTTGCACGTAGGACAATACCAATTATAGTTTATGGCATGGGTTTTATGTTTTCTATATATTATACATAAAACTTATGTTTTTAATGAGTGTGTTCTTTAATTAAAATTTCACTATTGACTTTTTTTGTCTGATATAGTCTATCTGTGGTATATACAGAGAGATTGAAAGTAGTTGTCTAGGGATGTAATATGGTTCAGAAAATATTCGTCCGGATCCGGATTCAAAGATAGTGAACACTGGTTTGGATGGAATTTTTAGATATCCGAATTTTTTCGGATAACGGATACGAATACGAATATTATGTTCAGATATCGAATTTGAATACAATATGTCTGATATCCGTTGGATATAGAATATCTGGATATTTTCTCGGATAAATCTTCTCGGATATCTAGATATCTTATCTGCATAGCTGTGTGTATTTTGTTGATTTTTTGTAGAAAGAAACTAATAATACACAAATAGCCTCAGAAATTTATAAACTTTTATGGAGGCATAACATATGTCCATATATAATCCTCTAAAATATTTAGACCATCAAATCCACAATATGCTAGTGTTCTTTCATTTTACTTTCACTCGTTGCGTGAATTACACGTGAAATCACTCTAAATATCCAAGTTTTAACGTAATCAATACTTCACTTTATCATTTTCATGTGTAGACTTAAGGTTATATTCTTATACAATGTTTATTGGTCTTGGTAACTTATTTGCATTTTGATGGTTTTATGCAAAATAAATTAATAATACGCACACAGCCTAAAAATTCAAGAATTTTTACAAAAACGCGACAATATGTACACATATAACGCAAAAAATGTTTGGACTCAAGGAGTGGATACATGATTACAACTAAGGCAATATCTGTGTCTGAGTAGTTCCGTATTCGACACACAACTATCTGTATTTGTATCCGAGAATATTCATATTCGTATTCGAAGCTATCCGTATTCGAATTCGAATCCGAATAAAAATATAAAAATAAATATGGCTTTAGTGATATCACTCCATATTTGATCCGATTACATCCCTATAATTGTCTCCTATCGTTCTATGGATTGAGCTTATTAAGATTTTTAAAAAGTAAAATTTAAATTTGTCCTATAGCTTTTGAAATGATAGGTGTAAAATTCAAATCCAGATATAGATTCATATGTTTTTTTTACTTTTTTCGTCGTAGAAAACAAATGGTGGACAAAAAAAAATACAAAATTGTATTCCTTCTCTTAAATAACGTGCTTAACAATATAACTAAAGAATAACAACAAATTCTATATACATCAATTTTAAATTATTAAATTTGTCTATGTTTAGGATCCTTCTTTTAAATTTGTCTATATACATGAATCCTATACTCTAGGCATCGCTCGTGATCTGTCCGCGGTCCGTTAGTGTCGAATGTTTGTACTGTAGGTGGATAAATACTCAATTAATTTAAATTCTAGTCTAGTCTCATATTTTAGTATAATAAAGTTAAATAACTGTACATAAAAGTGCTTATATTTTAATATTAAATAAATGTTGTTAAGTTAGTTAGGAATATATTTTTATAATAAATTAATTTAAAACCCAAAATATAAATATTCTGTATAAAAAGTTTGGTGACTAATAAAATAAACTTATTAAACTCCCTCACACATTCCCATACACACGTTTCCCCATACGCCCACACACCATCCAGTGCAGTCCGGCCTCTTCTGTATTTTTATAGGAGCAGTAGGCAGTAGATGCTGCCTCGGCTGTGCGTGCGAAAACATGTACCGGTCGAGTTCATGGTGACCCCACCCCACAGAGAATCAGAGAGATAGGATAGCATAGCACAGCAGGAGGCGCCTTTGCATCGCGAGGTCACTCGTGTCCCCTCGCCTCCGTCCCCTCCACGCAGCAGCAGCTACACACCTACACAGCTGTGTGTGTGGGTGTCGGTCGCCAGAATCCCAAAAATCAGATAGCTGGGGTTGGGCGGGCGACCCGCCGCGACTGCAGCGAGAACCTTGGACATGAGTTGAGAGGCCCTATCTTTTCATGCCCATGTCCATCTCGCGAGTGATGAGTGAGAAACCGATTGATTGATTGATTGATGTGTGATGCCTCACTAGCTCCTTCGTGGCAAATCTCATCAGCAACAGAGACGGCTGGTGTGACAGCTTGTGAAGAAAACGCCGGCTCGCTCGCTCCGTCTCTCTCCTCCTCGCTGCATATCTTTCCTTTGCCGCTTGCTGTCTCCCTCGTCTCTCTCCAGTCTTCTTCGCCACCCTGCTTCCTCCCCTTCCTCTTGTGTTTCTTCACAGAGAGTCAAAACAAAATAAAAACTTGAGATTTAGCGAGGGCGGACCGACGACGCAGTAGAAGCAACCGAGTCATGGAGCGGCGGAGGAAGGCAATGTGGCTGTACCCCAAGGTGGTCGGCTTCAACCCGCCGGAGAGGTGGGGCCACTCCGCCTGCTTCTTCGAAGGCTTCGTCTACGTCTTCGGGGTACGTATACCGTGATCAACCGGCGGTTCAGCTTTTCATCCTCTTCTTGATCCCGTCTTCTCCAACCACGTTTTTGCTCTGAATTCTTGTACAAATTTCGCATCTTTTTTTTTTAAATTTGATGGATTCCTACCCTAGTAGAGCTATATAGTATAATATAATATGGGAGGAAACTTATTAATACTGGTGTAAGCTGCGAACGTATTCAGAGTTTGCTGGGTCTTGCATCTCCTAGTTCGTCAGGAGGAAGACGCATGCTGGTGGTGGCGTGAGCTCCGACCCCCCCTGTCGCGGCTGAATGATTCAGGGCAGATTCTTTCGGAGAAAAAGTTGTATCTTTTCCGGTGTTGTTCTTCATCCTCTGGGTCTGGGAGCTGTATTTTGTCCCGTTGCTCCTCCTCCCACTGATGCAGGAAGCCAACAAGCAAAATGTTCCGCAGCTTTCACCAAAAGTGAGGGGGAGTCCTTGGTCCATGCGGTAATATTCCCTCCATAATGAAAAAAAGTAGCAGCGGTAGCAAAGCAAAAGCAGCTTCGCCTTTCGTTGAATTATTGCTGTACAGTTTGTTCGTCACGGCCGCCCCACCTGCAGTCCAGTTTGCTGCTACAATCTTGAGGCCTCACCTCATCCTCACACCACATCTTGTCCCCAACCACTTGTTGATTCGAGCTGAGATTCTCAGTGGTTTAGCGGCAAATGTACTGCATCAGGAGCGAGGCGAGCGGATGGGGGAAAAAGGAGGAACAAGAGACCTTTTTTTTCGCTCTGGTTTCGTTTCTCTTTCTCTTTCCCCCGTCGCTTGGGAGGGTTGGACCAGTCCGTCCCGCGTTTAAGCTTCCCCGCTGATTGGTATGCTGCTGTGATGGTGGTGTGGTCAGTGGTGGTCACGCAAAGAGGAAATGTTAAATGCCAGCAACACTGACACCCGCTCGCACCTCACGATCCATGGAACTACCAGTACGCGACACACAGCTCCACTTACCATGCCATGAACCCCAGGGATGCTGCGGCGGCCTGCACTTCGGCGACGTGCTGAAGCTGAACGTGGAGACCATGGCGTGGAGCCTTGTGGCCACGACGGGGCAGTGCCCGGGCACGCGGGACAGCCACGGCGCCGCGCTGGTGGGCCACCGGATGCTCGTCTTCGGGGGCACCAACGGCGGCAGGAAGGTGAACGACCTGCACGTGCTGGACCTGCGCACCGGGGAGTGGACGCGCCCGCAGTGCAAGGGCGCGCCGCCGCCGTCGCCGCGGGAGAGCCACACCGTCACCGTGGTCGGGGGCGACCGCCTCGTCGTCTTCGGCGGCAGCGGGGAGGGCGAGGGCAACTACCTCTGCGACGTGCACGTGCTGGACGTGCCCACCATGACGTGGTCCTCGCCGGAGGTCAGGGGCGGCCACGCGCCCGCGCCCAGGGACAGCCACAGCGCCGTGGCCGTCGGCCGCAGGCTCTTCGTCTTCGGCGGGGACTGCGGCGACCGGTACCACGGCGACGTGGACGTGCTCGACGTCGACACCATGGCGTGGTCAATGGTAAGGCGCTGTGTCCTTGTCATGTATGGTGGCCGTGGGGCTTGGCTCGAATTCGCGACAGCTCTGCCAGATGCACATGTTTCGGGTTGCCATTACCTTTCGCTTTCCAAATGTGATGGTGACTTGCTAGGTTACATCTTTCAGTCAGAGTAACGGGGAGTACTTTCCTTCCTAATAAGTTAATCATTTTTAACTTTAACCACTTATATATAAAAAAAACATTCAGATGAGTATGTTCAATGCGATCTGCAGCTCACCCGAGTATCATCATCTGTTGCTAAATTAACTTTAATCATCATTCGCAGTTTCCGGTGAAGGGTGCATCGCCCGGCGTCAGAGCAGGTCATGCAGCTATGAGTGTTGGTTCTAAGGTTAGCATGGTCAGCGATCATGTTTTGAAACAAAAAAAAGGGCCAAATTTTGTGAGAAAACGCGTTTGCTGGATCCTGAACAACGCACGTCCCTGTAGGTATATATTATCGGAGGCGTTGGCGACAAGCACTACTACAGCGATGTCTGGGTTCTTGATGTCACAAACCGCTCGTGGAGCCAGCTTGAGGTGTGCGGGCAGCGACCGCAGGGGCGGTTTTCTCATACCGCAGTAGCCATGAATACTGACATCGCAATCTACGGAGGGTAAGTTCGCCGGAACAGGTTTCTTTTTCCCCCTTTCCTTTCTAGCAGATACAACAAGATTATCAAACATAAAAAACTAACAGTTTGGAAAATTTACAGATGTGGCGAAGATGAGCGTCCCCTGAATGAGCTTCTCATTCTGCAGTTGGGCTCTGAGCATCCGAACGGCCGCTACAACATTTCCATGTGCAAGGTTCTTAGCAACCACTGGAGCCAGGAGAAGAGGAAGTTTCTCAGATCAGAAGCTGTAAGTAGCTCTGATCTTTAATTGTGATGCAAACACTGCTATGTATGGCTCATCGTAAGACAACGTTGGCAGAGAGATGTGAGTGTGAGCAACGGAGAAATGGCTCAGAAACCCCGAGAAGCAGAAACGGAGCAAAGGAACCCGTTCCTGCGTGGCCTAGGTAAGTGAAAAAAGAGAAGAAGAAAAAACAATACTTCTATTCTGCTGGTGCTATATTTGTGACACATGTATGTTGTGGCACCCATCAGAGAATGGCCGCGTGAAGCGAAGGAGAACAGGTGAAGCTCGCCCGAAGGAGGCCGAGTCAGAGCAAGAGGAGCACTCGCTGTCCCTTTCCCAACATTCCTCGCCGTCGCAGTCGGATCAGGAGCAGACCGGAGCTCACAAGTTTCCGGCCTCCGCCAACACGTCGCCTTCAGCCCTGCAGCCGTTCGCTCGTCTCAACGGCAATGGCGCTCAGCTGAGGGCCGCCGGACCCGGAGGCGTCTCCTCGAGGCCTCTCAAGGCGGACCAGCTTCTCCGCACCATCGCGCCACAGCATCGGCGGGAGGTGCAGTTCCTTTCCTCCGACCATCAGCCGCAGCCCCGGGGGCCTCCTGGCCCACCACACCTTGTACGTCACTCGACCTCACACGCTAGTTCATCAGGGAGAACAATGTTCGGTGCGGATCATTCTTGTTAATGGCCACTGCCTTTTTGCATCTGCAGATTGGCGCAGAGGTTCATGGGACAGTTGATGGAGCCTTCGATTCTGGGTACCTCGTGACCGCCGTCGTGAACGGGCAGCTCTTCAGAGGCGTTCTGTTTGCTCCGGTAAGCAATCCATCCGGCAACGAAGTATAAAGATGGTTTTAGGGCTCTCCGTACTTGGTGGTGTGTTCTTGATGGTTCTCGCGTTTGGCTTCCCTCTCAGGGACCTGGGGTCACAGCTCCGAGGCCGGCGGTGCATCACCAGACGATCCTGACGAGCTCCGCCGTGCCTCCTCAGCAACGGCCGCTGCTGGCGCACGCCATCCCCGTCCACGCCCGGCCAGTGCCGCTGCCGCAGGCCACGGGCTTCGTGCTGCCGGACTGTGCCCACCACGCGCGGCAAGGGTTCCCGGCGAAGGCCGTCAAGTCCGAGCCGGAGCGAGGCAGCAGCGACCTGCACGATGTTGTGCTCACGCTGGGAGGGCCTGGAGGGGGAAAGTGAGCCCCCCATGGAAGGCCTCAAGAACTGTCGAGGTCCTGGCCTGCTGCTGTTGGCCTCTTGGATTGATTTGTAAATTAGTCTGGTTGAGGAAAAAAATAAGACTAGCAGCTTTTCTATAATCTTTCCCGGGTGATTTTAGGGTTCTAATCTGTGACTTTACATATATAAATATAGTGTTAGCTTGATGCAGCTAGTTTTGTTCTGAGCAGTTGGTGTCGTGAGCTTCCTTGGACTCCACGAATTCTAGGCTGAAAGTCACCATCAAAGCACCAAAACAGAGGTTACCTTTAAAATGCGGAAGGTTAGATATACATACCTTCCTGGCTAGAGTCTCCGTCTATTCAAACAAGATCGACAAGCTTCGATAAGTCGCAACTCTCCATGGTGTCTCACACTTTCGTCTTCCTTTCTACTTTAGAGTATTTGATTTCTAATAACTAATTTTTAGTATTTTTATTTTATTCTATGTTAGTCTCTAAATTGCCAAATGTGAAAGTTAGGGCTAGTTTAGAAACCTCATTTTCCCATGAGAAAATGAACTAATTTCTTTTGAAAAAAATAAAAATTTCTTGAAAAAATTGAGGTTCCCAATCTAGCCCTTAAAATAGAATTTTAATTTGTGTATTTAATAATTTATGGACTAAAATAGAATAAAATAAGTGGACTAAAAATTAGTCCATAAAACCAAACACTCCCTTCGCTACATGCACATAGTAAACACACAAAGAAAAAGTAATAGTTGGAAGTTCTAAATCTTTGGACAGTTATGATTTCATAAAAGTTAATCCAAAAACATGGAAAATGATGGAAGAATTAAGAACCGTGAGGCCAGGCTTCGGTAGTGTTATTGGTTGATCTCATGACCAGGGCCTCACTTGTTCGTTTGCATCTGATCTGTTGGTGACTACATGAATTAATTGGTCCCTTCAGAGGAATTAGGTTCCCAATAATTGATCAACTCCTAAATCACACCCTACAAAAAGGGAAGTGCTTAGTGATTTGTCAAGAACAAGATCGAGATAGTTGCTTTTGTCATTATTGTTTACTTCACTTCAACCTCCACTTCTTGAGTTCTTGTTGTAATAGGGAATACTATCAATGGAAGAGATTGGTGAATCAAAGGCAGTCAACGCTACATGGAGGCAAAGTGAGTAATTGTTGTATTGGGCCACCATGTTTTTGGTGCGGGCTTTTCTTCAAGGAATCAACATATTTACATATATTTTTCATCCTCTTCTCATCAAGGAGGATATGGACTAGGAGCAAGGTGTGTCCGAGCCATTATGAAAGAATCCGGACTTCCTTAAGTCTCTTCCATGCTCCCAAACAGGAAAGGTCTAGGGCTGCCACGTCTGCATATGCTCCCATCTATTGCTCTCCATCTAGGCGGGGGTGTGGTGCTACCACGTGGCCTGTGGCATGTCGCGGAAGCTGCTAGGCCTCACTTAGCGCGGGCCTCTGACACGAGGTCCACCCGCATTAAATACGAGTAGCACGCCCGCCTATTCACACTAGTGACAGGCGGTTTACGCCCCACATTGAATGCATACGATGTGTGCAGTCCACAAGGACTGGGACGCGTCAGTAACCCGCGCGTTACCGAGGCAAAGACCATTGACCCACTGCGCAGCGCGTGTAACATCCATCATGACCCTTGTTGTTCCTACTACAGCACGAGGTGAAGAGACAGACGAAAGAGACAGGACGACACCGTCCACCTACTCCCCTATGCAAGACGACGGGCTAGCCTACACCGCAACCTACAGCGCAACCTACACTGTAGCCTACACCGATGTCTTCACCCACTATAGTAAGGACTAGAGTTGATGGCACAAAGATATCACATTAACTCCTGCGCACGTCAACTTGCCTAGCCCTAGCAATGTCAGCACACCAGGAACATCATGTCGCGGGCCCAGGCCGGCAAACGAGATGGAGAATATATCTGGTCAGAAGATATGCACAATAGACGAGGAGAAAATCTTAGCCGCCGTTGCACTTATAGCTCCATGTTGTATATATTTAATACTGAAACACTGAGCCCACTAGTCGGGGTCCAGCTCCCTTGTAACGTGCCTGATGGCACATGCACTATAAGGAGACAAACTCACTTGAATCCCCTTAGAGGCATCTCCAACCAATCCTAGGCTTTCTCAAGCTCTCAACAATACAAGTAATAAGGGGAGTAGGGTATTATGCTATGGCGGCCCAAACCACTCTAAACCCTCTTGTGTTCTTGTGTGCATCCGTTTCATCAAGCAAACCCTAGGCTGCCCCTTGTTCATAGGATTAGGCGGGTGTGCTCCGCCACTTGGCTAGAGTTTTCTCTCTGACATTTGGGGCGCTAGGTAGAGGGAATCTCCTATATGATTCTCCCAGCCAGGCCAGGGATGGTGCTCCCTTTTCTCCGACATCTGGCGGTAGGGGAAAGTTGCACTATGACTTCCTCTACCTGCCAATGATTTCAGGAGGGAGGCTAGCGAGGGCTGCGCCTTCGACAACCTCATCTTGCGGAAGGCAGCCCGCGGGCCTTAGGGGACCCACGGGGACCCACAACGCACACTGGTGGTTTTCAAGGGCAGCGCCAAGAGCTACGCAGTCTGTTGCATCAACCAGAGTTAGCCCTCCTTCCTCCACCATTCAACGATAGGGGAAAGTCTCAATATGGCTTCCTCTACCTACTAATCAGTTTCAGGAAGGAGGCGATCAACGACAACGCCTTCATCAACCTCACCACGACGGAGGGTGACTTGCCGACCGTGGGGGCCCAAGGGGGCCTACCACACACACTAGTGGGTTTCAAGGGCAGTGCCAAGACCTGCGCAGCCCGTTGCATCATCCTACTACTAGGCTACGTGGTGCCACAACCCAACTCGTCGGCCACAACACAAGCCCCATGACTTTCGTGTTAGCCGCCATCGGCCACTATCAAGCTCTGCCCTTGGCTATCGCCAAGGCAGAATGGGCTGTCGCTTACCCTTCGAATCTGACATGCAACGACACTCAGATGGTTTAGGTCAGCCCCGTACCTTTTGCCCATAAGGTAGCATGAGAATGAACTCTTCTTTGTAATAGATATCATTTATCTATGAACCAACCTGGTGAGGCCCGCCCTCATAAACCTGGTCAAGCCCAGTGAGGGCCACCCTCATAAACCCGGTCTCTGGCATTTTTCGCACAGATCTCATGTATCCAGTAATAAAGGAAGAATTTATTCTCAGTTCAACCCTTATGTATCGGCTCTGTCACCAAGTTATTAATCTAGGCATGATTTTCTTTCTACGCCCTCGCTCGAGATTCTCACTTTTATTTTTATCACAAAATCTGAATTATGTGACTAGCTTGTTGCTTAGTTTGTGATCCCCTTGATGCGGAACAAGGTACAGACTAATAGGGACTAAGTCTATGGGAAAGGTCCCCGTTCTTAGGGGTGGTCCGGAGCTAGGAAGTCGCTTAGTCTGGTTTTGTACCGTAAGCCTAAACCCTCCACCGCCCTAGAACAACTGACTTAGCACCTATGACTAGGACCCTAAAGATCTGGACTTCGTCCAAATTTAAGGGCTGGTTCCCAAAACTCTGCTCGGCAAAGTTCAGTTACACAACTTGATAGATTTAGTACAACAAAGTAAGGATCATGAGGGCATGCTGCTAAGCACAATTCCTGTGAACCCTAGTATAGAGTATCCATGACTCTTGTCATGGGAAATAATAAAGGAGCTCTTTTGATTATGTGACTTATTCATGAGGCATATTTTCTTTCAAATAAATACCAAATGAACTTATGCATCATGCTAGACTTCCTTTGTTTGTGCATCAAACACAAATTTATAATTAAAATAAATCTAGCTTCGAATTCAAATTTGAGCACTGAATAACATATATGGGAGAAAAAGAGTTAAAGAATGGAGAATAAATAATAATCATAACGATAAATAAGTAATAATTATTGCAAGCAGAAGAAGTATCATTCATATTAGAAGTTTGTGTGATATTTGGAATTCTGGAGTTCAAATGAGAAATTTAAATCTAGTATGAAAACTTGAATTGGAAAAAGAATGAGAATAGAAAAGAAAAAGAAAAGAGAAGAAAACCTATTTGGCCCTAGTCTACATTTCGGCCCACCTCGTCCACTCTTCTACGCGGCCCAGCAGTGAGTCACGCGCGCCGATACATGGGCTCGGGTCGTCGGTCTCAAGCGCGCGCGCTGTTGTTTAGGGGGCCCGCTCGCCAGACGCTCAAATCCTCCCAGTGCACTATTGAGCTGCCATCGACGCGTGGACCTCCCCTTGTCAGGATCGTCCCTCCTGTGTGGTCATGCCATTGCATCTAACTCGCGACACCGGGGGAATCGGGATTCGACGTTGTGGGAGCTCACGGATAAAGCTCTTGCGCCTCTACCATCTTCCCCTCTTCCCTGCTTTCCCTCGCGTGAGAGCTAAACCTGTCACCGCAGCTGTGAGGAGAGGGAAAACACAACCTCTCCGCCGCCATCTACGCTGAGGTTGACATCGCATAATAGCTCGCCGTTTGTAGTAAGCGTAGTTCGGGAGAAGACTTCTGACCCTCGTGGATCCAACCGTGCAGACTACTGACCGTGGGACGTCAGGAGGTGCAACCGATTCCTCGCGAAGTCCTCTGCCAGTAGCCACGCCACCTCGCATCGTGAACTGCTTTGCCACTATCACAAACCGAGGTAAAACCAATTTCACATCTTCGCCAGGTTCCCTGGGAGGTTTAGCACAAGTCAATTTTGGGTTTGGGGCTGATTGGGTGTGAGGTCCACGTTCACCGGTGATACACCGCCGTGGTGGACGTGACGCCACCGTCTCGGGACAGGATGATGGGGGGGGGGGGGGCACCGTGTGGCCATCGGATCTTGACCGACGATCGAGATTTGATCTGGGCGTTGGGTTGGATAGAAGCACTTTGGGCCGTTGATCTAGTGGGGTACGGTCGAGATCATAACGTTTCATACCCCTTCGCCACGTTTGGTTAGGGCCGTTGATCTAGATCAGATGGATAGAATTAGATCTAGGGTGATAATATCCCCGTCGTTGAATTCTCATCCAACGGTTCTTATCGCATACTGATTCATCGGTGGCAGGATCTAATCCTGACCGCGGGACTTAGATCTGACGGCTAGAACTTAAGAGCCCCTAGACTTAATAAAAATCAACTCGTCGTCCACACAGTGTGTAAAGTATTTACATCAGGGCCCTGGTTTCTTACAAAATGACCCCTGTACTTTCCTGTTATTATATCTGCAGTCTGTTGACCTCTGTTTATTGATAAAACTAATTCTAAAATGATTTTTAATACATAAATAAAGCTATAATCTTGTTTAATACATAACTAATTCATTTTAACTCCTTTTTGACCCATTCCAGTTGCATTAAATTTATAATAATATTGTTTATCATCTAGTAACCCTATTTTGTCATGAAACATAGAATAGAATTTATGCACTTAGTTATTTCTATATCAACCACTTGAAACTTCGGAAAATCATAACTCTTTAACTGTAACCCCGAATTTAGTAGTTCTCGAACCTACGATCTCATTACGATGCGTAGAATATAATCATGCATTATGTTATGATGTTTGGTGTGATGTTAATTTTTTATGTACCATGTTTGTTTGTATTGTTGCGAGTAGACGAGCAAGCAACCAAGGACCCAGGTGCTCAGTAGGTGGAAAATACTGAGCAGCAGATCGTTGAGGAAAGTTGTGCCCTTGACCACCTTTATTTACCCAGTAATGTTCTCTATAATCACTTTAGCATGTTTAGTCTTAATTTTGATGGGACCCAATAGGTCACCCTAGTCTACTTTTATCTTGTGCCTTGATCACCACTGAACTTTTAGGTAGTCCTGCTATTGCTATATGTGGTTTTGGGTGTTGAGATAAATTTGACACCTCATCATTCTTTATTATTACTATTGATTATTTATTGTTCATGATAAGATTATTGTGTTAATTGGAACATGGAGAACCACCTGGGAAAACAGTGCTACCACAAGGGTGGAATGGGACACCCTTGGCCAAGTAATTAGGAAAGCTAGGGAGAGATTACCTTACCTAAAAGGGGTAAGCAGGGAGGTGTCACTGCAGAGTATAGGGAGGTTTTCGGGTCGGACTGTCTGTCTAGCTTTCTAGACGGGGGATTCCTATGCTTCCTTCCTCATGAATCCGTAGCGGGTTTTCTCAAACTAGTGGAACTTTAGAAAGGCCTCATAGTGCTACCCTGCCTTGTCTCTTTGGTAGAGATGAATGGGACTTCTAGACCCCTTGGCAAATGGGTAGCATGGCTTGTTGGTAAAGATAAGCAACCTCTACAGAGTGTAAAACTGATATATCAGCCGTACTCACAATCATGAGCGGCTCGGACACTCACATGATTAATTTATGAAAGTAAATTTAATCTGTCATTTGCATCGCATTGTGGTTTTATTATTAATTTTGATCTACTATTACTTTGGGTTGGTATACACTTACATTTAGTAACTGCTAAGAAAATTTGACCAAATTATTAAAAGCAATGTTCAGCTTTAACCATTATTTGTTGATCAGCCTTACAGTACACATGAACTCCCACCTTTGGTGAGTTCATGCACATTATTCCCCACAACTTGTTGAGCTTTGATCTTTTGTGAGCTCACCCTTGCGATATATAAACCCCCCACAGGTGAAGAGCAGGTAGCCCCGGAGGAGGTCTACTACGAGGAGTACGAGCTTGTCTAGGTGGCGTCTCCCAGTCAGCTTTATGGTGAAGGAATAATTATTAGTTTGCTTTATTGTTATCATTTATATTTGTAAGACACTTCCACGATGTAATAATGTTTGTGACATTTATCTATATACATTTGGTCATTATATGTGTTGTTCTTCTTTGGAGCACATATGAGACGCACCCGGCTTTACCCCTTAAATCTGGGTGTGACAGAAGTGGTATAAGAGGAAATGTTGACTATAGGACGAAACCTAGATAGAACTAGACAAAACCCTTACCTACTTACCTTTACTTTGATTCTTTTTATACTTTTCTTGATCCTGTCTCATCTTTGGCTGTTCTAATCTAACTATTCTTATCTTTTCCACTTTAGAAAGACAAGAAGGATTTCACACCTTGGAATCCTACACCTAAAACTCCCTAAAGAGATAGGAGACCTAAGACAAAAAATATTATTTTCTCTATCTAAAAGTGATTGAATGTTTATTTTGATGATAACTGCTTGATTTGCTTCTTTGATTGATTAAAATACTGTAGTAGGGCATTCTAGCATGTACCACCATAAGATAATGTATTAGTGTTAGTAGGTAACACACTAATCCACTGAGCTATTAAGACCCTAAAAGATCACGATCTAAAAGTGGATGTCTCGTAATTACTTGTCTTATTTGCAATTCTATCTTACCATGTGTTTCTAACCCAGATAGTCAATACTAGGAAGGGAGGCGGTATCGATCTACCTGCTAACAATCGTCGCAAGAGGTTTGTTAACCAACCGCAGCTGGAGACAAATCCTTCTCTGAATCCTCCACTGGCTGGAACAGATCCCATTGCTGCCACTCAGATGCAGCTGCTACAGCAAATGGAAAACACTATGACAGAAATGCAAGCGCAAATCCATCAGGAACGTCAGGAGATGCGTCAGGAGCAGCAGGAAATGCGACAGGAAATCCGACAGGAACGACTAGAACGGTAGCAACTACCACCTCCACCACCACCACCAGCTCCACCCCGGGACAAGCACCGGGAATTCATGAGTCACAAGCCACCCACATTCTCCAGCTCTCCAGATCCTCTGCTTGCTGATGATTGGCTAAAGACAGTGGATAAAATGCTCAACATTGCTTAATGTACTGATCGAGAGAAGGTTCTCAACGCATCAGGTCGCCTCACGGGCCCCGCTGCTGACTGGTGGGACTCCTACTGTGCTGCCCATGCTGCTGCTAACGCTATTACCTAGGAAGAATTTTCTACACATTTTAGGAACTATCATATTCCTGCTGGCCTGATGAAAATTAAAAAGAAGGAATTCTTGTCACTCAAGCAAGGCAGTATGACAGTGAGTGAATACCACGATAAATTCATTCAATAGTCTAGGTATGCTCCAGAGGAGGTTGCTAATGATGAAAGGAAACAGGAGCAGTTCATGGCGGGACTCATTGGGCCACTCGAGTACTAGCTGATATCCCACACCTTCCCATATTTCTAGAGGCTTCTGGACAAGGCCATCGCACTTGAACACAAACGTGTTCAGCTTGGCGAGATGAAAAGGAAGGCTATCACATATGGTCAGGGAGCAGTAGCATTTGCCCTCGCTATGCTCCACCCCAGGGTACACTAGCTCATCTTGGAGGTGGGCAACAATCTCACCATCGACCTGCTCAGTAGACACCACAGGCGACACCGCAGACTCCGCATACTCGTAGGCTGCCCCCACTGGCACCTTGGCAAGACCTACTGGCCAGAACACAGCTACAGGCACCACATGCTTCAAGTGTGGTGAGGTTTGTCACTATGCTAATGTCTGTCCGAAGAGGAACCCCAACACACCGGATCGTAGTAATTCTTAGGGCAAGCAGACAAAGATTCCAGCCAGCAACCGTGGTGTGGCAGAACCTCCCAAGTTATTGGACCCACATGCACCTGTCCTTGTCTCAAAGACCTCAGATGGCTATGCATGTGCACCAGATAACTTAACAGGATCCGTCTGATTGCCCTAAGAACAACGGATAAACCACATACAACCAGGACCATAGGATTAAGTAACACAAATCACACACCAACATTTTTGCAGCGGAAATCTTATTACCAAATTTTACAAGTTACAAAAATTTTACATTATAATCATCGGAGTGATTTCAAAAGTATAAGTTTGAAATATATGCTAGCTCAAGTGACCATCCTCAATAAGAAGTGTAGAAGAGTTACTTAGACTTATAAGAAGGCCGAGCCCACCGGCACTTAACACCATCATCAGCAGCACAAAACTATAACCTGAAAAACAACAAGGAATAAAACCCTGAGTACGGAATTACTCAACAAGACTTACCTGACTAAAGAAAAGACTCTCAAGGATATGCTGGCTAGAGGGAGTCAAGGAAAGGCTTATCAGGAATCAAGGACTCTGTTTTGCAGAAAAGCTTACTATGAGTGGATCCTTAAAAATCCATTTTTACTTATCAGGTTAAATAAAGTTACCTGCATCTAGAGTTCTTTCTACCCTAGTTCAATCACTTGACCTGCACTAGCCATCTTTTATCAACCCTTTAAGTTCACTGGAATACTACGTGTAAGTCAGTGACCAAGTCTTCATGTCTGCGAAGTTACGGCGATCCGAAATTCCGAATCGATTATACTCAGCTGAGGATCTCCAATCACACAACATATGTAGCACTTAACCCTTGCATATGTCAACTTGCCACCAGGGATCTTAAGACCAGATCAGGTTCATGCCAACTGAGAGCACAGATACACCACCGTCCAGTCTCTTGCCATGGAGCGTACACGCTACTCTCGCCATCTCTCCACTCCTATTGCGTGTTATCTTATTCTTGTATTAGTCTGCCCGAGGCAAAGCTTACCCATGACGAGGCATGTGACCAGTTAAAGGGTCCTCGGTCAGCAGGCCTATATCGAGAAGGTCCTTAATCGACTTAGACGGAGACACTACACCGAGACTCTCTTCTCGTGCAAGTCACCCGCCCGGTCTCAGCTTTATTATTTTCAACCCAAAGTTTGGTACCTGGCAGAGGTACATCTTTTCCGATGTTAAATCCATCACGGCCATGATGGATTCACCATCAAGTTTTATTTTTGAAAACATTCCCACCCACTGAAGCACCACCTTTGTTTTAAACAAAACATTTTTGCCTTTCTAGAGCAAGGCTAAGCATCATAAAAATCCTTTTTAAAAAGGGTATCAAGGAAGGGTAATCAATTTTCCAAGGAAGGAAATGCATCAACGGTTTAGCACACAACTCCTATCACCTAATGCATCAAACACGGTGATAAAGATTTTAAAACTTCAAGGAGGTGGCAAATGCACTTAGGCTTGCCTGAATAACACTAGGTTAGTGTTGTTAGGTGACGTCCACTTGACGATCATCCTTGCCCTAGCACTTGATCAGGTAGGTTCGTCCATCAGCGTCACCATTCGGAGTAGCCCGCGCTTGGGGTCGACTTGGCTCGTCTTCCACACCACGCGATTATTTATCGTACCTCATGGGATGCACGATGCACATGTATGAGCACGAGTATAAATAGTACAAGATAGATAATCTACGCTAAAAAAGATGAAACACTTATAACCTATAACCAAGCATATTTATATAATATACTAATTATAACTTTAGAACTAAAAGACCTAAAGTGTTTATATGCATTACTTATCAGAGGGACCCTAGATTTTGGTTGAAACAGATATATCGATGTTACCTGATCCTAAATATTTGAAGTAGCAATCAACATTCATTCAAATCATGAAATCGACCAACACACATAGAATATTATACGTAGTTTAGAGAGCACACTAAACGACTTATAACTTTAACTTCAAAATTCTTGGACACCTAACACTTATAACATTTGACAAAAGAACTTTTATTAACTTTCTAAACTGATTTACCGGTTAACCTGTGTATCATATATATTAATAAAACTTCCCATTTTTAACACCTACAGTCCCGCAAACACTGTGACCTCTTTCATCCTACGACATCTACCAATTACCAAAGCGACTCAGGCAATCTAATAAATATGATACCTAGTCAAACCATCCATCAATCCACTAACACGAAAAACAAATGAGCTTACCCAGACTAGTTCGACGCGATATTCGGAAGTACGGTGACGGTTTCCGGTTGACGTCATAGATCACACACGTTTGGCGAGCGATGTACACAATTGCTATTCTTGACCAGATGTCCATGGGATTCTTTTTTGTCGAGCTGATGATGCGTGGCCAACACCAGAGTGTCTTCACGGCTTGGGGGCTTGGCGTAGACGAGGATGACGATTGACGACTTGTTCGAGCTGTTGTCGAGCACTTGGTGAACACCATGCTGCTAGCTTTGTCTTCACCCGACGCTTTGTATTTCTTGAGGATGCACGAAACAACGACGAGATCGAGTCTAGAGCGAGCTGGCAAGGTGGGGGTCGAGCAGGGGATGACGGGTTCGACGACTCGACGATAAACGCGAACACGCCGAAACCCGATGGATGAGGAGCGAGCGCACACGGGGCAAGCAGCACGGAATTGGAACGTGGAGAAATTGCCCACTGCGAAACAAACTGAGCAAGGAGCGCTCGTGAACTTTATAGCGGAATCAGCAGCAGCCGATGCCAGAGCGCACAGCGAGGAAGCTTCACAGTTTGACGAGACCGTGGCCGAGCAAATTTTATGGCGCGGACTGGGGAAAGACTCGGCGAGTAGCGACACGAGAAGTAAAGCGAGGTCACGGTAGGGCGGGCTCGGACATAAGCACACGCATCATTTTATCGTGTCCAGCGCGCGCGTCATGGACTCGATGTCGACTGCGAGCAGTTTCGCGCGCACGACAACACGACGAAGGAGAACTGAACATGGAGCTTTGCGGCAGCACGCGCAGGAACAACAGAATGCGTGCGCAGGAAAGCTCCACGGCGAGCAGACTGGGCGAGCACCAGGAAGTTCCGAGCTATGACAACGGACAGAGGGAGCGCTGGGCGCGCGGCTCAATCCGAGCAAGGCGAGCAGGGAACCAGAGACACGCGTGGGGAGCAGGGCGAGCTCACAGCAGAGGAACTCGACGGCAAGGGAGCAAACGCGCGCGCAGGGAGGAACAGCTGGGCGCGGCGAGCTCCAGGGAGCAGTGCGCGCGGCGCGCGGCAGCCATGGCGAGCAGGTTGAGCGCGTGCGCATGGATAAATTGGATCCTAACCTCGCGCACGATTTTTCTCAGACATCGCGCGATACAGATTATTTTGCCCTGGCATTTTAGTTGTCGAGTTTAAATTAATGTGCCCAGGATACAAATCATCCGAGTGAGTCGGGCTTCCAAATTTGTATTCGCACGAACGATAAATTGTAAATAATCACCGAACGCACCGATTTTCAGAACAAATATGTTCCGAATAGCACAAAAATTTAGGAAGTGCCCGGATAAATAGAATTAATGTCAAACCCGCGACAAATAAAACAGATGCGATATTAAAATCGCGAAAGGTGAAGATGTTTAAAATTTAGCATCTGTTTTGTCCACTGATATTACGTGCTTAAATCCATACTCGTTGTCGAGCGGATTATAAACACCTGGGGTGTTACAGCCCTCCCCCCTTAAAAGAATCTCGTCCTGAGATTCGAAGCGAAAGACTTTTAAGAGTAGAGAAGCATGTACCCCATGTCCATATCAGCGATAATCATGAGACAGTTCCAAAGAAAGGCGAGTGTCTCAAAATGTCGTTCCTCTAGTGGGCATAACATATATTGCCTTAGACTAATTTAGAAATGTCCACCACTAGAGACGAGGTCTGCCAGAAGAACATAGAAGGTTCCATGTGTGCAGTTTGCTTTTTCTGATGACACTATACTATCTGAGTCTGCTGAGCAAGCGGCAGATATGCGATTTTACCCAAAACAGAATCAGATGCAACCTCTTAGGTAAAACATACAGAAAGAGGTTTACCAACAAGGGGTCGCGGTAAGTTCATAGCACACGAGACGGGTGTGGATGTCGAATAATATCACAGTTAACTAGTGTTAACAAGAGAATCCAAGTCCAAGAAAAATGATAAAGACTCGGAAAATATCAACTAAGAGATCCGTTGATGTTGACTTCGCAACCAATTCATTTTATCAAGCTCTAGGCAGGGCTCGACATGATCACACATGCAGGAAAAGCACGCGTGAGGCGGTCGAGGCGTGACTAGAGCGATAATTAGGTGGTTATTGGCCGACTTAATCTTGATTTTTATAAGTACTTTCTTAGGATGGGTTGAACCAAAGTGAGTTTAGACAACTCGATAAAACGATCTCTAAACTCAACCTTCGTTCATTGGGCAGTTACAAGTTAGTCAAAACCAACTTGTTGAACTACTTTTGACATTGAGCAAGCCCTCTTAGTACCATCGGTAAGCCAAGGGTTGAGAGTTCACATTTGCTAATAGGAGATCATGCACGTGGTAGGAACAATTTGTGCAGAGATAACATATTGATATAACCTCATAATGGATTATGACTACTAACTGTGATACTAGCGTGTGCCGAGTAGCACAACCATGTGCGCACACATAGAAGGCCCTCGGTTTCGTCATGACACCACTGGTTGTAGTCATAACACCATTATCAGACATAACCAATAGGAAATCTCACGCAACACAAATGAATTGGGCAAGGGTGACAATGTACAAACAAATACTCCACTTGTAAGGATGGTTACAAGTAGAGAGCCAAACAGATCATGGCCCGATGAAATGAACAAGGTATGGTCATAACCTAAATTGGTTGGTGAGGGAGTACGATGGAAGACTGTCAATTCAGCCCCAAGCTTATTTCTATGCCCATCGCAGAGATCACAAGGTCAAGGATTAGTATCTAATTAGTTACGAAGGGAAAATAATCGTAAGATCACATTGGTATGCCTTCGATAGACATGAGGAAACCAAAGGCATCAAATTCATGAAAATGGTCAGACATGCCTTTCCTGGGTTAGGTTGACAAAGCGACAATGCAATCTTCAAGAACAGGCAAACTAGAATAGAGACATCAGCTTGCGCCAATCGAATAAGGACATGGTTTAGGATGGAGACATGACTCGACATTCTTGTTTCAAGTTCGGGTACACTTTAGGTCCAACAAAGAAATTATCTAGGCATTTATTTTTATGTGTTTGGTCATGGAGTGATAACGGAAAATTCAAATTTGGGTCATGGTTCACTAATTAAGAACATAGCCTAATTTTGGGTTTAGGCAAATAAATCACCAACCTTCTATCGACACCTCAAGCACAAGAGCAAACACATATAACACCTAAACATATTACCTAAAGAACGGAGGACAACTATTTCATCAAAGATCATAATACAACATTACACCACAATATTTACAATCACTAGTTACTGGAATAAAGATGAGAGAAGCATTTTGGATGTATAGGTGACAAACACGATGCAACAATCAGAATGCATGCTCGTCCAATACGTACTCACTGATTTTGCCAATATAATGTGGCAATAACGTTCTATATCGGTGGCATACTTACGATTCTCACGGTATTTTGCTAGTCGTTAGCTAAACATATGTTTTTGAGGTTAGTGTACCTGCAGAAAAATCCATCACAGCCCAATTTTCCCATGATGCAGTTCACACATGACAGTTTATCACAGTTTATACTCCATATATTGCTATATGGAGGCCAGCTCATTATTAAGCGCCGAGCCACGCATAGGCGCCGTTGCCACACTTTAACCATAGGGCAACCCATTATGGTAACTCACCTTCTTACCTGAGCGTAGGTGCGTCGTTACAAGTACAATACACTTCTCAGTATTCCCATGTCTGTATACCCATACACATCCATGGGGTACTGAATTCCCCGAAAAGTAAATACTCCACATCGCAGCCTTCATATATACATATGTGAAACATGTATATAATCAAGCGCTACAATTAAGCACTCCCCTAGACCGACGGTTGTTCGGTCATGCTCTCACATCTCACCTTACCTTGAGCGTCGATCCATTCAGGACTGAATGACCTCAAAATAACAAAACACATGTATGCAATACCCCCGGTTGTGGGTTAGTGGTTTTGAACTAAGCCACCTGATAGTCCTGAACATAGGGCTTAATAGAGGATGTCGCTAGCATTATAGTTTGTCAAAACTGTTTTTGAAAGCCAAACAATATGTTTAGTTGAAAATAGGTTTTCTAAAATGAAAACTTTTGTTTTGAAAATACGTATGTGACCGTATATACTTAATCCTGCTCCGATACCAGCTGTGGCAGAACCTCCCAAGTTATTGGGCCCACATGCACCTGTCCTTGTCTCAAAGACCTCAAACGGCTATGCATGTGCACTAGATAACTTAACAGGATCCGTCCGATTGCCCCAAGGACATCGGATAAACCACTTACTACCAGGACCGCAGGATTAAGTAACACAAATCACACACCAACATTTTTGCAGCGGAAATCTTATTACCAAATTTTACAAGTTACAAAAATTTTACATTATAATCATCGGAGTGATTTCAAAAGTATAAGTTTGAAATATATGCTAGCTCAAGTGACCATCCTCAATAAGAAGTATAGAAGAGTTACTTAGACTTATAAGAAGGCCGAGCCCACCGGCACTTAACACCATCATCAGCAGCACAAAACTATAACCTGAAAAACAACAGGGAATAAAACCCTGAGTACAGAATTACTCAGCAAAACTTACCCGACTAAAGAAAAGACTCTCAAGGATATGCTGGCTAGAGGGAGTCAAGGAAAGGTTTATCAAGAATCAAGGACTCTATTTTGCAGAAAAGCTTACTATGAGTGGATCCTTAAAAATCCATTTTCACTTGTCAGGTTAAGTAAAGTTACCTGCATCTAGAGTTCTTTCTACCCTAGTTCAATCACTTGACCTGCACTAGCCGTCTTTTATCAACCCTTTAAGTTCACTGGAATGCTACGTGTAAGTCAGTGACCAAGTCTTCATGTCCGCGAAGTTACGGCGATCCGAATCGATTATACTCAATTGAGGATCTCCAATCATATGACATATGTAGCACTTAACCCTTGCATATGTCAACTCGCCACCGGGGTTCTTAAGACCAGATCAGGTTCACGCCAACCGAGAGCACAGATACACCACCGTCCAACATCTTGCCACGGAGGGTACACGCTACTCTCGCCATCTCTCCACTCCTATTGTGTGTTATCTTATTCTGGTATTAGTCTGCCTGAGGCAAAGCTTACCCATGACGAGGCATGTGACCAGTTAAAGGGTCCTCGGTTAGCAGGCCTACATCGAGAAGGTCCTTAATCGACTCAGACGGAGACACTACACCGAGACTCTCTTCTCGTGCAAGTCACCCGCTCGGTCTCAGCTTTATTATTTTCAACCCAAAGTTTGGTACCTGGCAGAGGTACATCTTTTCCGATGTTGAACCCATCACGGCCATGATGGATTCACCATTAAGTTTTATTTTTGAAAACATTCCCACCCACTGAAGCATCACCTTTGTTTTAAAACAAAACATTTTTGTCTTTCTAGAGCAAGGCTAAGCGTCATAAAAATCCTTTTTAAAAAGGGTATCAAGGAAGGGTAATCAATTTTCCAAGGAAGGAAATGCATCAACGGTTTAGCACACAACTCCTAACACCTAATGCATCAAACACGGTGATAAAGATTTTAAAACTTCAAGGAGGTGGCAAATGCACCGGGGCTTGCCTGAATAACACTAGGTTAGTGTTGTTAGGTGACATCCACTTGACGATTATCCTTGTCCTAGCACTTGATCAGGTAGGTTCGTCCATCAGCATCACCATACAGAGTAGCCCGTGCTTAGGGTCGACTTGGCTTGTCCTCCACATCACACGATTATTTATCGTACCTCATGGGATGCACGATGCACATGTATGAGCACGAGTATAAATAGTACAAGATAGACAATCTACACTAAAAAGGACGAAACACTTATAACCTATAACCAAGCATATTTATACAATATACTAATTATAACTTTAGAACTAAAAGACCTAAAGTGTTTATACGCATTACTTATCAGAGGGACCCTAGATTTTGGTTGAAACAGATATATCGATGTTACCGGGTCCTAAATATTCGAAGTAGCAATCAACATTCATTCAAATCATGAAATCGACCAACACACATAGAATATTATACCTAGTTTAGAGAGCACACTAAACGACTTATAACTTTAACTTCAAAATTCTTGGACACCTAACACTTATATCATTTGACAAAAGAACTTTTATTAACTTTCTAAACTGAATTACCGGTTAACCTGTGTATCATATATATTAATAAAACTTCCCATTTTTAACACCTATAGTCCCGCAAACACTGTGACATCTTTCATCCTACGACATCGACCAATTACCAAAGCGACTCAGGCAATCTAATAAATATTATACCTAGTCAAACCATCCATCAATCCACTAACACGAAAAACAAATGAGCTTACCCTGACTAGTTCGACGCGATAGTCGGAAGTACGGTGACGGTTTCCGGTTGACGTCATAGATCACACACGTCTGGCGAGCGATGTACACAATTGCTATTCTTGACCAGATATCCATGGGATTCTTTTTTGTCGAGCTAGTGACGTGTGGCCAACACCAGAGTGTCTTCACGGCTTGGGGGCTTGGCGTAGACGAGGATGACGATCGACGACTTGTTCGAGCTGTTGTCGAGCACTTGGTGAACACCACGCTGCTAGCTTCGTCTTCACTCGACGCTTTGTATTTCTTGAGGATGCATGAAACGACGATGAGATCGAGTCTGGAGCGAGCTGGTGAGGTGGGGGTCGAGCAGGGGATGACAGGTTTGACGACTCGACGGTAAACGCGAACACGCCGAAACTCGATGGATGAGAAGCGAGCGCACACGAGGCAAGCAGCACAGAATTGGAACGTGGAGAAATTGCCCACTGTGAAACAAACTGACAAGGAGCGCTCATGAACTTTATAGCGGAATCAACAGCAGCCGACGCCAGAGCGCACGACGAGGAAGCTTCACAGTTTGATGAGACTGTGGCCGAGCGAATTTTATGGCGCGGACTGGGGAAAGACTCGGCGAGTAGCGACGCGAGAAGCAAAGCGAGGTCACGGTCGGGAGGCTCGGACTCAAGCAGACGTAGCATTTTACCGTGTCTAGCGCGCGCGTCACGAACTTGATGTTGACTGCGAGCAGTTTCGTGCACACGACAACGCGACAGAGGAGAACTGAATAGGGAGCTTTGCGGCAGCACGCGCAGGAACAACAGAAGCACGTGCAGGAAAGCTCCACGGCGAGCAGACTGGGCGAGCACCAGGAAGTTCCGAGTTATGGAAACAGACAGAGGGAGCGCTGGGCACGCGTCTCAATCTGAGCAAGGCGAGCAGGGAACCAGAGACGCGCGTGGGGAGCAGGGTGAGCTCACAGCAGAGGAACTCGACAACAAGGGAGCAGACGCGCGCGGAGGGAGGAACAGCTGGGCACAGCGAGCTCCATGGAGCAGTGCGCGCGGCGCGCGGCGGCCATGGCGAGCAGGTTGAGCGCGTGCGCACGGATAAATTGGATCCTAACCTCGCGCACGATTTCTCTCAGATATCGCGCGATACAGATTATTTTGCCCTGACATTTTAGTTGTCGAGTTCAAATTAATGTGCCCGGGATACAAATCATCCGAGTGAGTCGGGCTTCTGAATTCGTATTCGCGCGAGCGATAAATTTTAAATAATCATCAAACGCACCGATTTTCAGAACAAATATGTTCCAAATAGCACGAAAATTTAGGAAGAGCCCGGATAAATAGAATTGATGTCAAACTCGCGACAAATAAAACAGATGCGATATTAAAATAGCGAAAGGTAAGATGTTTAAAATTTAGCATCCGTTTTGTCCACTGATATTACGTGCTTAAATCCATACTCGTTGTCGAGCAGATTATAAACACCTGGGGTGTTACACGTGGTTACAACATCGCCAGGGTTAATCAAATCAATGCTGAAGCTACTGAGGATGGTCCTAACATCGTCATTGGTACGTTCTTCATTAATTCCATGCCAGCTGCTATACTTTTTGACTCTGGAGCTTCGCATTCATTCATATCTGCTCGTTATGTTCATGCAAATAGTCTACCTTACCTTGCCCTGCGTAGACCTATGACAGTCATTACACCTAAAGGGGCTTATGAGGCAACATATATGAGTCATAGAATAGAAGTAACAATTTTGGGAAGAAAGTTTTGGGCTGTGCCTATAGTGCTAGAAGAGAGTACAATAGACTTAATCCTTAGCATTAACTTGTTAAAACAATGGAATGTAGTAATACATTGTGCTAGAGGAACAGTAGAACTTTCTAGTCCTGATGGGGATAGATATGAAGTCACAGTTGCACCACCCACATCTAACATACCTGCTGTATACATGATCAATAGAAAATTTGTGGGAGATCACATCAAAATTGTTAGAGAATTCCCAGATGTATTTCCAGAGGACGGGATGCCACCAGATAGGGAAGTTGAGTTTGTTATTGATCTCTTACCTAGGACCGCCTCTATTTCTAAAAGACCATACAAGATGTTAGTGGAAGAATTAAAAAAACTTAAGAAACAAGTAAGAGAGTTACAGGAGTCGGGATACATTCATCCGAGTTCCTCACCTTGGGGAGCACTGGTTCTGTTTGTTCAGAAGAAGGATGATTCCCAGAGGATGTGTGTTGATTACAGATCACTTAATGATGTCACAATTAAAAATAAGTATCCCTTACCTCATATTGAAGATTTGTTTGATTAGATGAGAGGTGCTAGGGTATTCTCTAATATTGATCTCAGATCGGGATATCATTTGATGAAGATCAGACCTTCTGATATTCCCAAGACGGCTTTCTCTACGCGATATAGTCTATATGAGTTCACTGTCATGTCGTTTGGCTTAACTAATGCACCAGCCTACTTCATGAATTTGATGGACAAGGTGTTTATGGAGTATCTTGATAAGGTCGTCGTGGTATTCATCGACGACATTTTGATTTATTCCAAGAATGATAGTGATCATGAAATGATAGTGATCATGAGAAACATCTACGATTGGTACTACAAAAGCTAAGGGATAATCAACTCTATGCCAAGTTTAGCAAGTGTGAGTTATGGCTTGATGAAGTACCATTCCTTGGGCATATAATCTCCAATGGTGGAATCTCAGTGGATCCGGTTAAAGTAAGGGAGATAGTAGGATGGAAGATACCGAGTTCGATCACGGAGATCCGAAGTTTCCTAGGACTCGTGGGTTATTACCAGTGTTTTATTGAAGGATTCTCCAAGATAGCGAAGCCTATGACCTCACTATTAGAGAAGGGAAAATAGTTCAAGTGGACTCATGAATGCCAAGAGAGTTTCAATCAACTCAAGTTTAGATTGATGTCGCCACCAATGTTGATTATGCTAGATCTGTAGAAGGGATTTGATATATACTGTGATGCGTGGCGCTAGGGCTTGGGATGTGTTCTTATGCAAGAGGGACATGTCATTGCCTACGCGTCTCGCCAGTTGCGGAAACATGAGCTGAACTACCCCACTCATGACTTAGAACTGGCAGCCGTAGTGCACGCTCTCAAGATTTGGAGGCATTATATTATGGGGACCAAGTGCCAAGTCTATACTAATCATAAGAGCTTAAAGTATAGCTTCACTCAGAAAGATCTCAATCTTAGGCAACACCATTGGTTGGAGCTCATCAAAGATTATGACTTGGAGATCCACTATCATTCAGGCAAGGCAAATCTGATTGCGGATGCCTTGAGTCGAAAAGAACATGTTCATGCAGCTATAGTTACCCAATTACCTGATGAGTTAGCAAAAGATTTTGAAAGGCTCAACTTGGGAATAGTTGCACATACTGAAGGAATCACCATAGAGGTGGAACCTACCTTGGAGCAAGAGGTACGCAAGGGTCAGACTGGTGATGCTAAAATTCAAGAAATCAAAGATCTGATGGCAGAAGGTAGAGGTCCAGACTTCACGGAGGATGAGCAAGGCACAATATGGTTCAAGAATAGGATATGTGTTCCTGAGATTGATAGCCTTTGTGAAACCATACAGAAGGATGCCCATGACTCAGACTATTCTATTCATCCTGGTAGCACCAAGATATATCAGGATCTGAAGCAAAAGTATTGGTGGTATGGGCTGAAAAGGGATGTAGCCTCACATGTGGCAGTTTGTGATGTTTGCCAAAGGGTAAAAGCTGAGCATCAGAGACCAGCTGGATTGCTCCAATCGCTGAAGATACTTGAGTGGCGGTTGATAGAAATTGGTATGGACTTCATCGTGGGTCCACCCCGCACTTCTACAGGGTACGACTCTATTTGGGTAATCATGGACAGACTAACCAAAGTAGCTCACTTCATCCGTGTGAGAACAAATTACATGGGGGCCAAGCTAGCTGAGTTGCATATGGAACAAATAGTTTGTTTGCATAGAGTACCTAAGAAGATCGTGTCTGACCGAGGATCCTAGTTCACATCTCGGTTCTGGCATAAGTTACATGAGAGCCTAGACACAAAGTTGAATTTCAGCTCGGCCTATCATCCCCAAACGGATGGCTAGACTGAGAGAACCAACCAAGTACTTGAAGATATGTTAAGAGCTTGTGCTCTTAAACATGGTGGCAGTTGGGACAAGAGTCTACCCTATGTGGAGTTCTCATATAACAACAGTTATCAAGCCAGTCTCAAGATGTCTCCGTTTGAAGCTTTATATGGCAGAAAATGTAGAACCCCTCTGTATTGGGATCAGACTGGTGAGAGACAGTTCTTTGGGCTTAAAATTATTCAAGAGGCAGAAGAACAAGTTTGTATAATCTAGGAGAACTTGAGGATAGCACAGACTCGATAGAAGAGCTATGTTGATAACCGAAGAAGACCCCTAGAGTTCGAAGAGGGTGACCAAGTATACCTAAAGGTCTCACCAAATCAAAATCCCCTCACTTTATTGGACCCTCACTTTATTGGACCCTTCAAAATCCTTAAGCAAGTTGGGGAGATGGCCTACCAGCTTGAGCTACTAGATCATCTATTTGATGTTCATGATGTGTTCTACGTATCTCAACTTAAGAAGTGTCTTCATGTCCTAGATGAACAATTGCCAACGGAAGAACTTAGTGTGCAAGGGGATCTAACCTACACTAAGTATCCTATCAAGATCATTGACACCTCGACTCGTGTTATGAGAAACAAAGTGATCAAAATGTGCAAGATACAGTGGAGTCACCATGGAGAGGATGAGGCCACATGAGAGAGAGAGAAGAAGAACTAAGGGTAGAATTTCCCCACCTTTTCTCTAGTTCATTGTAATCTCGGGGTTGAGATTATTTTTAAGGGGGTAGGATTTGTAAACCCTAGTATAGAGTATCCATGACTCTTGTCATGGGAATTAATAAAGGAGCTCTTTTGATTATGTGACTTATTCATGAGGCATATTTTCTTTCAAACAAATACCAAATGAACTTATGCATCATGCTGGACTTCCTTTGTTTGTGCATCAAACACAAATTTATAATTAAAACAAATCAAGCTTCGAATTCAAATTTGAGCACTGAATAACATGGGAGCAAAAGATTTAAAGAATGGAGAACAAATAATAATCATAATGATAAATAAGTAATAATTATTGCAAGAAGAAGAAGTATCATTCATATTAGAAGTTTGTGTGATTCTTGGAATTCTAGAGTTCAAAAGAAAAATTTAAATCTAGTTTGAAAACTTGAACTGGGAAAAGAATGAGAATAGAAAATAAAAAGAAAAGAGAAGAAAACATATTTGGGCCCCAATCTGCACATTCGGCCCACCTTATCCACTCTTCTGCGTGGCCCAGCTGTGAGTCACGCGCGCCGACACGTGGGCCTTGGTCGTCGGTCTCACACGCGCGCACTATCGTTTTGGGGGCCTGCTCGCCAGTCGCTCAGATCCTCCCAATGCACTGCTGAGCTGCCACCGACGTGTGGACCTCCCCTTGTCAGGATCGTCCCTCCCATGTGGCCATGTTGTTGCAACTAACTCGCGACGCTGGGGGAATCGAGATTTGGCGTTGCGGGAGCTCAGGGTTAAAGCACTGGCGCCTCTGCGGTCTTCCCCTCTTCCCTACTTTCCCTTGTGCGAGAGCTAAACCTGTAACCATAGATGTGAGGAGAGGGAAAACACAACCTCTTCGCCGCCACCGACGCCGAGGTCGACATCAAATAATAGCTCACCGTTTGTAGTAACCGGAGTTCAGGAGCAGACTTCTGACCCTTGCGGATCTAATCGTGCGGACTACAGACCGCGGGACATCGGAAGGTGCGACCGATTCCTCGCCGAAGTCCTCTGCCAGCAGCCGTGCCGCCTCGCGTCGTGAAGCGCTTTGCCACCGTCGCAAACCGAGGTAAAACTGCCTTCCACATCTTCGACAGGTTCCCCGAGAGGTTTAGCACCAGTCAATTTCGGGTTTGGGGCTGATTGGGTGTGAGGGGCGCATTCGCCGGTGAAACACTGTTGTGGGGGACGCGGCACCGCCGTCTCGGGCCAAGATGATTGGGGGGGCACTGCACGGCCGTCGGATCTCGATAGACGATCGAGATTTGATCTGGGCATTGGTTTGGGTAGAAGCGCTTTGGGCCGTCGATTTAGTGGGGTACGGTCGAGATCATAACGTTTCATACCCCCTCGCCATGTTCAGTTAGGGCCAGTGATCTAGATCAGACGGATAGAATTAGATCTAGGGTGTCAATATCCCTGCCGTTGAATTCTAATCCAACGGTTCTTGTCGCATACCGATTCATCGGCGGCAGGATCTAATCCTAGCCGAGGGACTTAGATCTGACGGCTAGAACTCCCCAGTACTCCTTCGCGGATTCAACTTTGTGTAAGAGCTCCTTGTGGGGGACAGATATCCCCGGGTCCACTAGAAGGCGAAAGATCCTTGCACGGGGCTACAGGCCAGTTACCCTGCAAGGCCATCTCATCATGGGCCGGGCAGAGACTACGAGTGGAATGGGCCGACCCGAGAAGGCAATGGACTCGTGCCCAAATTGTCTGTCGGGTCGCGCACAATCCTAGGAAACCGTCTGACTTCCCCGTGCCCAGCACCCTCGAATGTCGGGGTAGTTCAGGGGAGAGTCGGTGGGTTTTTCTAGAGATTGGTTAAGTTAGTTCAGTATTAGCTAGGGGATGTGCTGGAAAAACGTCATCACCATGTACGTAGGGAGTGACCCTCGGTCGTGTATATAAGGCCTAGGGGGAACCCCATCATTGATGATCTCATTAGTTCTTCTCCATTCAGGAGACACCACTTGTAACACCACATACAAACCCATCCTAGGAAGTTGGGTATTACACCTCTCAAAGCGGCCCGAACCTATAGAAAATCGTCTCTTTCTCTCGTGCCCCTAGCACGAACCATCGAGCTACAGTCAACAATACCGTCCTACCCAAAAGCACTGCAAGGGTATCCCTAGGTGTGCGGTTGGACTCTAAACACCGACAGCTGGCGTCAGGTAGGGGGTGTGTCATCGATAAGAGCTAGCTCAATGGCCGTCACCTTCAAGAGCAAGATCACTCTTTGTCTAGGAACTATGTTCTGTTCTAGAACCATCTCATGCATAGAAGACGAAGAGGGAACTCTGCACCGCGTAGAGGACCACCCGAGAAAAAGCCTTCCTCAGGAAGCCAGAGCAAGACTGTGGGCGGTGCCACCGCCCGCAACTCAGGGGAAGATGATCCCTCGCAGACCAAGGATCAGGAACCCTCAGGAGAAGAAAGATCGATCAGTCAAGGTCTCGCTTACCCAAGGAAATCCATTGTCCACCTCGCCCACAAAGGAGTGGACACGGATCACTCAGAAGAAGGAAACAAACGTCCCAAGTCAGGGGATGAGAACACACCGAGCCACCTTTCCGATGCCTCTGCCCTCAAAGGAGGACGGAAAGAAGAGCACCATCGTGCTGACTCCTTTCGATCCCGACATCCTCTTCATCCTTTCGAGTCAGGGGAGGAACAGACACTGGAACGTGCGGTGACATCATGAAGCATAGGAACAAGATCCGGCGCAGCCCGTATCCCAAGATGAGGTCTCAGAAGTGGGAGAAACTCCCGACGAACGAGTGTACTCAGAAAGGCATAACTCTCGCTGTGGCAGAACCTCCCAAATTATCGGGCCCACATGCACCTGTCCTTGTCTCAAAGACCTCAGACGGCTATGCATGTGCACCAGATAACTTAATAGGATCTGTCCGAGTGCCCAAGGACCTCGAATAAACCACTTACAACCAAGATCGCAAGATTAAGTAACACAAATCACACACACCAACATTTTTGCAGCGGAAATCTTATTACCAAATTTTACAAGTTACAAAAATTTTACTTTGTATATGATCGGAGTGATTACAAAAGTGATTCAAAGAAATAACTTTGAACTGTTATAAATTATTTGTAGTTTTGAAATATATGCTAGCTCAAGTGACCATCCTCAATAAGAAGTATAGAAGAGTTACTTAGATTTATAAAAAGGTCGAGCCCACCGGCACTTAACCCCATCATCAGCTGCACAAAACTATAACCTGAAAAACAACGGGGAATAAAACCCTGAGTACGGAATTACTCAGCAAGACTTACCCGACTAAAGAAAAGACTCTCAAGGATATGCTGTCTGGTTGGGAATCAAGGTATGGCTTATCAAGAAACAAAGACTCATTTTGCAGAAAAGCAAACTATGAGTGGATCCTTAAAATCCAATTTTACTTGTCAAATAAAGTAAAGTTACCTGCATCTAGAGTTCTTTCTACCCTAGTTCAAGCACTTGGCCTCTACTAGCCATCTTTTTATCATCCTTTAGTTCACTAGATTGCTACGTGTAGGGCAGTGACCAAGTCTTCATGTCCGAGAAGTAGCGGCGATCCGAATGGATTAATACCTAGTTGGGGATCTCCAATCACACAACATATGTAGCACTTAACCCTTGCATATGTCAACTCGCCACCGGGGTTCTTAAAACCAGATCAGGTTCACGCCAACCGAGAGCATAGATACACCACCGTCCAGCCTCTTGCCACGGAGGGTACACGCTACTCTCGCCATCTCTCCACTCCCATTACGTGTTGTCTTATTCTGGTATTAGTCCGCCCGAGGCAAAGCTTACCCATGATGAGGCATGTGACCAGTTAAAAGGTCCTCAATCAGCAAGCCAACATCGACACGGTCCTTAATCGACTCAGACGGAGACACTACACTGAGACTCCCTTCTCGTGCAAGTCAACCGCCCGGTCTCAGCTTTATTATTTTCAACCCAAAGTTTGGTACCTGGCAGAGGTACATCTTTTCCGATGTTGAACCCATCAAGGCCTTGATGGATCCACCATCACAAGTTTTTCTTTTTGAAAACATTCCCACCCATTGAAGCATCACTTTTGTTTTAAAACAAAACATTTTTGTTTTTCTAAGGCAAGGTTAAGCATAATAAATCTACTACTACTTAAGAACGTAGTGTAGGCGTTCACAACACGATGGCGCACAGTTCTGCCTCCCACTCCCACCCGCGACCGCTCCGTGCAGCACCAACCGCCATCCCCGCCCGCCATCTGCGCGCGTCTGGCGTCTCCCTCGCCCTCGCTCTCCTCTCTGCTGTCCACGCCGTCTGTGCGCGTCTCCTAGCCACCCGCGAGCAGAGCCTTCGCCCTCGGATCCCACGCCCATGAGCAGAGCCTCTGCTGTCCACGCCGTCTGCGCCGGATCCGCTCCTCCATCGGAAGGAGAATCTCCAAATCTCGCCGCCATCCCCGCCTGCCATCTGCACGCGTTGGTCGTCTACTAGCTACGTGCGTGCGACTATCGTTAGATCCCCTGGTCTCACCCAATTCCAAGCGTCCCCGCTTCGAGTGTCGCCCCCAACAAGACAACTGCCCCCTAAGAGAGCCGCCTCACCACGCACCCCTATCCTGCCCATGTCTGGATCTGCGCTAGCCCTAGCTCGTGAGGTCGACACCGATGGATCCAAGGACACCAGTGCCGCCCCTCTCCGAGCTCTTACAAGCGCAGAGCGGGCAGGGCGTGGTCGGCGGCACCACGATGGACGTGGGTAGCCGGCGTCCGGCCGAGCTCCGTCCAGATCTGACCATAGGCGTCCACAAGCGACACCATGCCCCCGCCCTGGCACCCCTAGCCTCCGCCCGCTGCGCCACGACAGATGCCGAATGACCCCGTCCTCGGCGCCCCGCTCCATGCCCCCCCACCGCCGCCATCCCTAGGAAACTGGAGTGGGGTGCTGCGACTGTCAAGAAGGAGAAGAAATGCCCCTTCACCACTGTTGAGATCGAGGATACCTCGGACGACAAAGTTATACCATTTCTCTTGCATTCGTCATTCTCCCTCACCGATGAGTGGTAACTGCATGGGTTTTTGTTTCTCACAGAGGTTTCGAGCGACGAGGGATTTTCTAGGGCTGTGCAGCTCGCCATTGAGTCCACCGAGAATGAGCAGACCGTGGTTAAGCCAGACGTCGCGTTATAAGGGCCCGGTGACGGTGTCGTAGCCATCTTGCGCAGATACGTACACCCTGCTCCTCCATTTCTTATTCCTATCAAAACACGATGACACATTCTTACCCTTATGTGTTTTGTGTGCTAAATCACTTCTACCATTTTGACATTCGTGGTTTGAGCAAGCACCAAAATCACAACATTATTGCACTATGGTAACTGTAACTTTTGTTAGAATTTCTGTTTACATATCTTAAAAAATATATTTTATTGTTCATGTGCTGTCTTTAACATCTTAAATAAAACATGTTGTTCCATAAAAAGATAGTGTTTTATATATAAGGTCTGTGCCTGCCATCTTTTTGGAGTATAGGCTCTTCTTAGTTCATTTTACTATTGTCATGACTCAACATGTGGTCTTATCGAGGTGACTGGAGCCTTGATTGTATGGCAAGCACAACCTATTATAGAGAAGATGGCTACTCATAATCAGTTAGACTTCAAGCAGGACCCAGACAATTTTTTTGCTCTCTGTTACATTATGCCTAGCCTCCAGGGTGATTTATTTCTTACCTTTTTTCGATGCATCACCATTCTTGGTCCTTGTTAGTTTAGTTAAAATTGTTTGGATCATCTGACATTCCATTTTACCAGTCTGTCATGATGGAAAAGAGTATACTTGAGACCAGATTAACAAGTGGTCAGAGCTGTGAGAGAGATACTTTGACAATTGTAGGCAGCATCAATAGTGTCATTGAGGTATCTGTAACCTATTTGTAGCTTCTTTGTCCATTAGTAATATATAAATTTTATTTCTAAGGTTCATGTGACTTGTTGAACATCTTGAAACCACATACTGATGTAGTGTCAATAATTTTTTCACATTACATTTCATTGATCCTTGCAAACAAAAATGACATGCCTCTTGGTGTGGGATACTAATCAGTAAAACACCTAACCAATATGCAGCAGCTGTTCCAGCTAAGGTGTTCCAAGTACTTGTGCCCTATGTAAGAGATGCTCGCTGAGTTATGTAGCCTGAAAGGGGACTCGCACGGCATGAACAAGGGAGCTCCTAGAGTAGCAGCAGGTAACAGTAGGTGGGGCGACGTGGAAACGCTGGCGTCTTCATCTGGCCTCTGGGGGCACCTGTCCCTAAGCTCCATGGATTTTCTGGAGCTCGAGAAGAGGAAGACCATGATCTTGTCCATGGTTGAAGAGGTAGGCTAGCTAGCTGTGTGCACGGTCTTTTTTTACTCTTCCATACAAGCATTCAACTAGCAATCCCTGCACTACATAGTCCCACTGCTGCATATTGTATGTACATCCATTTTTACTCAACGTCAGAGTGAGGTCCAAAGATAGAGTAAGAGAGAATTCATTCGATTTACAGGCAAAGGTGATACTAAGAATGTAGCACCAAAGATGCCCTTCTTACCATTTATTTATAGGCAAAGCTAGGAGAAAGTAATTATCATACTAACAGTCAATAGATGCCCCCTTCTATATAGAGTACAGTCAGAGTGAGACCTAGAACAGAATGTGATTGAGATTTCTTTTTTATTTTCTTTTTATAAGGAAAAGAGAAAGTGAAGAACAGGAATGGCATCAACTTCACAACCACGACATGCATCTATTGATCGTGGAACCAAGGATGATGCCCAAGCTTTTGCAGTAGGTTTCATTACCTCATTTTTATCGAGCTTTGCGTGGCTGTGGGCACTGATTTTAACTGCCTTCTTGTCTCTGTTTGCTCTTCCAGTATATCAATTAACTTTGGGGCCGAATATGTTGTTGAATTTTCTGATGTCTTTACAATGACTGATAAAGCATTAACACGCTTAAAGGTTTGTGTGCACCAGACTAATTTGTAACAATGTTATCTAATTAACTAGCTGCATATCTTTTCGTATCGAAAACATGTTGATGTTTCTGTTGTTTGTTTACAGTGTGGTGCTCAGAAAGTGGTGACATATGCAGATGCTCCAATGTTTGTAGTTGGAGTTAATGAGAATAGCTATGATCCAAAGATGAATGTTGTTTCTAATGCAAATTGCACCACCAACTGCCTTGCTCCACTTACCAAGGTCATTTTTTTTATTTCTGCTTGTTTATTAGTGTCCAGTTTCTACCAACATGGATATTTGGGTGAGCTTTAAAGGGACATTAGTTAGGTCGGGATGGAAGTGGGGTTTCATTAGTGCAGGATGAGAGCAGTACAAATGGCGTGCAAATTAATTTGGCTTAGAATTTGATGGCAATCTTACAACAGTTGCTGTTGCAGCCCTGCTGCCTTCAGATGTACTCCTGCTGTCATGAGCTCAGATGTAGTATAGTGATGTTTCTCGTTCCGTATATATGTTTTATCCCTTAAGTTCACATTTGTTGTAGTTTCACTCAAAGATCACATGTGATGCTTATCTTTCCACGTGATTTGTGCTTTTATTCATACTGACAAGGCGATTTGGTCTGCAAAGAGGGCGATTTGGTTTGCGGCGAGAAGGGAGAATACTACAGCGGGTTTCTCCGCCTCGACGCCCGCGGCGACGTCGACACCCACGCTGACAAGAATGCTCAGTTCATCGCGAGCGCGGGGGGAGGGTGAAGATTAGTTGGAGCACGCCGCTGACCCCGACGTCGTCGACTCCAAGCTTGGGGTTGCTACAAAACAGCGACCACCTCGATGTATAGCTCAAAGTATGATCTGCTCCTCTCCTCTACTATCATTCTCCGCTCCCCTCATGCTCCACCTTGACCTGTATGTGCTAGCCGAAGATAGTTGTGAACTGAGCACTCAAGCCAAACCAGGTTGTAGCAACCTGGCCTTTGGATTGAATCTTCTGCTCAACTGAAATTTCTTGCAAATTGCTATTGTTCTCAGCCAATAGAAGATTCGTAGGATGTCTGGTTATCTGGTGTAATGATGTTCATGCTCCCTTTTAATTGTACAGAATCTATGTAATGTATCCTTCTCCGCTCTCCCTTTTAATTCTGGTTGACACAACATAAACTTTGACTGTTAGACTATCTGGGAGTAGTGTTATAAGTCAAGATATCGCCACTGCTTGCCCCATCCTATGGAATATCAGTCCATAGAAGACAGTCCATTGTTGCATCTGATGGGCTGCTCTCAATGTTTTATTGTTGCTTGGGATTTTCACTTTCATTCATGTGTGTGCTATATATTAGCACCTTAAATATGCGCCCATAAATTATTAGTGATCATGATATGCAAACATAAATAAAATATATATGTGTTCACTTGCAAAACAAGAGTGAGGCTCTCCTATTTGGCCATTGCTTCTTTTTTGTGAAATTTGACATTTCAGACAAATATGCTATGTTATCTTTTTCAATATTAGGCTGATGAATCTACCCACTTGATATGGATGCTCTCAATGATCTTCAGTATGTTATTCTACATCTAGCACTAATGTGGAGGCTGTTTTTTGAGGTAATAGAACCTAATTTGTGTTGTCAATTTTTGTGCATGGCTTTATGGAGGTATCGACTCAATGTTGAGCAGGTAGAGTAGATCATATATGTGATAGATGTTGGTCAGCAGCAGCACTTTGACATGTTTTCAATGTAAGCATGGAGTGGCACCAAGGTGTTTTCCATTTAGTATGGTTCAGATCGCAAGCGGTTCCAAACCCGCAGTACCGAGGTTGTTCGATTGGTAGAGCTACCTGATGAGGCTAAATCTCGAAGCAAATCAGAACTACAACGACTCACAGAAACTGGAAAACTAGATTATTTTGGAACCTTATTGTTAATCTTCAGGTAAATATGATCACATTACTTTGTTCAGGCAAAATTGTTGTTGACTGGACGGATGAGGAATTAGAGCATACTACAGTTGGATATGGTGTTGTGAAGTATCTTCTGGAATGCCTTATTTTAGAAAGCTTTGTACGTGCTCATCTATTGGTGACTTGAATATAACAATGAATCACAATGACTTTGTGTTTATATTTGTGAAGGTCCATGTTGTTAATATCTGATATGGAAACATGGTTGAGTTATGTGTTATTTTATCTTACTTTTGGTTATCTGAAAGTTTATGTAAAGGACAACCATCTCATTTATCAGGCTAAATATATTGTAGTTCAGTGGTACCAATAATTCTTGAACACTAACCTGACTTAAGTGTGTTGTACTTCTGTAGAGAAAATCCAGTGCACGCAAGATTTTAGGCTAAATTCTCCCACTGGTGAGGAACTTGAGATTCTTGGCAAGCTCTGAGTTATTTTCTTCTCAACTTGTAGACCAACCTGGTGTAATTCCACTTTCACGATATTGTGATCCAAAATATAAACTCTTGATCTTTTTTTAATTTTGATTTGACGTGCACTATTGTTGATTCATCTGTGAGTTGCATCAAGTTTTGTTTCCTTGTAACAAACCTATTTGGTGGACTTACATGTGCTTGTATCCAGATGCAATGCATGATATCTTGTATTATAACTTTCTACTTGTTATTTTTCTACCTTAGCCAAGCTGGTTGCCGATCATTGCCAAGGAGATTACTTGAGTGGCCGATAAGCATTGCATTTTACTACACGTAATGGATTTGTTTGATGTGAAATGCTTTTAATGTATGTAAAAATTCTTAACTTTTAAAAAGATACTAACAAACATAAAATAACAATTATTTTTTTAATTTCATTATATCTTACCATAATATATTCACTCCGTAGCAACGCATGGGCGTTCACCTATTATCCTTTTTATAAAAGGGAATCAAGGAAGGGTAATCAATTTTCAAGGAAGGTAATGCATCAACGGTTTAGCACACAACTCCTATCACCTAATGCATCATACAAAGTGATAAAGATTTTAAAACAGCAAGGAGGTGGCAAATGCACCGGGGCTTGCCTGGATAACACTAGGTTAGTGTTTGTTAAGTGGCAACCACTTGGCGATCAGCTTTTGTTCTGATACTTGTTTCGTCTATCCATCTTCAGTTCTATCCATCAGCATCATCTTGTGGTCGACTCAGTTCTGGTCCTCCGCATCACGTAGTCAATAAACGCACCTAAATGATTTGCATAATACACATGATTGCATATAAGCAGGAATAGTACAAGACTAAATATTGCTACATGACATCGAATTAAACACCTAGCGGCGAGGGTTTGTACCATAAAAACTGAATTAGCACAACAACAACACTAATAGAATGCCCACTAGCCGATTAAATACTATTTCTATTTTACATGTCAACAATTAATCAAACATCTCAGGTTTGACTACCAAAATACTTTACAAAATCACCGATGATAGCCTTATCGGATAATCGTTTGGAATATTAATTCAATTCTTCACGCTACTAATTCTCCTCACTCCACAACAAAGAACCAATTTAAACCTAATCGACATATGCATCCACCACAACATTCCCTTGTATGACTTATATTTCAACCCTAAGCTTCACATGACACAACTACTTCACCATTGTGAACACAATCATACCATATATATCTACCAATATTCTTTTCACTGAAAGTAGTAATTCAAATTTTTGTTCCTATATCAAGCATTTTTTTATCGTAAATATATACACATCTTTATAAGTGATTAAAATATTTCATCATCACACATGCCTACTAATATTCTACTCGGTCCACCAATTCAGCTAATTGACTGGAATAGCGAAATAACTCGCCATAACTGAATTTGGCTCGATAATCGCGAGAACCGCAAAGTCAACGAGAGTTCTGTGACTCACGCAATTTATCGAGCACCTAGTGAGCATCACACTAGCACATTAATTTATTCAATCCATCGACTCAATCAATTAAAGAAATAGTGAACTAGAGAACGTTACCGATTTAATTAAAATTCCAAGCAAATGTTGCTGATTCTTGTTGATGCCTCGAGTCGAGTTCCTGGCAAGCGCCCCGCAAGTTCCACTTCTTCACTCAAACTTCTAAAATTGCAGCGGTGATAGGAGGCGTGCACGTAGAGGCAGAGTTGGAGTGAACACGACGACAACAAGATCGCCGACCAGCCGCAGTGCGAAGGCAAATGACGACATTGACGTGTTGGCACGACAATTCTATTTGACAAAAATAATGACGTGGCGACGGGGATCTGAGGCACGAGCGCCGCGGTCACTGGCATGGGAAATCGATGGCGAGCAGGACACGGATCAGAGATTTTGCTTGGGAGTCGAGCAAGGATGGGGTTCGACGACTTAACGCTAAACGCGAGCACGCCGAAGCTCGATGGACGAGGAGCGAGTGCGCAACAGTGATGACGAGCAAGCGTGGCCGAGTCTACGCAAACTTCAAAACCACGAGCACAGCGATGGTGGTCCGATGAGCTCGCAGCGGATCTGAGTTGGGGCTGGGTGCCGAGCATCAAAGAGGCCGGCAGGGGCTAGACGCCATGAGCAAGCTACAGCAGGAAGGAAGTAAGAGCGGCCGAGCGAGCACCATGACGAGGAAGGAAGTAAGAGCGGCCGAGCGAGCACCATGACGCGGACAGAGAGGGACTCGGCATGGGCGCGATTGGGGAAAACAGCGTGAGCTGGAGCAAGACGTGCGTGCTAGTGAAGAGCCCAGCTCCAAAGAAAGGCGCGCGGGGAGGAAGGAGCTCGTCGCGGTGGTTTTGACGGAGGTAGGAGACGACGGCGTCAGGGTCAGAGAGGCACGCGTGAGGCACGCGTGGCCACCAGAGCTGGAGGGCGCGCGGACGATGAGCAGGAAGTCGCGTCGTTGGAGGAGCAGGGGAGATGGGCGTCATACAGGGGTAGGACGAGCGCGCCAGGGAGCTGGGAAGCTGCCATGCGGGGAAGAAGCTTGGGAGCGCACCGACAGAGAGGAGCACGCGACGCCGAGCACCAGGGAGATCTAGCCGGGCGCGATGCAGAGAGAAGGTGGGACGCCGGTGAGCTGAGGCAATAGAGCTGGAGCAGAGCTGAGCTGTGGAAGAGCCGCGGCAAGGGAGAAGATGGAGCCCTCGGCTGGATTTTTTTGCACGAATGGTGACCTACGTACAGGGATAAGGAGGCTGTGAACGCTGGAAATATCAGAGGAGGGAGAAGAGAGGGTGTACTACACATAGAAAAATTAGAGACGGTGGATAAGGAGAGGGAAGCTGCGACCCACGCATAATGCTCATCTGACTGAGTGAGCGGTGGCATGAGATAAGAATGGACGCAAGAAAAAAATCAACGCCAGGGAGCTTTAACGGGGCTTGGATAAAAATCTAGAGAACAGTACACTCCGGATAGAATAAGTGACGTGGGAAGAGATAAGGCTAGGGGATATTTTCCATTTTGTTCTTTTTTTCTTTAAAGAATTTTGCAGATATTTTTGAATGCAGATTTTAGCGATATATAAAATGGGTCGACGGTACTTGTGACACGGTTTGATTTGATTCGAAACCTGATATATTTGATCTATGGTCAGAACACATGATTCCATGGTCACGGTAATTTACTAGAGAACCGAAGCTCAATTATAAATTCTTGGACACGCTGCCTCGATTGACGAGTGGGGATAGAATTATTTGCACCGAAAACCTTAGTCGTCGAGTTTAAATTAATTTGCCCAGGATAAAAATCGTAAAAGTAGGTCAAGCTTCCGAATTCGTATTCGTGCAAGCGATGAGTTTTAAATAATCACCGGACGCACCGATTTTCGGAATAATTATGTTCCGAACATCATGAAAATTTAGGAAGAGCCCGGATAAATAAAAACGATGTCGAACTCGCGACAGACAAAACATATTAAGACAGAGAGACTGTTATTTAGTTCCGTCTAATTTTTACGATCCTCACCAGTGATCGATCATTTGATCTGACGCCAACGATCACATGCTGAGAGAAACGATTCACTTAATCAGTTGGCGCATCGTTCTGTTCGGACAACGCGAGCTCCAAATTGTGCATAAAATCAGAAGTCTTCTGATTTTCGTATTCACTTACGCGTGTGATTCGAACAGTTTAAAATTCGCCAGCGACGAAGATTCGATCATCCAAAAGCTTCATGACCCCTTTTTAGCTGTTTAGATTATCGAAATGAAAACGACACCAAACTCGATAGATTTTAATTAGGCACAGGACTCGCAAATCTTTGGAACAATTACGTTCCAAATTTCACGAAGACTTAGGAAGAGTCTAAATAGACAGAAATAGATGCGATATTAAAATTGCGATAGGCGAAGATGATTAAAATTTAGCATCTGTTTTATCCACTGATATTACGTGCTTAAATCCATACTCATTGTAGAGCAAATATAACACCAGGGGCGTTACACTCACCGCCGCAATCGCCAACAAGCTCAAGACCGGGAGCGAGAGCTAGCTGAGCAGGACGCCAGGCTACGGTGAGAGAACCCTCTCTTCGCTCGGAAGCTGTACCCTGATTTTGCTCGAGCAATGAACACGCCGAGTGAAGTCAGAGGGGTACTGGCGCAGATAGCTAATGGTCTCCCGTGAACCCCAGACACGGAAGGCTACCGGCGGCTGCTTACTCAGGCAGCTAATCACCTTCTACCCCTCGCTCATCCTGTGAACGACCTGCGTCATGCCATCCACAGCCGGCGAGACGCGTGGAGCTCCATCAACTCTTCGCGCGACCGACGGCACGAAAATGAGATAAGGCCCCGGGAGGAGTACGACCGGGATCACGGCGTACTAGCATGGAGTCGCGCCACCCGAGTTGAGTCGGCTGCAGCCTCAACTAGTGGGCCATTCCGGGGACGGTCGAGAGGACCTACTACCGACTCCCCTCCCTAGGATCGATGACACGAACACCGGCAGGAGGACGCGTGTGGAGTTTCCACGCTTACTCCACGTCTCCAGGCCATCCAGTGGCCTCCCAACTTCAAGGTCTCCAACGTCGACAAGTACGAGCCTAAGAAGGACCCGGGCGGCTGGTTGGCTGTCTACACGATAGCCACCTAGGCCACCGGAGCAACGGAGGACGTCATGACGATGTACTTTGCCATTGTCCTGGGGAAAGACACGCTGCAGTGGCTCCAACACCTACCCTAGCACTGCATCGATGACTGGAGCCACTTCAGTCGTTGCTTCATCGCCAATTTCCAGTCCCTCTCCGACAAGCCGGCGTAGCCATGGGACCTCAAATCCATCAGGCGCTAGAACGATGAGACCCTCCGATCATTCCACAAAAGGTTTCAAACAATGAGGAACCACATCCCCGAAGTCGCTGAAGCGGCCGTAATTGAAGACTTTTACCAGGGATCCAATGACTCGGCCTTCGTGCGAGCCATACTCCAGAAAGCATCAGCCACCTCCGAACAATTGTTCCGGGAGGCGGACATCTACATCACTGTGGTTGAATGGGCCCAGGACCTCATCGGGGTTACGAAAACAGCATCACCCGCGCCACGGCGGGATGCGAACCAGCAGCCGGACAGGAGCTTGGAGAAGAGGCCTCGCCAGGAGGTGCACACCCCCAGGCCACCTACAGCTTGAGCCCCCTGCGCACCCCATGGAGGGGTACGGACACTAGATGAAATCCTCGACTCCTAGTGTCCGTACCACAAGGACATGCGCCATACCCTGCGGAACTGCAGAGACTTCAAGCACTCTGTCGGGCATGGCCGACCGTTCCAGCCGCTACTGCCTTCCCCCGCCACGAGGAGAGCCTATCGAGCCCAGGTAGCTCAACAGCAGGAAGATGGGAGGGGCGGAGCTTTCCCACACATTGACAGGGAGGTCAATGTCATCTTCGGAGGTCATGGGGCATAAGAAAACAGGAGGCAACAAAATCTCAATGAACGGCAGGTCCTGGTGGCCACCACTAGTGCCCTAGCTCCTTACTGGTGGTTAGAGCACGCAATAACCTTTAGCCGAGTTGATCAATGGCTTAACTTTGATCATCCCAGCAAGTACCCGTTGCTCGTGGATCCGGTGATCCAAGAAAGCCGGGTAAAGAAAGTATTGGTGGACGGGGGAAGCAGCATCAACGTCACCTTCCCCAGATGCTCCAAGCCTTGGGGTCGCTGTCAAAGACCTCACTAAGTCGGATACTCCATTCTTCGGCATCGTGCCGACTGAAGGGGAGTACCCGCTAGTACACATCTACCTGTCCGTCACCTTTGGAACCCCAGAGAACTACAGAACCAAGATCCTGAGGTTTGAGGTGGCACGCTTTGACTGCGTGTACAACGCCATTATTGGAAGACCAGGACTAGCGAAGTTCATGGCTATTCCACATTACCCGTACATGATACTAAAGATGCCGGGACCTCAGGGGATCATCACCGTGCGCGCCAACTTCCAAGGCGCCGCAGAGTGCTTTTGGGATGCCATCCAAACAGCTCTCACCGCTGGGCCCCGATAGCCCTTCCTGCACAGGCGAACAACAGGCTGGAAGAAGAAAGTCTCATGATCCCCTCAAACAAAGATCAGGCCGTGACCTCTTTACGGCCGACTGAAGAAACTAAGAGGATTAACCTAGGATTCTCTGATGAAGGCAAGACTGCCATCATCAGCTCTAGCCTCAACGATAAATAGGAAAGCGCGCTCGTCCGGTTCCTGCAAGATAACCGAGATGTATTCGTATGGCAACCTGTGGATATGCCGGGAGTCCCAAGAGAACTAGCCAAGCACAAACTTAAAGTGTACCCTCAGGCGAGACCGATGCGACAGAAGCTGTGTCGTTTCACGCCTGATAAAAGAGAAGCTATTCGTGCAGAGTTAGCCGACCTAGTGTCGGTAGGATTCATTAGAGAAGTACTGCACGCTGAGTGGCTAGGAAACCCTGTTCTTGTACTCAAAGAATAAAGTTGATTGGCGTATGTGCGTCAACTATACTGATCTCAACAAACATTGACCGAAGGGTCCCTTCGGACTCCCCAGGATAGATTAGGTAGTTGACTCAACCGTGGGCTGCTCCATGCTCTCCTTCCTAGACTACTACTCCGGGTATCATTAGATCAGTCTAGCAAAAGAAGACGAGGAGAAGACTGCCTTCATCACACCATTTGGAGCTTTTTGCTATACCTCCATGCCGTTCGGCCTCAAGAACACTGGAGAGACTTACCAGATAGCCATCCAGACATGCTTAGCCAACCACTAGGGCAAGCGAGTGGAGGCTTATGTCGACGATGTGGTCATCAAAATGGAAAACTCCGAAAACTTCATCGAGGATCTGCAACTAGTCTTCAACAGCCTAAGACGCTACCGGTGGAAGCTAAACCCAGAAAAATGTGTATTCGGAGTGCCAGCCGAAAAGCTACTCGGGTTCATTGTCAGTCATCGAGGAATAGAAGCAAATCCAGAGAAGATTCAGGCCATTATGAGGATGGAACCGCCATAGTCATAGAAAAGGTGCAAAGGCTTACGGGATGCATGGCAGCGTGAGCAGGTTCATATCAAGACTAGGCGAGAAAGGAATGCCATTCTATAAATTACTCAAGAAGGTGGACAAATTTCAATGGACCACAGAAGCACAGAAGGCTCTAGAGGCGCTGAAGAAATTCTTGACCACTCTGCCAGTACTCAAGCCACCATGCCGAGCTATGCCCGGTCAGCCAGTAGAAGATTTCCTACTATATATCTCCTGCACGACTCACGTGGTAAGCACTGCGTTAGTAGTTGAGTGGGCAGAAGAGGGGCACACGTATCCATTATAGCATCCGGTTTACTTCATCAGCGAAGTCCTCGGGCCCTCAAAGATAAGGTATCCTCAAGTCCAGAAGCTGCTGTACGTGGTACTTCTAACCTCTTGGAAGCTCCAGCACTACTTTGATGACCACAATGTCATAGTAGTAACAGGATTTCCAATAGGCAATATCCTTCACAACAAGGAAGCTGTTGGGAGAATAGCCAAGTGGGTGTGCGAGCTTGGAGCTCATGATATAGAGTTCCGACCCCGCACGACGATAAAAACTCAAGCACTGGTCAACTTCATATCAGAATGGACAGAGCACCAGGTCCTAGAAAGCCCAGAGGTCACTGAAGTATGGAGGATGTATTTCGATGGCTTGCTAAAAATGCAAGGAGCAGGGGTAGGGATTCTCTTTATCGCCCCCGGAGGTGAACAACTCAAGTATGCACTCCAGCTCTTGTTGCCAGCATCCAATAATGCAGCAGAGTACGAAGCATTGGTCCACGGGCTGAGCATCGCGGTTTCACTCGGTATCAAGAAATGAATGGTGTATGACGATTCACTGGTGGTCATAAGTCAAATAAACAAATATTGGGATTGCTCGACCGACTCGATGGGCAAATACTGTGCAGCAGTGTGGAAGTTGGAGGACAAGTTCGAAGGTTTAGAGTTCCACCACGTGGAAAGGGATCGCAATGCGGCGGCTGACACATTGTCAAAACTAGGATCCAAACGGGCCCAAGTTCCACCTGGGGTCTTCGTCCAAGAAATACAACAACCGAGTATTGCCACAGATCAGATGGAGGAATGCAACGCTCTGAGTCAGGCAGAGGCAGATTCCAATGACTGGAGAGAGCCAATCATTAGATACATAAGAAACAAAGAAGAATTAGTTAACAAGGCCACGATATAGCGCCTCACAAGACAGTCGGCCCACTATACCATCATAGGGGCCTGATGTACAAAAGAGGCATAGGAGGAATCCTCATGAAGTGCATCCACTCGGCTACCGGGAGGAAACTATTAGATGAGATTCATGTCAGGCAGTGTGGTGTACATGCAGCATCAAGAACTCTGGTGGGAAAGGCTTTCAGATCCACGTTTTACTAGTCGACTGCGAAGAATGATTCTGCCGAGTTAGTACAGAAGTGCGAGGCGTGCCAATTCCTATCAAAGCAACATCATCTACCAGTACAGCAGCTGCAAACTATTCCTGTAACCTGGCCGTTTGCATGCTGGGGGCTAGACATGATCAGGCCCTTCAAGAAAGCTCAAGGAGGATATACTCACATACTGGTTGTCATCGACAAATTTACAAAGTGGATAGAATACAAGCCAATTGCTTCCTTGACCTCAGCAAAGGCAGTGGAGTTCATTCAGAAGATAATGTTCAAATTTGGAATACCTAGCAGCATCATCAGTTCATCACTGACCTAGGGTCTAACTTCACCAGCTTGGAGTTCTTCGACTTCTGCGAGCAGAGGAGCATTTAGATCAAGTATGCATCAGTGGCACACCCAAGAGCTAATGGGTAGTTGGAAAGAGCCAACGAGATGATACTCGATGCACTCAGAAAGAGGGTGTTCGATAAAAGCGAGAAGCTTGCATGGAAGTGGATCAGGGAACTACCATATGTGGTCCGGAGCCTGCGAACCCAGCCAAGCTGAGCTCTACATGGAAACACTCCATTCTTCATGGTGTATGGGTCAGATGCAGTGCTACTAGCTGATCTGATCTTTGGGGCACCCAGATTAACCTTTGAAAGCATAGCCGAAGCAGAAGCAACCAGGCTAGAGGACATCGATGTGCTGGAGGAGGAACGGCTAAACGTGGTAATTTAGTCAGCCAGATACCAGCAGACCTTGAGGCGCTACCATGACAAAGCAGTGTGGCATCGATCCTTCACAGTGGGAGACTTGGTCCTCTGCCGAGTACTAATAGGGGAGGGACGACACAAACTGTCACCACCATGGGAAGGACCGTTCATCGTTGCAGAGGTCACACGACCGGGATCCTACCGGCTCACTCAGATGGATGGCACCGAAGTGGGGAATTCATGGAATATTGACATCTCAGGAAATTCTACCCCTAACAATGCCTCAAAACTCTTGAGGACTAGTTGTACTTTGTAAGCAGGAGGTTTCATCATCAATAAAGCTTTCATTAGCAAGGCATTCAAGTTCTTGATCAACAACTGACTTAGATTGGGCTCAACTCGAAATCAGCACAACATGACTTAGGGTGATCACTATACTCAACTAACGGAGCAATCGGCTTAAGTCGGAAACGCTTTAAGTCGGTGGACATGCTCACGCTTACCTGACTCAGGGTGATCACTATTCCCTACTAACGGAGGAATCGGCTTAAGTCGGAAACGCTTTAAGTCGGTGCGACATGCTCACGCTTACATGACTCAGGGTGATCACTATCCCCTACTAACGGAGCAATCAAGTTAAGTCAAAAACACTTTAAGTCGGTGCGACATGTTCACGCTTACACGACTCAGGGTGATCACTATACCCTACTAACGGAGTAATCGACTTAAGTTGGAAACGCTTTAAGTCGGTGCGACATGCTCTCGCTTACACGACTAAGGGTGATCACTATATCCTACTAATGGAGCTGTAGGAAACGGGTGACGCCTAAGAGGGGGGGGTGAATTAGGACTTCTAAAACTTTCACTAAACTAGGCCACAAATAATTTCCTAGATCAAAACCTATGCAAATAATCAAACTAGAATGTGCAAACTAGGTTTTGTCTAAGTGTTGCTATCTCTACCACAATAGCTAAGTTTCAATCTACACTATATAAGTATGAATACAAGATTGAAACTTAAATGCTTAATATAAATGCAGAAACTTAAAGAGCAAGGTAGAGATGCAAACTCTTGTGGATGACGCCGGTATTTTTACCGAGGTATCCGGAACCATGCTAGGTTCCGACTAATCCTCGTTGGTGCCCCTACGCAAATGGAAGCCCACGCGAGGGCCAAGCACCTCGATCGAGTAACTCCATAGAGAGCCGCAGGCCTTCTCCATGCGCAAGTGGTGCTCCGCTTCCGGCTCCTCTCGGATGCTCCCCGCCGTCTCCACTATCGAGCTTCTAGCTAAAAACGCCGCGGGCCTCGTTCCCTCCGGTATACGGTGGCGGCCGTGACACAAACGCGGTTGTCACGGTCTCGCAAGACTCTCGCCCCACTTGGTACAGTTACAATGGCTCGCGCAAGAGCCGAGGGGTTGGTGGTTTATCTAAACTCACTCAACTAACTAGGATTCACCTAGAGCAAGCGCTAAAGCGGACTAACTAACCTAAGCACTTCGCATAGCACCTATGCTAATCACCGAGTGATTCTATTAAGCACTTGGGTGTAAGAGCACATGGGAATGTCTACTATATGCCTTGTTATGTCTCTTGGGCTCCCAAACTTGAGAATGGCCGGTTGGGGTGGTATTTATAGCCCCTAACCCTAATTCTAGCCATTGAACAGAAAGCAGCAGCTTTCTATCGTCGAGCGCACCGGACAGTCCGTTGCACCACTAGAAAAGCACTGTGCAGTGTCCGGTGCACGCCATGTCAGCCGACAGTTGGCATCTGTAGCAGTCGACCGTTGGATCCGACCGTTACCCGACTGTCCGGTGCACTCCAGTGCTACAGCCCGAGGGCACCTATCTATGGCCCCTCTGCGCAGACTGTTCGGTTGTCCCACCGGGTAGTCCGGTGCGCACCGGACAGGTACTGTTCATTGTCCAGTGTGCCACCAGGCGCTGGCTGATAGCCCTTTTCTAGGGTTTCTTCACTGATTCCTTCGAGCTTCATTTGTTCTTGAGTCTTGGACTTTTGTGCTTCTTTTTATGTCTTCTTTTGAGGTGTTGCATCCTCATTGCCTAAGTCCAATCCTCTTCGCATCCTGTAAACTACAATTATAAACACTAGCAAACACATTAGTCCACAGATTGTGTTAATCATCAAACACCAAAACTCATTAAGCCAAATTGCCCGGGGTCCATTTTCCTTACAATCTCCCTCTTTTTGGTGATTGATGATAACACAACCAAAGCAAGCAAATAATATAGATATTTGAATGAAAATATGTAATCTACTTGCTAGGATGCATGTTTGTCCCCACAATGTGATATTATGGACTTAAGCCTCCCCCTACCTCCATAATTCACTTACTTCCTATTCTGGACCAAATAATTAAGACCACTTGAAAAGCCACTTGCAGATTTTAAAATTTTAAATTGGTGGTGTTTGGTGTTTGATATATTTTTCATTGCTTTGGTCCCTAAACTTCTCCCCCTTTGTCATCAACCACCGAAAAGGAAGACATTGAAAGCATGTAGGAAGTAAATAAGACTTACCCTCATAAAGAATTTGTCAATTGATACCAATTGTAGGATACTAATTTAAACCACTTGTAGGGTACCAGTTGAAACATCAAATAGATACTCCCCCTAAATGAGTGTTCTCTTTAAAAGAAATTTCTCCCCTTTTTAGAGATGAAGAAATACTCCCCCTGACAGAGATCTTCTTCTTAGGAAAAAGCATGTGAAAAATAGAGGTGCAAGACATGATTTGAATAGACTAACTTCCTTTATGCATAGGTAACAAAATATGAGTCAATAGTTATGCATTTTAGCAACATGGGAAGTAAGAGATATGAAATATAGTCTAATCAAATATTGGAGAAGACATGTAAATGATATTAAATGTAGTCTCATAGATACCAATTGAAAGTCAATGGTGGACCAAATTGAAGACAATGGCAGACTTGTGAGACATGAAAGTTCCTGGAGATTTTACAGTGGAAGATTGTTGTCTTTCTCCGGGGACTTCATTTTCCTTACAATGAGACTATCACATGAAATAGACTCGAAAAAGGTATTAGTCTCAAAGTATTAGATTATAGAGTAACCTCCCTTGAAAATGTGCATACAAGTTTCGAATACTTGTAGGAGGCATGCACTTTGTTTTGATATCAAAAGGGGCAAATTATCTATAATCCGAGCTTTAGCACATATAAGTTAAATGATACAAATTGTAGAGTATGAGCGTTTTACCACTTGTATCATTTAAAAATATCAATTGATGTATCATTTACTATGGAGTGATATAGAAGCTATGTGCCGTGCTTAAATAAACATTTTAAACCATGTAGGTTTGCTTAAGTGTATGAATTTAAGGCAAGCAATCCTACCATGTGATTTACCTAGTATGCATGCATTTAAAAATATAAATACCAATTGTAATACTAGGCATGAAAGGTAAACTAGATATAAGATAGATACTCATATCTAAAAAAGAAATACAATAAATCTAGTTACCTTAGTCATGGGTGGGAAATTTGGGTCAAAAATTTTCACTAACCCACTTGGCAATAAACTTGATCCAATATGATGTATCCCATGATATACATCCTAACTTTGCCAAGTCTCCAAATTTCCCGTGGACCTTTGGTCCACTCACTTCCCCTTCAGGATCCAAACCTTCTTGGTGCTTTTCATGGTTGAAATTATTTCCTTTGGCACCCAGCTGCGTTTGGCCCCCTTTCCTTTGTTGGCTTGCTTGTTGGCCTTGATTGCTATTACCTTTCCATTCTTTTTCTTTTTGATCAAATATGGTGTAGCAGCCTTTTTGTCAACCTTTTTGATGTAGGTGTTGGAGATTTTGCTTGATGGCTTTTGCTTGAGCTTTTGCTTTTGCTTATCCCCGGTCATCGCCTTGCATCGGAAAGACTTATGGCCTTCATTGTGGCATAGCCTACAAATCACAGTTTCTCCCTCCATAGGCTTGTTCACTCCCGCAGTGGTGTTATCCTGTGGAGGTCGGATTTGTTTGGTTTGCCTTTCTTGTCATATAAAGCCTTGTCAAGGCGAGCCACCTCTTGCCTTAATTCCTCATTTTCCTTTGCAACCTTATCCGAACATGTTTCTACAACAATATTCTTAACAACAACTTGGTTGCAGGGGTTCACTACAAGAAACGCCTAAATTTTCGTGGGCCAAAAACCCACGAAAATAAGCCTAAACCGACGAAAATAGATAATTTTCGTCGGCAGGCCGACGAAAATAGCCGCCGAAAATAAGTTCGACGAAAATATGCGGCTATTTTCGTCGGCACCGACGAAAATAAGTTATTTTCGTCGGCTTTCCCAAAGCCGACGAAAATAGGCAGTCGACCATCAATTTTCGTCGGCCGGTGGTGGCCGACGAAAATACGTGCAGGCTATTTTCGTCGGCCTCGGTGGTGGCCGACGAAAATAGCCTGGGAACATATTTTCGTCGGCCACCACCGAGGCCGACGAAAATTGATGGTCCCCCCCCCCAAAACAGATTTTTCTGCACCTATTAATAATTCACAGCAATATACACAATATATCACAATTCACATATACAGATTCGCAAGACTAATACATAATTCACAAAACACATTCACATATACATAGATAGTCCATAGTCCATTCAAATAAGTCTAGAGTCTATAAGTCCATTGTCCATTCAAATACACAATTCACAAAACTCTAGTCCATAAGTCTAGAGTCCATAAGTCCATAAGCTACTCACTACTCACTACTCACTCCTCACTGATCACTCCGGCGGGCTGTGGGAGTTTTGGCCACTCCCTCCTCCGCCACCAGGAAGGTGGCCACTCCCTCCAGCACCATGGACGTTGACACCACCCTCCGATCCATGAGCATGTGACGCTGAACCCTGCAATTCATCAATCATTCAAATAAGGCTGTATTTTGCTATCACTATACATATACATTGATGTGTTTGGTCAATATTTGCATAAAACTAAACATGGAACGTCACCTGTGATCCATGGTGAGTAGGAGGTTGTGCATGCATCCACGGATACTGTTGTGGTGGCCACCCCAGCGGTGGTGGCACCCACCCCGTCGGTGGCGGTGCCATCCACGCTTGAAATGGCTGAGAGCCCGCCTGTGGCTGGGAGACCGGTGGCACCCATCCCGGGACTGGCTGCGATCCTTGGGGTGGATGCGTCCAAGTGCCTGGAGGTGCCTGCGTCCACCCAACACCGGTCCACTGTGGCTGCGACGCTAGAGCTTGTCCTGGCCACTGTCCCCATTCTTGTGCCTGCGAGCCATTTTTGATAATAAAGAAAGAGTTGCTATGGAATTGAAGTGTTCAGATAGTGTTACCTGGGGAGGGCGAAAAGCGGGCAAGTTCATATCAGGGCCGAGTCGAGTAGTCATTTCCTGCAAATGGATGCAACGTTAGAATCACAACATTATACTTTGAATTCAATGACGACACGTGATGAGATAGACGGATTACCTGAAAATAAGAAGCCATATATTGCGTCAGCTGTCCAACCTGCTCCTGCGCTGCTCGAGCCTGCTCCTGTGCTGCTCGAGCCTGCTCCTGTGCTGCCCGAGTCTCCTCCTCCAGCTTAGCCTCTCGAGCAGACCTGGAGGAGCGAGAACTCCCTCCCGAAGACGATGCCTTCCCTTGACCTATTGTCCTGTTATATTCCACAACGCCGGTGCCAAAGGCAAACCTGCATGATACACATAGTTGAGCCATTAAGTGGACACATTCTTGTTAATGAAATTGTCGAATCAAACACAAACACCTCACCTGCCATGCTTTCTACCCCCACCACTATGGTACAACGCCGAGGCATCTAAGTCTGAATGCATCCAGTCGAAGTCAGGCCCATGGCGTTGAGTCATTTCCTCCCCATATGCATTCTGTAAAGAAAGTTGGAGTTAGACACAAAACATGCAATTTAATTCGTAAATACAAACTTGTTTACCATTTTCTCCCTTGCCGCCTCGCTGCATAGCACATCAGGGTTCGCCGGATCAGGGCCACGGTGACCACGGACGTAAACCTCCATAAAACTTGGAGCAACTCCACTTTCAGCTTCCTGCATGAAAAAGAAGAGTTAAACCATATAATTTTCATAGATGTAACATACAAGTTTGATTTATATACTTACCATGCGGCGTGCGGTACCAAGGTGTCCATCGGCGCCGTACCTGTGCCCCGGTCCTTCAGTGCCACGGTTGGCACGGTGCTTGTTGGACTCTGCAATCCACTCAGGCGACGCCCATCTCTTAGCCAACCACCTCCAGGCTTCCATGTCCTTCGACAGCCAATCCACAACGCTCTCCAGGTACTGCTCCTCTGTGAGGTAGATCTCATTGGCCCCTAATGCTTTGCTCATTTTCTGACCCTTTATCTTCTTGTAGTAGTAGTTGACGGCCGCGATGCGAGCATTGTACATGGCATCCTTGATTATCTTATCAGCGCACTTCCGAAAGTGCCTCTTCACACGTGTCCACTGAGCCTGATCCTCCTCGATGTCATCCGGCAATTGGAACCTCCCCTACATATCAATCGAGAAGTTAAGTTAAAGTAAGATTAGGAGAAGCAATAATTCAATGAATTGCTTATATACGAAAGTAAACTCACCCAGAACTCGTCCCACACAGCCACCTGACAAGTCCTTCGTTTTTTTTCCGAACTTCCCCCTCCGCTACTGCTTTCCCCTGACTCCCCTGGCTCGACATAGTCCTTTAGACCCCAGTCAGCCCACTGCATAGCCGCGAACCTCTCGCCATTGAGCTCCACCATGCCAGGGTAGTAGAAGCGACAGAGGCTACCCAACACCGCGTTCACCTTGGGACTTCTGCCTGTACCGTCCCAAGTCAAGTCTTCCCATGACCTACAAAAATTAATAAAACAAGTAAACTAGTGCAATCACGTTCACATTAAAAAATTAACACAACAGAAATAAGCCCCACCATTCTCCATGCGGCCGGATGAGCCTCCTCTCGGCAGGTCTCGGACCAAGCGCATTGCTCTTCTTATACCTAAGTATACAAGTAAATTCAATATGATGAAATGATTAGAAACTAATATCAATTAAACTAATATGCATAATAATACCTGAAGGACGTAGAACCATCTGACGCGTCGCCCGCGCTGCCTGCCCCCATTGGGTCAACCTCCTCATCCTGCTCACCCTCCTCATCCTGCTCACCCTCCTCACCCTGCACATGAGCATCCTGCTGAGGAGTCTCCTGCTCACCCTCCTCACCCTGCACTTCGTCTAGACAGTCGAGAAGTTGCTGCTGCCTCTGTCGGCTCTGTGAGGTGCCCTGAAAAAGCCCACTGCCCGAGCTGTCCTCGCTGGCCGCGCTGCCCCCACTCCTCCTCGATCTCCTATGCTTGAACATGTTCAACTGTAGATAAATTAATGTCAAACCACAGTATATGAAACAAATAATATGAAAATTAATAATGTGGAAATTGGAATACATAGCTTAATTGATTAACTAAAAGAAACATACTAATCAAAAGTCATCCACATCCGATGATGCTTCTTCGGCTCGTTGTTTATTCATACGCTCTTGATTTCGTTGGATCCTTACTGATCTTCTAACGACGACAGGTCGTTTGCGCTTTGACCTAGGTTCTTCAATTAAGTCGCTTGAATTGCAACAGAGATTTTCAAGTCCTTCTCCATTGGTCACATGGAATCGGTGAGCTATGTCTTGATTCGACGCCGCTTCTGGTTGAAAAACAGCATCATCGTTGTCCCTGCTTGTACTCACGTAGTCAGCACTCTCTGGAGCGACGACTTGTGGGTTGACTTTGATTGCAACCCACCAAGCCCTAAGGCTTGGGTGAGGATATGGCAGGTAGTACACCTGTTTTGCCTGATTTGCAAGGACAACATCGCTCATACTGCTCGGAATCCTAGAGCTATGCTTCACCTCGACATTACCATACTTGTCGACACGAGTCCCACTATGAGCATCAAACCAGTCGCACTCGAAAAACACGACTTTAAGTTCTTTGGGGCCATCGAAAATCAACTCTACAATGTTTTGAAGAACACCGTAATAGTCCACTACTTTGTCATCGTCAACATATGAACTTGCCAACACACCACTATTGGTGGTGGCTGCCAATGGTCGACTCTTCTCCAATTTCGCGGTTCGGAAGCGATATCCATTTACATCATAGCGAGTATAGTTTCGGACGGACACAGAGGTATGTGCCATTTGCTGCAAGTCCGGGTGCACAGAGGTATGTGCCATTTGCTGCAGTGTATCTACATCAATATGGCAATGCTTGTCTGGACACGAATGCTACATCTACATGTAAATGCAGAGTTGCAGGTAGATAGCAACCCCTCTCCCCTGAGATGCCAACTCCGACTCCTGTCCTACTGTGTGTACTGATCTGTACAGCAAGCAATATTCAATCAGCAGTCAATTCCTAGGATGTCCTAAGGTACTGTGGAAACATTTTTCCTTCGAATACTGTTATACTAATGAAAAAAGGGAGTGTCGAAATGTTTGTTGTCAACTGACGAAAATCCAGCCAGCAGGCCCGTGTCCTACCTGCAGACAGATTGGATAACAAGCTTATGAATCCGAAGTGCATATTTATATCGCATATCATATATTAATCAATCCTGTCTTTCTGCCTGCTCCTATTTGTAGGTCACGACAATGATCCTATCTAAGTACATAAGTCACTAACACCATTTCCTGCTTGTGGAAAGGTTTGGTCTTGCAGGAGATGAGCTCGCCAGACAGTCCATCACACTGCGGGCTTGATTGCATCTTCACAGGACGTGGACTTGTGGGCACATGCTCCACGGGCAACGGTTCGGCATCCTCCTGGCGTTCTTGTGGCTGGCAGCAGCCGCGAGAATCTGTGTGGAGCCCTGGGCTGGGCTCGTTGCAAGATATGCCAGCCTCTCATCTTCAGACTGGAGGAGGAGGAGGGGTTCCCTCTCCAGGCTTTTTCCATGATGTTACAACATTGAGTGCATGTTACATTCACGGCCCTATCAGCACATGCTGTGGGCAGCCAGTGATGATAGGATCAGATGCTCATATCTCCTGCGGTTTTCTGTCTACCGCATTTGGATTGGATTGGATTGGATTTGGACCCCCCCTGTACTGTACTTCCTCCTTGCTCCCCTGCTGCTTGGCGCTTTGTCCATGTGCTTTGTCCATGTGCTTGGGTTGTAACACTATGGTTAAAAACTTGGAGTGGTGGTCACATGGACATTTCTATCATACTGATATGAGGGTGTTACCTTTGGGGGTATTTGATGCCATACTTGGTTATGCATGGTTGATGGAGCACAGTCCTATGGAGTGTGATTGGATTGATAAAGTATTACAGTTTAAGGATGCTGGCCAATGGGTGAAGTTGTATGGAGATGGTGCTGGGAACAATTCTTCCATTCAGAATGTGTCAGTTCTGCAAGTGCAGAAAATGCTCAAAGGTCATGACGTGTGGGTCATGGTTCTGCTAGAGGAGGTTAAGGAGGATAACAGCACTGTTCATATTTCTCATGTACTCAAATTATATTACCCTCATCCAGTCCAAAACCATGGTATATACTCTATAAATCAATGAACGAACTACATTCAGAATTAAAATTGGTTAAGACATGAAGCATAAAAGGATCGACAGCAAACCTGTCCTAATCTACTGCAGGGTTCAAGCTCTTCCCACAGTCGTACACAAGATCGCCCCTTATTATAGTGATTGCTCCCGTAAGAAGATCAATCTCCACCTGCACGATTTCGAATAGAAATAGCAATCCGCCTATAAGACATCCAAACATGACTTAGCTGCCCCGGCCTGTTGTAATTAAACTAGTCTTGAGGATTTCGACGCGCACCTCGCTTATACCAGCTCCGTAGGTAAGGTACTTGTTAGAAACTTGACCAGGTACCCAGTACGCACTCGCGGACATATCGACATCGTCTTCATAGGCCTGCATCATGGAAACACCACAGGACGTTTTCTGATCGCTGGAAATAGCAAGCGATGAGAACGAACTAGAGAGGAGGATAAACTTGCCTGCGAAACCAAGGTATCCCACGAGACGTTCTCTGATCGCTGCTGCAGCCTGTCCAAGACTAGCTTTAACCTATCGTACAACGTATCGCATGCCTGGAGCCAGAGAACGGTGAGGTGGGGCGCGAGCGCGGCGAGGCGCGATGGAGCTCGCCGAGCTTGCGTGCGCGCGACGGCCACGGGGAGCCAGAGAACGGCGGGCGCGCGCGACGGAGCTCGCCGAGCAGAGAACGGCGAGGCGGGGCGCGAGCGCGGCGAGGCGGGGCACGACGGAGGTCACCGGGCTTGCGTGCGCGCGACGGCCACGGGCTTGCGTGCGCGCGACGGCCACGGGCGCAAGCGAGCGCGGCGAGGCGGGGCGCGACGGAGCGAGGGCGGGGCGCGAGTGCGGCGGCGGCAGGATTTAGGGCAGGCGGGGCGCGAGCGAGGAGGTTGTGTGCTGAGTCAGGGATGGACGATTAAGGGACACTATTTTCGTCGGCCTCACGGAGGCCGACGAAAATAATGGTCGGTTAATAACGTATTTTCGTCGGCCTGGCTGAGACCGACGAAAATACACCACATTTTCGTCGGTCCTGAGGCCGACGAAAATAAGTTTCGTATTCTCGTGGGCCTACCCACGAAAATATTCACTGGCCCACGAAAATAGCCACATTTTCGTCGGTAACGACGACTGACGAAAATAACATTGCATTTTCGTGGGCCGGCCGACGAAAATAATCCGGCCCACGAAAATTTATGCGTTTCCTGTAGTGGTTAGAATCATCAATTAAATCAAAGCAGGAAGTAGAAGCATCTTTCTTAATTATTTCAGGTATTTTAACCAAAGATACTTCTGGGGTGCTACCAATGTTTTCTAGCATAGTAGTTAGCTCATTATTGTGTATGCTAAGAATTTCCATTTTCTCTAGCAAATTTTCAATAGTATCTTGGGAGCAAGCTAACTTAGCCTTAAGTTTTTCATTCTTTTTAATAAGGCCATCATTGGTAGCAGTGGATGGAGCACTAGATTCTAATAGCTCAATTTTAGTGGACAGCTCACTATTTAAGTTTGCAAAAGTTTCAAATTTTTCTAGCAAATCTTTATAATCATTTTGGGAGCTAATCAACTTATTTTTCAAAGTTTTAAGTTGAGCCTTTTGTTTGGTGCATACATCTTGAAAAAATTTAACGGCTTCCGCAAGCTCATCTACGGAGGGCTTTCCCTTACCTTCATCATCACTACTACTTTCATCACTAGAGGATGGAATACTCATTTTACCTCTTGCCATAAGGCACTTGCGTGATGATTATGATGAGCGTGATGAGGATCGGTGGCTACGCGTCCTTGGAGCTTCATCTTCGCTTGAAGAATCGTCCCAAGTTTTGACACTTGTTAACGCCTTGCCTTTGCTTCTCTCCTTTTTGGGTTCGGCCATAGTTGGACAGTTGTCCCTGAAGTGGCCCTTCTCCCCGCATGCGAAGCATCCTCTCTTCCTTTGCTTTTTCCTGTCAATGTTAAAAAGAAGATCCGCTATCTGCAGGGGCACACCCATTAGATTAATCTTACAGAAGATCCCCATTACCTTTCCGACACATCAGATTGTTTCTTCGTCCTTGGAGGATGATGTGCATGGTTGATTATCTTCATCATCATCACTTTCTTCTTCTTCCTCTTCTTCACTTGAGGAACTTGGAGTGGGAGCCTTCTTTTTGCCCTTCCTTTCATCACATGCAAAAGCATATGGCCTTGAGGAAGTTGGCTCCTCTCCCCGACACATTTTTCGCGACATCTCAAAAGCCGTGATTTTCCCAATCACAATGGTCGGGGTCATGGTACTCAAGTGCTCCATGTTGTGAAGGATGGTGATGATGCTCCCATATCTTTTTTGTGGTAGCAGGGAGATAATCTTCCTTACAATGTCTGCATCACCTAGCTTATTAATTCCAATAGAATTGAGCTCATTGATAATTAGATTCAAACGAGAATACATGTCTCTAACAAGCTCATCATCTTTCATAGCAAAAGAATTATACTCATTTATGTCACACTCGGATTTAAGGGACAAAGCCGGGTGCATCTCATACATGCGCCAAAGAAGACAACATATATAATAATAGAGTGTATAGAGATAAATGTCACAATATAATCAGAGTATTTATTACATAGCGGAAGTCTTACAAAATAAAAGATAAATATGGATCGAACTAAAGTCCATCCTTGGCGCCATAAAGTCAACTAGGAGACGCCACCTAGATCGAATCGAACTCCTCATTTTGTGGCTCCTCTCGAACCACCTGTTCTTCTCCTGTGGGGGGGGGTGTGAGACAACAAGGGTGAGCTCACACATGTTCATCGCTCAACAAGTTGTGGGGAATAATGTGGCATGAACTCACAAAAGGTAGGAGTTCATGTGAAGTGCAATGCTGATCAACAAAACAAAGGTTGAAGCTGAGCATTGCTTTTATAAGTTGGTCAAATTTTTATTAGCAGTTACTAAGTGTAAATAGATACCAAACCATAATAAATAATAGAACAAAATTAATAACAGATCCCATGCAATGCAAATGACAAATTGAATTTAGTTTCATAATTTAATCATGCAAGAGTCCTGAGCTGCTCTTGACGGTGAGCTCGGCTAGTATACCAGTTTTACACTCTGCAGAGGTTGTACCCTATACCCACAAGTCATGTATCCCATGTCGCTAGGGTTTGCAAGGCCCTTAGACACTACCGAGGTGAATGGCTAGGGATCCACTATGAGGCGTTTACAAAGTTCCACTAGCTTCCAAAAACCCACTACAGTTTATGGGAAGAGCACTTGCAAGAATCCCCCGTCTGACCACCATCGCAGCAAAATCAACCCAAGAACCTCCTTGCATGCAACTCCCCTATTGCCCTTGCCCCTTTCGGGTAAGGTAGTCTTCCACTAGCTTTCCTAATTAGTTAGCCAAGGGGTCCCATTCCTCCCTTGTGGTGGCACGTGTTTCTCAAGTTAAGCTCCATGTTCCAATTAAAAATAATGATCTTGACATGAATACAAATAAAATAACAGAATAATTAGAATATGGATATAATGAAATATTAACCCAAAACCATATAAAGCAATAGCAAAACTACCTAGGTGATTCAGGCGTAAACAAGGTAAAATGGATAAACAGACTAGGGTGACCTATTGGGTCCCATCAAAATTAAACTTATGCATGAATAAGTGATAATAAAGAACATTATTGGGTAACAAAAGTGGTCAAGGACACAACTTGCCTGGCAATTGAGATTCCAGGTACCAGGATGATTCTTCAGATCCTCGCGACCTCACTGCTAGTCGTAGCAATACAAACAAACATGGTATAGACAAAATTAACATCACACCAAACATATTAACAAATTTAATAATAATGATCTATGCGAAGCTATGAGATCGTGGGATCGAGAACCACTAAAATCAGAGTCATGGTTATGGAGTTATGATCTATGGAAGATCTACGTGGTTGGAATATTATAAATTGATTATTGTACATCGTATGAGAAAATATACTCTAAATAATCAATTCAACTTTAATCTAGATTATACTTGACTAGAGATCATGTTTTAACCACATTATGAGTATGGTCAGGTTAGTTTTGATGTAGCAGAGCTAATCTAGTAGTCATATGATAAATAAATATCTAGCTATAAAATTATGAAATATGGTGTAATTAATGTTGTTACTGCATAGTAAATACTTATATGAAACTAACGCAACTGGAACGAGTCAATTCGGAACTAAAACGAAGGAGTTATGATTTTCTGAAAGTTTTATGTATTTGATACACGATTAATTAAGAGATACATTTTAATATGGTTTTCATGTCCAAAATAGAGACACTATGTGATGAACAACATTATTACAAAATTATAGGAACTGAAATAGAACAAATAGGAGCAAAAATGAATTTTCTATGAATTAACTAAGATTCTGTAATTATTTTTATACATAAATCATTTTTTATAATCCTTTTATTCCCTTCACCAGTGCCCTGTACTGCGCGTATAATTTCCAGAAAGTCCAGGGGTCTAACTGCTAATAACATGACTTATTTTGAATTACTTTCTAATGGTTCTTGGACGACGGGTTAATATGAATAAAATGCAGGAGCTCTTTAGCAATCTAGTGTGGCCAAAGGGGTACGGGCGAGTATGAGCCATCCGATCTAGAATCGATGGATAGGATTAAATCGGGCATCATCCGAACCAAAATTAACCCGTGGCCCTCCGATTCAAGATCAACGGTTGCAGTTTTAATAAAGCGCGATCTAATCCTATCCACAATCTCTTGATCCAACGGACACCAATCACCCAACGAACCTGCACCTAGTTGATCTAATCTGAGCCAGACAGCACAGATCCAATGGCCAGCGCTCGTCTTCCTCCTCGGCCTCCCACGGCGAACAAAGCGCCCAGAGCAGCAGCGCGGCTACCGGAGACACCCGCTCCCAACGAGTCGACTCACCAATCCGCTCCCCCGACCATCTATGCACGAGCCATGACACTAGCGAATCTTGTGCAGGTTACATACCGAGATTTTATGGGTAGTTGTCGCAGACCCTGTCGAGTCACGGACCCACGGTGCCGCCCGATTGCCGACGAGAAATCCCTGCGCCAGAGAACGCTCCCAGCCCACCGAAGCCCCGATGAGCACCCACACGCACCGGCGCGCGGTCCTGACCCATCCGTGGGTGTCAGGCAACATCCAAGGCATGGGGCGATGGTGATGCCCATCACACTCTCCCCCCGGCACCCCCATTCCAGTCCGCACACGACGACGGGGCACGGGAGTGGGCACAGCGAGCAGCGAGGAAGGAAACGCATCGGGAAACATGGAGAGAGGAGAGAGAACGCGCCGGTCATCTCTCGCTCCCACATTCCACTGCCATGGCGACGGCGAAAAAAACCTCCCAGCATGGCCCGACGTGGTTTAACAGATGGAGATGGATCCCAGGGGTGTAGCTTGGTAGGGCGGCTCGCATTTTTATGGCCGAAGCCGAGGATCCCTTGCCAGGCCGGATTTTGCCGGTTAGTTACAACAGAATCCGCGATTCCAGCGGAGGATTTTTAGCTGTGCACGATTCCAGCGGGGTGATCGCGAGGAGGGAGAAGACCTGCCACACAGGCCCACGTGCAAGAGTCTCAAACTAACGCAACAGCACGCTCCCCTTCCTAGGCCGACTTCTCATTGGTACCATCCGAGTGCCCGCACGCGCCATAAGAACCCGCTGGTTGTCTCTGCTTCGTGGTACGTCGATCACAAGGGCCCACAGGCCAGTCTCGCCAGGCGCGCTTCGCACGTGAACATGGCCACGCGGATAGAGAACTAGATGGGTCGAGTTAGTGAATTCAGCCCAGCACCCGTTTTCCATTTTCTTTACTCTTTTCTTTTCTGGTTTGATTTCTCCTTTTTTATTTCAAACCTAAAATTTGAATTCAAATATCATGGAGAATTTGTACTCGAATTTTGAGTATGGTTTGAACATATTATTATGGAATAAATTTATTTTGTTTATAAATTTATTTTGTATTAAATGGTCTTTTCTCTCTTCCTTCGATATTTAAATCTGATTTCAAATTTGGTTTTACTTCAAATCTTCATCTCATTATTTTTTTAGTGTTATTATTATTCAATGCACAAACAAAACTCCAACATGATGCATTTTTTATTGGGGGATTATCCAGTTGAAACATGGTTCCTAGTAATTCTCATGAATGAAAAGTGCAATACATAAGGATTTATTCTTCTCTATTATATTCCAATGTTGGGTACTACAAATCTTTAAGACTAGGCAATGTTTTTGCACACGGACATTGGATGTGCCATCATGGAGCTCATGCAATTTTAGCCAAATTTCATTAGCAGTTTTCAAGGTAAATACTTGATTAAAAATATCCATGCTAGGAGATTCATACAAGCAATTTTTTGCTCTAGCATTTAAATGAATTTCTTTTTCCTCACTCGTGGTGGGTTTCTTGAGGTTCTTAGGGGGTTCATCCCATCACGAGTGATTCTCCAAACACCTAGATCAACGATCTCTAGGTAACAAGCCATTCTAGCACTATAATATGGGAAGTTGGTGCCGTCGAAGTGTGGTGGCCTATGGGTATCCATCCCTTCCTCTAAAAAGCGTCGGCTCTTTCAGCGGTGAAGCTAAAGCGTTCAAATGAGCCAAACCAGGCTCTAATACCACTTGTAGGAAATGGGTGATGCCTAAGAGGGGGGTGAATTAGGACTTCTAAAACTTTCACTAAACTAGGCCACAAATAATTCCCTACATCAAAACCTATGCAAATAATCAAACTAGAATGTGCAAACTAGGTTTTGTCTAAGTGTTGTATCTCTACCGCAATAGGTAAGTTTCAATCTGCACTATATAAGTATGAATACAAGATTGAAACTTAAATGCTTAATATAAATGCGGAAACTTAAAGAGCAAGGTAGAGATGCAAACTCTCGTGGATGACGCCGGTATTTTTACCGAGGTATCTAGAACCACGCAAGGTTCTGACTAATCCTCGTTGGTGCCCCTACGCAAATGGAAGCCCATGTGAGGGCCAAGCACCTCGGTCGAGTAACTCCGTATAGAGCCGCGGGCCTTCTCCACGTGTAAGTGGTGATCCGCTTTTGGCTCCTCTCGGACGCTCCCCGCCGTCTCCACTATCGAGATTCCGGCTAAAAACGCCATGGGCCTCGTTCTTTCCGGTATACGGTGGCGGCCATGACAAAAACGCGATTGTTAAGGTCTCGCAAGACTCTCGCCCCACTTGGTACAATTATAATGGCTCGCGCAAGAGCCGAGGGGTTGGTGGTTTATATAAACTCACCCAACTAACTAGGATTCACCTAGAGCAAGCGCTAAAGCGGTCTAACTAACCTAAGCAGTTCGCAAAGCACCTACGCTAATCACTGAGTGATTCTATTAAGCACTTGGGTGTAAGAGCACTTGGGAATGTCTATTATATGCCTTGGTATGTCTCTTGGGCTCCCACACTTGAGAATGGCTGGTTGGGGTGGTATTTATAGCCCCCAACCCCAATTCTAGCCGTTGGACAGAAAGTAGCAGCTCGTCGGGTGCACCGGACAGTCCGGTGCACCACCGGACAAGCACTATGCAGTGTCCAGTGCACGCCACGTCAGCCGACCGTTGGCGTCTGTAGCAGTCAACCGTTGGATCCAACCTTTGGATCCAGTGCTACAGCCCGAGGGCGCCTGTCTGCAGCCCCTCTGCGCAGACTGTCCGGTTGTCCCACCGGACAGTCCGATGCACACCGGACATGTATTGTTCACTGTCCGATGCGCCACCTGGCGCTGGCTGATAGCCCTTTTCTAGGGTTTCTTCACTGATTCCTTCGGGCTTCATTTGTTCTTGAGTCTTCGACTTCTATGCTTCTTTTTATGTCTTCTTTTGAGGTGTTGCATCCTCATTGTCTAAGTCCAATCCTCTTCGCATCCTGTGAACTACAATTATAAACACTAGCAAACACATTAGTCCACAGATTGTGTTAATCATCAAACAACAAAACTCATTAAGCCAAATGGCCCAGGGTCCATTTTCCTTACAGTAGCAATCGGCTTAAGTCGAAAATGCCTTAAGTCGGTGCAACATGATCACACTTACACGACTTAGGGTGATCGTTGTACCCTACTAACAGAGCAATCGGCTTAAGTCAGAAACGCCTTGACTCGGTGCTACATGCTCACGCTTGCGCGACTTAGGGTGAACACTATACCCTATGAACGAAATAATTAACTCAAATCTGGAGCACTTCAAAGAAAGATAATTTGTTTGCATCCTCAAGGTTGTTTCCAGCACCCTGCTAATAGAATGTTCAATCCAAGCGTAGCACAATCACATACACATAGAATTCATACTTCACTTTCTCTCTAAAAAGTGCTAACTCAATAACAAAGTGTTTTCAATTCAAGCAAATCACTGCGCTCGAGCATTTTTGCAGGAAGCTTCGGCTGTAGGAGTAGCAGAAGAGGATGGTCGGCTCGCGACAGCAGGCGCGACAAGAACATCGGCGACAATGTCTTCAGGCACCACAACGCCAGGCCTCCTCATCAGGATCCACCCGGTGTGAATATCCTTGTCCTTGTCCTTGTCGCACATTGCCTTCATGACGATGCGATCATCCTCCAAGGCCTTGATGTTGAGACGGACGTCCTCTAGCTCTTGTGTAACGAGCCTCTTTGAAGCACGCAGCTCCTTGATGACAGAGTCTTTGGAAGACAACAGCTTACCAAGTCAGGACACTTCAGCGTAGGACGCCCTCAGTTCATCATAATGATGGTCCAAGTCTGACATGGTGAAGCGGTGACTCCTCTCTAGAATAGTCAAGGAAGTGATGGCGTCACGATATAATCTATCCAGATTGTCACGAGAAGCAACGAGCGCTTGTCTTTCCTCATACAAGCAAGAACAACACTGAGCATCAAAGCAAGGAAAGCAAAACAGAAGCAGCCAAGAGAGTTTACCTCATAAGCCATCTTCTCGGAGTCAAGCTGAGCATTCAGAGAAGAATTTAAGGTGCGAGCACTGTCCAAGAAAGCAGAGGTTTGGTTCAAGTTAGCCTAGCTCTGGGTATACTTCTCCTCAGTATCAGAGCATCACTGAGTAAAATCTAACAAAGTAGCAGAAACAACACAAGATATAAGATAAGAAGGGCAATGAAAACGAAAAAGGGAACTACAAACTCACTAACCAAGGTTTGAGGCCTTCAGATCTTCTATCTGCTTTTGAAGCAGTAGAGGGTTCCACTGCATCAAAGATGAAACTTGGTCGGGGACAGTAGCGCCACAGGATTTTAGTTGGGCAGATACATCAAGAACATCCCGTGATTACGAAAAAATCAGCAAGAAAGCCAGTTTGCTAGCATGAACGGTAAGAAGCAAAAGTTGATTCACCTGAAGATTGGAGAGAAATAAGGGAATACCCAAAGCCGGAAGCATTGGTGCACTGCTTGTTGAGGGGATGTCAACATGAACGATATTGAAAGCACGACTTGGAGAGACCTCAGCTCCATCAGCAGGCGATAGACTCCTAACGCCCGGGTCACTGGCCTCTAAAGTGACCAGACCGGCGAGAGCAGCAGATAAGTGTGTCACCACGAGTTCCTTAGATTGGACCAGTGGTGATCCAACATCAACGTCCATAGAAGCAGCCGAAGAGGAGCCTGCCCCAACACCCTCGGGGGCTAGGTCGCCCCCAGCACCACCCTCGGGGGCTAGGCCCTCCTTAGCGGCCACCTCCAAAGCTGAAGCTCCCTCGGCCATGCCCAGAGGAGCCAGGTGACTCTAATCAGCGGCGTTGATGGCAAGTGTGTCCTCGTGAGCTAGACTGCCCTCCATGGTTTACGAAGCACGAGAGACTGTCCGGGTTGCCTCTTGCCCGGCAGGATCGCATAGCAGAGGAACATCATCTGGGACCTCTGAACGGATGATGGAATTGTCAACCTCAGGGGGCTCTGATAAAAGGTTCTTGGGGATGATCTCTTCCAATGCATGGTCAAAATCAGATATCGACAACCCCTGAAGGCTGACAAGTCTTGATAAGGCCTGCATGGGGACGTCACTACTCCTACTACGACGACTGTTCTTGCGAATCAAGGGAACTTCTTCTTCTTCCTCCTCATCCTCATCAAGCACACAACCACCAACCCGAGCATTGTCACAACCTATGACATCATCCTCGAGGGTGGTGCTCACCGGGCCATCGCCGAGGAGTAATGTTGTGGGGCCAGCATCTTGCTCCAAGCAAGATAACTGCCAGAGTCGTTTCTTCCTCTTTTTCTCCTCGTTAGGCACAGCTGGATAGTTCGCTCGGCATGATCGCTTGCGATGAGCACCTTTAGGTTTCCGAATTTCTTCGTCTTCACCAAGGTTCTGCCCAATAGCAACCGCCATCGGCTTAGTGCGGGCAGAGTCAGATGATTCCCTGGCCAGTATGCTGAGAACAACGTTCATCTTAGCCTCATCAGTACTGGTCGGCATCTCAAAGTGGGTCTACCTCTTAGCCTCAGGAAGACCCGGAATGGGGTGATGAAAGCCTCGATGTCATCTAATGATGGTCGCACTCTATGGCCCGGACTGCCATCTCGAATAGGAGGGTTGGAAATGAAATCAGAAAAGGGACCCTGCAGGGGTAGATTCCAAGCAGAATAAGACAAGGGGCACCAGCATTTGACACCCTGCCCCTTAGCATCAAATCAATTTGACTCAGCAGGTCCTCATCAGGAATTTGTCTATTGGTAATTCAGGTAGGGTCATTGACCTCGGTGTACAGATAAGCTGGGTAAACTCTACCCTTCAGGGGCTAGATGTTTTTGAAAACAAAGTCAGCGACCATAGCTTCAGTAGTCAGGCCTTTGTCTTTCAGCAGGCAGCACCTTGGACTCGGTTAGCTCTGAACTGGTGGGGGATTCTGTCCAGCTGGGCGTGCGGACGTCCGTCTGCCTCCCCGATCGAGGAGGGAGGGACATGTTGTGGTTCTCCTTGGTAAACCACTCAAGGCGCATCCTTTAATGTTGTCCTTCAAGGGGATATCAAGCTACTCTATTTTCCTGCCCCGACGAAGCTCTAAACTGGCACCACCAACAAGTTGATGCTGTCCTCCGGCCATACCGGGCTGACAGTGGTAAAGATATCTCCAAAGCCCAAAATGAGGAAGAATTCCAAGGAACGCCTCGCAAAGGTGAACGAAAATGGCAATTTGAAGAATAGAGTTGGGGTTTAGATGTGTGAGATTCAGATCATAAAAATCAAGGAGGCCGCGGAAAAAGGGAGAAGCTGGCAGGGCAAGCCCTCGGATGAGGAAAGGCACGAAGACAACAGCTTCGTGAGTGTCCTCTATGGAACGGTCACCCCACGCCAGATTCGCCAAGAGCACAGCTCCTTCGGCGACAAAACCCCCGTTGCGACAAGGTGCAAGAGATCGGACTCAGAAACAACAGACATACGGTTACTGGCAAACATATGCTGGCTATTGGGATCAATGAGCAGAATGATTGGAGCAACAACACTCTATCTTTTCCTCTTGGGGGCCATCGCGATCTCTCAAGTGAAGTGGGTGGGCTCAAGAGTTTAGGAAATAGAGAAACGACGGAGGAAAAAGCAAGAATTAGGGTTCGGAACTCAAGAGGACACGTCAGCATAAATATGAGTTGGCTCGATAAGTCGGGCGCAAAGTGCGAGATCATAACCCAGAAAAGCGGAAATCACAAGCATCACTCGGGCGTTACCTCTAAAATGCTAGCGAGCCTTCAAATGCACAAACAAAAAACACGCAACAGTGGACTAGCAAAAGAGCTGCATTTTTTATTAATAAGGGGAGTTCATCACAAACTTGAAACCAACTCATTATGAGTCGCCTCTTCCACCCCGGTCATCATAGTACATTACACTACTCTACTACTTACACTACGCTATATTAATACTACTCTAATCCATTACTACTTACTACTACTACCGCTATCTATACTAATATCTAAACCAGCAGCATTATGCCACTGGCTTTGCCGCCATCGCCGTCACCCTTGCCGCTGTCACCTCCGTTACCGTTACACTTGCCGTCACCGCCGCCCTTGCCGTTGCCATCACCGTCATCGTCGCCGTCGCCCTTGTCGTCACCACCGTCGCCCTTGTCGTCACCGCCGTCGCCCTCGCCGTCGCCGCCGCCATCGCCATCGCCGCCGTCGTCACCGTTGCTGCCGTCGTCCTCGCCGCCTTCACCTTCGCTACTGCTCCACTCCTCAGAAGAGTCGGAGGAGTCCACCTCTTCCGAGGAGACCTCCTTCGAGTCATTCGATCCACCGAGCCTGGCACGCTCGATGGAGCGCTAGTATGCTCGGGCCGCGGTGGACAGCCCCATGGAGTCATCTGAGTCCTCGGACGATGCCATCAGGGAGGCAGGAGCGGGCGATTGGTCATACTCGGAGGAAGCTTCCTCCGAGTACTTCGAGTCGCCAAAATCCTCTAGAGGAGGACTGGGGGAATGCTTGCGCTTGCCATCGACATGGTGAGGCAAGCCGTGCCCCTTTTACCCCTACCCATGGTCATGCAGAGAGTGGAGCAGTGAAGAAGAAGAGAAAGAAGAAAGCAAATGATCAAGAGCAAGTGAAGTAACAGCCAGGGCAAGCAGACTATTTAAAGGGGCCGAAGGGTGACCGTCCACTTCCTACCCCGCTCGCTGAACAGTCGCAGGAATTCAATAGGCAATTCAAGCCACCTAAAAAAGAGTCAGACAAGTGGCGCCGTTTCACGTAACACGGCACCGGTTGGACCCAAGTCAACTGCTCAGGCAAATGATTACACCTCTCCGTTGCATCAAGTTATTACTTCTGGACAACGCGATAAACACTCTGCGCACCAAGACACCCCTTGGGCACACCCATTGGGTGTGTCGCCTAGAATTTTCAAAGATTTTCTGAAGGAGCGATATCCACAAAATATACGCAATGAATGTATCGTGACAAAACGAGGAGATCGGCTGAAACAGGAGGAAGCACAATAGTCTTGAAGCCAAAATGCTGATTTCAAAAGCATAAAATGAAGACCTTTGAATGGATTATTTCTAAAATTCCACTCAAAGCTCAGGGGCTACACCCATTGGGTGCACCTTCGGTGCACCCAACAGCAGAATAGAAATCAGGCCATACAACAAACCCATAGGCCAGCCAAGAATCTTTGGGTTGATTATTTCAAAATCAACTCAAAGATCGGGGGCTTGTGGGGGACAGATATCCCCCGGGTCCACTAGAAGGCAAAAGATCCTTGCTGGGGTGACAGGCCAGTTACCCCACAAGGCCATCTCAACGTGGGTCAGGCAGAGACTGCGAGTGGAATGGGCCGACCGGAGAAGGCAATGGACTGGTGCCCAGATTGTCCGTCGGGTCGCGCACAATCCCAGGAAACCGTCCGACTTTCTCGCGCCCGGCACCCTCAAATGTCGGGGTAGTTCAGGGGAGAGTCGGCGAGTTTTTTCTGGAGATTGGTTAAGTTAGTTCACTATTAGCTAGGGGATATGCTGGAAAAACATCATCACCATGTACGTAGGGAGTGACCCTCGGTCATGTATATAAGGCCTAAGGGGAACCCCATCATTGATGATCTCATTAGCCCTTCTCCATTCAGGAGACGCCACTTGTAACACACCACATACAAACCCATCCCAGGAAGTAGGGTATTGCGCCTCTCAAAGCGACCTAAACCTGCAAAAAATCGTCTCTCTCTCTCTCTCTCTCGTGCCCCTAGCACGAACCATCGAGCTACAGTCAACAACACCATCCTACCCAAAAGCATCGCAAGTGTATCCCTGGGTGTGCAGTTGGACTCTAAACACCGACAATCTTGGACTTAATAAAAATCAACTTGCTGTCCACACTGTGTGTAAATGTAATACCCAATTTGTAAATCATAAGAAAGGAGTTAATTCCCTTATATGTTTTGCCCTCTATTTATTAGAACATGTGAACAACCACATTTAAAGTGATTAATTAGCTAATGACACCTAAGTAATATATGCATCATGTTGGAGTTTATTTGTGCGTACATTGGATAATAATAATAATATTAATAGAAATACATTAATGTTGAAATTTGGATTTAAGACCTAGTTTGCAATCTAGAATTTGGAGAAAGAGAAGGAAAATGCTATACAAAATAAAGAAAATAAATACATAAATAAATGAAACCTTTTCAAACTTGTATATTTAATTTATACACTTGACTTGAGTACAAAATGCACAACCATATTTGAACTCAAATGGAGATTCAAAAATAAAAAGAAAAGGGAAAACATAAAAGAAATAATAAAAAGAAAAAGGAAACAAGCGCGTGGGCTGATTTTTGCCCCAGCCAGCCCACCAACGTGCTCTCACGTGGCCCATGCCCTCGCGTGCGCCACGGTGCCTTAAGGCGGGCCCGCATGGGCAGTTACTGAGCGCATTCGCTCAATCGTTCCAGACTACGAACGCTGCAACCCCCTGATGTGTGGGGCTTTGATGTTGGCGTCTGTGGACCTGCACGGACTCAGCGCTGTCATCACTGATGCATGGGTCCCACCCCAATGTTCCTCTTCCACCCGTCGATTTCATGCGCATGTAGTCCGCCGCCGCCGCGTAGGTGCTGGTCAGCTGGTGTAACAACCTCCACATCGATCGGCTTCAACCGCGCTAGGACTATAAAAACTTCTAGGACCTCATCATCGGGGCGAGTCGAGATTGCTACCCACCTCCTTCCATGAAGCCGTGTGAGGTGAGAAAGCATCGGTGGTCACTGCGGGCGAACCTCGCCTCAGCCTCAGGTCGGGCCCAGGGAACCTACCTAGGAGGGAAGACTGGGGCAGTAGAAGGTGTGCGGGGGCGAGTGTGGGCAACTGCATGGCTAGGCCTCATGGAATTACTCATCGGTGTGAACCCACTCCATCGTGTCGTAAACCCGCGTGGACGTCGGGCAGCCCAAGGTAAGAAGACCCCTATAATTCGCCATGGTATTTTCTATGTGTAGCATCATCGAATTGAATTCGCCCGTTATCAGGCGGGAGCGGAGCAAAAGGGAGTTGGTTGGCCACGGTGCCGCCATGGGGCTGCGTTGTGTTGGAGTTGGGCGCTTTGGGGTGCCCGCGGGCGGCGTTATCGTGGTTAATGTGTTCGGGAAGGGTCGGTCTCCATCTTGAACTAATTAGATTGAGGATTGGGGACCGTGGGCGCTAGATCGGAGTTCTCCGGCGGAGCTCCGCCTCGTTCGTTGGCGGCGCCGCCGTCCACTCGGCCAGGAGGTTGGGGAATACGTCTAGGCCGTTGACTATTGAACGGACGCTCCGGGTTAGGCTCCATGTCATGATTCATTTAGGATCGCGGTGAGCCGTTAGATCGGGATCATATAATCCTGGTTTTGTTCCGCGGTATCGAATCTGGACAATTGATCGGGGATCCAAGGGCCGAGATTGCATACCGCTTCGATGTATACATAATTAAATCATGATCGTCATTTTGGGATCGTGCGAATCTGAGCGAAGCATACCCTTCGGCCAGGTACTTTTATTAAACAGACCATGAAGATTTTGGATATTAACCCGCCATCCTCTAGCAGCGCATTGTAATTCCAAATGTGACATGCAGTTTATGGAATACACCCCTAACACCCTGGTAATTCTGTCCAAAATCTAGAGTTAATAAAAGAATTCAGAATTTAAAACAAAAATGGTTTTTAGTATAAAAATAATTCCAGAAACTTATTTAATTCATAACTAATTCATTTTAACTTCTTTTTGGTCTATTCCAATTGCAATAATTTTGTTTTAATAATGTTTATCACCTAGTAACTCTGTTTATGCATGAAACATAGATTTAAAATATTCATTTGGATTATTCTATACCAACCACTTAATAACTTCAAAAAATCGTAACTTGTTATCCATAACTCCGAATTTAGTGATTCTCGAACCTACGATCTCGTTGCGATGCATAGAATATTATCATGCATTATATTCCTCTGTTTGGTGTGTTGATTAATTTCTCTTGTACCATGTTTGCTTGTATTGTGGCAAGTAGACGAGCAAGTGATTGAGGACACAAGTGTTCAGCAGGTAGAAGTTGCTAAGCAGAAGCTCATTGAAGGCAAGTTGTGCCCTTGACCACTTTTATTTACCCAATAATGTTCTCTATAATCATTTTGGCATGCATAGGCTTAATTTTGATGGGACCTAATAGGTCACCCTAGTTTGGTCATCTTTACACCTTATTTATGTCACACCTAGATTTAAGGGATAAAGCCGGTTGCGTCTCATATGTGCGCTAAAGAAGAACATCACATATAATGACAAAGTGTATAGAGATAAATGTCACAAGTATCATTATTACATAGCAGAAGTCTTACAAAAATAAATGGTAACAATAAAACAAGCTAAATATTATTCCTTGGTGCCATCAAACTGACTGGGAGATGCCACCTAGATAAGCTCATATTCCTCATTGTAGGGCTCCTCTTGGACCACCTGCTCTTCACCTGTGGGGGGGTTTATATATCGCAAGAGTGAGCTCACAAAAGATCATAGCTCAAAAAGTTGTGGGGAATAATGTGCATGAACTCACCAAAGGTGGGAGATCATGTGAAGTGTAAGGCTGATCAAAAAATAATGGTTAAAGATGAGCATTGCTTTTAATAAGTGGTCAAGTTTTATTAGCAGTTACTAAATGTAAGTGAATACCAAACCAGAGTAATAATAGATCAAATTAATAATAACCACAATGCGATGTAAATGACAAATTGAATTTAATTTCATAAATTACTCATGTGAGGGTCCGAGCCGCTAATGACCGTGAGCACGTCTGATATAGCAGTTTTACACTCTACAGAGGTTGCACATCTTTACCCACAAGTCATGTTACCCATTTGCCAAGGGATCACGACTTCCCAATCATCTCTACCGAGGAGACGAGGCAGAATAGCACTGTTGGGGGTATGCTTCATAGCCGAAGATCCTAAAGGGGGAAGAGCACCTTCGGCAGATCTCTCAGAAGCAGCACTGAAGCCATCACTTATAAAGCTTCAGCACAGTAACGGATCTCAAGACGAAGGGCTAAACCGACTTAAAGATGAAATGACCTAAGGACTCATGATGTTTTGTGCCAGTATTGTAGTCGATTGTCAAGGGCATAAATGTAATTTTGCACAGGCTGCGTCCTGTGCCTATAAATAGATGAACAGTACCCTAGTACTGTTCACGCGGACTTGGTATTTTGTTTTTGCGTCGCATTTGTACTCCTACCTTCTTTCAAGCTGAAGGTATATTTGTAATTTTATATCATTTCTATTTTTCCATAATGATGAAATAGAAATAAGTTGATATACAATTGTTTATCCTATCTTTTACATTTCATATGATTTCCTCTTCACCATTATATGTTATGTTGCCGAAGGTATGTCCTTCATAACCTTCGTCCGAAGATCATTATATCTCAAGGGAAATAATGTTTCGAAGGATGAAGGACCTTAATGTTTAACATTTTTTGTGTTGTCTTGTTCTTAATTTATAGCACTTGAGAACAAGTCCCCAACATTGGCGCCCACCTCCGGTGAACTCACTTCCTCTTTTTGAGCTGATGGCTTCGTTCAACAACCAAGTTGGAGCTGCTTCGGCTTCGAAGTTGGTACTCCCAATAACAGGTGGTTCATCCTCAGAGCCGGCCAACAAGAGACAGAAAAAGGAGGCACAGAGAAGGGTACAACATGTCGGAGTACAGGGACCCTTCATCAATTCAAGATGGTCTCACATCCCAATTACCTTCTCCCAAGAGGACCTTCAGCTCAAGGATTACCCTCACAATGATGCTATGGTTATTTCTTGTGTCATCAAAGGATTTCTGGTTCACAATGTTCTGGTTGACATAGGCAGTGCAGCGGATATTATATTTGCTAAGGCCTTCAGACAGATGCAAGAGCCAGAGGATAAGATTCATGATGCTACACACCCTCTTTGCGGATTCGAAAGAAGACAGATTGTAGCGCTCGGCAAGATCACGATGCCAGTGACCTTCGGATTTGTCAACAATACAAGAACTGAGCAAATTGTGTTTGATATTGTCGACATGGAGTACCCCTACAATGCAATCATTGGTCGGGGGACCCTCAATGCTTTTGAAGCAATTCTTCATCCAGCATATCTTTGCATGAAGATACCTTCGGATCAAGGGCCTATTGCTATTCATGGAAGCCAGGAAGCTGCCAGAAAGGCTGAAGGAAACTGGATAGATTCAAAAGCAATCCATAATATTGATGGAGTCGAAGCTTGTGAGCAATACAAGTACAGAAGGGAGAAGGCTGCTTCAGCCGATCAGCTGAAGCCCATGCTCTTATGTGAAGATATAGCAGACCAGAAGGTGTTGTTGGGATCTCAATTGTCTGAGGAACAGGAGAAAAACCTCATAAGGTTTTTGTTCAACAACAAAGATGTCTTTGCATGGTCCGCCAACGATCTCTGTGGTGTCAACAGGGATGTCATTGAACACTCGCTCAATGTCGATCCATCCTTCAGACCCAGAAAGCAAAGGCTTCGGAAAATGTCTAATGACAAGGCCGAAGGTGCTCGGAATGAGGTGAAAAGACTTCTTAGTGCTGGAGTCATCAGAGAAGTAAAATACCCAGAATGGTTAGCTAACACTGTTATGGTGAAGAAGGCCAATGGTAAATGGAGAATGTGCATCGATCTGATCTTAATAAGGCATGTCCGAAGGATGAGTTTCCATTACCGAGGATAGACTCTCTAGTAGATGCAGCAGCTTCGTCGAAGCTCATGAGTCTACTAGATTGTTATTCCGGTTACCATCAAATCTGGATGAAGAAGGAAGATGAGCCAAAAACCAACTTCATAACCCCCAGTGGTACATATTGTTATCTTCGGATGCCTGAGGGGCTCAAGAATGCTGGAGGAAGCTTCATCAGAATGACAGCGAAAGTCCTTCATTCCCAGATAGGCAGAAGCGTGCTAACATATGTTGATGATATCATAGTAAAAAGCACGAAGCAAGAAAATCACATTGCTGATTTGCAGGAAACATTTGCCAACTTTAGGCAAGCCGGCCTGAAGTTGAATCCAGAAAAATGTGTCTTTGGAGTAAAGAAGGGCAAATTTCTTGGTTGTTTAGTTTCAACAAAAGGGATCGAAGCTAATCCAAATAAAACCGAAGCTATTCTTCGGATGGAGCCGCCAAGCACAAAGAAGGGAGCCCAATGGCTAACAGAAAGATTGGCATCTCTGAATCGATTTATATCTAGATCAGCAGAGAGAAATTTACCATTCTTTGAAGTGCTGAAGTCGGCCGAAGTCTTTCAATGGGGATTAGCTCAGCAAAAAGCCTTCGAAGAGCTGAAGCAGTATCTGATAGACCTAACAACGTTAACTCCACCCACGCCAGGGGCTCCTCTGTTATTATATGTGGCAGCTTCGTATTCTGCAGTAAGCGCAGCGCTTGTGCAGGAAAAGCTTGAAGGACAAATCAAAAAGCAAGCCCCAGTATACTTTGTCTCTAAGGTCCTCAGCTTATCAAAGAAAAACTATACAGAATTGGAGAAAGTGTTGTATGCTGTCTTAATGGCCTCCAGGAAGCTTTGACATTACTTTCAAGCATTCTATATAATTGTTCCTTCTTCACAGCCTTTGAAGGATATTATGAGGAACAGAGAAGCTACTGGAAAAATTGGAAAGTGGGCTGCGGAGCTCAACGAATTCACCATTGATTATGTGCATAGATCCTCGATCCAGTCCCAGGCATTAGCAGACTTCATCGCTGATTGGACGCCAGGGGCTCAGGAAGAAGAAGCAAGTAAAGATGTCGAAGCTTGGACAGTGTTCTGCGACGGTTCCTGGGGAACCTTCGGGGCAGGTGCAGCTGCTATCTTAGTTGCACCTTCCAAAGTCAAACCATGTTATGCAGTGAAACTTGATTTCAGCTGCACAAATAACATTGTTGAATACGAAGCTTTGCTTTTGGGGCTTCGAAAGTTAAAGGCAATGGGGATAAGAAGGGCGGTTCTTAAAACCGATTCCCAAGTTATTTCTGGGCATATTGACAAGAGTTGTAGAGCAAGAGATCCGAAGCTTGAGAAATACTTGGATACAGTTCGAAGGCTTGAAGCTTCTTTCGAAGGGTTTTCTGTCAAGAACATTCCACGAGGAGAAAATGAGCACGCTGATTTATTGATCAAATCAGGGGCACAGGGGCTGCCTTTACCTTCAGAAGTATTCTTTGAGACAATAAGAGCACCTTCGGTGGAACTTCTTGAAAGAGCAGTGCTCAATATATCCCTTGTTCATAGTGAAGATTGGAGAACTGAGATTATATCCTTTCTCCAGGGCAATTGTCTCTCAGATGACGAAGCTTATAATAAGAGAATAGAGGCAAGAGCTCGACCATATGTAATAATAGAAGGGGAGTTATACAAACATGGAGTCTGTTCTCAAATGTTTATCCAAAGCTAAAGGTATAGAATTAATGAAGGAAATACACGCAGGTCTGTGTGGATCTCACATTGGGTCTAGGCCTTTACTGGGAAAAGTCTTTCGTCAAGGATTTTATTGGCCGAAGGCAGCTTCGGATGCAGCAGAATTAGTCCAAAAGTGTGAAGGTTGTCAAAAATGTGCAAGAGATCGAAAACAGCCTTCATCCCTGACTCACCTAATACAGCCCACTTGGCTGTTGCAAAGGTGGGGCCTTGATTTGTTAGGCCCACTTCCACCAGCACAAGGAAATCTAAAATATGTTGTGGTGGCGGTAGAGTATTTTTCCAAGTGGATTGAGGCAAAGCCTTTAGCCATAATAACTTCAGTCACCGTTCAGAAGTTTTTTTGGCAAAATATTGTTTGTCGCTTCGGAGTGCTGAAGTCTATTACTGTGGACAACGGAACACAGTTTGATGCCGAAGTTTTCAAACAGTTCTGTGAACAAATTGGCATGAAGATCCATTTTGCATCGGTTAGACATCCAGAGTCAAATGGACTAGTCGAAACAGCTAATGGTATTATAATGACAGGAATAATGAAGTTAATGTTCAATCAGCCTAGAGGAAAGTGGCCAGATGAATTGATCAAAGTGGTGTGGAGCCACAACACAATAGTGTCGAGGTCAACAGGCTTTACACCATTCAAATTATTGTTTGGTGACGAAGCAATAACCCTAGAAGAAGCTAAGACAGGATCAATAAGACCAGTGGCTTCGGCAGAGAACAAAGTTGATTATTCTATGGCAAAAGATGCTATAGAAGGGATCAGGCTTCAGGCTGTGGAGAACATCAATAAATACCAAGCCAAAACAATAAAATGGCGTGATAGAAAGGTTCGGTTAAAAATATCAGGCCAGGGCACTTGGTACTTCGGAGAGTTGCCAACCCAGACACAGTAGGCAAATTACAGTTGAAGTGACAAGGACCTTTTCTGGTAGTATCTTCGTCAAGACCCGGTTCCTACAGATTGAAGGATATGGACGACAACGACATTCCTAGATCTTGGAATGCGGATGAGCTTCGGCGATATTATGTGTAGCTTAATGTAATCTTTTTGTTTTTTCCTATGGCACCCTTTTCCTTTCCAAAGGGGGAGAAAGGTTTTTAATGGGGCCATAGCATGTAATTTTTTTTCTTAATTCAGCTCTACAAGAGCAGCATCCCCCAAAGATGTAAATGTAAAAGCTGAGCATGCACCATCGAGTGCAAAGAAAAAAGAGAAACAGGGAGAAGCTCAAAAGACGTCCCTAAGGGGATGCAGAGCACGCCGAAGCTACAAAAGGACGTTCCTAAGGGAGCGTAGTGTAAGTTTTCTGCTCAAAAGTCGTTCCTAAGGGAATGCAGAGCTTACAGCGAAAAGTCAACGCTGATTCCACCGAAATATAAGGCGAAGCGCGAAAAGTCAACGCGATTCCGCCGAAGTAGAAGGCGAAGAAGTTCAAAAGACATTCCTAAGGGAATGCAGAACTTACAGCGAAAAGTCAGCGCTGATACACCGAAAAATAAGCGGTGAAGCCGAAAAATAAACGACAAAGAGACTTTGGTTATTCCTAAGGGAATGAAGGATATGGTTGTGGCTTCGTATGTGTGTGTCTATACATTCATTTGCACCATACATTACATCATACATTTGCATTCATAAACATTCATTTAGACATACATAGGATCATCATCATCATAACACAGGCAGTTGCTTCGGCTCTAAAAATAAGGCTTCGGCAAAAAGAAAAAGAAGCAGTCTTTATGCTTCGCTGTGTACGAAAAGAAGGGAAGGTGTTTTTCGCCTTTCGCTCAAAAATGCTAATTTTGTTCACATCAAAGCACTTTATACACTGATGGAAAGGTAAGAATATATCACAAGGTATGAACAAAGTTTACAAAGTAAAAATTAATTACATTGTTCTTTACAAAGGTTGTTACAAGGGTTTTTAGAGTTTTTTCTACAGTCATCTATTCAAGCTTCATTAGCATCCATTGAGCTTCGGCTTCGACTTCGTCATCCATTAAAACTTTGGCTTCGTCTTCTCAATCTTTAGCTTCGGCTTCGCCTTCGACATCCTGTATGTATTCAAGTATTGTAAGAAAAATTCAAGATTAAAGGAAGAGGTAAGTATAAGGTATGATTTTGTTACCGGCTTAATATGACTTCGAGCCTCATCACCAGCTTTGCTTCGACCTCCCTTTGTCCATACCAGTCTTATAAATCTATTCGCTATGCTTCGGGCAAGGTTGGGAATATCATCCATGTCTGCTGGTGATAAGCTGAAATTGGGTCTATTGATAATCTTTCCATGTTTGCAGCCGGATTTCAGGAAGGCGACAACTGTACCCCGAGAAGCTACCAGGCACAAAAGTCACCATGTCCAACTATAACTTCTTCAAGGTCCTCAATTTCACCTTCGATATGTTCGAAGGCCCCCGACAGGTCCTCAGACGAAGGATTGAATTTCTCGCTGCTGGCTCCAACCGAATAGAAGACTTGCTTCAGCCGTTGAACACATCGATTGCTGAACTCCAGACATTTGTTTTGAAGGATTGCCAATGATTTTTTCAAATCCAAACTTTTCTAGACCTTAGCTTCAAATTTTACATTAAGCTACTGCTTTTCTTGTTTGAAGCTTTCTGACTGAGAGAGAAGTTTCGAATTTAACTCTGCTATTTTAGCTTCAGCTTCTGCTAATAAGCCTTCGGTTGTCTGAAGCTCGAAGTCCTTCTTTTCAAGAGCAGCTGATTGATCTTTTATCTTGCTTTCTAAGTTTTCAATTATAACTTCGTGTTTTTTGTCTTCCAAATCTTGTTGCATTTTCAAAGCTTTGCTCAGTAGCATACTCTGCATACAAATAGCCTTCATTACAAAACATCTTCGTTATTAAAATAATAAAAGTTAAAGAAAAATTTACCTTGAAATTGGAATAAAATAAACTACCGATGATGTGTTGTCGTCGGTAGCGGCTGATATCTGTTTCGAGCTTCGGGAAACCAATACTCTTTGATAGAGTACCGATAACCTTCGCTCCGGTCTGATCCCGGATGCAGCCCAATTTTTCATCATCAATGCCACCGAAGAGAAGTGCTCCCGGCCGATTTCCGCAAGATAAAGCATATTCCTTTAGCTCTTCTTTTTCGACCTTTGTCAGCTCTTGACCAACTAAGTTTTGAAAGTTAAAATTTCATCTTCCGAAGCAACTTCGGCTATTTCTTTCTCCTTTTCGGGTTGTGGGGTCGTAGTCTTTTCGGTGGCTGCAGCAACTTCTTCTGCGGCCATGTGCAGCAATATCTTATCAATATCTGCAATCGTGCACTCTAAATGAATATCTTCGGCTGCGACAGCTTCGGTAGCTATGGCTTCTGCAGCTGCAGCTTCGGTAGTTGTGGCTTCTGCAGCTGCAGCTTCGGTGGCTGTCGTGCTTTCAACAGCTGGCGCCTAGCTTCAGAGTTGAAGCTCCTGGTGGTGTCCCTTCGATGGCTTCTGTCACTGTAATAATTCTTTGCTTTTTTGCCCTAGCTGCCTTCTTCGTTTTTGCGGACTCCTTTTCCTTCTGAAAAAGCTTCGTCAGATGTGGCCCCAGTGGACTTAGCTTGACAGGCAAAGATTCAGTCATTACCTTTAGAATTTCCTCCACGTCGGTGGTAGAGGGTGTTGCAGCAGTTTCTTCTTCGTCAATTGTCCTCTGCTTCGGAGCTGTAGTTTTTCTCTTTTTCGAAGCATCTATTTTTGGCTCAGTCTTCGGTTTTTTCTTTTTCAATTGTTCTTCATCATCTCTATTCAGAATGCCAGCTACTCTCTTTATTTTTTGCCCTTCGGCATCTTTGTCTAGCCTCCCATAGTCGGGATACTCAAAGTCTAGAGCATCCATTACTCGGTTCAACCTTCGTTTCGGGCGGGTGCCGAAGGCTGCAGTCATTAGTTGATCTTCTTTTTTGGAGTAATTACCTAGTATGTCATTGCACATTGCTTCGATCATGTCCAGCCACTCTTGGCAAGGCACTTTGAAATGTTTCTTGAATTTATAATGGTAAGGCAACCGAATAAGCTCCCCCTTCTTCTTTTCCCCCTTCAGCTTCGGCATGTCCCACTCCTTCAAAGTAGGGAACACTCTAAAGGCCAAAAATTCTTGCACTAAGTCCCTAGTGCCGATATGATCTGCAATAACTCAGAATTCAGCCAGGGCAATTTGGCTTGGACTCCCTGGTGTCATATTGCACTGCGGTCTGGTCTCTCTGAAGATCAATTCTAGGGGACTCTGGACCAAGTCCTCCTTATCTTCGTCAACTTTGACGTAAAACAATTCAGACTTCCAGCCAGCTGGCCACTTGCTTCGGTAGCTAATTACTGGAAATTTTGTGGTCTTGCGATAGGCAAATTTATAGCAGCCAAAATTTTCATGTAGCCCATCTCCTCTAGCTTTTGTCTGATAATGAAGCTCGTGTACTCGGCAGAAGCCTTCGCCAAATGGCTCCACTCCTTGGCTTCGGAGAGCCCAGATATAAACGCTAAGCCAGACAATAGCGTTGGGGGTTAACTGATGAAGGTAGATCCCAAACTTCGTCAATACAACAGCAATCATCTTGTTCAAAGGAAATCTTAAGCCATCTTTAAAGAAACTTTTGAAGACTACTACTTCATCCTTTCTCGGCTTCGGAGTAGTCTCTTCCCCACCAAAATGAACCAGCTCTTTCTTCGCTTCACAGAAATAGCCCAATTTCAACATCTTAGGCAAATCATCTTCGGAGATGGTGGATTTCCTGAAATCCAGGTGGCTGGGTTTACTTGGCACCGCGCTGTAATCATCTTTAGACTAGGTCTCCTCAACATCAGCCTGTTCTGTTTCAGCGGTAGGTGCATCCTCCGATGTTACCAGCCTCGACCGCTTCATCACTTCGGAGATTGAGGCAGTCTCAGCAAATTCGGCTTACTCTCCGTCGTGTGTAACCCTAGCTGTGGAACGCACTCTGGCCATCTAATGATTGAATTTTTTGTTTATTGAAGTTGAAAATTTTTCTTTATCTTGCCGAAGCTTTTTCTTGCTACGAAGCTTGAGCAAAGTAAATAGCTTCGGTTGAGGATGCAACAAACAAGCTTCGGTTTTGGTCAATATTTTGGCAGCAAAACAGTGCAATAGCAATGAATGCTGTGGTAACTTCACACCTTCCTGTCTGTTTATATAGTGCCGCAGGTGGGAAAGTAAATCGCCAAAGTCTTCCGCACCGGACAAACAGCCACCCGCACTCACTGAACGGTGGGCCACACCGTCCGAGAAGGTGAATCTCCAGGGCGTGCGTAACTGCTGCAAGATGGGGCCACCTCACGCCCGGATTATTTTAATCGTTTCTCGACAACGAGCTCAGGGAAGGTGTTTTTCGGATCATCGGCATCCCGAAGCCTAGAAGATTTTTTCACGGATTAAGCTCGTTACGAAAAACGATCTAGCACCGCGAAGGGGCTACTGTTGGGGATATGCTTCGTAGCCGAAGATCCTAAAGGGGGAAGAGCACCTTCGGCAGATCTCTCAGAAGCAGCACTGAAGCCATCACTTATAAAGCTTCGGCACAGTATCGGATCTCAAGACGAAGGGCTAAACCGACTTAAAGATGAAATGACCTAAGGACTCATGATGTTTTGTGCCAGTATTGTAGTCGATTGTAAAGGGCATAAATTTAATTTTGCACAGGTTGCGTCCTGTGCCTATAAATAGATGAACAGTACCCTAGTACTGTTCACGCGGACTTGGTATTTTGTTTTTGCGTCGCATTTGTACTCCTACCTTCTTTCAAGCCGAAGGTATATTTGTAATTTGATATCATTTCTATTTTTCCATAATGATGAAATAGAAATAAGTTGATATACAATTGTTTATCCTATCTTTTACATTTCATATGATTTCCTCATCACCATTATATGTTATGTTGTCGAAGGTATGTCCTTCATAACCTTCGTCCGAAGATCATTATATCTCAAGAGAAATAATGTTTCGAAGGATGAAGGACCTTAACGTTTAACATTTATTGTGTTTCCTTGTTCTTAATTTATAGCACTTGAGAATAAGTCCCCAACAAGCACAATGAGGCCTTTACAAAGTTCCACTAGCTTCAGAAAACCTGCTACAGCTTCTAGGAAGCCCCAATGCAAGGATCCCTCGTCTGACCGCCATCGCAGCAAAATCAACTCGAGAACCTCCCTACACCGACCACTGCTCTACTGCCCTTGCCCCTTTCGGATAAGGTAGTCATCCACTAACTTTCCTAATTAATCAGCCAAGGGCATCCCATACCATCCTTGTGGTAGCACTGTTTTCCTGGGTGGTTCTCCATGTTCCAATTAACAATATGATCTTATCATGAATAGTAAATAACAAATTGATTATAAAAGCATGATCATGAATAATGTGTATCTCAATATCCAAAACCACATAAAGCAATAGCAGGTACTACCCAAAAGTTCAGTGGTAAACAAGGTATAAAGATAGTCAAACTAGGGTAACCTATTGGGTCCCATCAAAATTAACCTATGCGGATCATAATGATTAACAGGAACATTATTGGGTAAATAGAAGTGATCAACGACACAACTTGCCTTCAACGAGCTCCTGCTCAGCAGTCTCCACCTGCTGAACACCTGGGTCCTCAGTTGGTTGCTCATCTACTCGCAACAATAGAAACAAACATGGTATAGTAGAAATCAACATCACACCAAATGGCGGAACAAAATGCATGATAATATTCTCCGCATCATATTGAGATCGTAGGAACAAGAATCACTAAATTTGGAGTTATGGATTTCGAGTTATGATTTTTTGAAGTTATTAAGTGCTTAGTAGAGAGTAATTCAAATGGTTAATTTTCATCTATGTTTCATAGTTAAACAGAGTTACTAGATGATCGACAATATTAAAACAAAATTAATGCAACTGTAATGGATCAAAAAGGAATTAAAATGGATTTTCTATGGATTAAATGAGCTTCTGCAATTATTTTTATACCCAAACTCAATTTTCTATATTCTTTTATCTAATTTATCAACTAACTGGACTGTACGCACTAATACTGAGAAGCTTAGGGTGAAATCTGTAAATTACATGGCTAAACTGTAATGCTTTCTGTGCTGGCCAGGACCACGAGTTGATATTTGAGAAAACCGAGGACTCTTATGTAAAGTGAGGCGGCCGAAGCAGTGCGGACGGATCTCGGCCACCCGATATCAAACTAACGCCCCGGATTAGAATCAGCTCACCACGAACCGAAACGTGCCCTGGCCGTGTGATCGTAGATGAACGGACCGGATTTAAAATCTCCCAAATCTAAAATCGCCCGCCCAAGCGTTGATCGACGGTCAGGATCATGGCCAGCTAAACCGGTATGACGCATTAATCTGGGCCGTCCGTCGCGTAATCTACGATCGATTCCCCTTTTCTTCCCCAACTCCGCGGTGACCGGACACGACTCCCTCTTCCCCCCTTCAGTGTGGAGCTCGCCGGCGAGCGAAGCCCCGGTATTTTGGAGCATGAATTACAAATCGGCTAGACTCTACATGATGCGGGGATAAGCATGAATTAAGAGGGAAGATTAGTACCAGTAATTGGAGGCTAGTGTGCGCCGCCCACAGCGGGTGGAGTTTGGCGGCGGAGAGTTTGCTTCGGTGAGAAATTCCACGCGCCCCCGTGGGTCATTTGCCGCATTGGTGGCATCCAAGGCTTGCTCGTCTCGTGGCGTCTCCCCTGAGCTCCCTCTCATAGACCAGGGTGCACCAAGTCATGCAGTCCACCACGACGACCCTTCCTTCCTCTCTGGATGCTTGGTCGGCACGATGGCGTTTGGTGGAGGTCTCTCAAGACATGACAGGGTGGTTGAGAGGAGCCTAACTCTTGAGTTTTATCCCCAGAACCGGACCTCAACAACCCCAGCACGTAGTTGGGAGGGTTGTTTCGATTTTTCCCCATGATCGACGCGACCACCAGGGGCATGGCGGCCATCGGAGACCTGGCCCATTGGCCCCACTTGGCAGCGGTATGAGGTGCAGCGACTGCCAGGGTTGGTCCGCACGATCACAACGCTGGATGCGGAAGTAGATGCGCACGACAGGAGCCCGACAGGAGGGCCCAGTCTATCAGTGTGCGGGGTCTGCGACCGCGCGGGAAGAGGGTGAGTGCTTGGGCCAAAACCAGGTATTGGGCCCATGTGCGGTTGATATTTCTTTTTGTTTATTCTTTTTCTTTTCTATTTTCTTTTCCTTTTTATTTTTGAATTCCCAATTTTGAATTCAAATTTTTGTGTAAAATTTGTACTCAGATTTGAATGTATGATTTGAACATGCCAATATGGGATAAATTTATTTATTTATACATTTATGTTGTATTGTATATGTTGGTCACTTGTTCTCAAATGCTTTGGCTTGCTCGAAGGTGTGGATGCGAGAAAGTGAATACAATCTAGCGTGAACAGTACAGAAGTACTGTTCATCTATTTATACACTACAACACTTATGGCCTTCTATGACAAATAGTTGATGACAATAGAGTAATTCGTCATTAGATTACCTTGTTTATGATGGTTTTTAGAAGATGACTCATTGTAGTGACGAAAATTTAACCTTCGTCATTAAAACCATCATAATATACTCTAGCATTGTGTTTGTGACAATTTTTATGACAATATAAGAATCGTCATAAGAATAAATTGTCACAACCTTTTTAACATAATAATTATAACGATACCACATGACAATGAGCATATGTCATTGACATATGATGTATTTTTTTAAAAAAACTATTGTCCATGTTAGCTCGTGTGACCCACCATTCAAGGCAGGTCCTATTGCCATATAAGCAATTATGTTTAACAAGTTATCACACATGGCAATATGGTTACTAGATCATGTTTTTCTCATTTTAAATCTACTATATAAAGCACCATTTTTTCATCTTATCTGTATTGTATACAAGCACTTTGATATACTCCAATAAAACACCATTTTCCATGTTTTCATGGTTTCCACCGTCATCAAGTTTCGTAAAAAAACTCCTCAATGTTCCATCAATCAAACCATGGTCTTACACCTCCCTCTAGACCTCCTCACTATGCCTCCTAAAACATGTAAAAAGCCCCTTGCCTACATGCTCCATCGCTTTCTCTGCCCATGCCTCAACCATTACGTCTTGTTGGGCGTCCGCCTGTCCCCTAGCTCTGCCACCATGCCCCTAGCGAGAGCACTATGCTAGCCTACTTCGCACCCATCGCCGACCGCCTCGACGTGTTGCTATACCTTGGCCCCTTCGCCGATTGGCTTAACATCGACCCGCACGACAGTGTCCAGACGCTTGTCAAGTTGCTCGGTAAGGGGTGGACCTATCATATAAGATATCGGTATTCAAATAAATATCTAAGATTTTCGAAAAAAATGAACACATATAAATAAAAATATGTGCATATATAAAATAAAAAGTACATGTTCACTACCTTACTAGTCGTGCAGCCCAGCAGCACACCAATCTTTCTCATGGATGCACGGACGTGCCTGCTTTCTCGGGCGTGCTAGGCGCTATCCCCCCTAAGCTGCCACAACCACCGCCTGCTAGCGCAGCCAGCAACCGCTCGCCAAGTGCGCGACGCCGTGTTTGGCCCCCACCGCCGTTCGGTCGCCTTCCTCGCCGCCGGTCCGTCGTACTCTTCTTTGCTAGACTGCTCCCCTTCTCCATCGATCACTTGTCCACTACGTGCAAGACGCAACCGTGCCTGCGGCCTGCTAGTGCCTAGCTTCCTCCCCCTCTCTATGCGTGCCACTCCAGGCGTCGAGCTCATGTCTGCGGGACCGTAGCCCCCACCCCTCATTGGCTCTCTGCGTGAGCGTGATCGCACCTTCGCATCCCATGTTCAATGGAGCCCTAAAGGTAATGCAAATCCATTCACATTCCATTCTGGGTTTCCACACAACCGATCTATATATTAGACAAAACACAAAATTGATTTAGTATTCTCTATTCCAAGTTCTGGCTACCGGTGCTGGAGGATTTGGAAAGGCGATGTTTGATTAGAAGACGAGCGTCCTGACAAATGGGTACCTATATCCTGTATGGACCATTTTCTGGTAGCAGTTTGTTTCGCATCTCCATGTATTTCTCAATTTGGAGACTGGAGAGAGAACAACAGAGAGAAACTGATGTTGAGGAGAACCATAGAAGTAATTGGTTAGGCTTGAGAGGAGGAATTTGGCAAACAAGGACTATATTTTGGACAACGATTTTGGTTCTTATTTGAAATTCTTATGTTGCGTCAATACACTGATAATTTCCAATGTCAGGTTGTGCTTCTACGAAGATCCAAAATTCCTTGGACCAAAAGCTTCAGCTTTGTGACACCCCCAATGTCACCTAGGGTCTCTCTCAGTGCCAACCCACAAATCAACATTTCATGTGAGCCAATTTGAGCATGAAGCATCAAATTAATTTAAGAATAAAATATGTACTAAGTGTATATCCAAAGAATCATGTTCCAAACAAATAAGATTTTCAAGAAGGGAAAAATGTTGAAACCCTAACACCAACCCTAATCAAGCCGTCTAAGTAGGGATAAAGAAAAGGGGTAAAAGACCATGAAAAATATAAAATCATGGCTTAGGCCAATTATAAACATTGAAATATACTAAATAAGCTACAATAAAGATTATGGAAGCTTGGCCAAAATAGTTTAATAAAATCTCTAAACAAGCTTTTCAAGTGAGGGTTTAATAGGGATTTCTGAAATTCAGATTTATGAATTTCAGCCCTTGAGCCAAAGACCGAGCGTGTTCACCTTGATCCCTAGCTCAAATCCTAATGACCCCATTGACAAAAATGTGCCTAACTAACCCCTCTACCTCATACCAGAAGATGGCATCAGGATGCGTGCCTTGGACATGTCAAACCGAGGATCTTCTCTCTGTGCGTGACAGTGAGATAAACCCGATTTCTCCCCTCTCTATCTCTTGATCCAGTCAACAAAACCTGCAAGCCTCCACACACAAACAACAAAGGAATGTCAGGGGAAGAGATCTCTCAACGGGATCATGGCCATAATCTCAAAGATTTGGAGCCAATCTGCACTTGAACTCGATCTCTCTATGCTCTGCCTCGTGCTCGACGCCGTGCTAGGCGCTAGAGCGCGCACTGGCGTTCGCCCGCGCATGCCCCGAGCACTTGTCAGAGCCTCGCCCTCGGCCGTGCCCGCCCGCGCCTATAAAGCCTCCCCGGGCGCGCCTCACCTCACCCCGTGCTCACCTTCTCCGGCCAGACGCCCCTCCTTAGCTCCAGCGAGCTCTCTTCCGCTCGCCATTGCCACTCGAGCCTCGGCCACCGTGGCTAGCCCACTCCGGTCATTTCCAAGCCACGCCAGCCGCTCGGTTAGCTTCACCAATAGCTCGTGAAGCTCCCCAAGCTCTCGGACCCGGCAGAACTTCACCAGAGAACCAAGATCGTCCTCGCCGAACTTCGGCCGCCCGCCTGTGCGCGTAGACCGAGCAATCCGGTGAGTCGTTCTTCAATTCCTCACACACACACCTTCCTTGATCCCTGGTGAAGCTCACTGACCCACTTTATTGACCAATCGTGCCCTGGTTAGGCCGGACTCCTCACCGCCGACGAGCTCCGCCGCCTGCGCTCGTGGACCAGCCGACTCCGACCATCCCCGACGGTGACCCGCACATCGTCGTGACCCTCAGGACCTCCCCTACACCCTCGACCACCTCACCGAAGCAGTCTCGCCGCCGGTAAGCCCCTCTACCCTTTCCTCCGCCGCGGAAACTATTTAATTGGGGGAAGGACCTTGGGTTAGGTTTAGTGAAACCCCAGGGGGTTTTCTGAACTATCAGTGGCACATTTGAATAGTAATCCAAGGTCTAGTCTGTAAAGAAATTTGAAAACACCCGCCAGGGACCCCGATGCAATGTCGTTTCCCATTTAATCTTTTCTGTTTAATCTTTTTAACAAAAAGAGAACTTAGGAAATTCATAACTTGAGAAATATTTAACCAAAATTTGTCAAACCAATTTTGCTGGATTCTAAATATTATGAACTACCAACTGAAAATATTGAACCCATGCTTTCTGTTTTAAATTATAGAGTTTGAAATTAATTACAGAAACTGACCAAACCTTATTAAATTAAAGAAAATTAGTTATGCTTCTGTGCTGAACCTAAGAAAATTTGTAGATGTTCAAACCCCATTTAAACACTGTTTAAAAATAGTGAGAACCCCAACATTTAAAAATTAAGTAGGGATATCTATTAAAAGCCATTTTGCCCAAAACTTAGGAAAATCAGAAAGACATTAGGAAATAATGAACAGTGAGTGCAATTATTTTTCCTAGCCTACTTAAGTAATAGAGAACCTAGAAAAAATAAAGGGACCTCTAGTCCAGAGTAGAATCAAAGTGAAATGTTTTATTAGGCATTAATCAAACCAGAAAAACAATTATTAGAATTATAAAAACAATTTCAAAATTAATTATAAAAATCTAGTGGACTTGTAACCACTAGAACTCCACTATAAAAATAATAAACACCCCAGCCCATCATTTTAGGTAGGGTAAACAAATAGAACTTGATAATGGGTCATATTTCAATTAAATCATGAGCAACCCAAAAATAGTGCAATAATGGGCAAATAAATTTTTGCTAGATCAATAATGAGATAGGCCACCAGAGAAAAATGCAAAACCTAATTGGAAGCTGCAAAATAATACACATTGCCATACTTCATGAAAAAGGCCATTTAATCCAAATAAATTCCTACCACCCTTCCCTTAAGCAAAAAGATGCCAAACTTCAGAATGATTGCTCTTGCACAAAGAAGAAGCTAGGAAAAATCAGAAATTTGTTGTTCGATATTTTCAAATATAGTGGTAGTAGAAAGCACCTTTTTGACTAGAAACTTTAGAAAACCATAGTAAAATGACTAAAGGATATTAGTGGCTAAAAGTTTGTACAAAGTCATGTCATAACATCTAAATGCCAGCAAAAATAAGTCTAGAAAATAACCTAATGATAAATGGTAGTTGTAGTTCAAAACACTCCATCTGCCCTAATATTTAATAATTTTATCTAGAGAGAACTATTCACTCTTTAAGCCCCAAATTTTAGGAAAAAGAATTATACACCAGTAATAAGCCACTGTAATTTTTGCAGAATTTTTGGAAATTTATTAAGACAACTTGTAGTTCAAACCCATTTTAAAAACATAAAAGAAATAGAGGGAAAGAAATGAAAAATAAGCCTCGCCCCAATAAAGTTCAACTAGAAATCTTGACAAATTCTCACTGAGGCTTTAAAAAGAATTCAGTGGAACACCAAAATGGACTTACCACTTAGTTTAACTGAGTGTGATCTAAATTGCTAAGTACACCACCAAAAAAATCTTTAGTAGCAAGATTAAACTCTATCTGATTTAAGTGGATCATTCACCATCAAAGTTTAATTGTTTAAGCACATATCATATCATGCATGTATCTTACTCATTACATTCATTAGATTGTAATCTCACTGACGGAGAGTACGTGCTCATCCCCGAGCAAGGAATCGTCCTAGAGGAAGACCAGGAGCAAACTCCCGAGGTTGCCATCGAAGATCTCCCCGCAGCCCCAGCTATTGAAGGCAAGCCTCGGTTTTATGCATAACCATATTTATATATGCTACTTTACTACACTTAATGCTTCTAGGATTGTATTGTGCACTTAATGCATAACCATATCTAGAAGTGTAGAAGTTGCTTGAAACCTCTAGTTGCATGAACTTAGGATTCCTTTTTGAGATGGATACTAGTATGCTAAGTCAAGTAGCTGCTTTGCTAATTAGGATCTCGGTAGAAGTCGAGTGATTTTTCTAGCACTCGCGCAAGGTCAGGAATTGATTGTATTCATCTTAATAACAGGATATATGTTAGTCTATGGACTTGGATCCAGGGAGGATGCCTTGTCCATGAGACGGGAACAAGGAATTAAGGATTAATATGTGGATACCTGAGAAGCTTTTGAACATACTAAACACATGTCGGGAAATATGGTAACCGGTAAACCTAGTACCTGAGTGAAGCCGGACGCGGACTTTATCCCTCACACGACCTGAGATTGGGTCTCCCATGCTAGCTATGGTGGGTACAAGTGCGGTCACTGCACGGCGGTAGCCGGGGTCAGTGGAGCATTGTATGCCAAGGCGGTGAGGCCTAGACGCGAACGGGGAATCAATGGGGACGGTTGACATGTGTGGGGATGGAGTGCCCTGACATGTCGTGTGTTTAGGTTTACCTTGCATGGTTAAAACTTGATTCGAATCGTCTGCTTCTCATAGCTAATGAGACTGCTTGACCCCTTGTGCTACATTGAGTAAGAAGTGAAATGAGGTTACATGAGATAATTTGTTGATTGTACTAAATGCTTGCTACCATGTATGCTTAGAACGAGCAACTTAGCTAAGATAATGATGCTAGAATTTGAAAAGCTAAAAATTGATTTTAGAAACAGCTAGTGCTTTTGGCAAACCAAACCCCTCATCCAAATAGCTGCATGGTCTAGAGGTAGAGGAGTAGTTTCCTCACACCGGGTAAGTCTAGCTGAGTATTAGTATACTCAGCCTTGGTTGTGGCATAATTTTTGCAGGTACGCTTTAGGATGTGGTGATGGTGTGACTTGGCCTACCACCCTGCCACCGGGTTGGACAGTCGAGTGGGATGCTGCTCCGGCAGAAGAGGAGCATGAGGAGCACTGGGCTAGGCCTTGCCCATTTCCTCGCTATCGACGACATCGATGATCTGCTGCATCTTATTTTATGAACTCTTACCAGCATCTTGAAAAACTCCGATTTATGTAATAATTCAGTACTTTAATCTGAGGTTTCCTGTTTTATTGTATTTCTTCTGTGATTCACCTTCGAGTGAGTATGTGGTATTTGATCTTGGTTAAGTGGATCTATCAGACTAGATCTGAGGGACTGAAGAGTTATTCCGATTTAAGTGTTTTGCAGTCCTTGAGGCGTGACTTAGGCACCTAAGCTAGAATAATTCGGGCAGTTCTGCCACAGCTGGTATCGGAGCAAATACCACCACAGAGAAGGACAATAAACCATGAATATTAGTTTTCAAAATCTAAAACTTGCTTAGAAACTGATAAGGCTCGTCAGGACTAGACCGCTAGACCTAGGACGAAAGGCCTTAGGAATAGAGGGGGAAATAGGTGGCTAAGTAAGTAGGCCCTGTGGGCTAGTCCTTAGCTTTTGAAGGATGCCCTAGGAGCACCCTTCTATTTCATTCAGAGAGGAGACATTGATTTCAGCATGCATGCATTATAAAAACTAAAAGGAATTAAAAATTGAGCTAACCCGCTTCCTTTTAAAATCATCCAGGCTCTTTTATTTTTCTTCCTTCCACCATAATCTTTACCTTTGATGCCCTTCCGCAGATGAATTCACCCACCCCTGCCAGCGGAGGAGACACTCGTTTCAGTTCTGACTTCCTTTCTCATGATGGCTTTCCTTCCATCTTGTGGGAAGTGCTTAACTCCGCCAGTTACCCTACGCCCCCTTTGTACACGGTGCAGTTGTATGAGGAGCATCGAGTATTGTTGAGGACTTGTTCTCAAACGCTAAGAGTTAAGAACAAGGCAACATAAAAGCGTTAAATGTCAAAGTCCTTCGTCCTTTGAAGCATTATTTCCCATCGGATATAATGAATTCCGGACGAAGGTCGTGAAGGACAAGCCTTCATGAGCACAATAAATGATGAAGAAGAATTCATACACAAGATATGGAAAAGTAATATAAACACTTTAAATGTTATTATTAACTTATTTTAATTTGCATTGCTGTATTCACAATGATGGATTATGAATATACCTTTGGCTCTAAGAAAAGCAGGGGTACAAGCGTGACGTGAGAGCAAATGTCAAGTCAACGTGAACAGTACGGGAGTACTGTTCATCTATTTATAGGCAAGGGACGCAGCGCATGTAAAATTACATTCATGCCCTTTATATTTACTAATAACGCTATAGTAATTCTTCGAGGTCTAATTCGCCTTTTCATCTTTAAGTCGGTTCCCCTCTTCTACTGTCATGCCGAAGCTTTCCTGTGCACAGCTTCGTGATCACCTTGTCCTTCGTCATAATCACCTTTCGTCTCGCTCAGGCTTCGTCCTAACCATGCTCTGTATGCTCATGATCTAAATCCGAAGATACCTGTTCACATATTTTACTTGGAAAACATTATCAGATCATGTTTTTGAGGACCTTCGGAAGCCGAAGGCCCCCAACAGGTACCTCGTTGCCGAGTCTGGCTGACTTTGGAGGCTCATCCCCTTCAACCAGGTTGGCGTTCTCTTGACTCCGAGACGGTTGGATTCAGGACAGACGACACCACTGAAGCGGCGGCCATGAAGACTCTGACAACTTTCTGTGGCTACCATCCCCTGGAGATGGTAATGCACCCCTTGGGACTCTTCCCTGCTGAGAAAAAGGATGACCCCATGTGGTGTAACCGTGTGAGCCATGTGAAAGATGTGTGGCCAATGTATCCTGACTTGGTTGGGAGGGTCACTGTTCAGTGCATGAGTGCGTTGTACCACCTTCAGGCCCTACAGAGCGACGCTATGGCACACCTTGCTAACCTCGCTCAAACCACCAATATCACCCTCGACAGCTGAAAAGACTTTGTGATCGACTTGTCCTCCGAGTTGGTAGAGAAGGATTTGCAGGTGGAAAGGCTGCGCCAGCGCATTACCACCTTGGAGCAGCAGGTGGAGATCCGAGACAATACTATTGATGTCTTGGAGAACCAGCTCCACGATGTGCAGCGGGAACTCGAAGAAGCAAATGACCACCTGGACATGCACCACTTGGAGATGGAAGCCAATGAGGCCGGAATCGAGGGAGAAGAGGCTCCCGAGGAGTTAGGACTAGCCCCTGGTGCCAACGGGACTACCTCTGCGATGCCCCCTTCACCCGCATCTAGTGTCGCTTCCATCGCTCAGGGTTGATCAGTCACTTTGACGCTTTAGGCGGATAGAAACCTACGCGAGCTTAGTTAATGGCAGATTTTGAACTAGGCTTACGGGTACTTTCCCCTAATTGATGTAACCCTTATGAACTTTTTGAAATCTATGGGATGTTTGTAACCCTGTTATCTTCATTTCGAACCTAATATTATGATTATGGCATTTTTCCTTCCATATGAGATAATAGCATGTCATTCGAAATTGTGAGTTGGGATAACAATAGCAACAATCTCTGTTTTTAGATGGCAGCTAGGCAGCGTCGCGGGCATAACGAGCAAGTTCCCCCACCACCTCCTCTAGCTCCCACAGTGCAGGAGCTGATGGCCCAGCAGAACGAGATTCTGCGACAGCTCTTGCAGCGCCAGCCCCACCCTCAGCAGTATGGTGGAGGCCAGCAGCAGCGACCTCCGGCAGCAGCAACCTACCAGGAGTTCCTGAGTACGCAGCCGCCCTTGTTCACCAAGGCAGAGGATCCGTTGGATGCCGACGTGTGTCTCCGCGTCTTTGAGTCCAAGTTTCCCCTCCTCACCGGAGACTGCCCCGATGAGACCAAGGCTCGCTTCGTCGCGCAGCAGCTTTGCGGCCCTGCTCAGACTTGGTGGGACCACTTCCGTGCTATGCTCCCTGCTGATCATGAAGTGTCTTGGGAGGAATTCAAGACTGCTTTCAGAGGGCACCACATCCCAGCCGGAATTCTCGATCGCAAGCTGAATGAGTTTCTAGCACTTAATCAAGGAACCCGCACGGTATTGCAGTACGCTTAGGCCTTCAACGACCTGTGCCAGTATGCACGTTACCATGCTGATTCTGTTGAGAAGAAGAGAGACCGCTTCCGCAGGGGTCTCAATACCAAGCTGCAGGAACGTCTCAACGCTGTCTTGGCCGATAGCTTCAATGAGTTGGTCAACATGGCCATCTCCCAGGAGGACTGTATTGTAGCTCAGCGGGCAGAGAAGAAGAGAAAAGCACCAATGGCAGCACCATCTGCTCAGGCCCAGAGGTTTAGGATTGTTTCTCACAATCAGAGCAGGGGATTTCAGCAGCAGGCAGGCAGATGGGTGACCAGGCCACCTCAGCAGCAGCAGCCAGCACCCACTCGTTTTCCAGCTCCCACTCCAAGGAACAATTAGCCTCCACAGCAGCAGCAGTTCCGCTAGGGCAATGGGAACAAGTGCTTCACTTGTGGCAATGTGGGCCACTATGCCAAGAATTGCCCAAGAAATCAGCAGAGGCAGATGCCAGCACCAAATCAAGACAAGGGAAGAAAGCAGAAGATACAAGTCAAGCAAGGGAAGCTCAACTTCACTACTCTGGAGGAAGTACCTGAGGGAGCCCCCATCATGACCGGTACCTTTTCAGTTCACAATCAACCTGCTTTAATTCTGTTTGATTCTAGTGCATCTCATAGTTTCATTAGCCAAAAGTTCAGTGCTAAATGTCAACTGCCGTTCTATCACTCAAAAGGGTCATTTATGATAGCCACACCTGGGGGTAAAATTGCAACTAATCAATTAAACCAAAGTGTGTCTATTCAACTGGGAAGCCACATTGTCAAAACCACCCTTCTTGTTTTGGGTTTGGAAAATGTGGACATTATTCTGGGAGCTAATTGGATGACCCTGTACCAAGTAGTGCTTGATGTAGCCAGCCGCATCGTGGAAATCAATTCCCCGTTCCGTGGGAGTTTCACCTTAATTCTGCCCAATTAAGATTCTACTCAGTCATGTGTTTTTTCTATGACGGAGTTACCTCTGAAGAAGATTCTAGTGGTCTGTGAGTATGCAGATGTCTTCTCTGATGAATTGCCAGGAATGACACCAGACCAAGATATCGAATTCGCCATCGAGTTGCAACCGGGAACGACACCTATTTCCAAGAGGCCTTACCGGATGCCACCCGCTGAGTTGGCAGAATTGAAGAAACAATTGCAAGAGTTGCTGGACAAAGGTTTTATTTGCCCAAGTACTTCACCTTGGGGATGTCCAGCCTTGTTTGTAAAGAAGAAAGATGAGAGCTTGAGGCTGTGTATAGATTACGACCCACTTAATGCAGTGACTATCAAGAACAAGTATCCTTTGCCTCGTATTGATGTTCTTTTTGATCAGCTAGTCGGAGCCAAAGTGTTTTCAAAGATAGACCTTCGCTCTGGCTACCATCAGATCAAGATACGAGCAAGTGATATTCCGAAGACAGCTTTCTCAACCAGATATGGGCTATATGAATTCTTGGTGATGTCTTTCGGGCCGACTAATGCACCAGCATACTTCATGTATCTAATGAATTCTGTTTTCATGCCCGAACTAGACAAATTCATAGTGGTTTTCATCAATGATATCTTGGTGTACTCAAAGAACGAAGAAGAACATGCCGGGCATTTGCATGTAGTGCTTCAACATCTGCGAGAGCACCACCTTTATGCCAAGTTGTCAAAATGTGATTTTTGGCTAAAGGAGATCAAATTATTGGGTTACACTATCTCTCAGGCAGGAATAGCTGTTGATCCTGATAAGGTGCAAGAGGTGATGAACTGGAAGCCACCAACAATTGTCCGTCAGATTCGGAGTTTTCTAGGATTAGCTAGTTATTACCGAAGATTCATTTCGGATTTCTCTCAAATTGCGAAGCCCATAACTGAGCTGTTGAAGAAAGAAGCCAAGTTTGTTTGGGATCACAAGTGCGAAGATGCCTTCCATGCATTGAGGCAATGAAAGGGAAATAGGGTCAAACCTTTTCTAATATAAATTTTGGTGGTTGAATTGCCCAACACAAACAATTGGACTAACTAGTTTGCTCTAGAAAATATTTTCTACAGGTGCCAAAGGTTCACAACAAACCAACACAAAGATAAAAGAAAGGGTTCAAAACAAAGGATCAAAGTATACCGAAGGCAGCCATGGTCTGGCGCACTGGACTGTCCGGTGCACCAGGGTGGATCAACTCGAACTGCTCAGCTTCGGGAATTTGGTGAAGCCGCTCCGCTATAATTCACCGGACTGTCCGGTGTAACACTGGACTGTCCGGTGTGCAAGCGGAGCAACGGCTACTTCGCGCCAATAGTCATCTACAAGGAACAGTAAAAGTGAACAGTGCGCGCCTTCGCGCAGAAGTCAGAGCAGGCGGCAGAAGGTGCACCGGACAGTGAACAGGACCTGTCCAGTGCACCACCGGACTGTCCAGTGGCCCCACATGTCAGAGCTCCAACGGTCGAACCCTAACGGTTGGGTGACGTGGCTGGCGCACCGGACAGTGTCCGGTGTGCCATACGACATACAGCCTCCCCAACGACCACTTTGGTGGTTGAGGCTATAAATAACCCCCAACCACCACACTTCAAGGTATCCAAGCATTCACTACACCTCATTCAATACAAGAGCAATACACAACACTCCAAGACACAAATCAAAGCCTCCGATCGAATCAAAGTCCCCAATTCAACTCTAGTTTTTAGGACTTTTGAGGAGATCGACTTGTGTTCTTTTGTAGCTCTTGTTGCTTGGTTGGCTTTCTTCTTTCTCTCATTGTTACTCTCAAAACCTTGTAAGCGAAGCAAGAGACACCAATTGTGTGGTGGTCCTTGCGGGGTCTAAGTGACCCGGGAAATCAAGGAAGGAAGCTCACTCGGTCTAAGTGACCGTTTGAGAAAGGGAAAGGGTTGAAAGAGACCCGGTCTTTGTGACCACCTCAACAGGGAGTAGGTTTGCAAGAACCGAACCTCGGTAAAACAAATCACCGCGTCTCACTCTTCATTTGCTTGTGATTTGTTTTCGCCCTCTCTTTCGGACTCGATTATATTCCTAACGCTAACCCCGGCTTGTAGTTGTGCTTAAGTTTATAATATTCAGATTCCGCCTATTCACCCCCCTCTAGGTGACTTTCAATTGGTATCGGAGCCCGGTGCTTCATTAGAGCCTAACCACTCAAAGTGATGTTGGGAGATCACACCAAGGAGATGGTGACCGGCGAGAAGCCCGCTACAAGCCTCGGGAAGGCTCCATCAAGGGAGTCCAGCTCCAAAGGAAAGGGAGAGTCAACCTCCTACAACAAATCGCATCGGAGTGGCAACAAGAAGAAGAAGATGAAGAAGGTGGTCTACTACGAGACCGATTCTTCGTCGCCATCCACCTCCGGCTCCGACGCGCCATCCGTAACTTCTAAGCGCCATGAGCGCAAGAAGTTTAGTAAGATCCCCCTACGCTATCCTCGCATTCCTAAACATACTCCTTTACTTTCCGTCCCATTAGGCAAACCACCGGTTTTTGAAGGTGAAGATTATTCTATGTGGGGTGCTAAAATGAAAGGTCATCTAACTTCACTCCACAAAAGCATATGGGATATTGTTGAGTACGGAGTGCAGGTACCATAGGTGGGGGATAAAGACTATGACTCGGATGAGGCCGACCAAATCCGGCACCTTAACTCCCAAGCAACAACTATACTTCTCTCTTCTTTAAGTCGAGAGGAGTATAACAAAGTACATGGGTTGGAGTCCGACAAGGAGATTTGGGACGTGCTCAAGACCGCGCACGAAGGAGATGAGGTGACAAGAATCACCAAGAGGGAAATGATCGAGGGGGAGCTCGGTCGTTTTATGCTCAACCAAGGAGAAGACCCGCAAGCCATGTATAACCGGCTAAAGACCTTGGTTAATCAAGTGCGCAACCTTGAGAGCACCAAGTGGGATGACCATGAGATGGTCAAGGTTATTCTTAGATCACTCATATTTCTTAACCCTACTCAAGTTCAATTAATTTGTGGTGATCCAAGATATAAACTAATTTCTCCTGAGGAAGTAATAGGAAAATTTGTGAGCCTTGAATTGATGATCAAAGGCTCCAAGAAGATCATCGAGCAAGGCACTTCCTCCTCCGTACCCGAAGCACAACCCGTTGCATTCAAGGCAACGGAGGAGAAGAAAGAAGACTCTACACCGAGTAGGGTCCCCATCGACGCCTCCAAGCTCGACAATGAGGAGATGGCGCTCATCATCAAGAGCTTCCGCCAAATCCTCAAACAAAGGAGGGGGAAGACTACAAGCCCCACTCCAAAAAAGTATGCTACAAATGTGGTAAGCCTGGTGATTTTATCGCTAAATGTCCATTGTCTAGTGATAGTGACAGGGATAACGACCAGAGAGGGAAGAAGAAGGAGAAGAAGAGGTATTACAAGAAGAAGGGCGGCGATGCCCATGTTTGCCAGGAGTGGGACTCCGACAAGAGCTCCACCGACTCCTCCGACGACGAGGACGCTGCCAACATCGCCATCAACAAAGGACTTCTTTTCCCCAAAGTCAGCCACAAATGCCTCATGGCAAAGGACGGCAAGAAGAAGAAGGTAAAATCAAGATCCTCCACTAAGTATGCAACCTCTAGTGATGAGGATAATTCTAGTGATGATGAGGATAACTTGCTTACTCTTTTTGCCAATCTTAACATGCAACAAAAAGAGAAATTAAATGAATTAATTAGTGCCATTCATGAGAAGGATGAACTCTTGGATAGCCAAGAGAACTTCCTTATCAAAGAAAACAAAAAGCATGTTAAGACTAAAAATGCTTATGCTCAGGAGGTAGAGAAAAATGATAAATTAACTAGTGAGCTAAGTAGTTGCCATGACACTATCTCCAACCTTAGAATTGAGAATGCTAATTTGATTGTTAAGGTTGAGAAGTCAAATATTTGTGATGATTCAATTGTCAATCTTAGAAATGATAATGCTAGTTTAATTGCTAAGATTGATCAATTGAATGACTCTCTTGCTAGCCTTAGGAATGAGAATGAAAAATTAATTGCTAAGGCTAAAGACTTAGATGTTTGCATTGCTTCTATTTCCAATCTTAGAGATGAGAATGCTATTTTACATGCTAAGATTGTTGAATTAAATGATTGCAAACCCTCTACATCTAGCGTTGATCATATTTCTATTTGTACTAGATGTAGAGATATTAACATTGATGCTATTCATGATCACCTTGCTATGATTAAACAACAAAATGATCATATAGCTAAATTAGATGCTAAAATTGCCGAGCATGAACTGGAAAATGAGAAATTTAAATTTGCTCGTAGTATGCTTTATAGTGGGAGACGCCCTGGCATTAAGGATGGCATTGGCTTCCAACAGGGAGACGATGTCAAGCTTAATGCCCCTCCTAAGATTGTCTAATTTTGTTAAGGGCAAGGCTCCTATGCCTCAGGATAACGAGGGTTATATTTTGTATCCTGCTGGTTATCCTAGGGATAAGATTAGGAGAATTCATGCTAAGAAGACTCATTCTGTTTCTCACCATGCTTTTATTTATAAGAATGAGGCTTCTAGCTCTAGGCGTTCGATACATGTTAAAATGCCTAAGAAGAAAACTCCTACTGCATCAAATGATCATAATGTTTCATTCAAAACTTTTGATGCTTCTTATGTGCTAACTAACAAATCAGGCAAGGTAGTTGCCAAATATGTTGGGGGCAAACACAAGGGCTCCAAGACTTGTGATTGGGTACCCAAGGTGCTTGTTTCTAATGTAAAAGGACCCAAGACCGTTTGGGTACCTAAAAACAAGGCCTAAATTTGTTTTGTAGGTTTATGCATCCGGGGGCTCAAGTTGGATCATCGATAGCGGGTGCACAAACCATATGACCGGGGAGAAAAGGATGTTCTCCTCCTATGAGAAAAACCAAGATCCCCAACGAGCTACCACATTCGGGGATGGAAATCAAGGTTTGGTAAAGGATTGGGTAAAATTGCTATATCACCTGACCATTCTATTTCCAATGTTTTTCTTGTAGATTCATTAGATTACAACTTGCTTTCTATTTCTCAATTATACAAAATGGGTTACAACTGTCTTTTTACGGATGTAGGTGTTACTGTCTTTAGATGAAGTGATGATTCAATAGCTTTTAAGGGAGTGTTAGAGGGTCAGCTATACTTAGTTGATTTCAATAGAGCTGAACTCGACACTTGCTTAATTGCTAAGACTAACATGGGTTGGCTCTGGCATCGCCGACTAGCTCACGTTGGGATGAAGAATCTTCATAAGCTTCTCAAGGGAGAACACATTTTGGGACTAACGAATGTTCACTTTGAGAAAGACAGGATTTGTAGCGCATGCCAAGCAAGGAAGCAAGTTGGTGTTCATCATCCACACAAGAACATCATGACGACTGACAGGCCACTTGAACTACTCCACATGGACCTATTCGGCCTGATAGCTTACATAAGCATCGGCAGGAGTAAGTACTGTCTAGTTATTGTGGATGATTATTCTCGCTTCACTTGGGTATTCTTTTTGCAGGAAAAATCTCAGACCTAAGAGACTTTGAAAGGATTCTTGAGACGGGCTCAAAATGAGTTCGGCTTGAGGATCAAGAAGATAAGAAGAGACAACGAGACGGAGTTCAAGAACTCTCAAATTGATGGCTTTCTTGAGAAGGAGGGCATCAAGCATGAGTTCTCTTCTCCCTACACGCCATAGCAAAATGGTGTAATGGAGAGGAAGAATAGAACTCTATTGGACATGGCAAGGACCATGCTTGATGAGTACAAGATTTCAGATTGGTTTTGGGCCGAGGCGGTCAACACCGCTTGCTACGCCATCAACCGGTTATATCTTCACCGAATCCTCAAGAAGACATCATATGAACTCCTCACCGGTAAAAAGCCCAATGTTTCATATTTTAGAGTCTTTGGTAGCAAATGCTTTATTCTTGTTAAAAGAGGTAGAAAATCTAAATTTGCTCCTAAGGCTGTAGAAGGTTTTTTACTTGGTTATGATTCAAACACAAGGGCATATAGAGTCTTTAACAAGTCCACTGGACTAGTTGAAGTTTCTTGTGACATTGTGTTTGATGAGACTAACGGCTCTGAAGTAGAGCAAGTTGATCTTGATGAGCTAGATGATGAAGAGGCTCCGTGCGTCGCGCTAAGGAACATGTCCGTTGGGGATGTGTGTCCTAAGGAATCCGAAGAGCCTCCACAAGCACAAGATCAACCATCTTCCTCCATGCAAGCATATCCACCAACTCAAGATGAGGATGAGGCTCAAGATGATGAAGGAGAAGATCAAGAAGATGTGCCACCTCAAGAGGAGGACATTGATTAAGGGGGAGATGCCAATGATCAAGACAAGGAAGATGAACAAGATCAAAGGCCGCCACACCCAAGAGTTCACCAAGCAATCCAACGAGATCACCCCGTGAACACCATCCTCGGCGATATTCATAAGGGGGTAACCACTCGATCTCGTATTGCCCATTTTTATGAACATTACTCTTTTGTCTCCTCTATTGAGCCACACAGGGTAGCGGATGCACTTAAAGATTTGGATTGGGTGTTGGCGATGCAAGAGGAGCTCAACAACTTCACGAGAAATGACGTATGGCATTTAGTTCCACGTCCTAACCAAAATGTTGTAGGAACCAAGTGGGTCTTCCGCAACAAACAAGATGAGCATGGTGTGGTGACTAGGAACAAGGCATGACTTGTGGCCAAAGGGTATTCACAAGTGGAAGGTTTGGATTTTGGTGAAACCTATGCACCCGTAGCTAGGCTTGAGTCAATTCGTATATTACTTGCCTATGCTACTTACCATGGCTTTAAGTTATATCAAATGGACGTGAAGAGTGCCTTCCACAATGGACCAATCAAGGAAGAGGTCTATGTTGAGCAACCTCCCGGCTTTGAAGATAATGAGTATCCTAACCATGTCTACAAACTCTCTAAGGCGCTTTATGGGCTCAAGCAAGCCCCGAGAGCATGGTATGAATGCCTAAGAGATTTTCTTATCACTAATGGATTCAAAGTCGACAAAGCCGATCCTACTCTATTCACTAAAACCATTGAAAATGATTTGTTTGTATGCCAAATTTATGTTGATGATATCATATTTGGATCTACTAACAAATCTATTTATGAAGAGTTTAGTAGGATCATGATTCAAAAATTCGAGATGTCTATGATGGGGGAGTTGAAGTAGTTTCTAGGATTCCAAGTCAAGCAACTCCAAGAAGGAACCTTCATCAGCCAAACAAAGTACATTCAAGATATACTCACCAAGTTTGGAATGAAGGAAGCCAAGCCCATCAAGACACCCATGGGAACCAATGGGCATCTCGACCTCGACACGGGAGGTAAATCCGTAGATCAAAAGGTATACCGGTCGATGATAGGATCTTTACTCTATCTTTGTGCATCTCGACCGGTCATTATGCTTTCTGTATGCATGTGTGCAAGGTTCCAAGCCGACCCTAAGGAAGTTCACCTTAGGGCCGTAAAGCGAATCTTGAGATATCTAGTTCATACACCTAAGTTTGGTCTTTGGTACCCCAAGGGATCCTCTTTTGATTTATTAGGATATTCCGATGCTGATTGGGCAGGGTGTAAGATTGATAGGAAGAGCACATCAGGGACTTGTCAATTTCTGGGGAGATCCCTGGTGTCTTGGGCTTCTAAGAAACAAAACTCAGTAGCTCTTTCTACCACCGAAGCCAAGTACATTGCCGCAGGTCATTGTTGCACGCAATTGCTTTGGATGAGGCAAACCCTTAGGGACTATGGCTACAAATTTAGCAAAGTCCCTCTCCTATGTGATAATGAGAGTGCAATCCGCATGGCGGATAATCCCGTTGAACACAGCCGCACTAAGCACATAGCCATTCGGTATCACTTTTTGAGAGTTCACCAACAAAGGGGGGATATCGAGATAGCCTATATAAACACCAAAGATCAATTGGCCGATATCTTTACCAAGCCCTTAGATGAGAAAACCTTTACCAAACTTAGGAATGAGCTAAATATTCTTGATTCTAGGAATTTTGATTGATTCTTTGCACACATAGCTCATTTATATACCTTTGATCATATCTCTTTTATGTCTATGACTAATGTGTTTTCAAGTGTATTATTATGCTTAGTCATAGAATTGAAAGGGAAATGGAGTATTCGGCAAAGAAGGCGCTTCCACTCAACTCCATCGATATTTGCCGGTATTCCGCATTGCTCTCCACTTTGGTATAATCTTCACTCATACTCATTTATTTGCCATTGAGGAGAAAGTAAAAGGGCTTATATGTCACTCACAAGTATTCGTTTTTGGCGATTCATGCCAAAGGGGGAGAAAGTATGAGCCCAAAGCAAAAGGACCACACCACCACCGAATTTTAAAAATGAAGTTGTTCAAATTGATATCTTATTGTGTTCAAAAGGGGGAGAAAGTAGTATCTTCAAAACATGCAAAACCCTCTTGAACACTAAGAGGAGAATTTTATTTAGGGGGAGTTTTGTTTAAGTCAAAGGAAAAGCATTTGAAACAGGGGGAGAAAATTTCAATTCTTGAAAATGCTTCTCTCAATTTTATTCATGTACCTTTGACTATTTGCAAAAGTTTTTGAAAATGAATTTTACAAAGATTTGCAAAAACAAAACAAGTGGTGCAAGCGTGGTCCAAAATTTTAAATAAGAAGAAAACCATCCATGCACATCTATTGAAATAAGTATATTGGTTTCAATTCCAAGCAACCTTTGCACTTACATTATGCAAACTAGTTCAATTCTGCACTTTTATATTTGCTTTGGTTTGTGTTGGCATCAATCACCAAAAAGGGGGAGATTGAAAGGGAAATTGGGTCAAGCTTTTTCCAATATGAATTTTGGTGGTTGAATTGCCCAACACAAACAATTGGACTAACTAGTTTGCTCTAAAAAATATGTTCTACAGGTGCCAAAAGTTCACAACAAACCAACACAAAGATAAAAGAAAGGGTTCAAAACAAAAGAGCAAAGTATACCGAAGGCAGCCCTAGTCTAGCGCACCGGACTGTCCGGTGTGCCACCGGACTGTGTCCGGTGCACCACTGGACAGTGTCCGGTGCACCAGGGTGGATCAACTCGAACTGCTCAGCTTCAGGAATTTGGTGAAGCCGCTCCGCTATAATTCACCGGACTATCCGGTGTGCAAGCAGAGCAACAGCTACTTCGCGCCAATGGTCGTCTGCAAGGAACAGTAAAAGTGAACAGTGCTCGCCTTCGCACGCAGAAGTCAGAGCAGGCGGCAGAAGGCGCACCGGACAGTGAACAGGACCTGTCCGGTGCACCATCGGACTGTCCGGTGGCCCCACATGTCAGAGCTCCAACGGTCGAACCCTAACGGTTGGATGATGTGGCTGGCGCACCGGACTGTCCGGTGCGCCATACGACAGACAGCCTCCCCAACGGCCACTTTGGTGGTTGAGGCTATAAATAACCCCCAACCACCACACTTCAAGGCATCCAAGGATTCACTACACCTCATTCAATACAAGAGCAATACACAACACTCCAAGACACAAATCAAAGCCTCCGATCAAATCAAAGTCCCCGATTCAACTCTAGTTTTTAGGACTTGTGAGGAGATCGACTTGTGATCTTTTGTTGCTCTTGTTGCTTGGTTGGCTTTCTTCTTTCTCTCATTCTTACTCTCAAAACCTTATAAGCGAAGCAAGAGACACCAATTGTGTGGTGGTCCTTGCGGGATCTAATCACTCGGTCTAAGTGACCGTTTGAGAGAGGGAAAGGGTTGAAAGAGACCCGGTCTTTGTGACCACCTCAACGGGGAGTAGGTTTGCAAGAACCGAACCTTGGTAAAACAAATCACTGCGTCTCACTCTTCATTTGCTTGTGATTTGTTTTTTCCCTCTCTTTCGGACTCGATTATATTTCTAACGCTAACCCCGGCTTGTAGTTGTGCTTAAGTTTATAATTTTCAGATTCCGCCTATTCACCCCCCCTCTAGGCAACTTTCAGGCAACATCTGACCACAACACCGGTGTTAGCGCAACCCGACAGCAGGAAGCCACTGGACTAGGTTGTGTCTTGATGCAAGACAACCGAGTCATTGCTTATGCCTCAAGAGCACTCAGGCCTCATGAGCAGAATTATCCCACTCATGACCTAGAGTTGGCAGCGGTGCTTCATGCATTAAAAATGTGAAGGCACTATTTGTTGGGAACCCACTGCAACATCTTCACTGATCATAAGAGCCTTAAGTATATCTTTACTCAGGCTGATCTCAACATGAGACAGAGAAGATGGCTAGAGCTGATCAAGGTCTATGACCTGGAGGTACATTATCACCCAGGAAAGGCCAATGTGGTAGCAGATGCCTTGAGTCAGAAGTTGCAATGCAACTGTGTTGTGATGGATTCTCGTATTAACACCTTGTGCGATGAGTTGAGCAAGATGCAGATTGAAGTGATTCCTTCTGGTGATTCGTCTCACCTTTTCGTTGAGCCAGCTTTGCATGACTAGATCATCATGGCCCAGCTCAGTGACAAGGGAGTGCAAATTATTAAGGAGAATCTCCATCAGAAGACCGAGAAGTATAAATGTTTCCGCCAAGATGGAAATGGTATATTGTGGTTTGAGAGCAGATTGGTGGTTCCTAGAAACAAGGATCTCAAGAAGAAAATCTTGGACGAGGCCCATCTCTCCAAATTCTCTATACATCCAGGAAGCACCAAAATGTACCATGATCTGAAGCCCTTGTATTGGTGGACCAGAATGAAGAGGGAGATAGCCCAATATGTATCAGAATGTGACACCTGTCAGAGGATAAAGGCTAGCCACTTGAAATCAACTGGAACCTTGCAACCCCTGTCTATACCTTCGTGGAAATGGGATGACATCAGCATGGATTTCATTGTGGGTCTGCCCAACACCTCTCGTCATCATGATTCGATTTGGGTTATTGTGGACCGACTGACGAAAGTGGCACATTTTCTCCCTGTGCACACCATTGATAAGGCTCAAAAGTATGCAAAATTGTACATTGACCGGATCGTGTGTTGGCACGGATTTCCTCGGACCATTGTTTCTGACCGAGGAGCCCAATTTGTTGCCAGATTTTGGGAACAGCTGCAGGAGTCTTTGGGAACCATGCTAATCAGGAGTTCAGCTTACCACCCACAGACTGATGGTCAGACCGAGAGGGTGAATCAAATTCTTGAAGATATGCTGAGAGCTTGTGCAATTGATTGTGGCAAGAACTGGGATAAGCACCTCTCCTTGGCAGAGTTTGCTTATAACAACAGTTATCAATCCAGCCTAAAGATGGCACCCTTCGAAGCTCTCTATGGAAGAAGGTGTAGAACACCACATAATTGGTCTCAGCCTAGAGAAAGAGAAGTTTTCGGACCTGACTTAGTGACTGAAGCCGAAAGGAAGGTCAAACTAATCAGGAAGAATCTAGAAGCTGCTCAGGCCAGGCAGAAGAGTTACCATGATAAGAGAAGGAAACCTCTCTAGTTCGAGGTGGGAGAATTCGTGTATTTGAAAGTATCACCCACCAAGGGAGTGCAGAGGTTTGGAATCAAAGGCAAGTTAGCCTCTCGTTACATCGGACCTTATGAGATCATAGAAGCATGTGGACCTGTGGCATACAAGTTGAAGTTACCTCCAAAAATGTCTGCCATCCACAATGTGTTCCATGTATCTCAGCTGAAGAAGTGTGTTCGATTGCCGACCGAGATCATAGCCGAACCAGAATTGGAGATAGAGCCAGATCTATCATACCAAGAGTACCCTTCCAAGATTCTGGATTGCAAGGAAAGATCAACTCGGGCTAAATCGATCAAGATGTATAAGATCCAATGGAGTAATCACTCAGAGGAAGAGGCTACTTGGGAGACTAAGGAATTCTTGCTATCCAACTTCCCCGATTGCCTACCTAAGGAAATTGGTACGTAATCATGCCCAACCCCTCCTCCTGCACTTCGAATCTAAATTTCAGAAATATGATCTTAAATCAGAATGAAGTAATTATGAAACAAAATTTAAAAGGACTTCCGTCTGAAGTTGCAAAGATAATGACATTCGAAGAGCAGTTTGCCCTAATAAGTAGAGCACCCACTTCCTGTAAGTCTCACCCTTCGCTTCACCCCGGTAGGACTCTGACCCAAATCTCGGGGCGAGATTCCTTTAAGGGGGGAAGGCTATGACACCCCAAGTGTCACCTAGGGTCTCTCTCAGTGCCAACCCAAGAATCAACATTTCATGTGAGCCAATTTGAGCATGAAGCATCAAATTAACTTAAGAATAAAAGATCTACTAAGTGTATATCCAAAAAATCATGTTCCAAACAAATAAAATTTTCAAAAAGGGAAAAATGTTGAAACCCTAACACCAACCCTAATCAAGCCATCTAAGTAGAGATAAAGAAAAGGGGTAAAAGACCATGAAAAAAATAAAATCATGGCTTAGGCCAATTATAAACATTGAAATATACTAAATAAGCTACAATAAAGATTATGGAAGCTTGGCCAAAATAGTTTAATAAAAACTCTAAACAAGCTTTTCAAGTGAGGGTTTAATAGGGATTTCTGAAATTCAGATTTCTGAATTTCAGCCCTTGACCCAAAGACCGAGCGTGTTCACCTTGATCCCTAGCTCAAATCCTAATGACCCCATTGACAAAAATGTGCCTAACTAACCCCTCAACCTCATACTAGAAGATGGCATCGGGACACGTGCCCTGGACACGTCAAACCTGGGATCTTCTCTTTGTGCGCGGTAGTGAGACAAACCCGATTTCTCCCCACTCTATCTCTTGATCCAGTCAGCAAAACCTGCAAGCCTCCACACACAAAAGAGAAAGGAATGTTAGGGGAAGAGATCTCTCAATGGGATCATGGCCATAATCTCAAAGATTTGGAGCCAATCCGCACTTGAACTCGACCTCTCTCTGCGCTGCCTCGTGCTCGACGCCGTGCCAGGCGCCAGAGCGCGCACTGGCGTTCGCCCGCGCACGCCCCGAGCACTTGTCAGAGCCTCTCCCTCGGTCATGCCTGCCTGCGCCTATAAAGCCTCCCCGGGCACGCCTCACCTCACCCCGTGCTCACCTTCGCCGGCCAGACGCCCCTCGTTAGCTCTAGCGAGCTCTCTTCCGCCCGCCATTGCCACCCGAGCCTCGGCCATCGTGGCCAGCCCACTCCGGTCATTTCCAAGCCACGCCAGCCGTTCGGTTAGCTTTGTCAATAGCTCGTGAAGCTCCCCAAGCTCTCGGACCCGGCAACACTTCATCGGAGAACCAAGATCGTCCTCGCTGGACTTCGGCCGCCCGCCTGTGCGCGTGGACCGAGCAATCTGGTGAGTCGTCCTTCAATTCCTCACACACACACCTTCCTTGATCCCTGGTGAAGCTCACTGACCCACTTGATTGACCAATCGTGCCCTGGTTAGGCCGGACTCCTCGCAGCCGACGAGCTCCCCCGCCTGCGCTCGTGGACCGGCCAACTCCGACCATCCCCGACGGCGACCCGCACATCGCCGTGACCCTCAGGACCTCCCCTATACCCTCGACCACCTCACCGGAGCAGTCTCGCCATCGGTAAGCCCCTCCGCCCTTTCCTCCGCTGCGAGAACTGTTTAATTAGGGGAAGGACCTCGGGTTAGGTTTAGTGGAACCCCAGGGGGTTTTCTGAACTGTGGCACATTTGAATAGTAATCCAAGGACTAGTCTGTAAGGAAATTTGAAAACACCCGCCAGGTACCTCGATGCAAAGTCGTTTCCCATTAAATCTTTTCTGTTTAATCTTTTTAATAAACAGAGAACTTAGGAAATTCATAACTTGAGAAATATTTAACCAAAATTTGTCAAACCAATTTTGCTAGATTCTAAATATTATGAACTACAAACTAAAAGTACTGAACTCCATGCTTTCTGTTTTAAATTATAGAGTTTGAAATTAATAACAGAAACTGACCAAACCTTATTAAATTAAAGAAAATTAGTTATGCTTCTGTGCTGAACCTAAGAAAATTTGTAGATGTTCAAACCCCATTTTAACACTATTTAAAAATAGTGAGAACCCCAACATTGAAAAATTAAGTAGGGATATCTATTAAAAGCCATTTTTGCCCCAAACTTAGGAAAATCAGAAAGACATTAGGAAATAATGAACAGTGAGTGCAATTATTTTTCCTAGCCTACTTAAGTAACAGAGAACCTAGGAAAAATAAAGGGACCTCTAGTCTAGAGCAGAACCAAAGTGAAATGTTTTATTAGGCATTAACCAAACCAGAAAAATAACTATTAGAATTATAAAAACAATTTCAAAATTAATTATAAAAAATCCAGTGGACTTGTAACCACTAGAACTCCACTATAAAAATGATAAACACCCCAGCCTATCATTTTAGGTAGGGTAAACAAATAGAACTTGATAATGGGTCATATTTCAATTAAATCATGAGCAACCCAAAAATGGTGCAATAATGGGCAAATAAAATTTTGCTAGATCAATAATGAGATAGGCCACCAGAGAAAAATGCAAAACCCAATTGGAAGCTGCAAAATAATACACATTGCCATACTTCATGAAAAAGGCCATTTAATCCAAATAAATTCCTACCACCCTTCCCTTAAGCAAAAAGATGTGAAACTTCAGAATGATTGCTCTTGCACAAAGAAGAAGCTAGGAAAAATCAGAAATCTGTTGTTTGATGTTTTTCAAATATAGTGGTAGTAGAAAGCACCCCTTTGACTAGAAACTTTAGAAAACCATAGTAAAATGACTAAAGGATATTAGTGGCTAAAAGTTTGTACAAAGTCATGTCATAACATCTAAATGCCAACAAAAATAAATCTTAGAGAATAACCTATTGATAAATGGTAGTTGTAGTTCAAAACACTCCTTCTGCCCTAATATTTGATAATTTTATCTAGAGAGAACTATTCACTCTTTAAGCCCCAAATTTTAGGACAAAGCATTATACACCAGTAAGAAGCCACTGTAATTTTTACAGAATTTTTGGAAATTTATTAAGACAACTTGTAGTTCAAACCCATTTTAAAAACATAAAAGAAATAGAGGGAAAGAAATAAAAAATAAGCCTCGCCCCAATAAAGTTCAACTAGAAATCTTGACAAATTCTCACTAGAGCTTTAAAAAGAATTCAGTGGAACACCAAAATGGACTTACCACTTAGTTTAACTGCGTGTGATCTAAATTGCTAAGTACACCACCAAAAAAATCTTTAGTAGCAAGATTAAACTCTATCTGATTTAAGTGGATCATTCACCATCAAAGTTTGATTGTTTAAGCACATATCATATCATGCATGTATCTTACTCATTGCATTCATTAGATTGTAATCTCGCTGACGGAGAGTACGTGCTCATCCCCGAGCAAGGAACTGTCCTAGAGGAAGACCAGGAGCAAGCTCCCAAGGTTGCCATCGAAGATCTCCACGCAGCCCCAGCTATTGAAGGCAAGCCTCGGTTTTATGCATAATCGTATTTATATATGCTACTTTACTACACTTAATGCTTGTAGGATTGTATTGTGAACTTAAGTGTAGGAGTTGCTTGAAACCTCTAGTTGCATGAACTTAGGATTCCTTTTTGAGATGGATACTAGTATGCTAAGTCGAGTAGCTGCTTTGCTAATTAGGATCTCGGTAGAAGTCGAGTGATTTTTCTAGCACTCGCACGAGGTCAGGAATTGATTGTATTCATCTTAATAACGGGATATATGTTAGTCTATGGACTTGGATCCAGGGAGGATGCCTTGTCCATGAGACGGGAACAAGGAATTAAGGATTAATATGTGGATACCTGAGAAGCTTTTGAACGTACTAAACACATGTCGGGAAATATGGTAACCGGTAAACCTAGTACCTGAGTGAAGCCGGACGCGGACTTTATCCCTCACACGACCTGAGATTGGGTCTCCCATGCTAGCTATGGTGGGTACAAGTGCGGTCAATGCATGGCGGCAGCCAGGGTCAGTGGAGCATTGTATGCCAAGGCGGTGAGGCCTAGACGCGAACGGGGAATCGATGGGGACGGTTGACATGTGTGGGGACGGAGTGCCCTGACATGTCGTGTGTTTAGGTTTGCCTTGCAAGGTTAAAACTTGATTCGAATCGTCTACTTCTCGCAGCTAATGAGACTGCTTGACCTCTTGTACTACATTGAGTAAGAAGTGAAATGAGGTTACATGAGATAATTTGTTGATTGTACTAAATGCTTGCTACCATGTATGCTTAGAAGGAGCAACTTAGCTAAGATAATGATGCTAGAATTTGAAAAGCTAAAAATTGATTTTAGAAATAGCTAGTGCTTTTGGCAAACCAAACCCCTCAGCCAAACAGCTGCATGGTCTAGAGGTAGAGGAGTAGTTTTCTCACACCGGATAAGTCTAGCTGAGTATTAGTATACTCAGCCTTGCTTGTGGCATAATTTTTGCAAGTACGCTTCAAGATGTGGTTGATGGTGTGACTTGGCCTACCACCCTGCCACCGGGTTGGACGGTCGAGTGGGATGCTGCTCCGGCAGAAGAGGAGCACGAGGAGTAGTGGGCTAGGCCTTGCTCATTTCTTCGCTATCGACGACATCGATTATCCGCTGCATCTTATTTTATGAACTCTTACCAGCAACTTGAAAAACTCCGATTTATGTAATAATTCAGTACTTTAATATGAGGTTTCCTGTTTTGTTGTATTTCTTCTGTGACTCACCTACGAGTGAGTATGTGGTATTTGATCCTGGTTAATTGGCTCTATCAGACTAGATCTGAGGGACTGACGAGTTATTCCGATTTAAGTGTGTTGCAGCCCTTGAGGCGTGACTTAGGCACTTAAGCTGGAATAATTCGGGCGGTTCTGCCACAAGCTTCCAATAGTCAGTAATCTCTACTCATATATCATGGTCAATGCAGATGATTTATTAACTCATTAGGTGCTGAATAACTGACTGAATTGTGTACAAAGTTGCAGAGACCTAGGCACTATGTATCTTCGTTATTGCTAGGATACATAGTATGCAAGGTTTAACTCAATCTTATTCCCTCCCTTTTGTAGTTAAGGGCCTTGTACTGCGAACTCTGGACAAAGTTTCATGCTGCTACAAAGGTGTGGTTCACTGACTTCAAAGAGAATAAGCTAACTGTTTCCAACTTTGTAGTCACACTTTTTACTTTTCTAGGCTTTACACCTAGCCTCAAAGGCAGAGGTGCGGACACATATTTAATATTGTCCATGTTTTGTTCAGGTTTATAGCGCACTTGGGCATGGCTTATGCCATCACATTTTTTGCCTGTTATCTACTATTGAAGGAGTATGAAAGTATTTCTAACATGAGGCTGCACTTTCTAGCTTCAGAGAAACACCAACTAGACCAGTTCACCGTTGTCCTTTTGCTACTATGTTCCTATTTATTATAGCAGGTTTGGATCCATATGTTTACTTTATTTGAATTGATGGGATAGAGCAGTATGGAATGATTTTTGCATCATTTGTTAAGTGAACAGGTATGTGTTGTGCTTAATGATTTGGTGTAAATTGATTTCTTCCTAATCCTAGCTGCACTAAAATATGTTGCTTTGGAGTGTGGCCATGCGTGCGATTTAATTGCTCGGTTGCCCTTTTAATTTATGTTTTCCAATTTATGACATGCTAAGTTAAATCATGTGACTTGTTCGGACTTACATGTTTTTAATAAATGCGTCAAGTAAATATTATTGGTTTTTGCACCTCATGCACTGACATATTATGTTCTTGAAAAATAAGATTAATGGGAGTAGAAGTTATAATTAGAAGTTAGAACCATTGGTTGGGTCACTTCGGGCTTGTGTGTTTTACATTCTATCTTTGAAATCTTGTAGAAGAGGAAAAAATGGTCAGTGAGCATCCATATCTACTATATTAAAATATGACACAGCTATTACCATTCCACTATATTCAAATTTCTAAGCTTCTATTTGATCAGTGAGCACAGATATCTAATATATCGCCATGCTTCTTCGATTTAAGCACTTTTTTTACTGAAACTTGACCTGCTCCCGTTTGTTTCATATAGTGCTCTGCATACCTGGTGAGTGTTTAATTAATCTCAGTGCTGATTTGTTAGTTGTCTTTGAGAGGTATATATGGTTGGATCTGTGTTTTTTGTGTTAGAATAGATAAAAGTGCTGGTATATCATGGCTATAAGAACGATAGTTTTATTTAGTGGAATTCGAACAAATTGGTTGGATCTTTTACTGCTTGATCAGATGCAGATGAATATGTGGGTTTTTTAATCAATAGCAAAAAATTTCTTACTGTTTGATCATATGAATATGTGGGTATTACAACTAAAAGGAGAAAAAGCTCACCCGAGTTGTTACTTGGCTGCCTTTTTAAATTAATGTGGAGAACTAAACAATGATATTGATGACATGTTGGCACTGAAATCTTACCTATGTTTATCTCTTCTAGGGAGTTGCCGAGCTTTCTCAACAATAGCGATCGTGGAAGGCGTCAACCAGATTGTGGATGTTGAAACTATTCTATCTACTTTTGGATCTAAGTTACAGGATATTTAAACATTTTTAATGTTTGATACCTAGATGCTTTATGCTTTAGTTATATGTGGATGCTAGAAAAAGTTGTGTACACATGTTTTTAACAAATTGTACGCACGATTTGGATTGCATTCAATTGAATGATTGTTTTATTAACTGATGGTGAATTAAATATGTTATAAACAATTTCTATGTTGTTTGATTCTATAACAAATATATGTGTCACACGAAAATATTTGTCATAATTTGTTTGACATGTGAGCTGCCACGTGACGAATTTAATCGTCATAATTTTTTTGCCATGTCAGCTGTCATGTCAGCCTATTTATCACGAACATATTCGTCTGCCACGTGGCAATAGTCTAATGCTACACTCTATGACATTTCAGGACCTTGTTTATGACAATTTATAGCGTCACAAATTTTATGACGAATATATTTTCCGTCACTATATTTATGACGTTTTTTTCGTCACAAAAGGTCTTTTAACACGCACCTTCTGTGACGATGACCTTTTCGTCACAGAGTCGTCACCACTTGAAAGACTATGACAAAAATACCCCGATTTGTGACGTAATGAGAATGTCATAGAAGGTCATATATGTTGTAGTGATAGGCACAGGACGCAGCACGGGTGAAATTACATCCATACCCTTGAACGTTTATTTACAAGCAATTAAAGCTAATAAGGTATATTTAGTCTTTTCCTTCTTTGCTTGGTCTGAGCCGAAGCTACTGAGCTTTGGCATTTTGCAACATTGCTTGTACGCAAGGTCTTCATCTTGAGAAGCTAAACCGAGGTTGATGATAGCTTCGGCGGGCCTTTGTATTATTTTGCCGAAAAAACATTGCTTCGATGGAGAAGAAGACCCTAACAGCAGACCCTTTGCTGTGATAGATCGTTTTTTCGTAACGAGCTCGATCCGCGAAAAAACACAAGGTGATAGATCCGCGAAAAAACCGAGAAGAAGACCCTAACAGTAGACCCTTTGCTGTGATAGATCGTTTTTTCGTAACGAGCTCGATCCGCGAAAAAACACAAGGTGATAGATCCGCGAAAAAACCGAGAAGAAGACCCTAACAGTAGACCCTTTGCTGTGATAGATCGTTTTTTCGTAACATTGCTTGTACGCAAGGTGTTTTTGTCTTGAGGACCTTCGATGGAGAAGAAGACCCTAACAGTAGACCCTTTGCTGTGATAGATCGTTTTTTCGTAACGAGCTCGATCCGCGAAAAAACACAAAGGCTTCAGAATGCCGAAGGTCCGAAAAACACCTTCCCTAAGCTTGTTATTGAAAAACGATTAAAATATTCCAAGCGTCGGTCGGTCCACCGCTTAGTCAGTGCAGATGGTCTGGCGGTTCGCCTTCTTCCCCTGTAGCATAGGTTCCTGATTACCCTGTTCCTTGTCATTCTTCAAGGTGATGATGTCGAAGGCCGATGAACCGAAGCTACATTTGAAGCCTTGGAGTAGTCTTCTTAGGATCGTGCCTGATTTCTATAAAAAATACTTTGGAAATTCTTTCGCACAAGAAATGTAATATTTGTAACCGTAATGGAACACTTGCATCTTTTGAGCCGAAGGCGAAAAACACCTTCCCTTCTTTTCGTTCACATCGAAGCACACTTCATATAAAACAAAATTTCCTTTGAAATGAAGCACCTTCGTAAAAAACGAATGTTTCTTTTGAACCGAAGCACCTTCGTAAAAAATGAAGTTTCCTTTGAACCGAAGGACCTTCATATAAAACGAGATGCCTTCTCATCGAAGACAGAAATTCCCGCTTTTCCTGTTAATGCTTCATGGTTTATGCGATGATGATTGTCCTACAAATGCGTAATGCATGGTTATGAATGCAAAAGATGGTGTGATGATGTGCAAATGTATGTCGAAGATAAAAAAATCATACGAATACACACCCAGACTCTACATCCCCTTAGGGACGACTTTGGAGTCTCTTCACCTTTTACTTAGGTGGTGTTTCAGCTCTGCATTCGCTTAGGAACGACTTTGGAGCTTCTTCACCTTTGACTTAGGTGGCATGTTAGCTCTGCATCCCCTTAGGCACGTCTTTTGAGCTTCTTCATATGCTTCTACACTCAATGATGTAGTCCTAGATTTTACATTTTACATGTGGGGGAATTTGGCCCTTGCATTGCACAGGGCTGCACAAGAAAAAAAATGAAAATTACAACCTATGGCCCCATTAAAAACCTTTCTCCCCTCTTGAAAGGAATAGGGTGCCATGGGGAAGAAAGAAGAAAATTACATGATTTACACATAGTATCTCTGAAGCTCGTCCGCATTCCAAGACCTTGGAATGTCATTACCATCCAAATCTTTCAACATGTACGATCCGGGCCTTGACGAAGATACCACCAAAAAGGGACCTTCCCACTTGAGCTGAAGCTTCCCCACTGTATCCGGATTGGCTACCCCCCGAAGCACCAGGTGCCCTAGCCTGATGTTCTTCAGTTTTACCTTTCGGTCACGCCATTTGATTCTTTCAGCCTGGTAGTTATTGATGTGGTCTACTTCTTGGAGCCTGGTCCCTTCTATATGTCTTTTGTTATTTTGTAACACTCTTCATCTTCTGTCGAAGCCAATGTCCTTATTGAGCCCCTCCTTGCTTCTTCTGGTGTTATTGCTTCGTCACCAAACAGAAGAGCTTGAATGGAGTAAAACCTGTTGACCTTGAAACGGTAGTGTTGTGGTTCCACACCACATTTATTAATTCGTCTGGCCACTTTCCTTTAGGCTGGTTGAAGATTGACTTCAGTATTCCTATTATTATAATTTCGTTTGCTCTTTCTACTAGTCCATTTGACTCCGGATGTCTCACTGATGCAAAGTGTATTTTTGTACCAATCTGGTCACAAAAGGTTTTGAATGTTTCACCATCGAATTGAGTTCTGTTATCAACTGTGATAGCCTTCGGCACCTCGAAGCGACAAACAATATTTTGCCAAAAGAATTTCTGTACTGTGGCCGAAGTTATTGTAGCTAAGGGCTTTGCTTCGATCCACTTGAAGAAGTACTCCACTGCAACCACAACATATTTCAAGTTGCCTTGTGCTGGTGGAAGTGAACCTAACAAATCCAGGCCCCACCTTTGTAGTGGCCAAGTAGGCTGTATTAGCTAGGTTAAAGATGAAGATTGTTTCTGGTCTCTAGCGCATCTTTAGCAATTTTCACATTTTTGAACCAAATCTACTGCATCCGAAGCTGCCTTCGGCCAGTAAAATCCTTGTACGAAAACCTTTCCTAGCAGAGGCCTAGACCCAATATGAGCTCCACACAATCCTGCATGTATCTCCTTCATCAATTCTTGACCTTCGGCTTTGGACATGCATTTGAGTAATGGAGAGCAGACTTCTTGTTTGTATAACCCCCCTCTATAATTACATAGGGTCATGCTCTTGCTTCCATTCTTTATTGTAAACTTCGTCATGCGAAAGACAATTGCCTTGGAGGAAAGATACAATCTCAGTCCTCCAATCTTCACTGTACACTGGTGAGATTGTGAACACTGCTCTTTCCATAAGATCGACCGAATGTGGTTTTATTGTTTCGAAGAACACCTCTGAAGGTAATGGAAGCCACTGTGCTGCTGATTTAGCTAATAAATCTGCGTGCTTGTTTTCCCTTCTTGGGATGTTTTTTACAGAGAAGCCTTCGAAAGAGGCTTCCATCCTTCAGACTGCGTCCAGATATTTCTCTAGCTTCAGTCCTTTGCTTTACTACTTTTGTCAATGTGACCTAAAATGACTTGTGAGTTGGATTCGAGTATTGCCCTTCTTATTCCCATTGCCTTAAGCTTTCGAAGCCCCAAGAGAAGGGCTTCGTACTTTGCAATGTTATTTGTGCATTTGAAGTCAAATCTTGATGCATAGCTGATTTTGATTTTTGATGGTGAAATTAAAACAGCAGATGCTCCTGCACCGAAGGTTCCCCATGACCCATCACAAAATATTGTCTAGGCTTCGGCATCATTTGTATTCTCTTCGTCCTGAGCCCCTCACGTCTAATCAGCAATGAAGTCTGCTAACGCTTGGGATTGGATCGAAGATGTATGAATGAAATTGATAGTGAATTCATTCAATTCTGTAGCCTATTTTCCAACTCTTCTTGTGGCTTCTCTATTTCTCATTATGTCCTTGAGGGGTTGTGAAGAAGGTACTATGATATGGTATGCTTGGAAGTAATGCCAAAGCTTCCTGGAAACCATTAATACAACATATAGTACCTTCTCTAACTCTGTATAATTTTTCTTTGATGCACTAAGTACTTCGGAGACGAAGTACACTGGCACTTGTTTTCTTGCCTAGCCATCCTTCTTCTCTTGCACCAGCGCTGCACTAATCGCAGCGTGGGAAGCAGCTACATACAACAGCAATGGAGTTCCTGACGAAGGTGGGGTTAAGGTTGTCAGTTCTATCAAATACTGCTTCAGTTCTTCGAAGGCTTTTTGCTATGTTGGACCCCATTGAAAGACTTTGGCTGACTTTAGCACTTTGAAGAATGGCAAGTTCCTCTCTACTGATCTTGAAATATATCTATTCAATGATGCCAGCCTTCCTGTTAACCTCTAGGCACCCTTTCTTGACTTTGGTGGCTCCATCCGAAGTATAGCTTCTATCTTGCTTGGATTAGCTTTGATACCCTTTGTTGATACCAAGCAACCAAGAAATTTGCCCTTCTTCACTCTGTAGACACATTTTTCTGGATTTAGTTTAAGACCAACTCTTCTAAAGTTAGCAAATGTTTCTTGCAAATTAGCAACGTGATTTTCTTGCTTCGTGCTCTTTACTATGATATCAACAACATATGTCAGCACATTTTTTCCAATTTGGGAGTGAAGGACTTTGGCAGTCATCCTGCTGAAGCTTCCTCCAGCATTCTTGAGCCCCTCGGGCATCCGAAGGTAGCAATAGGTCCCACTAGGGGTTATGAAGCTTGTCTTAGGCTCATCCTCCTTCTTCATCTAGATTTGATGATAACCTGAGTAGCAATCCAACAAGCTCATGAGCTCTGAAGTAGTCGCTGCATCCACAAGAGAATCTATTCTTGGCAATGTGAATTCATCCTTTGGGCATGCCTTATTGAGATCTGTGAAGTCGATGCACATTCTCCATTTTTCATTAGCTTTCTTTACCATCACAGTATTGGCTAGCCACTCTAGGTATGTTACTTATCTGATAACACTGGCACTCAGAAGCCTTTTTACTTCGTTTCATGCACCCTTGGCTTTTATCATCGGACATTTTCCGAAGCCTCTGCTTTCTTGGCCTGATGGCCGAGTCTACATTGAGTGAGTGCTCAATGACATCTCTATTGACACCACAAAGATCATTGGCTGACTAAGCAAAAACATCCTTGTTGTTGAACAGGAATCTCAATAAAGTCTTCTCTTGTTCATTAGATAATTGGGCTCCCAACAGCACCTTCTGCTCGGCTATGTTTTCGCACAAAAGCATGGGCTTTGGTTGATCTACTGAAGCAACCTTTTCTCTTTTATGTTTATATTGTTTATGAGCTTCGGCTTCATCTATGTTATGGATGGCTTTCAAATCCATCTAGTTCCCTTTGGCTCTCCTGGCAGCCTTTTGGCTTCCATGTACAACGATAGGCCCTTGGTCAGAAGGTATCTTCATGCAAAGATATGGTAGGTGGAGTATTGCTTCGAAAGCGTTCAACGTCCCTCGACCAATGATTGCATTGTAGGGATACTCCATATCGACAATGTCGAAGACAACTTGTTCTATCCTTGCATTGTGAACATAGCTGAAGGTGATCGACATAGTTATCTTGCCAAGCACCACAATTTGTCTTCCAACTCTTGCAGAGGGGGTGTGTTGCATCATGTATCTTGTCATCCGACTCTTGAATTTGCCTGAAGGCCTTCGCAAAGACGATGTCTGCCGCACTGCCTGTGTCCACTAGGACATTGTGGACCAGGAACCCCTTGATGACACAAGATATGACCATTGCATCATTGTGAGGATAATCCTTGAGCTGAAGATCTTCCTAGGAGAAGGTGATTGGTATATGAGACAACTTGGACTTGATGAAGGGTCCTTGCACTCCAACATGTTGTACCCTTCTATGTGCTTCCTTCTTCTGCTTCTTATTGGCTGGTTCAGAACTTGAGCCGCCTTTGATTGGGAGCACCAGCTTCGTAGCCGAAGGTGCCACAACTTGGTTGTCTTGCGAAGCCATTGTCACAATCGTGGAAGTGAGTTCACAGGAGGTGGGCGCCAATGTTGGTCACTTGTTCTCAAATGCTTCGGCTTGCTCGAAGGTGTGGATGCGAGAAAGTGAATACAATCTAGTGTGAACAGTATGGAGTTACTGTTCATCTATTTATAGGCACGAGACTCAGCCTGGGTGAAATTACATCCATACCCTTGAACGTTTATTTACAAGCAACTAAAGCTAATAAGGTCTATTTAGTCTTTTCCTTCTTTGCTTGGTCTGAGCCGAAGCTATTGAGCTTCGGCATTCTGCAACGTTGCTTGTATGCAAGGTCTTCGTCTTGAGAAGCTGAACTGAGGTTGATGATAGCTTTAGTGAGCCTTTGTATTATTTTGCTGAAGGTGTTTTTGTCTTGAGGATCTTCGGTGGAGAATAAGACCCCCAACAATATAGTATTTCTCTCTTTCCTTTTCTATGTTATTTCCAATTTCCTAAATTACAAATTAGATTAAATCCCCATTTTAGGCCTTAATATATATTTCTATCAGTATTGTTAGTAATAAATGCACAAACACATAAACTCCAGCATGATGCATAAATTATCTTTGATGTCATTAGCTAATTATTCGCTTTAAATATGGTTGCTCATATGTTCTAATAAGTAGAGGGCAATACTTTTGATGAGATCAACTCTATTATTATTCTTTACAAATTGGGTATTAAAATTCTACCCTCCTTAAAAATAATCTCGACCTCGAGATTAGGATGACATAGGAAAGAGATGGGGAAATTCTATTCGTAGCTCTTCTTCTCTCTCCCAGGTAGCTTCATCCTCTCCATGATGACTCCATTGCACTTTGCACATTTTGATTACCTTACTCCTTGTAACATGAGTCAAAGTATGAAGGATCTTGATAGGATATTTAGTATAAGTCAGATCATCTTAAACACTTAATTCCTCCATAGGTAACTGCTCTTTGGGTCCCCTGAGACACTTCTTTAACTGGGATACATGGAAGACATCGTGTACATCCGCAAGATGGTTGGGTAATGCCAGTTGATCGGCAACTTCGCCCACTTGCTTTTGGAACAAGAAGGGTCCAATAAAGTCAGGGGACAAATTCCCTTTAACTTTAAACCTCCTCATACCCCGGATCGGTGACACTTTCAGATAGACGTGATCACCCTCCTTAAACTCTAACAGTCTTCTCAGGTATCTGCATAGCTTTTCTGTCTTGACTGTGCAGTTCTCAAGTTCTCCCTTATCAACCGGACTTGTTCTTCTGCCTCTTGTATGATTTCTGGCCCAAAGAATTGCCTTTTACTAGTTTGATCCCAATATAAAGGAGTCCTGCATTTTCTGCCATATAAAGCCTCAAATGGGGACATCTTCAAACTGGCCTGGTAACTGTTATTGTAAGAGAACTCCGCATAGGGCAAACTCTTATCCCAACTAGCACCATGTTTAAGAGCCCAAGCTCTTAACATATCTTCCAGTACTTGGTTGGTTCTCTCGGCGTGCCCATTAGTTTGGGGATGGTAGGACGAGCTAAAATTTAACTGAGTGTTTAGGCATTCGTGCAACTTTTGCCAAAACCGAGAAGTAAACTATGATCCCTGGTTTGACACGATCTTCTTAGGCACTCCATGTAGACAAACTATCTGAGCTATATACAATTATGCTAGCTTGGCTCCCGTGTAATTAGTCCTCACAGGAATGAAGTGAGCCACTTTGGTTAGTCTGTCCACAATCACCCAAATAGAGTCATACCCTGCAGGAGTGCGGGGTAGACCAATAATGAAGTCCATACCAATTTCTTCCCACTTCCACTCAGGTACCTTCAGTGGGTGAAGTAATCCAGCAGGTCTCTGATGCTCGGCCTTTACCCTTTGGCAAACATCACATACTGCCACATGTGAAGCAACATCCCTTTTCAGACCATACCACCAATACTTTTATTTCAGATCTTGATACATCTTGGTACTGCTAGGGTGAATGGAGTAGGCTAAGTCATGTGCTTCCTTCAATATGGTTTTCGAAAGACTATTAATCTGAGGGACACAGATCCTGTTTTTGAACCAGATCGTGCCCTATTCATCTTCCGTGAAGTCTGGACCTCTACCTTCTGCCATCAGATCTTTGATCTCTTGAATTTTAACATCACCGATCTGACCCTTTCGTATTTCTTGTTCTAAGGTAGGTTCCACCTCTATGGTAACTCCTTCTGTGTGAGCAACTATTCCCAGGTTAAGTTTTGCAAAGTCTTCTACTAACTCATCGGGTAGCTAGGCGACAATAGCTGCATGAACATGCTCCTTTCAACTCAAGGCATCCACAACCAATTCGCCTTGCCCGGGTGGTAATGAATCTCCAAGTCATAATCTTTGATGAGCTCCAACCAACGGCATTGCCTAAGGTTGAGATCCTTCTAAGTGAAGATATACTTTAAGCTCTTATGATTAGTGTAGACTTGGCACTTAGTCCCCATAATATAATGCCTCCAAATCTTGAGAGCATGCATAATGGCTGCCAGTTCTAAGTCATGAGTGGGGTAGTCCAACTCATGTTTCCGTAACTGGCAAGACGCGTAGGCAATGACATGTCCCTATTGCATAAGAACACATCCCAAGCCCTAGCGACACGCATCACAATAAATATCAAATCCCTCCTTCAAATCTGGCATAATCAACACTGGGGCGACATTAATTTAAACCTCAGTTGATTGAAACTCTCTTGGCATTCGTGAGTCCACTTAAACTCTTTCCCCTTCTCCAATGGTGATGTCATAGGCTTCACTATCTTGGAGAATCCTTCAATAAAACGTCGGTAATATTCCGCGAGTCCTAGGAAACTCTGAACCTTAGTGACTATTTTTGGTATCTTCCAACCCACTATCTCTGTTACTTTAACCGAATCCACTGCGATTCCACCTTTAGAGATGATATGTCCAAGGAATGGTACTTCATCAAGCCAGAACTCACACTTGCTAAACTTGGCATAGAGTTGATTATCCCATAACTTTTATAGCACCATCCGCAGATGTTCATCATGATCACTATCATTCTTGGAATAAATGAGAATGTCGTCGATGAATACCACGACGAATCTATCAAGATACTCCATGAACACCTTGTTCATCAGATTCATGAAGTAGGCTGGTGCATTAGTTAAGCCAAACAACATGACTGTGAATTCATATAGACCATATCAGGTAGAGAAAGCCGTCTCGGGAATATCAGAAGGCCTAATCTTCATTTGATGGTATCCCGATCTGAGATCAATTTTAGAGAATACCCTAGCACCTCTCATTTGATCAAATAAATATTCTATTGGAACTCGCTCTCTCGAGCAAGGTGATCCAACGGGGGAGTAGAAGTAATGCAGACAAGGTTTGGCTCAAGAAGGCGATTGCTTTCTTAATCTCGCCTCTCAAGGGCACTGTGTGTAACACCCCGGGGTCCACAAACACCCCAGAATGCTACTAAACTACACATCTAACATTCGTATATAAAATTTCGACAACATCTCCTTTGAAAATTGCATAAACGGGGAAGCAACAAAGTATAAATAGATATCATGATAAGAAAACATAATAGACATTAATAGTTTGCTAGCAATGGGAAGACAACCATAACGGCATGAGCTAAATTAACCAGTGCGCACAACTAGTTAGAAACAAACATCCTTTGACAAGAAGCTTCTAATTAAATCATGACTGCGCCTAAGCAGCGTTATTATAAGAGTGAAGGTGGATGTGCTGCTACTTCCCACTTCCCTTGATGAGCAACAAGCACCTGCATTGAGTAATGCAAGAGTGAGATGAAACATCTCAGCAAGCAAATTATTTTGACGAGATATTTAAACCACAAATTGAATTCATCAACATTTTAAAAGAGTCACAATTAAAATCAGAAATACTTGTAGATATAGGACTCAGTAGTCCCACTATAACCAATACCATCTCATTTCCTCGAACAACCACAATAGGTTCTATAACACTTCCCTGCGTCAACAATAATACCTGCAAATATCACTTCAATGTATGCATAGGAATGCAATGTGTAGGTACTCTATCTTCATACCTCTGGGGGTATAAAACCACATCATCTGCAAATATCACTTCAATGAATGCATATGAATGCAATGCATATGTCCTCTGCCTATGAAGCCGCATCGTACCCCTCCTCGGGCAACGTACGATGCTAAATTGTACCGGTACGGTCGGACCATAGGTCACGACAAAACTTCAGATGCAAATGAGTCATGCAATGTATATGGCATGCTACATTTATCAATAAACTTCACTTCCTTCAGATACAATACAAACCTCAAATAATACTTCATTTACCTTCAGATACAATACCAACCTCAAATAATACTTCATTTACCTTCAGGGGTGTGAATTAATCTCATGAGTCATACTCAAATCATAATCATCATCAATATATGATTGAGCATCAGTATAATGCAAGCAAATAAAGCATCACCATAGAGTCCAATTATGAAAGAATCCAATACTTCTGAATATTAGAGTGTAGACAATAGAAATAACAGGTCAGAACGGAAGCAACCACCGCTACATTCACTTGCCTTCATCGAAGAAGAAGAAAATGTACTAGACATGATCTGGAGTGTAGCCACCTGCTAGCGGGCATAAAACTTAGTACAAATATTTCACAAACATTTGCCATCAATCAACAAAACACTCCTACACTTGAAACCAAGACCCAGTGGAAAGACTCCTACCCTGAACCACATGCCATACAACAGCAACGCTGTTTGTTAATTTTGTATCTTTAAAATTAAAATAGCGGTGATATCAAACAAATACTCTAGGAGTATCTACACAAAATACTCTACAACTTCAGTATTCAATAGATAATTAAATTCTGCCATCTACAAGTTCTAAAATATCTGACAAGATAACTGACTGAATCTGTTTTAGACAGCAGTATGGTTAACTTTAAAATTCGATATCTCCCAAACTACTGAACCAAAAATTATGAAATTCTGCTGGAAGTAATAACTTTTATCCCTTTACAAAAATCTCCATAGTTGGAAGAGCCAATTCGGCCATTTACTAGATGAAACCCACCAGTGAACAGACCCACTCACTTTTGTCAGGTAAACAGGAACAGCCACAGTAAAACAAACATAACTGGAGTTTCACAAATCATATGAATGCACTCTTTATAAATCTGGAAAGCTTAAGAAATTATCTACAACTTCTTTTACCAACTCACAGTTTAATTCTGTTGATAAAATTGCCTAACTCTTAAGAGAACAGATTCTGCACAGAATTATGAGACTGAAAAACTGCTATAATCAAACTGCCATAACTTTCTGTTCTGATGTCCGATTGAGGTGTTCTTTGCGGTTACGGAAAGATCTACAAATTATCTACGACTCATATATAGACTTTTTATTTTTTTGAGGCCACTAAGACCACGGAAAACTGGCATGAACAGAAACTGTTGAATCTGCCATTCTGCAGAAAACTAAATTCGAGATCAAAACCTAACCCCACATCAAATCCAACCTCTAATCCTTTAATTCCCATGATCCACAACCTCCAAAAGCATATAATTACAGGGAGGAACAAGGATCTCATCCATACCTAGGGTTTCCCCAAGAAATTCTGCAAGAAGAGATGGGGAAGCACATCTCCTTGATCCTCTCTTCCCCTTCAATTCAACGTGCTCCTCCTCTTCTCGATCCTTGCTGCGCGGGGGGAGATCTAGAGGGAGGAGGAAGCCATGGAGAGGGGCTGCCATGGGAGGAGAGGACGGCCAGCCCAAGGGGAAAGGAGGGAGGGGCGGCCAAGTGTGGGAGGGGGGGCAGGGGAAGGGGTGGCGGCCAAGTAGGGGCAAAAGGGAGAAAAGGCCACCACTAGGGTTTTCTTTTCGGGAGAAAAGAAGCGACAGCACAGATGACTCCGACTTAGCATCCAACGGCCCACAACCCTTTTCCCACATCCACGCACCGAAGATCAACCTTTCTCAACTTTTTTTTGGGATATTACACTGTGCGAGGGTATTTATAGGTGCCTGAGTGCCCAGTGCCTTGGATTAAGTACGCATGTGCCCCCAAGCGCCTAGGTTATCCCTGGAATATTCCCATAAAGCAGGGTTACAGACTGTAATTACAGAGAAGCCTTTACAAATTAGGCCCATAATGCGCAGCGGGCACGCGGGGCCTGTTACAATGGGCCAAATTGCATGTGGGCCTTCGTGTTGGTCGACGCCGCAGGATGGGGCGACCTCGCTAGAAGCCTTCGTTCCTCGGCGCATTGGACGAAGGGTGGAGTCTGCCAGTCGTCTTGTCTCCGTTGGTGCAGCGAGACTGGCGAAGGCATCGAGCGAAGGGTAGCGTCTTCGCCTTCGCCCCAACATTTGCCCTCCGAGGGACCAGTTCGACTAAGTCATCTAGTGCCGAAGGCGTCGCTAGATGGTGGAGACGCTGCCCTCACTCAAAGTGGTTCTGCGGGGGTTTTTGACATGACCGTTGATTGATGCCGTACTGTTGGATTGTGGGTTTTCCCAAGCGTCGCGCCCTGTGTATAAAAGGGGGTGGGGGCGACGCATGTTGAAATTTACCTTTCCGCGCGCCGCGAAAACCCTAACCTTCTTTTCAAATTGCTCGCCTGCTCGTGTGCCCTCTTGCTCCTGTTCGCCGGAGATCTGGCCCGCGTGAAGCAGACCGCACACCACCGTCGACGGTACGTAGCCATGCCGTCTTCCTCCTCGTCTGCTGCGACCACGCCGACGGCCGAGGCATCATCCGAAGATACCTCGGGCACTGTGGCGGTGGCAGAGTTACGGTCGGGTGATACGGTGGAATTAGGTGTTTCGCGGATGTCGTCGGTCCGCGTGCAAGATATGCAACAGTTGTGGTATTTTGGCGGCGGGGTTGGGCGCGTCCCGGGGGCAGAGGAGGTTCCCGAGCCCGAGGGCGAATTGGTCGTTTTCGAGGCATTTTTCATCGCCGGCCTTCGTTTGCCTGCTCATCATTTTGTTTCGGAGGTTCTGCAGAAGTTCGAAGTCTAGGTTCACCAACTGACACCGAACGTTGTGGTGGCGTTGGCGAAGTATGTCTGGGCAACGACATCGTATGGCGGTCAGCCTTCGGTGGAAGTCTTCGCCAAGCAATACTGTCTGCACTGGCAGAAGAGAAAAATTGGACATAAGATTACGCAATTCGGATCATACACTTTCACACCGAAGTCCGTGAAGACTTCGATCGAAGTCGTGGAGCTGGTCCCCTGTGCCCGAAATAAGTGGGGCAACTGGTGGAATTACTGGTTCTATGTTTCAGAGGCCGAAGTCAAAGACCTCCCAGGGCTCCCCGCAGCCATTATGTGCTCTCATTATTATGTGGCGTACCCGCCATTTGAAGTGGTAGAGGATGATGAGGATGAAGGGGCCCTTCGGATCGCTGCCCGTATGAGTAGTGGGCGTGATCTAGTTGAGGAGTTCATAGCGTATGGGGTGTGGCCCTTGGCGCATGGATGGGCGTTGGGCGAAGTATGCCCTCGCGAGATGCCATCCTTGGGTAGTCGGAAAGTACGAAGTCTGCTTTTTGCTTTGGATGTGCGAGGGCGGGATATTGCCACGGTTGTGCGCGAAGCGGAGGATGGGGCGGTGTGAATTGTGGGGCGCTACGTGCCAAAGACGGAGGCCCTGCGGAGCTGGGATATACGTGGATCCAACGACCGCCTGAATAGGGTCTTCGAGTTGAATCGTTTACCGTATGGCGGTTATCCTAGGGAAGACGTTGTCGACCGCCGCCGGAAAAGACCAGCGGCCGTGGTTGAAGAAGACCCCACGCCGGAGGCTGCCCCAGCCACTAAGAAAAAGCGGTGGGGGAACTGCGGTGGGGGAACTGGGGGTCTCCGATAGTTTTGCTATGGAGTTGATGGGGACATGCGCGGCCCCTGGGGGAAGGATGTCTTCGCCCAAGCTCTGGGAGTCTTCGGCGCGGATGCTGGAGGTTACCGGGGGTCGATGGCCCAAGAACGTTCCTATCCCCCGCGCGGCTGGCGAAGACTTCTTTACGTCTCGCATGGCTCGTGACTTGAGAGTGTTTCCTTACGGACGGAATATTGCTGCTGTTGTGTCGGCAGTGATGAACAAGGACCGCCAAGATGCCGCGCAGAAGCGCCGGCCGGTCGTCAGGATGGTCGACCCCATGCGTGAGGCAAAGAGGGCACGAGGAAGCGCGAAGGCTGCGGCCTCCGGCAGTGGCAAGCTGGTGCCGGCTGCGAAAATGGCTGCGCCCGGGGGCAGCAAGGCGCCGACAGGCGAGAAGGCTGCAGCCGCTGGCGGAACCAAGCCTCTCTCGGGCGGACCGTCGCCAGCAAAGCGTGTTGCTGACTTCGGCACAAATATCAGTGTCGAGGACTATCTGGGCGGTAAGTTTCTTTTAACCGGAGACGTGTTACAGGGTCGGGCGAGGGACAGTTGGTTGTTGTCCCGCCTTCGGTGGCAGCCACCTCGCCATCGGCGGTGGTAAAGGTGAAGGGGGCCACGCAGGACCCGTGGGCCGCCTTTTGCGCGAGCGGCGAGATTCTAACGGCCGCCGCCGCTAGGGACGTGGCGGGCACCATGTCCCAGCGGTTGAGGGAAGTGTCTCAGCAGTTGTCGCAGCAGCTGACGCAGCAGCTGAAGCAAGTAAGTTGCGCTGGACTTTGATGTTTGTTGTGTTTTGGTTCATGCGTCTGTCTCATGAAGGTTTGACTTGTGTTTTTGCCAGGCGACCGACTTTGCCGACCGTGTTGCGTCGGGCGTCCTGACTGCGGACGTCGCCGCCGAAGTCGAGAATCTTCGGGCGCAGCACGCGGATGCTGTCCGGGATAAGTTGGCCGCGGAGAGCAAGAGCCGCAGGCTGGCGGATAAGGTGGCCGCCCTAAAGGCTGAGAGGACTAACCTCCGACGCCAGCTGGCGGAGGAGAGGAGGGAGGCTAACCAGGCCATCGCCGAAGCACAGGCTGTGCGAGCGGAGGCTAAGGCGGCGCTGGCGAAGGGTAGCCTTGCCAGCCAACATGCCAAGGAATGGGAGGCGAGGTTCAATGCCCTACGTAGCCACGTGGACAAGGCGGAGACCTCGGTGCGCTCAGAAGTCGTGCGGACGCACGCACAGCTCGCGGAGGCATACCACGAATTGGGTGCGCGGACTGCAGATTTTGATGTGCTCGACCACGAGGCCAGCCTCCGCTTCCTTGAATGGTTGCAGGAGGAGGTGCAGTTGCTCCGGACTATTGTGCAGGGCTTCATGTCCTACGCCTCCCTTGTCACATGCGAGGGGGCCATGAACGCGTTGTCACGTGAGGGGTGCAAACACTATGAGGTCTTCGATCAGTCAGATGAAGACTTTGAGCGCGAAATTTTTAAGGTCGAAGACCCTGTGGTGAAGGGATCTGCGGGGGCACTCTTCGATCGGATGTGGGGTCCTTATGGTCGAGAGGCGGTTAGGGAGCGGTCTGACCGGGCGAGGGAGCAGGTAAAGTTTGTCTTTTGTTTCGCGTCATTGAATGTGGGTACGTGTGGGTTTGCTAAATGAGTGTGCTGTTGGTGCAGATGGCGCGTGCCGAGGATGTTGAGGACTTTGGGCATCTGAATGGCGCGCGGCGCAAGGCGGAGGTCAACCCGGTCCTGCCGGAGGCTGAGGTCGACCCGGCACTGCCCCCGGAAACCGGCGAAGGCTCCTTTGCTGCACCTGCGCCTACTGAGTCTGGTGAAGGCTTGTTGCCAGCCCCTGCGCCAATGGCGGAAGATCCCCCGAAGGCGGAGCTAGCGGTAGAGGATCCTGTGGCGGCGGCTGGGCCTTCGCATGTGGCTTAGTGGGTGTGGGGGAGTTAGTGAATTTTGTCTCTGTTACTGAACCTTGGTTGCTGCGCAGGTTCAGGATTTTGGGCCTGTGCATGCAACCGCTACTGCTAATTTTGTGGTGGCTTTGACCGTGGTTGCTGGAAATGAATCGGATGAGTTTGTGTCTAAGTTTTTTGAGTTTGAAGATTCTGGGAGTTCGGTTGTGTGGACGGAAGAGTCTTCGGGTGAGGACTTGGATTATTTTGCGGCCTTGGATGTGGCTGCGGTGGAGGCTTCTCCGTGTGCGACGGACGCGGAAGTTTTTCCTGGTCCGAGTGCTGGGCGTAGGCGGCGAAGGGCGGTGGCTAAGCGTAGAGTGAGTGAGGTGGAGGGTGTTCGTCTTCGTGTGGACAGGGCTGACAAGCGGGAGTTGTTATCCTCGCCGGTTGGGGTAGGTGAGGGGGAGTTGCAAAGTCTTTTTGAAGGTGAGGAGTTGAGGATAATGCTATTTAACTATAGGGAGATGGGTATCATTCCAAAGGTTGAACCAATGTAAGGTGTGATACCCTCGTTGTACGTATGTAACTATAATTTGGACAATGATGCTGTGTGCCCTCGCTGATCCGGTCGTGTCCGTGGGGGACTTGTGCACTTGACCTAGCGCGTTTATGATGTCGGTCCGGCTGCACCTGTAGTCGGTCTTTGCCCAGATAGTCTTTTTAGGAAGACTTCGATTTTGCGCGCTTGTTTTGCTAGTCCGGCTGCACCCTTAGGCGACTTTTGCACGGATAGTCTTTCGGAGATGACTTTGATTTTGCGCACTTGTTGTGCTAGTCCGGCTGCACCCTTAGGCGACTTTTGCACGGATAGTCTTTCGGAGAAGACTTCGCTTTTGTGCACTTGTTGTGCTAGTCCGGCTGCACCCTTAGGCGACTTTTGCACGGATAGTCTTTCGGAGAAGACTTCGATTTTGCGCACTTGTTGTGCTAGTCTGGCTGCACCCTTAGGCGACTTTTGTGCGGAGTGTCGCACGCGAGGGTAGCTAGCGCTGCCCCTCGCGGTGACTTCGTTGTGGTCGAATGCCGAAGACCATCAATGCGGTCTATTTTTGACGTGATTCTTTGCAGGGGATTTTTGCGTATATATTACATGGCTCCACCTCATTAAAAACCTCACCCCCGGGAGGAAAAGAGTGCGGGCCGAAATAAAACTGTTTGGGGAATTACAAGGGTGAGTTGACCCTGAGTAGTTAAACAAAAAATTTGCGAAGGTTGTCTATGTTCCAGGAATGTTCTAGATCTTCGCCAGATTGTGTTGTTAATCTGTACGCGCTGGGAGACGACTTTGTCTTGACGATAAATGGTCCTTCCCACTTTGGTTCCAGCTTTCCCCGTGACTCTGTCCGGGTTGTGCGGACAAGTACGAGGTCTCCTTCGCTGAATTCCCTCGGGATGACTGTGTGGTCGCGCCATGCTTTTGTTTGAGCTTGGTATTTGTTTAGAGCCTATAGGGCGAAGACGCGGTCTCTGTCGATGAGGTCCTTCGAAGTAGGCTCGTCTATGTCAGGGACGACTGACGTGACTGTCCGCAGTGACCCATGTTTTATTTCTTGCGGGGTCATGGCCTCCGATCCATATAGAAGGCGGAAAGGGGTGAACCCAGTCGCCCTGCATTCAGTCGTGTTCAGCGCCCAGACCGCTTCGAGTAACAGGTCGGCCCACTTGCCTTTCTTGTCGTCGAGGAGCATTTTCTTGATGGCTGTGAAAATTTTACCATTGGCGCGTTCCACGACTCCGTTGGATTGCGGGTGGTACACTGAGGCGAAGGCAAGCTTGGTGCCAATGGAGAAGCAGAAATCCTTGAAATCTTGGCTGTCAAATTACTTGCCGTTGTCAACTATGAGCTCGGACGGGACTCCGAAGTGGCAAACAATGTTTTGCCAGAAGAATTTCTGGGCAGTCGTCGATGTTATCGTGGATACTGCCCTCGCCTCGATCCATTTGGTAAAATACTCAATGGCGACGAAGGTGAACTTGAGGTTCCCCTAGGCCGTGGGTAAGGGCCCGACAATGTCTAGGCCCCAGAGCTGAAGAGGCCACGTGTGGGCGATTAGCTTTGTTAGTTGCGAAGGGCTTCCCGAGCGTGGAGAAAACTTCTGGCAGGCTTCGCAGGACCTGGTGACCCGATTTGCGGCGCAGATCATGGCGGGCCAGTAGAAACCTTGACGGATCACCTTTGCGGCTAGGGCCCTAGGCCCTGCGTGAGAGCCGCAAGTCCCGCTGTGGACTTCGCGCAGGATTTGGATGCCCTCGGTCTTGGTGACACATTTAAGCATGGGTTGACTGACCCCCTTCTTGTAAAGCTGACCTTCGATAAGTGTGAAGTCCCGGCTTCGATGTTTGAGGCGCCTGGCTTCATTGACATTGGTTGGATGATAGTACCCCTGCTGGAACAGGGTTATTGGTGCCCGCCAATCTTCGGTCATGATGAGGTTGACTATGCGGTGGCCCTCGCTGTCATTGGTTATTTGGAGCCCCTCTGGGCTGCGGACGGCTAGCGTGCCGATGACATTGTAGAATACGTCGGAGGGCAGGGCCTCGCCTCTGGTGGCTGCCTTGGCCAATGCGTCGGCCTCTTCTTTCTTGGCGCGGTCCACATGCTGCAGAGTAAAACCTTTGAATTGTCTTTCAAGACTGCGGATAGCCGCGAGGTACTTCATAAGCGCTGGGTCCTTCGCCTTGTAGTCTTTCTCGACTTGGCCGGCGACTACCTTGGAGTCCGTTCTGATGATGCAGGTGGTGACACAAAGTTCCCTTAGCTTGCGAAGGCCTAGAATGACAGCTTCGTATTCTGCTATATTGTTGGTGCATCTATCAAACTCCAAAGCAAAGCTGAGGCGTGTTGCGTATCTGTGCTTGACCCCTGCGGGTGAAGTAATGACCGCAGCGGCGCCTGCCCCCGCATGGCACCATGCGCCGTCACAATGGATTATCCACACCTTCTCTACGGGCAGGTCCAGCTGTGTATTGGCCCAGTCCAGTCGACAACGAAGTCTGCTAGGACTTGTGACTTGATGGCTGTCCTGGGTTCGAATGTGATGTGGTAGCCGGAGAGTTCGGCTGCCCATTTGGCAATCTGGACTGATGCCTCCAGGTTTCTAAACAATTCGCTGAGTCCCCTATCTGAGGTGACCCGGACCTTGAATGCCTCAAAATAATGGCGCAATTTGCGCGAAGCCATAACAACTGCGTAGTCAATTTTTTCCAGTTCCGTCATATTGCATTTTGATGTTGTGAGTACTTCGGAGACGTAATAAACTGGACATTGCCTGATCGTGCCCTCTCTGTTCTACTCTTGAACCAGTGCTGCACTGACCACATGCGGCGAAGCTGCGATGTAGAGCAACAGGGGTAGCGAGGGGTCGGGGCTTGTAAGAATCGCCAACTCTGACAGGTACTGCTTTAATGAAGCGAAGGCCACCGCCTGGTCTGGTCTCCATGCGAAGTCTTTTGTGCCGCGGAGTGTTTTGAGGAAAGGGAGGCTTCGCTCTGCGGATTTGGAGATGAATCTGTTGAGGGCGGCCAGTCTGCCTGTCAGTCGTTGGACGTCTCTGGCTGACTGCAGTGGCGTCATGTTGATGATGGCTTGGATTTTTGTTGGATTGGCTTCAATGCCACGGTGCGACACCAAGTAGCCCAATATTTTCCCCTGGCGAACGCCGAATACGCACTTTTCGGGGTTTAGGCGAAGTCGTGCGTCCTGCATGTTCGCAAACGTTTCGGCGAGGTCAGCCAGATGATCCTCCTTGCTTGTGCTGGCGACGACGATGTCGTCCACATATGTAAATATGTTTCTGCCGACCTGGCTCTCGAGCACCGTTTTGGTGAGCCGAGAGAATGTGGACCCGACGTTCTTAAGTCCCTCCGGCATTCTGATGAAGCAATACGTGTCGAAGGGTGTTATGAAACTGGTGCTTGCCTTGTCTTCCTCCTTCATATATATTTGATGGTAGCCGAAGAAGCAATCAAGGAGTGACATGACTTCGCACCCGGCCGCACTATCGACGATTTGTCGATCTGAGGCAGTGGGAAGTTGTCCTTGGGGCAGGCCTTGTTGAGACTGGTGAAATCGATGCACATCCGCCATTTGCCGCTCTTCTTCTGCACCATCACTACATTGGCGAGCCATGTAGAGTAGGCGATTAGCTCGATGAATTTGGCCTCAAGCAGGCGATGTACCTCGGCCTTGGCGGCTTCTGTCTTCTCATCAGACATCTTGCGCAGCCGTTGCTTCTTCGGCCTCACCGAAGGGTCGATTCCCAAGCTGTGCTCGATGATGGAGCGACTAACTCCGACCAGGTCGAGGGCGGACCAGGCGAAGACGTCTTTATTTTTGGACAGGCAGCAGAGGAGTCTCTCCTCGTCATGCGAAGTGAGGTCTTCGCTGATGGTGTCAGTTTGCTTGGGCGTTGCTTGGTCGAGGGGAACAATCTTGGTCCCATCGTTACTCTGCAGCTGTGCTTTGTCGTGTTCTTTGGCGACTGGGCTGGCAGACTCGGGGACCTCACGCTGGGCCGTGAGGCAGTGTACGTTCCTTTGTCCGGGAACGAAGTCTCTTCCTATGTTGCACGCGGCCTGCTGGTTGTCGTAGACTGTGATGGCGCCTTGCGGACCTGGGATCTTCATGCACAGGTAAAGTCCGTGAATGGCTGCCTCAAACTTGTTGATGGAGCCCCGACCCATTATGGCGTTGTATGGGTACACCATGTCGACGATGTCGAACGTGACTTGCTCACTTCATGCATTGGGTGCTACACCGAAGGAGAGGGGTAGCTCTATTTTGCCAACAGGAAATGTGCCTTTGCCGCCGAAGCCATACAGCGGGTTGTCTGAAGGCTTGAGCAGGCTGTGGCTTATGCCCATGCGGTCGAAGGCATGGAGGAAAATGATATCCACCTGGCTGCCATTGTCGACTAAGACTTTGTGCAGGTCCTAGCCTGCCACGCTGCAGTTGCTAACCATGGCGTCGATGTGGGGTGCGCTGCGCAGATCGACGTCTCGGGCGTCGAAGGTCAATGGCACATGGGACCACTTCGTCTGCACGACAGGACCGGTGATGGCGACGTGGTTGATGCTGCGGTAATGGTCCTTCTTCTGTCGCTTTGTGTCGAAGTCGACGCTAGACCCCCTCAGTGATCATGTGAATGACTCAGCGATACGGCTGATCGGCGAAGTCTTCTTGTTTTGGGGCTTGGGGATGGTTGGGGTGGTGGATGTTTTGCTGTTGCGGGTGTGGAGGTGGGGGTGGGGGAGGTAGGATTTGTACCTCCTGGTGGTGTTGGTATGCGTGGTGCGGTGGATGCGGAGTGGGGCCATGGTTGTATGGCTGAGGGGGTTGTTGATATGTGTGTGCGACAACTCTAGGGTTGTCGGCTGGTTGCGCCCGTGCCATCCTGTCTCTGGTGGCCTTCGTCTCTGGGCAGTCTCTTGTAGGGTGCGCAGTCTTCGCCGTGGAACAAACAGTAAAATCTGCGCGGCTGCTGCGCACGTCCCCGGCCCCGGCCACGAGTTCCGTTTCCGCGGCCCTAGGGGGATACTCCTGGCAGCGAGGGGCCTCGCCAGCGGGGTGCTGGTTGGCGATGTTGTGTACCTGCTGCTGATTTCGGCCATCCCGACCGGAGTCTGCCTGCGAAGGCCTCGTCCACGTACGGCTGGACTGTGGAGGGTCTTTAGGTTTCCTCTGAGACTCGACTTTGCGCTGGTGGAGCTCTTTGGATCTGGCGTATTTTTCGAATAGCTGATACAGCTCCTGTGGGTTCCTGGGCGGATCTCTGATGCAGTGGCTATAAAGGACGCCAGCCCGAAGGCCACTGATGGCGTAGTGAATGGCGATTTGGTCATCAACCGAAGGCAATTGTGACTTGAGAGTCAGAAACTTGCAGTAGTACTCTTGGAACCATGGCGTCGTTCCAGCTGCTTGCAGAGCGAAAGTTCAGCCAAGGCGTCGGTGTCTGGGCGGTACCCTTGGAAGTTGAGTAGGAATTTGTCCCGGAGACTTCTCCAGGAGTCGATAGATAGCGGGGGCAACCTGGTGTACCAGGTGAGGGTCGGGCCTTCGAGGGCGATGATGAATGACTTGGCCATCGTGGCGTCGTCCCCTCCGGATGAAGCAATGGCGACCTGATAGCTCATGATATACTGTGCTGGGTCAGTGCTACCGTTGTACTTGGGATAGGTCCCCGCCCTGAAGTTGGTGGGCCATGGTGATACTTGCAGGTAGTTGATACCTTGGAATGCTGCGGCGTGCAGAGTGGTGTGTCCGCGCTGAGGGATGAACAAGTCTTCGATCTGCAGGTGCTGTTGGAGGGGTGGGCCATGTTGCAGACTGAGTTGGCCTTCTCGCTGCATGAGGGCGATCTCTTGCTCAAGCTCCTGAGCCTTTTGCTCTTCGTCGCGTATCATCTGGCGCACTTTGGCTTGCGCAGACACGCGTTGGCGTCTGGCCTTGAGGATCTCTTTTTGCCTCTAGAGGTTGTGGTTCTTGATGCGCAAGGCACGCAGCTATAGTTGTTCCTCTGCGGAAACTCCGATGACTTCGCCGTCCTCGGTGGCGTCCGCGCCCTCCGGTGGAGCAAAGTCTAGGGGGTGCTGCTGTTGTCCGCCAGAGCTGCAGGTGCGGAGGCTGCCTTCGGGTGTGGGTTGTTCATTGCGCTGCCTCTTGCTAAGTGCGTCATTGTCTTCGCAGGCTTCTTGGTGGGTGGTGTCGACAAGGGCCTTGCCCTTTTTCTCAGCCAGCAGCGCTGCTTTCGCAGCTTCGTCAACGGATGGGGCTGCCTTCGAGCTAGCTTTCTTGGGTGCCATCGCCGGTGGTTTTTCGTAGCACGAACGGTGGGCGCCAAATGTTGGAACTCGCTCTCTCTAGCAAGGTGATCCAACGGGGGAGTAGAAGTATTGCAGACAAGGTTTGGCTCAAGAAGGCGATTGCTTTCTTAATCTCGCCTGTCAAGGGCACTGTGCGGGGGTATTTATAGGTGCCTGAGTGCCCAGCGCCTTGGGTTAAGTACGCATGTGCCCCCAGGCGCCTAGGTTATCCCCGGAATATTCCCATAAAGCAGGGTTACAGATTGTAATACACATAAGCCTTTACAAATTAGGCCCGTAATGCGCAGCGGCCACGCGGGGCCTGTTACAATGGGCCAGATTGCACGTGGGCCTTCGTGTTGGTCGACGCCGCGGGATGGGGCGACCTCGCCAGAAGCCTTCGTTCCTCGGCGCATTGGACGAAGGGTGGAGTCTGCCAGTCGTCTTGTCTCCGTTGGTGCAGCGAGACTGGCGAAGGCATCGAGCGAAGGGTAGCGTCTTCGCCTTCGCCCCAACATATTCAATACGAGGTAAAGGATACTTGTTCTTAATTGTGACATCATTAAGTGATATATAATCCACACACATCCTTTGTGAACCATCTTTCTTCTGTACAAACAGAACCGGTGCTCCCCAAGGTGAGGAACTCGGACGAATGTACCCAGCCTCTTGCAACTCTGTTAATTGTTTCTTAAGTTCTTTTAATTCTTCCACTGACATCCTATATGGCCTTTTTGAAATAGGAGAGGTTCCAGGTAAGAGATCAATGACAAATTCAACTTCCCTATATGGTGGTCTTTCTTAGCCATGACATACCGAGTATCAGATCTATACTGCTCTCCTCTAATACTACAGGTGTAGACCAGAATTCCCTTCCCATAATTGTTAGTGTTAATCTATGTGTCACATAATTTGCTTCAACATGCCCTTTAGGGTTAATTACTATCAGTGGTTTTTGCATAGTTTGAAGTGGTAACTCATCTGTGGTCGCATAACGAGCAGAAATAAACGAATGCGTAGCTCTAGAATCAAATAATATGGCTACAAGAATTGAATTAATGTAAAACATACCGATAGCGATGTCAGCTCCATCAGCAGTAGCCTCAGCACTGACTTGGTTGAACCTGGCAATGATGAATCCCTTGCTAGATGTTGGAGTTTGTTGCTTGCCTTAGACGGGTGTGCTGGGAATCCTCATCAGACAAGCATTTGCATAGTGCCCAACTTGACCACACTTGAAACATGTGGTGACTGTACCTCTGTCCTGCAGGTCTCGCCGGGGTGCCAGTGGGGGCAGCCTGATGAGTGTGTGGAGTCTATGGAGTCCCCGGTGGTGCATACTGAGCTGGGCGCTGTCCTCCTCTAGGATCAGCTAGTGTACCATGGGGTGGAACATAGCGAGGATGGATGCTACTACTCCCCTGCCCCTAGGTGATGGCCTGCCTCTTCATTTCACCCAGTTGAACACGCTTGTGCTCAATAGCTAAAGCCTTGTCTAGGAGCCTCTAGAATAATGGAAATGTGTGAGCAACCAGTGAATACTAAAGTGGTCCATTAAGTCTTTCCATGAAATGCTCCTACTTTCTTTCATCATCTGTCACTTCGTCTGGAGCATACCGTGATAGCTGAATAAATTTGTCACGATATTCACTGACTGGCATATTGCCTTGCTTCAGTGATAGGACTTCCTTCTTCTTTATCTTCATCATTTCAGCAAGAATGTGGTAGTTTCTAAACTGTGTAGTGAATTCTGCCTAGGTAATAGTGTTGGTAGCATCATGGGCAGAAGTGTAAGAATCCCACCAATTAGCAGTGGGGCCAGTAAGACCACCAAAAGCATAAAGCACCTTCTCTCGGTCAGAGCATTGAGCAATATTCAACATTTTATCCACTGATTTTAGCCAGTCATCAGCATGTAACGGATCTAGAGAGCTAGCGAACGTAGGTGGCTTGTGACTCATGAACTCTCGGTGCTTGTCCTAAGGTGGAGCTGGTGGTGGTGGTGGAGGCATTGGTGGTTGTTGCTATCGCACCATTCTCTCTTGCCGCATTTCCTCCCGCATCTCTTGCCTCTCCTAACGCATCTCCTAGCGTTCTTGCCTCATTTGAGGCTGCATGTCATTCATTGTGTTGGCCATCTGCTATAGCATCTGCATTTGAGCGACAACCACTAGATCGGTCCCAGCCGATGTAGGGTTTGAAGGATTCATTTCTGTTTGTTGTTGTCTAATAATCCTCCTGTTGTGGGGGTTGGCAAGTAGATCGATTCTGCCTCCCTTCCTAGTATTGACCATCTAGGTTAGAAAATGCATGGTAAGATAGAATTGTAGAATAGACGATTAATTACGAGGCAGAATCTTTTGGGGATGTTACTAGCTAAGTGGATTAGTGTATCACCTATTACTTCTATTTCATTACCTTATGGTGGTAAATGCTAGAATGCCCTGCTATACTATTTCAATCAATCAAAGAAGCAAATCAAGCATGTACCATTAGAACAAACATCCAATCCTTTTAGGTAGAAAATAATTTTAATTTTGTCTTAGGTCTCCTATCTCTTTAAAGAGTCATAAATGTACGATTCCAAGGTGTGAAATCCTCCTTGTCTTAGAATAGAAAAGATCAGAGTAGTCAGAGTAGAACAACAAAAGGTGAGATAGGATCAAGATAAGTATAGAAAGAATCAGAGTAAGGTAAGTAGGTAAGGGTTTTGTCCAGTTCTATCTAGGTTTCGTCCTACAGTCAACATTTGCTCTGATACCACTTCTGTCACACCCGGATTTAAGGGATAAAGCCGGGTGCGTCTCATATATGCGCCAAAGAAGAACATCACATATAATGACAAAGTGTATAGAGATAAATGTCACAAGTATCATTATTACATAGCGGAAGTCTTACAAAAATAAATGATATCAATAAAACGAACTAAATATTATTCTTTGGCGCCATCAAGCTGACTGAGAGACGCCACCTAGATAAGCTCATATTCCTCATTGTAGGGCTCCTCTTGGACCACCTGCTCTTCACATGCTGGGGAGGGTTTATATATCGCAAGAGTGAGCTCACAAAAGATCATAGCTCAACAAGTTGTGGGGAATAATGTGCATGAACACACCAAAGGTGGGAGCTCATGTGAAGTGTATGGCTGATCAATAAATAATAGTTAAAGCTGAGCATTGCTTTTAATAAGTGGTCAAGTTTTATTAGCAGTTACTAAATGTAAGTGAATACCAAGCCAGAGTAATAATAGATAAAATTAATAATAAACCACAATGCGATGCAAATGACAAATTGAATTTAATTCCATAAATTACTCATGTGAGGGTCCGAGCCGCTCATGACCATGAGCACAACTAATATAACAGTTTTACACTCTGCAGAGGTTGCACATCATTACCCACAAGTCATGTTACCCATTTGCCAAGGGATCGCGACTTCCCATTCATCTCAATACCCAAAACCACATAAAGCAATAACACGTACTACCGAATAGTTTAGTGGTAAACAAGGTAAAAAGATAGTCAAACTAGGGTAACCTATTGGGTCCCATCAAAATTAACCTATGCAGATCATAATGATTAACATGAACATTATGGGTAAATAAAAGTGATCAAGGGCACAACTTGCCTTCAACGAGCTCCTGCTCAGCAGTCTACACCTACTGAACACCTGGGTCCTTAGTGGCTTGCTCGTCTACTCGCAACAATACAAACAAAAATGGTATAGGAGAAATCAACATCACACCAAACAACAGAACAAAATGCAAGATAATATTCTCCACATCGTAACGAGATCGTAGGAACAAGAATCACTAAATTCGGAGTTACAGATTTCGAGTTATGATTTTCCGAAGTTATTAAGTGCTTAGTAGAGAGTAATTCAAATGGGTAATTTTCATCTATGTTTCATAGTTAAACATAGTTACTAGATGATAGACAATATTAAAACAAAATTAATGCAACTGGAATGGAACAAAAAGGAATTAAAATGGATTTTCTATGAATTAAATGAATTTCTGCAATTATTTTTATACCCAAAATCAATTTTCTATATTCTTTTATCTGATTTATCAACTAACTGGACTGCGTGCTGAGAAGCTTCGGGTGAAATCTGTAAATTCTAGGGCTAAACTGTAATGCTTTCTGCGCTGGCCAGGACAACAGGTTGATATTTGAGAAAACTGAGGACTCTTATGTAAAGTGAGGCGGCCGAAGCGGTGCGGACGGATCTCGGCCACCCGATATCAAACTGACACCCCGGATTAGAATCAGCTCACCACAAACCGAAACGTGCCCTGGCCTTGCGATCATAGATGAACGCACCGGATTTAAAATATCCCAGATCTAAACTCGCCCGCCCAAGCGTTGATGGACGGTCAGGATGATGCCCAGCTACACCAGTACGACACATTTATCTGGATCGTCCATCATGTAATCTATGACCGATTCCCCTTTCCACTTTTCTTCCCCAACTCCGCGGCGACCGGACGCGGCTCCCTCTTCCCCCTTTAGGGCGGAGCTCGCCGGCGAGTCGAGCCTTGATATTTTGGAGCGCGAATTACAAATCGGCCAAACTCTACACGATGCGGGGATAAGTATGAATTGGGAGGGAAGATTAGTACCAGCAATCGGAGGTTAGTGTGCGCTGCCCACAACAGGTGGAGTTTTGGCGGTGAAGAGTTTGCTCTGGTGAGAAATTCCACGCGCCCCCGTGGGTTATTTGCAGAATTGGTGGCATCCGAGGCTTGCTCGTCTCGTGGTGTCTCCCCTGAGCTCCCTGCCACAGACCAGGGCGCACCAAGTCACGTAGTCCACCACGGCGACCCTTCCTTCCTCTCTAGACGCTTGGTCGGTGCGGCGGTGTTTGGTGGATGTCTCTCAAGACGTGATAGGTGGTTGAGAGGAGCCCGACTCTCAAGTTTTATCCGTAGAACCCGACCTCAAAAACCCCAGCGCGCAGGTGGTAGGGTTGTTTCGATTTTCCCCGCGATTGCTGCGACCACCAGGGGCATGGAGGCCATCGGAGACCTAGGCCATTGGCTCCACTTGGCAGCGGTATGAGGTAAATCGACTGCCAGGGTGGGTCCTCGCGATCACAGCGCAGGGTGCGGAAGTAGATGCGCACGATGGGAGCCCGACAAGAGGGCCCGGTCTCTCACTATGCGGGGTCTGCGGCTGGGCCGCGCGGGAAGAGGGTGAGTGCTTGGGCCGAAACCAGATATTGGGCCCATGTGCGGTTGATATTTCTTTTTCTTTATTCTTTTTCTTTTCTGTTTTGTTTCCCTTTTTACTTTTGAATTCCCAATTTCGAATTCAAATTTTTGTGGCAAATTTGTACTCAGATTTGAATGTATGATTTGAAAATGCCAATATGGGATGAATTTATTTATTTATACATTTATGTTGTATTGTATAATATTTCTCTCTTTCCTTTTCTATGTTATTTCCAATTTCCCAAATTACAAATTAGATTAAATCCCCATTTTAGGCCTTCATATATATTTCTGTTAATATTGTTAGTATTAAATGCACAAACACACAAACTCCAGCTTGATGCATAAATTATCTTTGGTGTCATTAGCTAATTATTCGCTTTAAATATGATGGCTCATATGTTCTAATAAGTAGAGAGCAAGACTTTTGATGAGATCAACTCTATTCTTATTCTTTACAAATTGGGTATTACACTTTACCCCTAAACTTTTGGGTAGTCTTTGCTATTGCTATATATGATTTTGGGTATTGAGATAACTATTACACATGGTCATTCTTTATTATTATTGTTCTATTTCTGTTCATGATAAGCTATTATGTTAATTGGAACATGGAGCTTAACTTGAGAAACACGTGCCACCACAAGGGTGGAATGGGACGCCCTTGGCTGACTAATTAGGAAAGCTAGTGGATGTCTACCTTACCCGAAAGGGGCAAGGGCAGTAGGGGAGTTGGCGGTGTAGGGAGGTTCTCAGGTTGATTTTGCTGCGATGGCGGTCAAACGGGGGATTCCTGCATTTGCGCTCTCTAGAACTGTAGCGGGTTTTCTGAAGCTAGTGGAACTTTGTAAAGGCCTCGTAGTGTTACCCTGTCTCGCTTCCTTGGTAGAGGTGTATGGGTCCATACAACCCTGTGGCAAATGGGTAACATGACTTGTGGGTAAAGGGTACAATCTCTGTAGAGTGTAAAACTGGTATACTAGCCATGCTCGCGGTCATGAGCAGCTCATGACTCTCGCTTGATTAATTTATGGAATTAAATTCAATTTGTCATTTGCATCGCATTGTAGTTTATTATTAATTTTGATCTATTAGTACTCTGGTTTGGTATCTACTTACATTTAGTAACCGCTAACAAAACTAGACCAACTTATTAAAAGCAATGCTCAGCTTTAAACCTTATTTGTTGATCAGCCTTACACTTCATATGAACTCCCACCTTTGGTGAGTTTATGCACATTATTCCCCACAACTTATTAAGCTATGATCTTTTTTGAGCTCACTCTTGCGATATATAAACCCCCCATAGGAGAAGAATAGGTGGTCCAGGAAGAGCCTTACAACGAGGAGTACGAGCTCATCTAGGTGGCATCTCCCAGTCAGCTTTATGGCACCAAGGATTAATGTTTAGTTTGCTTTATTGTTCTCATTTATTTTTGTAAGACTTACGCTATGTAATAATGATGTTTGTGACATTTATCTATATACACTTTGTCATTATATGTGATGTTCTTATTTGGCACACATATGAGACGCACCCATCTTTATCAATGAAATCCTGGTGTGATAGAAGTGGTATCAGAGGAAATGTTGACTATAGGACGAAACCTAGATAGAACTGGACTAAACCCTTATCTACTTACCTTACTCTGATTCTTTCTATACTTATCTTGATCCTATCTCACCTTTTGCTGTTCTACTCTGACTCTTCTTACCTTTTCCACTCTAGAAAGACAAGAAGGATTTCACACCTTGGAATCCTACATTTATGACCCTCTAAAGAGATAGGAGACCTAAGAAAAAATATATTTTCTCTATCTAAAGTGTATGAATGATTGTTGTGATGATAAATGCCTGATTTGCTTCTTTGATTAACTAAATTAGTATAGCATAACATTCTAGCATGTACCACCATAAGGTAATGCATTAGCATTAGTATGGGACACACTAATCTACTAAGCTAATAAAACCCTAAACGATCATGTCTTGTAATTACTCGTCTTATCAATTCTATCTTACCATGTGTTTCTAATCCAGATGGTCAATACCAGGAAGGGAGGCTGAATCGATCTACCTGCCAACCACCACAGCAGGAGGATTGTTAGACAACCACAACCAGAGATGAGTTCTCCACCGAATCCTCCACAGGCTGGGACAGATCCAGCGGTTGCCGCTCAGATGCAGATGCTAGAACAGATGGCAAATTCGATGAATGAAATGCAAGCTTAGATGAAGCAAGAACGCTAGGAGATGTGTCAGGAAAGGCAGGAGATGCGTGAGGAGATGATGCAAGAAAGATGGGAAAGTCAACAACAACCACCACTACCTCCAGTCCTCCTCCACCACCACCAGTCCACCCTGGGACAAGCACAGAGAATTCATGAGTCACAAGCCACCTACATTCTCCAGCTCTCTAGATCCTTTATAGGCTAATGATTGGCTGAAATCAGTGGAGAAGATGCTTAATATTGCTCAATTCTCTGACCAAGAGAAGGTACTCTACGCTTAACGTCGTCTTACTAGCTGATTGGTGGGACTCCTACACTGCTGCCCATGACGCTGCCAATAATATTACCTGGGCAGAATTTGCTACACAGTTCAGAAACTACCATATTCCTGCTAGCCTGATGAAAATCAAGAAGGAATTCCTATCACTGAAGCAAGGCAACATGTCAGTCAGTGAATATCGTGATAAATTTATTCAGCTGTCGAGCTATGCTCTAGATGAGGTTGCCGATGATGAAAGGAAGCAGGAGCATTTCATGGAGGGACTGGTTGGACCACTTCAGTAGCAGCTGGTTGCTCACACCTTCCCATCTTTCTAGAGGCTTTTGGATAAGGCTATAGCTATTGAACACAAGCATGTTCAGCTGGGTGAGATAAAGCGGAAGGCTATCACCCAGGGGCAAGGGAGCAGTAGCATTCGTCTTCGCTATGTTCCACCCAGGGTACACCAGCTCATCCTGGAGGAGGACAACACCCAGCTTAGTATGCACCACATGGGACTCCACAGACTCCACATACTCATCAGGTTGCCCTCACTGGCATCCCGATGAGACCTTTAGGATAGGGTACAATCACCACTTGCTTCAAAACAACATTCAGGGCAAGCAATAGACTTTAGCTTCTGGCAAGGGATTCAGCACTGCTAGAGTCAAAGAAGTCAGTGCTGACGCTACGACTAATGGAGCTAATATCGTTATTGGTATGTATTACATTAATTCAGTTCCTGCAGCTATATTATTTGATTCTGGCGCTACGCATTCGTTTATTTCTTCTCGCTATGCCAACACAAATGAGTTACCACTTCAAACTATGCAAAAACCACTGATAGTAATTACCTCTAAAGGGCTTATTGAAGCGAATTATATGACCAACAGATTAACAATGACAATTATGGGATGGGAATTCTGGTCTACGTCTATAGTATTAAAAGAAAGCAATATAGATCTGATACTTGGTATGCCATGGTTAAGAAAGGCAAAGGCAATTATACATTGTGCTTAGGGAACCATAGAACTCACCAGTCCAAAAGGAGAAAGATTCGAAGTAATGATTACCATAACCGCCTCTACTAGACCCACTATATATCTAGTAGATGGGAAATTTGTGGTCAGAAACATCCATGTGGTTAGAGACTTCACAAATGTCTTTCTAGAGGAGTTACCCAAGATGCCACTAGATAGGGAAGTTGAGTTTGTCATTGATCTCTTACCTGGGACCGCTCCTATTTCAAAAAGGCCATACAAGATGTCAGTAGAAGAACTATAAGAACTTAAGAAATATTTAACGGAGTTACAAGAGGTAGGGTACATTCGTCCGAGTTCCTCACCTTGCGGAGCGCCAGTTCTGTTTGTACAGAAGAAGGATGGATCACAGAGGATGTGTGTTGATTATAGATCACTTAATGATGTCAGAATTAAGAATAAGTATCCTCTACCTCATTTTGAGGATTTATTTGATCAGATGAGAGATGCCAGGTTATTCTCTAAGATTGATCTCAGATCAGGTTATCATCAAATGAAGATTAGGCCATTCGATATTCCCAAGACGCCTTTCTCTACCCGGTATGGTCTATATGAATTCATAGTCATGTCATTTGGCTTAACTATTGCCCCAGCCTAGTTCATGAATCTGATGAACAAGGTGTTCATGGAGTATCTTGATAAGTTTGTTGTGGTATTCATTGACAACATTCTGATTTATTCCAAAAATGATAGTGATCATGAAGAACATCTGTGAATGGTGCTTCAGAAGTTACGGGATAATCAACTCTATGCCAAGTATAGCAAGTGTGAGTTCTGGATTGATGAAGTGCCATTCCTTGGACACATCATCTCTAATGGAGGAATTTCAGTGGACCCTGCTAAAGTGAGAGAGATAGTAGGATGGAAGATATCAAGTTCAGTTAATGAAATCCAGAGTTTCTTGGGACTCGCAGGGTGTCATCGATGATTTATTGATGGATTCTCCAAGATTGCTAAGCCTATGACCTCACTATTAGAGAAGAGAAAGGAGTTTAATTGGTCATGTGAATGTCAAGATAGTTTCAATCAACTGAAGTTAAGATTGAGGTCACCCCCAGTGTTGATTATGCTAGATCTGCAGAAGGGATTTGATATATATTGTGATGCGTGCTGCTAGGGCTTGGGATGTGTTCTTATGCAAGAAGGACATGCCATAGCCTACGCGTCTCGCTAGTTGTGGAAACATGAGTTGTACTACCCCACTCATGACTTAGAACTGACAGCCTAGTGCACGCTCTCAAGATTTGGAGGCATTATATAATGGGAACTAAGTGCCAAGTCTACACTGATCATAAGAGCTTAAAGTATATCTTCACTCAGAAAGATCTCAACCTTAGGCAACACCGTTCCTTGGAGCTCATCAAAGATTATGACTTGGAAATTCACTATCACCCGAGCAAGATGAATCTGGTTGTGGATGCCTTGAGTCGGAAGGAGCATGTTCATGCAGCTATCATCGCCCAATTACTTGATGAGTTAGTAGAAGATTTTAGAAGACTCAACCTGGGAATAGTTGCACACATTGAAGGGATCACTATTGAAATGAACCTACCTTGGAGCAAGAAATACACAAGGGTCAGATCTATGATGCTAAAATCCAAGAAATCAACGATCTGATGGCTGAAGGTAGAGGACCAGACTTCACGGAGGATGAACAAGGCACCATATGGTTCAAGAACCGAATATGTGTTCCTGAAAGTGACAGCCTCCATGAGACCATACTGAAGGAATCCATGATTCTGATTACTCTATTCATCCTGCTAACACTAAGATGTATCAGGATCTGAAGCAAAAGTACTGGTGGTATGGGCTGAAAAGAGATGTAGCTGCACACGTGGCTGTGTGTGATGTATGTCAAAGAGTCAAAGAGGAACATCCAAGACCAATGGAAGTGGGAAGAAATTGGTATGAATTTCATTGTCGGGTTGCCTCACACCCCAAAAGGTTATGATTCCATATGGGTGATCGTGGATAGATTAACCGAAGTGGCTCACTTCATTTCGGTCGAGACCACTTACAAGGGTTCTCAGTTGGTAGAGTTATATATGGCTCGAATTGTGTGCCTACATGGTGTACCGAAGAAGATTGTTTCTGATCGAGGATCTCAATTTACCTCAAGATTTTGGAAGAGTCTCCATGAGAACATGGATACGAAGTTGAACTTTAGCTCGGCCTATCACCCCCAAACTGAAGGCCAGACTGAGAGAACTAACCATGTACTTGAGAATATGTTAAGAGCTTGTGCCCTTAAGCATGGATGCAGTTGGGGCAAGAGTCTACCATATGTTGAGTTCTCCTATAATAATAGTTACCAGGCCAGTCTGAAAATGTCACCATTTGAAGCTTTATATGGCAGAAAGTGCAGAACTCCTTTGTATTAGGATTAGACTGGTGAACGACAATTCTTTGGGCATGGGATTATTCAAGAGGCAGAAGAACAAGTTTGTATGATTCGAGGGAACCTGAGGGTAGCACAGACTCGATAGAAGAGTTATGCTGATAACCGAAGAAGACCACTGGAATTCGAAGAGGGTGACCACGTGTACCTCAAGGTGTCACCAATTCGTGGAATGAGAAGATTCAAAGTTAAAAGCAAGCTATCCCCTCGCTTTATTGGACCCTTCAAAATCTTTAGGCGAGTTGGGGAGATGGCCTACCAGCGTAAGCTACCAGATCATCTGTCTTATGACCATGATGTATTCCACGTATCTCAAATCAAGAAGTGTCTCTATGTCCTCGAGGAATAGTTACCAATGGAAAAACTCAGTGTGCAAGGTGATTTAACTTACACGGAGTATCCTATCAAGATTATTTACACTTTGACTCGAGTTACAAGAAATAAAGTAATTAAAATGTGCAAAGTGCAATGGAGTCACCATGGAGAAGATGAAGCTACTTGGGAAAGAGAAGAAGAGCTACGCATAGAATTTCCCCACCTCTTCCCTAGTTCTTCCTAATCTCGAGGTCGAGAATATTTTAAGGGGGTAGGATTTGTAATACCCAATTTGTAAATCATAAGAAAGGAGTTAATTCCCTTATATGTTTTGCCCTCTATTTATTAGAACATGTGAACAACCACATTTAAAGTGATTAACTAGCTAATGACACCTAAGTAATATATGCATCATGTTGGAGTTTATTTGTGCGTGTATTGGATAATAATAATAATATTAATAGAAATACATTAATGTCCAAATTTGGATTTAAGACCTAGTCTGCAATCTAGAATTTGGAGAAAGAGAAGGAAAATGCTATACAAAATAAAGAAAATAAATACATAAATAAATGAAACCTTTTCAAACTTGTATCTTTAATTTATACACTTGACTTGAGTACAAAATTCACAACCATATTTGAACTCAAATGGAGATTCAAAAATAAAAAAAGGGAAAACATAAAAGAAATAATAAAAATAAAAAGGGAAACAGGCGCGTGGGGCAATTTTCGGCCCAACCGGCCCACCAACGCGCTCCCGCGTGGCCCATGCCCTCGTGTGCGCTGCGACGCTGACAGGTGGGCCCACGTGGGTAGTGGCTGAGCGCATTCGCTCAACCGTTCTAGACTGCGAACGATGCAACCCCCTAACATGTGGGGCTCTGATGTCAGCGCTTGTGGACCTGCACGGACTCAGAGCTACCGTCACTAATGTGCGGGTCCCACCCTAATGTCCCTCTTCCACCCGCCGATTTCGGGCGCACGTAGTCCGCCGCCGCCGCATAGGTCCTGGTCAGCTGGTGTAACAACCTCCGCATCGATCGGCTTCGACAGTGCTAGGACTATAAAAACTTCTAGGACCTCATCATCGGGGGCGAGTTGAGATTGCTACCCACCTCGTTCCGTGAAGCCATGTGAGGTGAGAAAGTGCCAGTGGTCACCGCGGGTGAACCTTGCCTCAGCCTCCGGTCCAGCCTAGGGAACCTACCTAGGAGGGAACATTGGGGCAGTAGAAGGTGTGTGGGGGCGAGTGTGGGCGCCTACACGGCTAGGCCTCGTGGAATTACTCGCCGGCGTGAACTCACTCCGCCGTGTCGTAAACCTACGTGGACGTCAAGCAGCCCAAGGTAAGAAGACCCCCTAGAATTCGCGTTGATATTTTCTATGTGTAGCATCGTCGAATCGAATTCGCCCGTTATCAGGCGGGAGCGGGGTGAAAGGGAGTTGGTTGGCCACGGTGCCACCATGGGGCCGCGTTGCATTGGAGTTGGGCGCTTTGGGGTGCCCACGAGCAACGTTGTCGTGGTTAATGTGTTCGTGAAGGGTTGGTCTCCATCTTGAACTAATTAGATCGAGGATTAGGGACCGTGGGCACTAGATCGGAGTTTTACGGTGGAGCTCCATCGCGTTCGTTGGCGGCGTTGCCGTCCGCTCGGCCGGGAGGTAGGGGAATACGTCTGGGCTGTTGACTATTGCACGGACGCTCCGGATTAGACTCCATGTCACGATTCATCTAGGATCGCGGTGAGCTATTCGATCGGGATCGTATAATCCTGGTTGGATTCCACGGTATCGAATCTGGACAATTAATCGGGTTCCAAGGGCCGAGATTGCATACCGCTTCGATGTATACATAATTAAATCGTGACCGTCGTTTTGGGATCGCGTGGATCTGGGCGAAGCATACCCCTCTTGCAGCGCATTATAATTCCAAATGTGCCCTTGAATTTACAGAATACACCACTAACTCCCTGGTAATCCTGTTCGCAATCCAGAGTTAATAAAAGAATTCAGAATTTAAAACAGAAAATTGTTTTTAGTATAAAAATAATTCTAGAAACTTATTTAATTCATAACTAATTCATTTTAACTCCTTTTTGGTCCATTCTAATTGCAATTTGTTTTAATAATGTTTATCACCTTGTAGCTCTGTTTATGCATGAAACATAGATTAAAAATATTCATTGGATTATTCTATACCAACCACTTAATAACTTCAGAAAATCGTAACTTGTTATCCGTAACTCTGAATTTAGTGATTCTCAAACCTACGATCTCATTGCGATGCGCAGAATATTATCATGCATTAAATTCCTCTGTTTGGTGTGATGATTAATTTCCCTTGTACCATGTTTGTTTGTATTGTGGCAAGTAGACGAGCAAGTGATTGAGGACCCAGGTGTTCTGCAGGTAGAAGTTGCTGAGCAGGAGCTCATTGAAGGAAAGTTGTGCCCTTGACCACTTTTATTTACCCAATAATGTTCTCTATAATCATTTTGGCATGCATAGGCTTAATTTTGATGGGACCCAATAGGTCACCCTAGTTTGGTCATCTTTACACCTTGTTTACCCCTGAACTTTTGGGCAGTCTTTGCTATTGCTATATATGGTTTTGGGTGTTGAGATAACTATTACACATGGTCATTCTTTATTATTATTGTTCAATTTCTGATCATGATAAGACTATTATATTAATTGGAACATGGAGCTTAACTTGAGAAACATGTGCCACCACAAGGGTGGAATTGGACGCCCTTGGCTGACTAATTAGGAAAGCTAGTGGAGGTCTACCTTACCCGAAAAAGGCAAGGGCAGTAGGGGAGTTGGTAGTGTAGGGAGGTTCTCAGGTTGATTTTGCTGCGATGGCGGTCAGACGGGGGATTCCTGCATTTGCGCTCCCTAGAAACTGTAGTGGGTTTTCTGAAGCTAGTGAAACATTGAGAAGGCCTCGTAGTGTTACCCTGCCTCACTTCCTTGGTAGAGGTGTATGGGGCACGTACAACCCAGTGGCAAATGGGTAACATGACTTGTGGGTAAAGGGTACAACTTCTACAGAGTGTAAAACTGGTATACTAGTCGTGCTCGCGGTCATGAGCAGCTCAGGACTCTCGCATGATTAATTTATGGAATTAAATTCAATTTGTCATTTGCATCGCATTGTGGTTTATTATTAATTTTGATCTATTATTACTCTGGTTTGGTATCTACTTACATTTAGTAACTGCTAATAAAACTTGACCAACTTATTAAAAGCAATGTTCAACTTTAACCCTTATTTGTTGATCAGCGTTACACTTCACATGAACTCCCACCTTTGGTGAGTTCATGCACATTATTCCCCACAACTTATTGAGCTATGATCTTTTGTGAGCTCACCCTTGCGATATATAAACCCCGCCACAGGAGAAGAACACGTGGTCCAGGAGAGAGTACAAGCTCATCTAGGTGGCGTCTCCGAGTCAGCTTTATGGCGCCAAGGATTAATGTTTCGTTCGCTTTATTGTTCTCATTTATTTTTGTAAGACTTCCACTATGTAATAATGATATTTGTGATATTTATCTCTATACACTTTGTCATCATATGTGATGTCCTTCTTTGGCGCACATATGAGACGCACTCGACTTTATCGCTTAAATCCAGGTGTGACAGTAAAGTATTTACATCAGGGCTATGGTTTCTTATAAAATGACCCCTGTACTTTCCTATTATTATATCTGCAGTCCGTTGACCTCTATTTATTGATAAAACTAATTCTAAAATGATTTTTAATACATAAGTAATGCTAGAATCTTTTTTAATTCATAACTAATTCATTTTAACTCCTTTTTGACCCATTCCAGTTGCATTAAATTCATAATAATATTGTTTATCATCTAGTAACCCTGTTTTGTCATAAAAAATAGACTAGATTTTATGCACTTAGTTATTTCTATATCAACCACTTAAAACTTCGGAAAATCATAACTCTTTAACCGTAACTCTGAATTTAGTAGTTCTTGAACCTACAATCTCGTTACGATGTTTAGAATATTATCTTGCATTCTGTTCTAATGTTTGGTGTGATGTTAATTTCTCCTGTACCGTGTTTGTTTGTATTATTGCGAGTAGACGAGCAAGCAACCGAGGACCTAGGTGCTCAAGAGGTGGAAAATACTGAGCAGGAGCTCGTTTAAGGCAAGTTGTGCCTTGGAACACCTTTATTTGCCCAATAATGTTCTCTATAATCACTTTGGCATGTTTAGGCTTAATTTTGATGGGACCAAATAGGTCACCCTAGTCTGCTTTATCTTGTGCCTTAATCACCACTGAACTTTTGGGTAGTCCTGCTATTGCTATGTGTGGTTTTGAGTGTTGAGATAAATTTGACACATGATCATTCTTTATTATTACTGTTGATTATTTATTGTTCATGATAAGATTACTGTGTTAATTGGAACATGGAGAACCACCTAGGAAAACAGTGCTACCACAAGGGTGCAATGGGACACCCTTGGCCAAGTAATTAGGAAAGCTAGGGAGAAATTACCTTACCTGAAAGGGGCAAGCGGGGAGGCATCGCTGCAGAGTATACGGAGGTTCTCGGGTCGGACTGTCTGTCTAGTTTTCCGGACAGGAGATTCCTATGCTTCCTTCTTCCTGAATTCGTAGCATGTTTTCAAAAACTAGTGGAACTTTGGAAAGGCCTTGTTGTGCTACCCTGCCTCATCTCGTCAATAGAGATGAATTGGACTTCTAGACCCCTTGGCAAATGGGTAGCATGGCTTGTGGGTAAAGATGTGCAACCTCTGCAGGGTGTAAAACTGGTATATAAGCCGTGCTCACGGTCATGAGCGGCTCGGACACCTACATGATTAATTTATGGAAGTAAATTTAATCTGTCATTTGCATCGCATTGTGGTTTTATTATTAATTTTGATCTACTATTACTTTGGGTTGGTATACACTTACATTTAGTATCTGCTAATAAAATTTGACCAACTTATTAAAAGCAATGCTTAGCTTTAACCATTATTTTTTGATCAACCTTACACTACACAAGAACTCCCACCTTTGTTGACTTCATGTACCACAACTTGTTGAGCTATGATCTTTTGTGAGTTCACCCTTGCGATATATAAACCCCCCATAGGTGAAGAGCAGGTAGCCCAAGAGGAGGTCTACTACGAGGAGTACGAGCTTGTCTAGATGGTGTCTCCCAGTCAGCTTTATGGCTCCAAGGAATAATTATTAGTTCACTTTATTGTTATCATTTATTTTTGTAAGACACTTCCACAATATAATAATGTTTGTGACATTTATCTCTATACACTTGGTCATTATATGTGTTGTTCTTCTTTGGCGCACATATGAGACGCACCCGACTTTACCCCTTAAATCTGGGTGTGACAATTCCGGAGCCATACTTAGGAATGACTCTCTGGTCCAAAGGTAGCCGTAGATATTTGGAACTACCTCCCAGAGAGCCCCTATGCCAGAGGACTGGTAGAGGGGAATTCTTGTCTTCGAGCTGGCTACACAAATGCGAGGGCTAGACCAGTCTTTGTCTTTGCAGCAACTAGAAGCGTCACCAAGCAAACCGCTCGGCACAAAATCTGTATACACAAAGCTACTGCTCCAGACCAACATGTCTTGAGCAAAGGCACAGATATGGTTCCACCTACGGGTTCGTCACCTCATCTGAGGTGGGCCCAAGCGCCTCTGTTGGTACCTCAAATATAGGGTACCCACTCCTACTAGCTCAAGACAGGACCCTTGTGGCTATCTGTAGCCATTGGAAGATGAGTGGTCTAACCCAACTTGGGGCATGTACCCATTCGGCAGGGCTACAAGCCTCTGGACCAGTGTGACCCTAGGTCCCGATGGTGGGACTACTCGTTAGCTACAGTGTGACACCCTGGGTGTCTATTTCGTGTTATGTCGGGAGACTTATCCTAAGCTCTAATCATCAATAGAAATTTCTATTTCTCGATCGTGTCTATCTCCTTTTATCAAGTTACTCATGAAAGTTTCACCGAATTTGGAATTATTCAATCTCATGAAATGCCAAAATTTAGATCCTGTTAAAACTTTTAGCAAAAACAAGATGCGAAAATCAACCAACTCATTTATTCGAACTCTCGACGGTTGTTATCCAACCCGTGCTTGAATCCTCTTTCTCGATATCCAATCTATGTCCAAATATTAATCTGAATTCGTACTCTCAAGCAGAATCTCTAATGTGTAGACCTCTAATTAATTCTTATGTAATCCGACTTGTTATCTCTATATCATCATTCATCTCTATCCATCAGGTGTATTCTAAAGATTTCTTGAAGTTGAACCAAATACTCGCATGAGAAGATAAATCCTATGCTTGCTTGAAATTACTCGTTTGAACAAATGCGAATTTTGAAATCCAACCAAGCCTTGCCATCTTGCTCAAACAACTCTATGTGAACTCTACAACGAAACTTATTAAGGGTCCATGCCAAGAAAATGTCGAGAAAATACTCTGATTGCCTTAAAATTATAATTTGAAGCTTTATAACGATACTACCTTGACTAGAGTGAAATTTCCATTTCTAATCACAATATGAGGGTTGACCTTTTACAAAAGTTGTAGAACAAGCAATATACAACAATTTTTATATCTAATTTAAGTCTTGATTCAACCTCTAAATATCTCAAACAGTGCCTTGAAGTTGGATTAAAATTCTGTTTTCAGAACTTAAACCTTTCAATGTCTGAAATTGATGCCAATCTGGCTGACGTCTCGCGTTCTCTAATTTTTGCTAAGCAACTCGAGTTTCCACAAGTATAAAAGTTGTTAATAACTAATAGAGGCACAACATATTAAAAGATGGCGTTCATCTAATTCCGTTTGACATGTTTTGACACTTAGTTTCCACTTATTCAGCAGCAGCGGTAAACCTATTTTTGGGGATCATTATCTATCTAACCGATGCACGAATCACCTCAAGTCCTGTGCAAGGTATGTAGAGTGTAGAACAAGGAAGAGATCATTTGGTACCTCTTTTGCCAAAAGAGCACGTCTAATACCTCTTTTGCCCGTTTGAAAACGCCTCAGAACACACCGGTCACCGTTCGTTGCTTTGCCTCTAAGGAAGCCTGCTCAGTGTGGCCACCGCCATGTCTGGCCAATCCAAGGCCACTGTTGCCCAGCTAACTACAAGCTGCAGTGGCTCACGCTGACCATTGGTCGCGAGCTCCGCAGGCCCTTAAATAAGCCTAGCCGCGCCCCTCTCTGCTCTCATCTTCCTTGGACGCGCCAAGCTCCTGTCTCAGCTTCCATTACTGCAGCAGGGTCCAAGCCATCCCTGCTCCTCCTCTGTATTGTTTAAGAGCTATGAATTTTACAAGATGATTGTTGTGTTGTGTCCTTAGTGTGGACAAATTTCAAACACTGTATTGTTTGAGTTAATTAAAATTGGAACCATTTCTTGGTGATTATAAAAGTTATATAGTACTTTTACTAAGCTTTCTAGAAAGTCTTAGATCATCCTTTTTGGTGGTCTAAAGGTCATGTTATAGTTGTTTGCAGTGTGAAGACTGAATCTATCTAAATCTGGACAGCAAGGCCTTTCTAGTGTCTTTTACTCTTGATACATATTAAATCAACCTGAGATGTTCATAAATGATTTGTAAACAATTTCATTATCTTTCTATAGAGTCTATGATCACTTGTTTTGAATGCATAAATCTTTGGTTATGAATATTTGAAGTCACAAGTCTAAATCTGTCCAATTCTAGACAGAGCTGTCGTTTCAGTACTATTTAACCTTGCTAAGTGTCTACTCACATTGAGATGACAATACCAAAGTTGAAGAGGATTTTTTTAAACTTAATATTTTTGGATGAATCTCTTGTGAGTTATGATTAAAACAAGTAACTACAATGTTGATGTCTAGAAACTTGTTGATTGTGGTTAATTGCTCTACTCTGTTGTGTTTGTCTTGAGTGACTGCTTACTTATTTTGGTTTTGAGTGAATATGAGTAATAATGATAATAACTAATATAATTGAGCTATATGTAAGTAACTAGTGCACGTCTCCCTAAGTAGTAAATTAAATTGTTGAAGTCTAGTAAGTAATCAGCTTCAATCAATGTTATTTTAGCAAGTCTTGTTATATGGATAAGAAACACAATCAATGATATGTTACCATTTCTAATACTTGCGATGCTAATCTAATATTGTTAAATAACCAACCTCATTAGGCTTGTGTAATAAGCAATGTGATTAGTCTATTACTTTCTGTGTGTGCTCTTGGCTGTGTGCTTGCATTAGAATATTGTGAATGATTGAAGAACCCAATTAAGGAACCATTCCTTTTAACTAAGTCTGCCTGTATAAGAAGCCATAGCAAATTGATGTGTATTTTACTTGTTTAATAATAAAGTAACCAAGAATTATTAAAGTAAATGTGGTAAATGTTTGTACTTGTGATGGCGTGTTTGCGTTGGATAATTATAGGAAGCATTCATCGTCTTTCTAGTGGTTTTGATTCATGTGCCCAATGACGTATAGATAGCTAAAACTAATGTGTGGTTGTTTACAGTGTCTTACAATTTAATGTTTAGTTCGCTATCGTATGCCTTGAAGTGTCTTGTGCTATTTTCCATCCTATTCATACATATGCATCTTGCATCTCATTTAGGACCGAGATATGTTGATCGTGTGAAATGAAGGACGTAAAGTGGAGCCGACCACAAGGCAAAGTCGGTGGACAACTTGAAGATGGATGGATTGAACGAAGGCCAAGATAGGAGATGCTCGCCAAGCGAATGTCACCTAGCGAACACTACCTAGTATTGGATTCCAGACAAGCACCTGTTTTATGCATCACCGTTATATATGCTATTTTACCGCACTTAATGTTTGTAGGCTTGTAATGTGCACTTAAGTGTAGGGATTGCCTGAAATCCTAGTTGCATGAACTCAGGATTCCTTTTGAGATGGATACTAGTATGCTAGGTCGAGTAGCTGCTATGCTAATTAAGGATCTTGGTAGAAGTCGAGTGATTTTTCTAGCACTCGCGCGAGGTCAGGAATTGGTTGTATCCATTTTTTATAACGAAATTATGATGGTCTACGGACACGGATCCATGTGGATGTGTTGTCTATGAGACAAAATTGGAATAAGGATTAATGTGTGGTACCGTGTGTCAAGCGTTTGAACGTACTAAACACATGTCAGGAAATATGGTAACCGATAAGCCTAGTACCTGATTGAACTTGCCCACAGACTTTACTCCTCATTGGACCTGAGACAGTCTCGCATTCTAGATATGGTGGGTACAAGTGCGATCACTGCACAGCGGCGGCTGGGGTTAGTCGAGCATTGTGTTGGGGCGAAGGCGAAGACGCTACCCTCCGCTCTAGCCTTCGTCCATCTCGCTGCGACGACAGGAAGCAGAAAGACCGGCGAGGTCCACCCTTTGTCCATCTCGCTGCGACGACAGGAAGCAGAGAGACCGACGAGGTCCACCCTTCGTCTATCTCGCTGCGCCGACTGGAAGCAGAACGACCGGCGAGGTCCACCCTTCGTCTTCTACGCTATAGGACGAAGGCCTACGGTGATGTCGCCCCGTCCCACGTCCTCACTCTGCCTGGAGGCCCACATGGGATTCGGTCCATTGTAGCGGGCCCCGCTCAGATAAGTGTGTTATGGGCCCGATTTGTAATAGCTTTTCTGTAATGACAGTCTGTAACCCTCCTTTACAGGAATATTCCGGGGATAGACTGGGTGCCTGAGGGCACATGCGTCCTTACATTGAAACGTTGGGCACTCAGGCACCTATAAATACCCTCGTACAGTGCCCTTGAGAGGCTGGATTAACAGAGCAATTGCTGCCTCAAGTTAAACCGTGTTCACATCCCACTCACTCACCCGTTGGAATCAATCTGCCTGGGAGCGCAAGTTCCAACACATTGTATGCCAAACCCGTGAGCCCTGTTCTGTTACCAGGGAATCGACTAGGACAATTGATACGTGTGGGGACAGAGTTCCCTGACATGTCGTGTGTTTAGGTTTACCTTGCAAGGTTAAAACTCGATTCAAATCGTCTGCTTCTCACAGCTAATGAGACTGCTTGATCCATGTTGTTGCATTGAGTAAGAAGTGCAATGAGGTTTCTTGAGATAATATGTGTGTTGCACTAAATGTTTGTTACCTTGTATGCTTAGAAAGGAGCAAACCTAGTTTAAGGAATATTAGAGAACTTGAAAAGCTAAAACTTGCTTTAGATTCAGCTAGTGCTTTGGAAAACCAAACCCCTCAGCCAAACAACTTCATGGTCTAGAGGTAGAGGAGTAGACTCCTCACTTCGGGTAAGTCTAGTTGAGTATTAGTATACTCAGCCTTGCTTGTGGCATTATTTTATAGGTTCACTGCAAGACTTGGTTGATGGTGTGACTTGGCCAGCCACCCTGCCACTGGATTGGACGGTCGAGTGGGATGCCGCCTCGACAGGAGAGGATTAGGAGGAGTAGTGAGCCAGGCCTTGCCCTATTCCTCTTTATCGACGTTAATTAACATCTGCTACAATGTTAAAAACAATGTTATCTTTTAACAAAACTCTGATTTATGTAATAACTCAAGTACTTAAATTTATGGTTTCATGTTTATTGCATTTTCTCTGAGTCTCACCATCACATGAGCTAATGGTACTCGATCCTTGGTAAGTGGCTTTATCGGACTAGATCCAAGGAATTGGCATGTTATTTCGATTTAAGTGTGTTGCTGCCTTCAAGGCGTGACTCGGGCACTTAAGTTGGAATAATCTGAGTGGTTCTGCCACAGCTGGTATTAGAGCAGATACCATTACAGAGAAATCAATAAGTCATGATTTCCAACTTTTTCTAAAGTAAAACATGCTTAGAAACCAATGTTGGATAGATCGTGAGGACGATAAGGATAGACCTAGGACGTGAAGCCTTAGGAAATAGATGGATAGATAGGTGGCTATTTATATAGGCCGTAAAGGCTACTATTATTAGGGAGGATGTTGTAGAATCACCCAAAAAGTAGTTAGGTTTGAGAAGACACCTAGAATGGGCATGCATCATGATTGTCGCATCATTATTTCTTGTGCATTAACATGCTTCCCTCACCCTTATTCCAATAATAAGAAATTGTGAATAATGTGATGTATTGCTATTTTATCAACTGCAAGAAAATAACTTATCTTGTGTTGCTAGGTTGTGTTATGTGTTTCTTTTTCCTTGCTACCTAAGACATGTTGTAGTTGTTCAGCCATTTTTGCCCTTAACTAGCAAAAGTTGTTGCTTGTTCTGCTCATAAAAAAATCATGCTTGTGTTGGTATTTTCCAACCCTTATGTATTTTACCCTTGAAGTTGCACCTGCACAACTTGTAGACTCCCATAGCTTGATCAACCAAAGCTTCGTTGTACACTTGTTTATGTCAAAAAAATTGGTTGGTGTCTGTTTCCGCAAAACAATATCCAATCACAAATTCTTCTTGGAAGCCTTGTCCAAATTCTCGTTAACCTCTCATCTCCTCATCCTAGAAGCCAACTAGTTTGGTGACCTCTCTTTTTGCCTGGATCTAGTAATCTTTTCCTTTGTGAATCATGTTGTAGCTTATCATCCGAATCTTCGGATCTCCTATTGATCCTGCCCCGTTGTAAGACCCAAAATTAGTAGAGGAAAAAAAATATAAACAAAGTATCATAATGCTTTGGAAATTAGGAAAATAAGAAAAATGATGAAAAAAGGGATTTTTCTTTTAAAGGAAACATTTATACATCCCATGAAATAGATAACAAGGAGAATAAAACTTAAATTAGTAATAATAAAATAATATGGTTTATATTCACCTTTGGATTTCAATTGATACATTTGAAAAATCTGAAAAAAACTAAAATAGAAGTATAAATTTGAATTTGGAATAGAAAATAGAAAATAAAAGAAAAGGGAAGGACTAAGAAAAATACTACATAAAATAAAATAAAAATCAGAATAAACATCCTTCACACTTATATTATTAAATTATACCATTCAAACTGAGGACAAGTTATTCACAAAGTTTGAATTTAAATTTGAACTCAAATTAGATTTGAAAATGGAGAAAAGAAAATAGGAAACAAAAAGAAAAAGAGAAGAAAACTTACCTGGGCCTCGGATCCCATTTCGGCCCACCTAAGGACCCTTCACCACGCCAGCCCATTACACCAGCGCTCCACTTCTCTGGACCGATGACACGTGGGTCCCACTGCTCAGTTTGCCGCTCCTCGCGCGCGCGCTGCGTATCTCACTGGCGCGTGGGCCCTGTTTGTTTGTCTGCTGTGATCTCCGAAACTCCACTGTGGCTTGCAGGCGGGCCCGAGTCGTCAGCACCTCCTTGCTTCTTGGTAACAAACCAATCCGCCATTGCCGTTCGCTCGGAAAGCTCACCCGCGCGGCCCGCTCACTTCACCACTCGCGTCGCGCCTGCGTGGCGTCTTCGGCTCTCTTCCATGTGGACCCCGCTCTGTGGGGGGGGGTCACCTTCAAGGACTCCGCACCCGCCGGAGCTCAACGAATTCCGTGCATGCCGGCGCCGCGTCTTCGGGGCAGTTGACCTCAACCCTCATCTTCTCCTAATCAGTCCTATAAAAGCCCCTATCGCTCCTTATCTCTATTGCGCTGACCCGAGAACCATAGACGCTGGAGTTAGGTGCGGCCATTGCCGGGGGGCATGGGCGGAAGATCCGCCGCCGTCCATCCCGTCCATGCGTCGCCGCTGGGAGCCATAAAAGGGGTCAGGGGCGTTCGCCTGCAACCAAGGAACGTGCGCGGACTTGCAATCGTGCGTGGGCGTCGCCAGGGTCCAACGAATTCCTCGCCATCGCTCCTACGCCGCCGTGGGTCCGCTCCTCGCCGTGGCTAGCTCTCGTCACCAAATTTCTAGTCGGGTAAGTTGCATCCCTAGGTTCGCCTTTGTCCTGTGATCGTATTGCGCGCGCATGTGGTCGGGTTGGGTAGCGGAGTGCGGGGTTGGACGATCGCCGGCGAATGCGCCGCCGGGCGAGCTCTGTTTCTCGCGTGGGGGTGATTGGGGTGTTCCGTCGATGGCGCTGGGGCGTATCCTTCGTCGATCAGTGAACGAACGGGCGCGATTGGTTCATCGCACTGGTGCGTGGGGGACGGAGTTTGGTCGTTGGATCGTAGATGAAGGTGTGGGATCGGATCTCACGCATATTAACTCTGGGGCCTTGGATCTGGATCCAACGATCCCTGGCACGTACAGATTCCGCGACGGCAGGATCTAATCCTGGCCACAGGACTTAGATCGTGTGGCTCGGATTATCCCGTACCCCTTCGCCGGGGCAAACTTTCTAAAGAGCCCCTGGACTTTTGGAAATAGAACCCGCCGTCCAGTAGCACTGTGCGCTGTGTCTTGGGGAAACTTACCCCGAGCCCCCTGCGGTTTTCTGTAATTGAGGCCCAATCCAGTGCAGTAATAAAATGATTAAATGAATTAGAAATTAGATTTTTAATACAAAAATAATTGCTAGAACTTAGATAATTCATAGAAAATTCATTTTAGCTCCAAATTGAACCATTCCAGTTTCTAAAATTTTGTAATAATATTCTTCATCATTTAGTGCCTCTGTTTTGGCATGAAAGGCTTATTTAAATTTATCTAATATTCAATCTTGTATTAAACACATAAAACATTAGAAAATCCATAACTTAAAATCTATAACTCCAAAATTAATGATTCCTGTTCCTAGAATCTTATTTTAATGTGTAGATTATTATTATGTATTTTGTTTACTTGTTTGGTGTGATGTTAATTTTGCCTATACAATGTTTGTTTGAATTGCTACGACTAGCAGTGAGGTCACGAGTCATCTGAAGAATCATCCTGGTACCTGGAATCTCAAGGCCCAGGCAAGTTGTGCCCTTGATCACTTCTTTTTACCCAGCCATGTTCTGATTAATCATAATGATCTGCATAGGTTAATTTTGATGGGACCCAATAGGTTACCCTAGTTTGATTATCTTTATACCTTGTTTACCACTGAACTTTCTGGGTAGTACTTGCTAGTGCTATATGTGGTTTTGGGTATGAAGATTACACTATTCATGATTATACTTTTGTTATCAGTTGTTATTTATGGTTCATGTTAAGATCATTATGTTAATTGGAACATGGAGAACCACCCGGGAAAACAGTGCTACCACGAGGGTGGAATGGGACGCCCTTGGCTGATTAATTAGGAAAGCTAGTGGAAGACTACCTTACCCGAAAGGGGCAAGGGCAGTAGGGGAGAGGTCAGTGTAGGGAGGCCCTCGGGAGGATTTTGCTGCGATGGCGGTCCTGCAAGGGATTCCTGCACTGGATCTTCCTATAAACTGTAGCGGGTTTTCGGAAGCTAGTGGAACTTTGTAAAGGCCTCGTAGTGGATCCCTAGCCATTCACCTCGGAAGTGTCTAAGGGCCTTGCAAACCCTGGCGACATGGGATACACGACTTGTGGGTAAAGATGCGCAACCTCTGCAGAGTGTAAAACTGGTATACTAGCCGTGCTCACGGTCATGAGCAGCTCGGACCCTCACATGATTAAATTATGGAACTTAAATTCAATTTGTCATATGCATTGCATCGCAGGTGATGTTGTTACTTCTGTTCTACTATTTAACTGGGTTGGTATTTACTTATACTTAGTAACTGCTAATAAAATTTTGACCAACTTTAAAAGCAATGCTCAGCTCTAACCATCTTCTTTGGTAAGCCTTACACTTCACGTGAGCTCCCACCTTTGGCGAGTTCATGCACATTATTCCCCACAACTTGTTGAGCGATGAACGTATGTGAGCTCACTCTTGCTGTCTCACACACCCCACAGGAGAAGAACAGGTACCGCAGGATGATGCTCATGGAGGATGCTGCGATGAGTTCGTGAGAGGTCTAGGTCGTCGTCTCCCAGTCAACTTTGGGTTGCTGGACCGTTGTCTCCTTATAATGTAATTATTTATTTTGTATAGAACTCCTGTTATATGTAAAGATGTGACATTCGATCCTGTGCCACTATACATCATATGTATGAGACTTGGTCCCAGCATACCTGGTGTTTATGTTAACCCCGGGTTTTGGATCCCTAAAATCCGGGTGTTACAGAAGTGGTATCAGAGGAATGTTGACTGTAGGACGAAACCTAGATAGAACTGGACAACCATTCTTTACTTACCTTTGCTACTCTGATTCTTTTCTAAAACTTCTCTTAACCTTTTCTCATCTAATTCCGCTTTACTCTGATTATTCTTTCTAAAAGACAAATGTGGATTTCACACTTTGAAATCCTGTGCCTAAAGTGATCTTTAGGAATAGGAGACCTACTCTCAGGAACAAAAACAAAACTATTTTTATGGTTATCTATGCACTTGAATGTTTGTTCTTATGATATTTGTCTGATTTGGATTTTTGATTGAGTGTGATGGGTTGTGGAGTAATGTCCACAATTACATCTGCATATACACATAGGTATAAAAATATATTTATAAAATAACTAGACAGCCTAGATTATCCCCATTGGAACCTATCTAGCTTAAGAAATTTATCTTATCCTAAAAAGATCTCATTCTAACCAATTCCTCTTATCTTAAAAGGATTCTCCCTTATCTTAATAGATCCATCTCATCTTAAAAGATACTCATCTTATCTTGAAAAGATTTTATCCTTATCCTAATAGATCTAACTGGCCTCAGAAGATTCTATCTTACCTTTATGGATCTGTCTTATCCTAAATAAGCATACTTATCCACCCTAGTTTAACAACCATGATCTAATGCAAATTAATTAGATCTTATCTAGTCAAACTAGTCACACCAATCTAACCTAGATCTGATCAAATCTAAAGTGACTTATCAAACAAGTGAAATAGTTTAGACTCTACCCCTATAGAACAAGTCTTAACTTAGTTCACCCTGCACTAAATTAAGAATGACAGATCGACTTGGCCATATGCAACTACCTTAACCATCTGATAGTTGCATAACCCCTCAATTTTAACCTAGCAAGAGATTCTATCATATCATAACATATCTAACTAATCTCAAAACATCCTAACATATCTTAATAATACATATTCTACCCGGTTGAACCTATCTAACCTAAACTAGTCTAATCTAGTCATATCCAATTTAATCTAGATCTTATCTTACCTAATGTGACCTGATCTAGTGTGGTCTAATGTTATCTAACTTAATGTGGTCCACTTAAACAGATTAATGACACTAGTAGAAGAGATTAGACCCCACTAGCCATGTATTAACTTAACTTAGCACATTGGATCAATTCAACCATGAGCTAACCCAACCCATAGAGCCATGATGAATGGTATAACCTTTCTATTCCCACCTAATAACAAACAAACTTTGACCTACATCATGTAGTCTATCTCATCCATACCTATATTAACCATATTCCCCAGTCCAATAACATACACTAACTTCTAATCAATGAGACAAGACCGAAGAAGATGATCAACTTCATCAAGGGAGGATGAGCACCAGCTCAAGTCTTCAAGGATCAAGTGAGGTCACCAAGATGAGTCAAGATCCACAATCTTGGATGAAGTCTTTTCTTATCCTACTCTTTCTTATCCCAAACCTATATATGCCCTAAAGACATCTTCTATCCTACAATAAAGTGGACATACATATATACACCCATGCTTTCCTAACCACCAGTTCCACCAAGATACATAAACATATTTATATATTACTACTATTTGTAAGATCTAAGTGTTACCTTAGTTAGTAGCTAGTATTTTACTATATTGAGAATAATAATAAGGTCTATCTGACCCCATGTGTTGCTAATAAATAATGCATCATGCTGAGATTTTGTTTGAGATAACATAAGTTATGCACCCTTTTCTTACAAATCTCGAGGACGAGATTATTTTTAAGGGGGGTAGGATTTGTAAGACCCAAAATTAGTAGAGGAAAAAAAAATATAAACAAAGTATCATAATGCTTTGGAAATTAGGAAAATAAGAAAAATGATGAAAAAAGGGATTTTTCTTTTAAAGGAAACATTTATACATCCCATGAAATAGATAACAAGGAGAATAAAACTTAAATTAGTAATAATAAAATAATATGGTTTATATTCACCTTTGGATTTCAATTGATACATTTGAAAAATCTGAAAAAAACTAAAATAGAAGTATAAATTTGAATTTGGAATAGAAAATAGAAAATAAAAGAAAAGGGAAGGACTAAGAAAAATACTACATAAAATAAAATAAAAATCAGAATAAACATCCTTCACACTTATATTATTAAATTATACCATTCAAACTGAGGACAAGTTATTCACAAAGTTTGAATTTAAATTTGAACTCAAATTAGATTTGAAAATGGAGAAAAGAAAATAGGAAACAAAAAGAAAAAGAGAAGAAAACTTACCTGGGCCTCGGATCCCATTTCGGCCCACCTAAGGACCCTTCACCACGCCAGCCCATTACACCAGCGCTCCACTTCTCTGGACCGATGACACGTGGGTCCCACTGCTCAGTTTGCCGCTCCTCGCGTGCGCGCTGCGTATCTCACTGGCGCGTGGGCCCTGTTTGTCTGTCTGCTGTGATCTCCGAAACTCCACTGTGGCTTGCAGGCGGGCCCGAGTCGTCAGCACCTCCTTGCTTCTCGGTAACAAACCAATCCGCCATTGCCGTTCGCTCGGAAAGCTCACCCGCGCGGCCCGCTCACTTCACCACTCGCGTCGCGCCTGCGTGGCGTCTTCGGCTCTCTTCCATGTGGACCCCGCTCTGTGGGGGGGGGGGGGGGTCACCTTCAAGGACTCCGCACCCGCCGGAGCTCAACGAATTCCGTGCATGCCGGCGCCGCGTCTTCGGGGCAGTTGACCTCAACCCTCATCTTCTCCTAATCAGTCCTATAAAAGCCCCTGTCGCTCCTTATCTCTATTGCGCTGACCCGAGAACCATAGACGCTGGAGTTAGGTGCGGCCATTGCCGGGGGGCATGGGCGGAAGATCCGCCGCCGTCCATCCCGTCCATGCGTCGCCGCTGGGAGCCATAAAAGGGGTCAGGGGCGTTCGCCTGCAACCAAGGAACGTGCGCGGACTTGCAATCGTGCGTGGGCGTCGCCAGGGTCCAACGAATTCCTCGCCATCGCTCCTACGCCGCCGTGGGTCCGCTCCTCGCCGTGGCTAGCTCTCGTCACCAAATTTCTAGTCGGGTAAGTTGCATCCCTAGGTTCGCCTTTGTCCTGTGATCGTATTGCGCGCGCATGTGGTCGGGTTGGGTAGCGGAGTGCGGGGTTGGACGATCGCCGGCGAATGCGCCGCCGGGCGAGCTCTGTTTCTCGCGTGGGGGTGATTGGGGTGTTCCGTCGATGGCGCTGGGGCGTATCCTTCGTCGATCAGTGAACGAACGGGCGCGATTGGTTCATCGCACTGGTGCATGGGGGACGGAGTTTGGTCGTTGGATCGTAGATGAAGGTGTGGGATCGGATCTCACGCATATTAACTCTGGGGCCTTGGATCTGGATCCAACGATCCCTGGCACGTACAGATTCCGCGACGGCAGGATCTAATCCTGGCCACAGGACTTAGATCGTGTGGCTCGGATTATCCCGTACCCCTTCGCCGGGGCAAACTTTCTAAAGAGCCCCTGGACTTTTGGAAATAGAACCCGCCGTCCAGTAGCACTGTGCGCTGTGTCTTGGGGAAACTTACCCCGAGCCCCCTGCGGTTTTCTGTAATTGAGGCCCAATCCAGTGCAGTAATAAAATGATTAAATGAATTAGAAATTAGATTTTTAATACAAAAATAATTGCTAGAACTTAGATAATTCATAGAAAATTCATTTTAGCTCCAAATTGAACCATTCCAGTTTCTAAAATTTTGTAATAATATTCTTCATCATTTAGTGCCTCTGTTTTGGCATGAAAGGCTTATTTAAATTTATCTAATATTCAATCTTGTATTAAACACATAAAACATTAGAAAATCCATAACTTAAAATCTATAACTCCAAAATTAATGATTCCTGTTCCTAGAATCTTATTTTAATGTGTAGATTATTATTATGTATTTTGTTTACTTGTTTGGTGTGATGTTAATTTTGCCTATACAATGTTTGTTTGAATTGCTACGACTAGCAGTGAGGTCACGAGTCATCTGAAGAATCATCCTGGTACCTGGAATCTCAAGGCCCAGGCAAGTTGTGCCCTTGATCACTTCTTTTTACCCAGCCATGTTCTGATTAATCATAATGATCTGCATAGGTTAATTTTGATGGGACCCAATAGGTTACCCTAGTTTGATTATCTTTATACCTTGTTTACCACTGAACTTTCTGGGTAGTACTTGCTAGTGCTATATGTGGTTTTGGGTATGAAGATTACACTATTCATGATTATACTTTTGTTATCAGTTGTTATTTATGGTTCATGTTAAGATCATTATGTTAATTGGAACATGGAGAACCACCCGGGAAAACAGTGCTACCACGAGGGTGGAATGGGACGCCCTTGGCTGATTAATTAGGAAAGCTAGTGGAAGACTACCTTACCCGAAAGGGGCAAGGGCAGTAGGGGAGAGGTCAGTGTAGGGAGGCCCTCGGGAGGATTTTGCTGCGATGGCGGTCCTGCAAGGGATTCCTGCACTGGATCTTCCTATAAACTGTAGCGGGTTTTCGGAAGCTAGTGGAACTTTGTAAAGGCCTCGTAGTGGATCCCTAGCCATTCACCTCGGAAGTGTCTAAGGGCCTTGCAAACCCTGGCGACATGGGATACACGACTTGTGGGTAAAGATGCGCAACCTCTGCAGAGTGTAAAACTGGTATACTAGCCGTGCTCACGGTCATGAGCAGCTCGGACCCTCACATGATTAAATTATGGAACTTAAATTCAATTTGTCATATGCATTGCATCGCAGGTGATGTTGTTACTTCTGTTCTACTATTTAACTGGGTTGGTATTTACTTATACTTAGTAACTGCTAATAAAATTTTGACCAACTTTAAAAGCAATGCTCAGCTCTAACCATCTTCTTTGGTAAGCCTTACACTTCACGTGAGCTCCCACCTTTGGCGAGTTCATGCACATTATTCCCCACAACTTGTTGAGCGATGAACGTATGTGAGCTCACTCTTGCTGTCTCACACACCCCACAGGAGAAGAACAGGTACCGCATGATGATGCTCATGGAGGATGCTGCGATGAGTTCGTGAGAGGTCTAGGTCGTCGTCTCCCAGTCAACTTTGGGTTGCTGGACCGTTGTCTCCTTATAATGTAATTATTTATTTTGTATAGAACTCCTGTTATATGTAAAGATGTGACATTCGATCCTGTGCCACTATACATCATATGTATGAGACTTGGTCCCAGCATACCTGGTGTTTATGTTAACCCCGGGTTTTGGATCCCTAAAATCCGGGTGTTACACCCGTTATCTTGTAATCTGCTCCAACCCATTCTCAAGTACCGGATGTTGATCAATCTAAATCTCGCATTTTAATCATCCTCATACTCTTTTCTTTGAGGATCATGAGCTTGTTTTATCAACTGTGTCTGTAAACAGCATATCCATCCGGTTCAATGGATTTTGCTATTGTCATTGGTTCTTTCATGTCTCTACAACTTTATCAATCTTATTCCCATGCTCGCTCCCTCCTCATATCCCCTCTCTTACTAATCTCTGACTCGATAATCTTCATGGTGATCATAAAGGAGTACATAAAGTTGAAGAAAATTCTTATTCGTTGCTCCTTGTGACAACTGATCTATGTTTCAACTTTCATCGTATTTTCCGAGCCATACTCTCAAGGGCTCCCTCTATCTATGCCAGTGCATTTCTCATTGATTACGTTTGGTAATGGTGTTGTGCCTCACGACTGATGGTGCCGCGATGAAACTGAGAGCCTCCTGTGGGCGCACACACAAGGTTGAGCTGCTCGACACGCGCTGGTATCGCAGTTAATAGTCATGATCCATTATGGGACTATACTGATGTGCTATGTTTTGTGGACATTCTCTCAAAGTGATCGTTGCATTTTGTCTCAATATGTTGCGATGTTCTGTCAAAATATATCTTTCGTATCTTATCAAAATACCATCTCATGAATTGGCATCTTTCTTCAACCAGGGAGATACATGCTTCTCCACTCTTAATGATCCTCATTCGAATCTTAGGACGAGATTCTTTTAAGGGGGAAGGCTGTGACACCCCAGATGTCTATTTCGTGTTATGTCGAGAGATTTATCCTAAGCTTGGATCGTAAGTGGAAATTTCTATTTCTTGATCATGTCTATCTCCTTTTATCAAGTTACTCACAAAAGTTTCACCGAATTTGGAATTATTCAATCTCATGAAATGCCAAAATTTGGAGCTTGTTAAAACTTTTAGCGAAAACAAGATTCAAAAATCAACCAACTCGTTTATTCGAACTCTCGACGGTTGTTATCCGACCTGTGCTCGAATTCGCTTTCTCGATATCCAATCTATGTCCAAATATTAATCTGAATTAGTACTCTCAAGCTGAATCTCTAATGTGTAGACCTCTAATTAATTCTTATGTAAACCGAGTTGTTATCTCTATATCATATTCATCTCTATACATCAGGTGTATTCTAAAGATTTCTTAAAGTTGAACCAAATACTCGCATGAGTAGATAAATCCTATGCTTTCTTGAAACTGCTCATTTGAACAAATGCGAATTTTGAAATTCAACCAAGCCTTGCCATCTTGCTCAAACAACTCTATGTAAACTCTACAACAAAACCTATTAAGGGTCCATGTCAAGAAAATGTCGAGAAAATACTCCGATTGCCTTAAAATTATAATTTGAAGCTTTATAACGATGCTACCTTGACTAGAATGAAATTTCAATTTCTAATCACAATATGAGGGTTGACCTTTTACAAAAATTGTAGAACAAGCAATACAACAATTTTTATAGCTAATTTAAGTCTTGATTCAACCTCTAAATATCTCAAACAGTGCCCTCAAGTTGGATTAAAATTCTGTTTTCACAACTTAAACCTTTCTAAGTCTGAAATTGATGCCAATCGAGTTGACGTCTCGTGTTCTCTAATTTTTGCTAAGCAACTCGAGTTTCCAAAAGTATAAAAGTTGTTAATAACTAATAGAGGCACAACATATTAAAAGATGGCGTTCATCCGATTCCGTTTGACATGTTTTGATACCCAGTTTCCACTTGTTCACAGCAGCGACAAACCTATTTTCGAGTATCATTATCTCTCTAAGCAATGCACGAATCACCTCAAGTCCTGTGTAAGATATGTAGAGTGTAGAACAAGGAAGAGATCATCTGCTACCTCTTTTGCCAAAAGATTACGTCTGATACCTCTTTTGCCCGTTTAAAGACGCCTCAGAACACATCTGCTACCGTTCGTTGCTTTGCCTCTAAGGAAGTCTGCTCAGTCTGGACAATCCATGGCCATCGCCCAGCCAACTTCAAGCCACAATGGCTCACGCTGACCACTGCCCGTGAGCTCTGCAGGCCCTTAAATATGCCCAGTCGCGCCCCTCTTTGCTCTCATCTTCCTTGGACACACCAAGCTCTTGTCTTAGCATCCATTACCGCAGTTAGGTCCAAGTTGTCCCTGCTCCTCCTCTGTTTGGTTCGGGCTCCTTCACCAAGCCGCCGAGCCGTCGCTGCTTGGACCTCCACCCACCTCGCTGCCAGACTTCTCCCTATGCCACGACTCCTCCAGCGCCGGCTGCCTAGGTGGAGGTCCCTCAGGTCACTGCTCCTTGCGTGAGGAAGAAGAAGACCCCCCTGTCCATGACATGTGGCCCAGGGCCAAATGTGTGTGTGCACAACAATTGCATATTTTTGTGTTGTGTTCAAAGATCCATATCTTGAGTTTGGTAGCTTCTAAAATCATGAAACTTGTTTTGTTGCCTTCCTTATGAAATGCTCTACCTGTTAGATCTATAAATTAACATGTTTTAGTGGAAAATTGTTGCTGTAGAAATTTGTATTTAAAGGAGATTTTGAAAATAAATGATCTTGCTTCTCTCCATAGTTTTAATTTCAAAATTTCGAAAATGATGAGACTTGTTTTGTTAGTTAGATGATGTCATACCCTAGCTAAAAAAATATAAAACCTATATGTTGTTTACTGTTTTCTTGGTGTGTTAATTAAAATATGTTAAATAGAAAAAGGATGACTGATTTGCTTGTTATTTTGGATCTGTATCTATAGTGCTCCAAATGAATTGAAGGTTTTATAGTAGACGCTATGTATGTTGCTTCGTGACTGGTAAAAATTTCATGATTTATGGTGCATGTATCACTAAGTTAGTGATTTAACATGTTGGATGCACATTTGGTAGTTTTAAATGATTCAAAAATAATACATAGATGTAAAAATGAGAAATGGTGTTCCACAGTCTTTGAATGATATTATAGTAGTCTAAGGAATCTTAACATGGTCATGCATCCACAGAAAATAATTAGTTTTAAATTTAATTTGCTCTCACATGCTTTATTGCATTAGCAATTTGTTATTTTTGTAGTAATTAAAATATATAACCTGAGAATGTCAATTTTGTACATTAGTTATGAATTGTTATTACCTATGCCTCATAAAATTCCAGCCCCAAATTAGAGAGTTTCATATGGTGCTAAAATAACATCTATTTTATAATTATAAGAAGAGTTAGTGAAGAATTAGAAGTATACAAAAGCGTGTATGTTTCTTGAAATGCTTAAGTTGTTCCTTAATGTCAATTAAACATTTATGTTTAAGTCATAGTAATATATATCCGAGTATTAGTAATACTTTGTTGCCTGCTTGTGAATTATGTTAAGTCGGATTGCCCACTACTGAAATTGCTCCTTGTATGTTCTCTGATTGTGGTGATAATTTAGTGAAGCAAATTATCATTTCTGTAGTTCTGTTCTCTACAAAATATTTAGTTAACTTTAACATATAACTTATCCAAAAAAATTCATGAGGTTACACTAAATGATTTAGTAGTTATGCTTGTAGCAAGTTGACTGTCAAGTTTTGTTGTTTTCTATGCCGATCTAAATGATTGTGTGGTTTGACTGAGTTAGAATTAGAATTACTTCTTAGGGGTATTATAAGAGTTGTAGTAATGTTCCTAAACTTTCTAAAAAGTCTAGAACCACCTTTATTGGATATATAGAACTCTATTCATGACTATTTAAAGTTGTATGTTGAAATCTGTCCAAACCTGAATAGCAATGTTTCTTTGAAATGTTCGAGCTAGTTAATCACCAAATAATCTTAAGATGATTATGAGAAAGATGTATATAACTTTCTTATCTTGCTTGTGTTAAAATTTCATTACTATAGACCTGATAGTTTAAGAGCTATGAATTTTACAAGATGATTGTTGTGTTCTGTCCACTGTGTGGACAGATTTCAAACACTTTATTGTTTGAGTTAATTAAAATTGGAACCACTTCTTGGTGATTATAAAAGTTATATAGAACTTTTACTAAGCTTTCCAAAAAGTCTTGGATCATCCTTTTTGGTGGTCTAAAGGTCAAGTTATAGTTGTTTGAACTATAAAGACTGAATCTGTCTAAATCTAAACAGCAAGGCCTTACTAGTGTCTTTTACTCTTGATACATATTAAATCGACCTGAGATGTTTATAAATAATTTGTAAACAATTTCATTATCTTTCTATAAAGTCTAGGATGACTTGTTTTGGATGCATAAATCTTTGGTTATGAATTTTTGAAGTCACAAGTCTAAATCTGTCCAAATCTGGATAGAGCTATCATTTCAGCACTATTTAACCTTCCTAATTGTCTACTCACATTGAGATGACAATACCAAAGTTGTAGAGAATTTCTTAAACTTTCCAAAAAGTGTTCGATCACTGTTTTTGGATGAATCCGTGAGTTATGATTAAAACAAATAACTGCTATGTTGTTGTCTAGAAACTTGTTGATTGTGGTTAATTGCTCTACTCTGTTGTGTTTGTCTTGAGTGACTGCTTACTTGTTTTGGTTTTGAGTGAATATGAGTAATAATGATAGTAACTAATATAATTGGGCTATATGTAAGTAACCAATGCACGTCTCCCTTTGTAGTAAATTAAATTGTTGAAGTTTAGTAAGTAATCAGCTTCAATCAATGTTATTTTAGCAAGTGTCGTTATATAGATAAAAAACATAATTAATGATATGTTACCATTTCTAATACTTGTGCTGCTAATCTAATATTGTTAAATAACCAATCTCATTAGGCTAGTATAATAAGCAGTGTGATTAGTCTGTTACTTTCTGTGTGTGCTCTTGGGTGTGTGCTTGCATTAGAATATTGTGAATGATTGAAGAAACCAATTAAGTAACCATTCCTTTTTAACTAAGTCTGCCTATATAAGAAGCCATAGCAAATTGATGTGTACTTTAATTGTTTAATAATAAAGTAACCAAGAATGATTAAAGTAAATGTGGTAAATGCCTGTACTTGTGATGGTGCGTTTGCATTGCATAATTATAGGAAGCGTTCATCGTCTTTCCAGTGGTTTTGATTCATGTGCCCAATGATGTATAGATAGCTAACGCTAGCTGGTTGTTTATGGTGTCTTACAATTTAATGTTTAGTTCGCTACAGTATGCCTTGGAGTGTCTTGTGCTATTTCCATCCTGTTCATACATATGCATCTTGCCTCTCATTTAGGACCGAGAGATGTAGATCATGCGAAATGAAGGACATAAAGTGGAGCCGACCACAAGGCAAAGTTAGTGGACAACTTGAAGATGGATGGATTGAAGAAAGGCCAAGATAGGAGATGCTCTCCAAGCGAATGTCATCTAGAGAACACTACCTAGTGTTGGATTCCAAGCAAGCACCAGTTTTATGCATAACCGTTATATATGCTATTTTACTACACTTAATGTTTGTAGGCTTGTACTGTGCACTTAAGTGTAGGAATTGTCTGAAACCCTAGTTGCATGAACTCAGGATTCCTTTTGAGATGGATACTATTATGCTAGGTCGAGTAGCTGCTATGCTAATTAAGGATCTCGGTAGAAGTCAAGTGATTTTTCTAGCACTCACGCGAGGTCAGGAATTGGTTGCATCCATTTTTGATAACAAAATTATGATGGTCTGTGGACATGGTTCCATGGGGATGCTGTGTCTATGAGACGAAATTGGAATAAGGATTAATGTGTGGTATTGTGTGTCAAGCGTTTGAACGTACTAAACACATGTCGGGAAATATGGTAACCGATAAGCCTAGTACCTGATTGAACCTGCCCGCAGACTTTACTCCTCATTGGACCTGAGATAGAGTCTCCCATTCTAGATATAGTGGGTACAAATGCGGTCACTGCACAGTGGCGGCCGGGTCAGTGGAGCATTGTATACCAAGGCCATGAGCCCTGTTCTGTTGCCAGGGAATCAATTGGGACAATTGATATGTGTGGGGATGGAGTGCCCTAACATGTCGTGTGTTTAGGTTTACCTTGTCAGGTTAAAACTCGATTCAAATCGTCTCCTACTCGTAGCTAATGAGACTGTTTGATCCATGCCGCTGCATTGAGTAAGAAGTGAAATAAGGTTTCTTGAGATAATATGTGTGTTGCACTAAATGTTTGTTATCATGTATGCTTAGGAAGGACCAAACCTATTTTAAGGAATATTATAGAACTTGAAAAGCTAAAACTTGTTTTAGACTCAACTAGTGCTTTGGGAAACCAAACCCCTCAGCCAAACAACTTCATGGTCTAGAGGTAGAGGAGTAGACTCCTCACACCGGGTAAATCTAGTTGAGTATTAGTATACTCAGCCTTGTTTGTGGCATTATTTTACAGGTTCACTGCAAGACTTGGTTGATGGTGTGACTTGGCTAGCCACCCTGCCACCAGGTTGTACGGTCGAGTGGGATGCCGCCTTAGCAGGAGAGGATCAGGAGGAGTAGTGGGCCAGGCCTTGCCCTATTCCTCTTTATCGACGTTAATTATCATCCGGTGCAACGTTAAGAACAATGTTCTCTTTTATCAAAACTCTGATTTATGTAATAACTCAAGTACTTAAATTTCTGGTTTCATGTTTATTGCATTTTCTCTGAGTCTCACCATCGCGTGAGCTATTGGTACTTGATCCTTGGTAAGTGGCTTTATCGGACTAGATTCGAGGAATTGACAGGTTATTCCGATTTAAGTGTGACGCTGCCTTCAAGGCGTGACTCAGGCACTTAAGCTAGAATAATCTGAGTGGTTCCGCCATATACAGCCTAGGACCGAACCTCCAAGGGGTGGTCCCGGACCCCTATGTGTGCTATCCAGACCTCTAGCCAAGGGAGGTTTGGTTGAAAGGGAAATGGCCTCAAACATTTCCTATAATCAATTTTGGTGTTTGACGACCATCACAAACCTTATGGACTAACTAGTTTGCCTAGTTGATATTTTCTCGGGTGCATAAAATTCATATACACATACGAAGAAAATGACCTTGGGGCAATTCTACAAGTTTGGTGCAAAATAGATTAGCACCAGCCTATGGCGCACCGGACAGTGTCCGGTGCCCAAGCTGGAGCACCCAGCGAACATGCCGCTCTTGGAAATTCCTAGCGCTCTTCGGCTAAAATTCACTGTGGCGGAACTGCCCGAATTATTCCAACTTAAGTGCCTAAGCCCTGCCGTAGAGGCTAGACCACACTTAAATGGGAATAACCCGTCAATCCCTCGGATCTAGTCCGACACGGCCACTGACAGGATCAAGTACCACAGTCTCACTCGATGGTGAGTCACAGAGCAAATACAATAAAGCATAAAACCATGCATGGAAAAGTGTTAAATTATTACATCACCATTGTCATTATCGGAGTTTTCGCAAAAGTAGCCATCATTGTTTGAAGTGCAGCGGAAATAAACTAACGATAAATAAATGGAGGGATGGGGAAGCCTGTCCCATCACTCCTCATGCTCCTCCTCAGCCGAGGCAGGGTCCCACTCGACAGTCCAACCCGGTGGCAGGGTGGATGGCCAAGTCACTCCAGCAGCCATTTCCTCCAGAGAACCTATAAAATTATGCCACAAGCAAGGCTGAGTATACTAATACTCAGCTAGACTTACCCGGTGTGAGGAGTCTATACTCCTCTACCTCTAGACATGCAGCTGTTTGGTTGTGGGGTTTGGTTGCCAAAAGCACTAGCTGAGTTTCTAAATCAAGATTTTAACTTTGTCAATTTTAAGTGTGACTCTCTTAAGGCTAAAAGTGTACTGTCTACTCATACATAGTAGCAAGCATTTTTAGCAATCAGTATCTTGTATCATCTCATCACAGTTTCACTTATTACTCAATGCAGTACAATGGATCAAGCAGTCTCATTAGCTGCGAGAAGCAGACGATTCGAATCGAGTTTTTATCCTTGCAAGGTAAACCTAAACACACGACATGTAGGGGCACTCCGTCCCCACACACATCCACCGTCCCCATCGATTCCCCATCAGCAGAGAGGGGCTCACCGCCTTGGCGTACAATGCCTCACTGACCCCGACTGGCCGTCGTGCAGTGACCGCACTTGTACCCACCATAACCGGAATGGGAGACCACGTCTCAGGTCGCGTGAGGAGGGCAATCTGCTGCCGGGTTCAATCAGGTACTAGGCTTACCGATTTACCATATTTCTCGGCATGTGCTTAGTACGTTCAAACGCTTGACACAGGTATCCGCACGTTAATCCTTATTCCATTTTCCATCTCGTGGGCAACCAATCCCCCTGGATTGTTGTCCACCAACTAGTATCATGACAGTGTGAAAGGGGGTACAATCAATTTCCTGATCTCGCGCGAGTGCTAGAAAAATCACTCGTCTTCTACCGAGGTCCTAATTAAATAAAGCAACTACTCGACCTGTCACACTAGTATTCATCTCAAAAGGATTCCTGAGATCATGCAACTAGGGTTTCAAACAATTCCTACACCTAAGTGCACAATCAATCCTACAAGCATTAAGTGAAGTAAAATATCATAAATAACAGGTTATGCATAAAACCGGGGCTTGCCTTCCAAGGCAGTGGCAGGCAGGTCCTCTGGTGCAGGCTCGGGTGCTGGGTCTAGGGCAACCTCCTGGGCAGCTCCTTGCTCCGGCACGAGGATGTACTCTCCGTCAGCAAGATTACAGTCTATCGAAATGCAGTGAACATGTATGTCATGATTATGCAAGATTTAAGAACATTAAACTACAGAAATTTAAGTCAAGAATTAACTTAGGGTTCCCTGGCTATGTGGGTCTTCTAGTGGTATATATATATACATAGACTTATTACCTTTTAGGTTTAGGTTCTCTTTTAGGATAACATAGTGGTTTTGCATTATCTTTATAGATTTCAGTGGACAAATTTACAAAGGTCTTAGGAGGACATTAATTTCCATTATCCATTTTCCTTTCTTAAATTTCCATTTAGGGTTTCTAGTGTAGGTTTGAACTACAACAGTATTTTAAAAATTTTCAAAAATTCTATAAAAATTACAGTGGGTTGTCATTTGCTATTCTAGCTGGTTTTAAGAATTTGAGGCTCAAAGTACAAAAGCTAGGCTTTAAACAAAAATAACAATAGTTAGGCAAAATGGGCCACTTTACACTACACCTCTTAGTTAGGGGTAGGTTCTGTCCTATAGGTTATTTTTGTTGGCCTCTATTAGTGATACTAAGCTCTTGTACCAAAAATGGCAGAGAGCAACATGATGGTTAATTAATGAGGGATTTCTAAAGTTTGGTGCAAAAAGGGTGCTTAGAACTAACTTGTCATTTGAAAAATATCAAACAACAGATTTCAGATTTTTCTTAAGTTCTTATTATCAAAACATTAGTTATCCTAAGGTTTGGGGAGGTTTCACCTTAGGGTTATTTTTGTAGGGTTTTTCTAAGTTATCCTTATTTTATTAATTTAAAAGGTATCCTTTTTATTTTACACTACAACAGGGTATGATATATTTTTCCAGTGAACTATATTGAATGAGCATCTCAACAAAAATAGGGGTGCCCTCTGTTTTATTATTTATGTCATCTTTTCTATTTTTCTTAACCTTAAGCATATTATGGAATAAGGGGTAAAAACTAACTTAATGTAGTGGACAGAGGGGTTTAACATTTTTAACTAGGTCAGTAGGTAGATATAAACTTCTCCAAATTTTTCTAACTCTAGTTAAATAGCACAACCATTTTTCTTGCTATTATTAAGCTTTTGGTCAAAACTAAAATTAAATCAGAACCTTATATTTTTCTCTAGTACTTATGGGGTTTTATATTTTTCTTAGATAGGTTACATTATTTAGAGTCTGGCAAAATTAGTTTGACCAAATTTGGATAAACCAAACAGAAGTTATGGGTTTTTAAAGTTTCTGTTTGAATTTAAATCAGGTTTTAATAAAGCTTTTCTGAAAAAGCAGTTTGCGCCGAGGTCCCTGGGTTTAAAACGAATCAAACCTCGCAGATCTACCCTCGGGCCACTATTCCCTCGAGTCTCTGACATTTCACTTAACCCCCTGGCTTTCTCTTCCTTTCACCCGCAGTCCTTCCCCCAACTGAAACAGTAGCCGCGGAAAGGAAAAGGACGACGCGGCTTACCGGCGGCGAGGGAGGTCCGGCGAGGTGGTCAGTGACGTTCGGGAGGTTGCGACGGTCACGTCGATGTGCGGGTCGTCGTCGGAGGTGGTCGGAGTCACCCTGGCCACGAGCACAGGCGGCGGGGGTCGTCGGCGGCGCCTGCTCCGGCCAAACCACGGCGGTATAGTTCAATTAGGGTGTACGAGGAGCTTCACGGGATGACACAGAGGCCATGCGCGCAACGAATCGGAAAATGGTGAAGGGATTTACCCGGTCCACGTGCGCCGGCGGGTTCTTGAACTCCGGTGAGCACGATTGGGCTATTCCGGCGACGTGGGTCCTCGGGTGAAGCTTGAGCAAGTCTCACGGCCTCACCAGGAAGCTGTCTGGGGGCTTGGATCGAACGGAGGAGGACGGGAGAGGGGTTGGCCACGGTGGTTCCTCTCGGGCGGCACTGGCGGGTCGCGGGGAGGTCGCCGGAGGCAATGGCTGGCTCGGGCAAGTCAGGCGAGGTACGGAGGAGGCAATGGGGAAGTCAGCCGAGCACTGGGGCGGGTTTTATAGCCGTGGCGCGGGCGTGGTCACGGGTGGCCGCGGGCGCGCGGGGGTTCATGCACGGGCGTGCACTAAGCGCGCTCCCGGATGCCAGCTCGCGTCGAACACGTGGAAGGTTGCTTCTGCCAAGGTTCAACGGCCGATTTGAGCGCCATAGCGTGCGTATCTTGGCAAAGTCACTGTGTACGGTCACTTCTCTGCTCCAAATCCTATCCTTTTGCTGTGAGTTCCAAGTCGAGATATGGTCAGGGCAGGGAGATAGAGAGGGAAGAAGTTTGCTGTGTCAGCTGGGTCCAAACCGAGAAAAAAGGGGTGTCAAGTCGTGTCTAGCGCTCTAGGGTAGGTGTCATCTCCTGCCAGGGTGTTCTAGGGTTAATTTGGCGCCATTTTGTTAATTGGGTCGACAGGTTTTGAAAAGGGGATCAAGGTGAACATGTGGAGTCTTTGCTCAAGGGTTAGGTTCTATACTTAGGCAAAATCTGAATTCCTCCCTTGTGTTCAACCTTTGGTGATCTTTTTAGGACTTTTCTGAAAACTTTTTGGGGGTACTTCCTTACTATTAATTGTAGGTTAATAAGTATATTACAACTTTTATATTTGGCCCAACCCATGATCATGATGTTTACATGATCTTTTGATCCTGGCTTTAATTAGGGTTCATATTGCCTATGGAGGTTTTGCTCTAGGGTTTTGGAAGAGCCCCACTTAGATGTGCATGATAGGCTAGGGCATGATATCCAAAATAGTTTGCACTTGATTAGGGCCTTGACTTCCAAGATTTAAGTACTTTGCCCACAATATTTATATAACTATGGGTTAAAAAGGGGTAACCCTGGGGTAGACACCCTGAGTAACACCTAGGGTGTTACAGCCCTCCCCCCTTAAAGGAATCTCGCCCCGAGATTTCAGGTGGAGTCCCTTGGAGGGATGCTTGAAGGTGTGCGGGTGCTACTCTCCCCTTATACTCAAGTTTCACCTTTTAACTGCTCTTCGAACGTCATCCTCTTTGCAACTTCAGAAGGAAGCCCTTCTTAAGTTAAATCCACAACTTAGACTATTCTTGTTATCTAAGTTTTTCTTATAATTGACTTCAAAGGGCAGGTGGGGGTGGGGTTTTTGGGATTACATACCAACTCCTTTGGGTAGAAAGTCGGGGAAGCGAGAGCGTAGAAAATCCTCCGTCTCCCATGTAGCTTCTTCTGCTGAATGATGACTCCACTGAACCTTATACATTCTGATGGATCTTGCCCGAGTTGATCTTTCCTTCTGATCCAATACCTCGACGGGGTACTCTTGGTAGGACAAGTCTGGTTCTATCTCAATGTCTGGTTCCGGTAGCACTTCAGTGGGCAGACGAACACATTTCCGCAGTTGAGATACATGGAACACATTGTGAACTGCTGACATGCAGGGTGGCAATTCCAATTGGTAAGCTACGGGTCCACAACTTGCCTTGATCTTATAGGGTCCAATATAACGAGGGGCTAATTTGCCCTTGATCCCGAATCTCTGGACACCCTTGGTTGGTGATATCTTAAGATAGACATGATCTCCCACCTCAAACTGTAGAGGTTTCCGCCTCTTGTCATGATAACTCTTTTGTCTGGTCTAAGCAGCTTCTAAGTTCTTCTTGATAATTCTAACCTTTGCCTCTGCTTCAAGCACCAAATCTGGTCCAAAAATTTCCCTCTCTCCTGCTTGAGACCAATTTAGTGGGGTCCTACACCTTCTCCCATATAATGCCTCAAAGGGTGCCATCTTCAGACTGGACTGATAGCTGTTATTGTAAGAAAACTCTGCCAAAGACAGACACTTGTCCCAATCCTTTCCATAATGTAGCGCGCATGCCCGCAGCATGTCTTCCAAAATCTGATTTACCCTTTCTGTCTGGCCATCTGTTTGCGGGTGATATGCTGAGCTCCGGATTACGTGGGTCCCGAGGGCTTCTTGCAGTTTCTCCCAAAAGCGTGCCACAAACAGTGCTCCTCTGTCAGATATAATGGTCTTTGGTATACCATGCAATCTTACTATCTGATCAACATAAATTTCTGCGTACTTCTCTGTCTTATGGGTGGTGTGTACTGGCAAGAAATGAGCAGTCTTGGTCAATCTGTCCACAATGACCCAAATAGAATCATGGTGCCTGGAGGTATTGGGTAATCCTACTATGAAGTCCATGCAAATGTCCTCCCATTTCCAAGATGGTATGGGAAGGGGTTGCAAGGGACCTGCTGTCTTCAAGTGACTGGCCTTGATTCTCTGGCAAGTGTCACACTCTGATACGTACTTGGCAATTTCCCTCTTCATTCTGGTCCACCAATACAAAGATCTGAGATCATGGTACATCTTGTTGCTACCAGGGTGCATGGAGAATTTGGAAAGGTGAGCTTCATCCAATATCTTCCTTCTGAGCTCTGGGTCCTTGGGGACAACCAATCGATCTCCAAACCATAAAATTCCCTTACTGTCCTGACGGAAACACTTGTATTTCTCTGCCTTCTGCTTGATCATTCCTTTGATAACCTGAACTCCCTTGTCCTCAACCTGTGCCCTGACTATCTGTTCTTGCAATGTGGGCTCCACCGAGATATAGCTTAGGTTGCCCGAAGAAACAACTTCTAGGTTCAGCTTGCACAACTCATCACACAAGGTGGTCACTCCCACATCCATGCTCATACAATTACATTGGGCCTTTCTGCTCAAGGCATCTGTCACAACATTGGCCTTCCCTGGGTGGTAATGCACCTCCAAATCATAGTCTTTGATCAATTCTAACCATCTCCTTTGCCTCATGTTCAAATCTGCCTGAGTGAAGATGTATTTGAGACTCTTGTGATCGGTGTAGATGTTACAGTGAGCTCCCATCAAGTAGTGTCTCCATATCTTAAGAGCATGAACCACTGCTGCCAATTCCAGGTCATGTGTAGGGTAGTTCTGCTCATGGGGTCTGAGTGCTCGGGAAGCATAAGCAATCACTCTGTTCTCTTGCATCAAGACACACCCCAATCCTATACCTGAAGCATCACAATACACTTCAAATGGCTTGGTATTGTCGGGTTGGGCTAACACTGGAGCTGTTGTCAAATGCTGCCTCAAGGTGTGAAAGGCATCCTCGCACTTCTGGCTCCACTCATACTTGACTCCCTTCTTCAACAATTCAGTCATTGGCTTGGCAATTCTGGAGAAATCCGGAATAAATCGTCGGTAATACCCTGCCAATCCCAGAAAACTCCGAATCTGCTTCACTGCAGTCGGGGGTTTCCAGTCCATTACCTCTTGTACCTTCTCAGGATCAACTGATATCCCATCCCGAGAAATTTTGTGACCCAAGAATTTAATCTCCTTCAGCCAGAACTCACATTTAGACAATTTAGCATAAAGATGATGATCGCGCAGCCGCTGAAGCACGACGTGCAGGTGCTCAGTATGTTCATCTTCATTCTTGGAATAAACCAGAATGTCATCAATGAAAACGACCACGAACTTGTCTAACTCTGGCATGAATACTGAGTTCATCAAGTACATAAAATAAGCCGGGGCATTGGTTAGCCCAAAGGACATCACCAGAAACTCATACAGTCCATATCTGGTAGAGAAAGCCGTCTTAGGAATATCGCTGGCTCGGATCTTGATCTGATGGTATCCTGAGCGAAGGTCTATCTTGGAGAATACCTTGGCTCCAATCAACTGATCAAACAGAACATCAATGCGGGGCAGCGGGTATTTGTTCTTTATAGTCACCGCATTGAGAGGGCGGTAGTCAACACACATCCTCAAGCTTTCATCCTTTTTCTTCACAAATAATGCTGGACATCCCCATGGTGAAGTACTTGGGCAAATAAACCCCTTGTCCAACAATTCTTGCAATTGTTTCTTCAATTCTGCCAATTCCGCGAGAGGCATCCTATAGGGTCTCTTGGAGATAGGAGCAGTCCCGGGTTGCAATTCGATGGCGAACTCAATATCTCGATCAGGTGGCATCCCTGGCAATTCATCCGGAAAAACATCCGGATAGTCACAGACCACTGGGATCTTTTCCACTGGGGATTCTATCATGACAAAGGCACAAGACCGGGTACAACCCTGGTTGGGTAAATACAAAACAGTCTCGCCATAAGCAGGGGAATGAATTTCAATGGCCCTGGCTGCAATGTCCAATACTGCCTGATGCCTGGTCAACCAGTCAGCTCCCAGAATAATATCCACGCTATCCAATCCTAAGATGAGGAGGGTGGTTCTAATCACCAGACTACCAAATTTTATAGGCACTTGCCTGTTGATTTGATAAGTGGCAACTCTGCCTCCGGGTGTAGAAATTGTAATGCCCCCATCGGTATGGTGAAAGGGCAACTGGCATTGGGCACTAAGCTTGGCACTGATAAAACTATGTGAAGCACCAGAATCAAAAAGAACAATAGCGGGAAAATTCAAAACTGTAAAGATACCAGTCATGACGGGTGCTCCCTCTGGAATGTCAGCCACGGTAGTGAAGTTTAGCTTGCCCTGCCTCACTTGCACCTTCTGTCTCTTGCCTTGGTTCTGATTGACATTCTGCCCCTGCCTCTGCTGGTTTCTGGGGCAATTCTTGGCATAATGCCCAGTGCTGCCACAAGTGAAGCACCTGTTGTCATTGGCCTGACGGTACTGCTGCTGCTGCTGGTTGCTCCTCTGAGCGGGAAATTGGGTGCGGTTGGGTGCCGGCTGCTGCTGTGGTGGTCTGATCACCCATCTCCCTTGCTGCTGCTGAGGTCCCCTGCTCTGTGAGTCAGACACAATCCTGAAGCGCTGTGGCTGAGCTGAGGGTCCTGCCACAAGGGTCTTCCTCTTCTTCTCTGCCTGACGAGCTAAGATGCAGTCCTCCTGGGAGATAGCCATGTTGACCAACTCATTGTAACTGTTGGCCCTGACGGTGTTGAGACGATCACGAAGCTTGGTGCTGAGCCCCCGTCTGAACCTGTCTCGCTTCTTTTCATCCGTGTCTGCATGGTACCCGGCATACTGGCACAAATCATTGAAGGCCTGGGCATACTGCAACACTGTCCTGCTGCCCTGAGTGAGTGCCAGAAACTCATTGAGCTTCCGGTCCATGATGCCAGCTGGAATATGGTGCCCTCTGAAAGCGGCCTTGAACTCCCTCCATTCCACTTCTCTACCCTCTGGCTGCATGGCAAGAAAATGGTCCCACCAAGTCCTTGCGGGTCCGCGAAGCTGCTGGGTGGCGAACCTGACCTTGGTGACCTCTGAGCAAGCTCCATGAGCAGTGGGAATTTGGATTCCACCACCCGCAACCAGACATCTGCATCAAGTGGGTCCTCGACCCTTGTGAACAGTGGAGGCTGGGTGCTGAGGAACTCCTGATAGGTAGTCGCCGCGGGGTGACGCTGATGGTCTCCACCATAATGCTGAGGTGGTGGCTAACGCTGAGCTAGCTGTCTCAGGATCTCATTCTGCTGGGCCATGAGCTCCTGCAGAGTGGGAGGCGGTGGCGGTGGAGGAACGTGCTCATTCTGACCACGGCGCGCCCTCCCAGCCATCTGAAAAATCACATGGTTGCTTAATAACACATCTCCAAGTTTAAGGTTTAAACACGGTAGGGGAGTTATAGCAATTTAATAGATCCCGACATAAACCAAAAGCATAAACTCTCCGTTCAATTTAAACTGCCATTAATCATCCCTGAACCTCCAAAAGAGTTTAACATGGTTACATCAATGATCCAAAAAGACTCAACTCTACCTAGCCTAGTACCCTAAGGGTGCAAAAGCTAAGCTAGTGGCGAGGAGTCCAACTATCATCAACCTCTAGGATTAGCCTGGCATCTAATGAGCGAACGAGGCAACGCTGGACTCGGGGGAAGGTGGTCTCCCTGAGCCAGCGGTGTCTACACTGGAAGCAGAATCCTCCCCTCCCTCGATGTCAACGTCCTCGTCAGCCCCCTCCTCATGGATCTCTTGATGATGCATGTCTAGGTGCTCGTTTGCTTCTGCTAGCTGCTGCTGAGTGTTGAGGAGCTGATCCTCGAGAACCTCGATGGTGTTCTCCCGGGTGCCCACTAGCTCCTCCAACTCATGAATCTCATCAGACAGCTGCTCCACTTGCAAATCTTTTTCCACGAGCTCCTGGGACAAGTCCACCACGAGCTCCTCCTTGTTGTCCAGGGTGATCTTGGTGGCCTCCAGTAGTGCCATCAAATGAGACATGGCCTCCCCACGCATCACTTGCAGACGGTAGAGAGCGTTCATGCATCGTACCGACAAGTGAGCGGTGTGGCCTGGGTAGAGAGCCCAGATGTCCTTGGCATGCTCCACCCGATCCTTCCACATCAGGTCGTCCTCCTTTTCCGCAGGGAACAACCCAATGGGGTGGGTAGCCAGCTCCAAGGGATGGAATCCGCAGAAGGTAGTCAGTCCATGCAGAGCGATTGCCTCGATTGTGTCCTCCGCTCGGTACCCGAAAGACTCAGAGTCCAAGGAGCGCCAGCCTGGCTGCAGGGGATGAGGCTCCAAAGTCATCCTCACCCTACAGCGAGGTACCCGGTGCTTCTCGAACTGCTGCACCGCGTACTGAGGGGGTGTCGAGTATCCTGCCCCCTGAAGTACCTCCCACAAGATGCGGGGAAAACCCTCTCGTGCAAGTCCGTCAGTGTGGGTCAGTGCATTTCCGTCCTCGGAGGATCCGTGGGAAGTCATCTGTGCACGGTTAAGCGTAAGTAAAGAAAAAGAATTACAAAGAGAACAAGGAAAAATAAAACTCAGCCCGCCTCTAGCTAAAAGAAAAAGGCATTGGGGACCTAGTTGGCTATTTTCTTGTTCTTAAGTCTTTTTACTCAGTTATCCATTTACTTAATTATGAATGCATGCATGCTCGTCCTGAACGACCTCTCCAGAAGATAAAAGGAATAGGGAAGAACTCCCATCCTTTAAAAAGTGGCCTGTAGGGCTTAGTCACTTAGCCACCTAGCTACCCTTCTATTATCCTAAGGCTTCACGTCCTAGGTCTATCCTGCTCGTCCTACGATCTATCCAACATTGTTTCTATCAAATTTTACTTTAGAAAAGGGATGGCATTTATGGTTTATTGATTCCTCTATGGTGGTACAAGCTCCGATACCAGCTGTGGCGGAACTGCCCGAATTATTCCAACTTAAGTGCCTAAGCCCTGCCGTAGAGGCTAGACCACACTTAAATGGGAATAACCCGTCAATCCCTCAGATCTAGTCCGACACGGCCACTGACAGGATCAAGTACCACAGTCTCACTCGATGGTGAGTCACAGAGCAAATACAATAAAGCATAAAACCATGCATGGAAAAGTGTTAAATTATTACATCACCATTGTCATTATCGGAGTTTTCGCAAAAGTAGCCATCATTGTTTGAAGTGCAGCGGAAATAAACTAACGATAAATAAATGGAGGGATGGGGAAGCCTGTCCCATCACTCCTCATGGTCCTCCTCAGCCGAGGCAGGGTCCCACTCGACAGTCCAACCCGGTGGCAGGGTGGATGGCCAAGTCACACCAGCAGCCATTTCCTCCAGAGAACCTGTAAAATTATGCCACAAGCAAGGCTGAGTATACTAATACTCAGCTAGACTTACCCGGTGTGAGGAGTCTATACTCCTCTACCTCTAGACATGCAGCTGTTTGGCTGTGGGGTTTGGTTGCCAAAAGCACTAGCTGAGTTTCTAAATCAAGATTTTAACTTTGTCAATTTTAAGTGTGACTCTCTTAAGGCTAAAAGTGTACTGTCTACTCATACATAGTAGCAAGCATTTTTAGCAATCAGTATCTTGTATCATCTCATCACAGTTTCACTTATTACTCAATGCAGTACAATGGATCAAGCAGTCTCATTAGCTGCGAGAAGCAGACGATTCGAATCGAGTTTTTATCCTTGCAAGGTAAACCTAAACACACGACATGTAGGGGCACTCCGTCCCCACACACATCCACCATCCCCATCGATTCCCCGTCAGCAGAGAGGGGCTCACCGCCTTGGCGTACAATGCCTCACTGACCCCGACTGGCCGTCGTGCAGTGACCGCACTTGTACCCACCATAACCGGAATGGGAGACCACATCTCAGGTCGCGTGAGGAGGGCAATCTGCTGCCGGGTTCAATCAGGTACTAGGCTTACCGATTTACCATATTTCTCGGCATGTGCTTAGTACGTTCAAACGCTTGACACAGGTATCCGCACGTTAATCCTTATTCCATTTTCCATCTCGTGGGCAACCAATCCCCCTGGATTGTTGTCCACCAACTAGTATCATGACAGTGTGAAAGGGGGTACAATCAATTTCCTGATCTCGCGCGAGTGCTAGAAAAATCACTCGTCTTCTACCGAGGTCCTAATTAAATAAAGCAACTACTCGACCTGTCACACTAGTATTCATCTCAAAAGGATTCCTGAGATCATGCAACTAGGGTTTCAAACAATTCCTACACCTAAGTGCACAATCAATCCTACAAGCATTAAGTGAAGTAAAATATCATAAATAACAGGTTATGCATAAAACCGGGGCTTGCCTTCCAAGGCAGTGGCAGGCAGGTCCTCTGGTGCAGGCTCGGGTGCTGGGTCTGGGGCAACCTCCTGGGCAGCTCCTTGCTCCGGCACGAGGATGTACTCTCCGTCAGCAAGATTACAGTCTATCGAAATGCAGTGAACATGTATGTCATGATTATGCAAGATTTAAGAACATTAAACTACAGAAATTTAAGTCAAGAATTAAGTTAGGGTTCCCTGGCTATGTGGGTCTTCTAGTGGTATATATATATATACATAGACTTATTACCTTTTAGGTTTAGGTTCTCTTTTAGGATAACATAGTGGATTTGCATTGTCTTTATAGATTTCAGTGGACAAATTTACAAAGGTCTTAGGAGGACATTAATTTCCATTATCCATTTTCCTTTCTTAAATTTCCATTTAGGGTTTCTAGTGTAGGTTTGAACTACAACAGTATTTTAAAAATTTTCAAAAATTCTATAAAAATTACAGTGGGTTGTCATTTGCTATTCTAGCTGGTTTTAAGAATTTGAGGCTCAAAGTACAAAAGCTAGGCTTTAAACAAAAATAACAATAGTTAGGCAAAATGGGCCACTTTACACTACACCTCTTAGTTAGGGGTAGGTTCTATCCTATAGGTTATTTTTGTTGGCCTCTATTAGTGATACTAAGCTCTTGTACCAAAAATGGAAGAGAGCAACATGATGGTTAATTAATGAGGGATTTCTAAATTTGGTGCAAAAAGGGTGCTTAGAACTAACTTGTCATTTGAAAAATATCAAACAACAGATTTCAGATTTTTCTTAAGTTCTTATTATCAAAACATTAGTTATCCTAAGGTTTGGGGAGGTTTCACCTTAGGGTTATTTTTGTAGGGTTTTTCTAAGTTATCCTTATTTTATTAATTTAAAAGGTATCCTTTTTATTTTACACTACAACAGGGTATGATATATTTTTCCAGTGAACTATATTGAATGAGCATCTCAACAAAAATAGGGGTGCCCTCTGTTTTATTATTTATGTCATCTTTTCTATTTTTCTTAACCTTAAGCATATTATGGAATAAGGGGTAAAAACTAACTTAATGTAGTGGACAGAGGGGTTTAACATTTTTAACTAGGTCAGTAGGTAGATATAAACTTCTCCAAATTTTTCTAACTCTAGTTAAATAGCACAACCATTTTTCTTGCTATTATTAAGCTTTTGGTCAAAACTAAAATTAAATCAGAACCTTATATTTTTCTCTAGTACTTATGGGGTTTTATATTTTTCTTAGATAGGTTACATTATTTAGAGTCTGGCAAAATTAGTTTGACCATATTTGGATAAACCAAACAGAAGTTATGGGTTTTTAAAGTTTCTGTTTGAATTTAAATCAGGTTTTAATAAAGCTTTTCTGAAAAAGCAGTTTGCGCCGAGGTCCCTGGGTTTAAACCGAATCAAACCTCGCAGATCTACCCTCGGGCCACTATTCCCTCGAGTCTCTGACATTTCACTTAACCCCCTGGCTTTCTCTTCCTTTCACCCGCAGTCCTTCCCCCAACTGAAACAGTAGCCGCAGAAAGGAAAAGGACGACGCGGCTTACCGGCGGCGAGGGAGGTCCGGCGAGGTGGTCAGTGACGTTCGGGAGGTTGCAACGGTCACGTCGATGTGCGGGTCATCGTCGGAGGTGGTCGGAGTCACCCTGGCCACGAGCACAGGCGGCGGGGGTCGTCGGCGGCGCCTGCTCCGGCCAAACCACGGCGGTATAGTTCAATTAGGGTGTACGAGGAGCTTCACGGGATGACACAGAGGCCATGCGCGCAACGAATCGGAAAATGGTGAAGGGATTTACCCGGTCCACGTGCGCCGGCGGGTTCTTGAACTCCGGTGAGCACGATTGGGCTATTCCGGCGACGCGGGTCCTCGGGTCAAGCTTGAGCAAGTCTCACAGCCTCACCAGGAAGCTGTCTGGGGGCTTGGATCGAACGGAGGAGGACGGGAGAGGGGTTGGCCACGGTGGTTGCTCTCGGGCGGCACTGGCGGGTCGCGGGGAGGTCGCCGGAGGCAATGGCTGGCTCGGGCAAGTCAGGCGAGGTACGAAGGAGGCAATGGGGAAGTCAGCCGAGCACTGGGGTGGGTTTTATAGCCGTGGCGCGGGCGTGGTCACGGGTGGCCGCGGGCGCGCGGGGGTTCGCGCACGGGCGTGCACTGAGCGCGCTCCCGGATGCCAGCTCGCGTCGAACACGTGGAAGGTTGCTTCTGCCAAGGTTCAACGGCCGATTTGAGCGCCATAGCGTGCGTTTCTTGGCAAAGTCACTGTGTACGGTCACTTTTGCTGTGAGTTCCAAGTCGAGATATGGTCAGGGCAGGGAGATAGAGAGGGAAGAAGTTTGCTGTGTCAGCTGGGTCCAAACCGAGACAAAAGGGGTGTCAAGTCGTGTCTAGCGCCCTAGGGTAGGTGTCATCTCCTGCCAGGGTGTTCTAGGGTTAATTTGGCTCCATTTTGTTAATTGGGTCGACAGGTTTTGAAAAGGGGATCAAGGTGAACATGTGGAGTCTTTGCTCAAGGGTTAGGTTCTATACTTAGGCAAAATCTGAATTCCTCCCTTGTGTTCAACCTTTGGTGATCTTTTTAGGACTTTTCTGAAAACTTTTTGGGGGTACTTCCTTACTATTAATTGTAGGTTAATAAGTATATTACAACTTTTATATTTGGCCCAACCCATGATCATGATGTTTACATGATCTTTTGATCATGGCTTTAATTAGGGTTCATATTGCCTATGGAGGTTTTGCTCTAGGGTTTTGGAAGAGCCCCACTTAGATGTGCATGATAGGCTAGGGCATGATATCCAAAATAGTTTGCACTTGATTAGGGCCTTGACTTCCAAGATTTAAGTACTTTGCCCACAATATTTATATAACTATGGGTTAAAAAGGGGTAACCCTGGGGTAGACACCCTGAGTAACACCTAGGGTGTTACATTCACCGGACTGTCCTATGTGTACCGGACTGTCCGGTGAGCCCACGGAGCAACGGTCGACTTCACCAGCGGTCGACTATGGTCAACTGCGCCGCAGTCTGAAGTGTCAGAAGTCAGAAGATATTCTGCGACGTCAGGTCGCACCGGACTGTCCCGTGTGCCACTGGATTGTCCGATGCACCAAAAGGACATACAACTTCAATGGTCAACAGCTTCAAAGCCCAAAGGTCGGCTGACGTGGCACACACCGGACAGGGAACAGTAGAGTGTCCAGTGCGCACCGGACTGTCCGGTGTGCCCATTGACAGTTAGAGCAGCTAACGGCTAGAATGTTGGTTGGGGATATAAATACCCCCCATCCACCACCATTCAAGTCATCCAAGCTTTCCACTCTCTACACTCAATACAAGAGCAAAGAAAACACTCCAAAGACACATTCAAAGCCTTCAATCCTCTCCAAGTTCCAAAATCAAGTCAAGTGATCAAAAGTGTTTAGTGCTTGAGAGAGGGTGATTTGTGTTTCATTTGTTGCTCTTGTTGCTTGGTTGCTTTCTTCTTCACCTTTTAAACTTTCCAAGTGATTTGTAAAGCAAGCAAGAGACACCTAAGTGTGTGGTGATCCACGCAGGGTCTTTGTGACCCAAGAGATTAAGAAGAAGCACTCGACCGGTCTAGGTGACCGATTGAGAGAGAGAAAGGGTTGAAATAGACCCGACCTTTGTGGCCTTCTTAATGGGGAGTAGGTTCATTTGAACCCAACCTCGGGAAACAAACCGCCATGTTCACTTGTGTTGATCTTCACCACTCGATTTGTTTCATCCCTTTCCTCTCTCTAGAGTTCTCTTGCTCACATCGTTTTGAGTTAGCTCCCAAAGTTATCCGGATTGACTGAGAAACTCATAGAAAGAACTATCTTCCACACTCTGAATTCACAATTATTTATTTCTAACCCTAACCCGGGTGAAGTGCGTGTTCAAAGTTTATACTTTTCAGGTTTCCCCTATTCACCCCCCCCCCCCTCTAGGCGACTTTCGCCGGTGCCGCCATGTGTATGAGCCATTATGAAAGAACCCGAACTCCCATAAGTCTATTCTGTACACCAAAATAGGGGATGTTCGGGGCTGCCATGTCTGCTTACGCTCCTAGCTACTGCTCTCCACCAAAGCGGGGGTACGGTGCTGCCACATGGCATGTGGCATGTTGTGGAAGCTTCTAGGCCTCACTTAGCATGGGCCTCTGACACAGGTGCCTCCCACATTATGTACGAGCAGCAGACCCACCTATCACATGAGTGACAGGCGGCGTATGCCCCGTGAATGCAGACAATGTGTGAAGTCTGCAAGGCCTAGGACAAGCCAGTAACCCACGCGTTACCAAGGCAAAGACCGTTGACCAACTGCACCGCATGTGGGTAACTTCCATCATGACCCTTGTTATTCCTGAGAGCACCTAGAGGGGGGTGAATAGGTGATCCTGTAAAATCAAATACTAAATAGCCACAAAACATAGTTATGAAAGAGTTAGTGCGACTAAGTAGCTTTGAGGCGAGTTCTTGTGAACAAAACAATCACAGAGAAAGCAACACAAGAGACATGCCATTTTTATCCTGTGGTTTGGCCAAGTAACACTTGCCTACTTCCACGTTGTGGCATCCCAATGGACGAGGGTTGCACTCAACCCCTTTCAAGTGATCCAATGATCAACTTGAATACCACGACTTTCTTCCTTATAGTCTTCTTCCCGTTTGAGAGGAATCTCCACAAGTTGGAGCCTCTCGCCCTTACAATATTGATCACAAAGAACGCACAAGAGTAAGGTTGGGAGAGCAACACACACAAGACTCAAATACACAGCACAACCACGCACACAAGTCACGACTTGAGCTCAAAACACAACACCCGGAGTTCACCACTCAAATGGAGCTCAAATCACTAACACAGAGAATCAAGTGCGTGGAGTTGGAGTCTTGGAGTCTTAGGATGCTTAGTGAATGCTTGGTGTGTCCCCCATACGCCTAGGGACCCCTTTTATAGCCCCAAGGCAGCTAGGAGCCGTTGGAGACCAACATGGAAGGCAATTCCTGCCTTCTGTAGAGTGGCACACCGGACAGTCTGGTGTGCCACCGTACAACTACTGTAGCCTGTCCGGTGCATGATTTCCTTCCAAATCGGGCACAGTCGACCGTTGCAGCCCCTGGTCTGTTGGCGCACCGACACTGTCCGGTGCACACCGGATAGTCCGGTGCCCCTATCGACCATTGTAGCTGCCACACGTTGCCCACAGATTTTGTAGCCGACCGTTGGCGCTGGTGACCGTTGCCTCACCAGACAGTCCGGTGCACCACCGGACAGTCCGGTGAATTATAGCCGCGTCGCCTATTTCCGTTTCCCGAGAGCGACGAGTTCGCCGCGGATGACTCATCGGACAGTCCGATGCACCACCGGACGGTCTAGTGAATTTTAGCCGTACGCCTTCGTCGAGTCCCGAGAGCGGCGAGTTCATGCTGACTAGCCTGGCGCACCGGACACTGTCCGGTGCACCACCGGACAGTCCGGTGTGCCAGGCCGAACTAGAGTTTGGCTGCACACAGCCAAGTCTCTTGCAATTCGATTCTCTTCTTCTCAGCACTATTTCTAGCACTTAGATAAGCTCATTAGTATTCCAAAACAAATGTACTAAGTCTAGAAACATACCTCATGCCTTGATTTGCACTTTTCAACCTTTGGCACATTAGGACGTAAAGAACATGTGTTGGGCATCTAATCACCAAAATACTTATAGAAATTGCCCAAGGGCATATTTCCCTTTCAATCTCCCCCTTTTTGGTGATTTATGCCAACACATCAAAAAGCAACAAAAAATGTGCAACATCAATTCAATTTGAAGATCCAATTGTTTTTTACCATAATTTGGCATATTTTGGATCACTCTTTGCCACCACTTGGTTTGTTTTTGCGAATCAAATTCTTTTTCCAATCTCTAGGTCAAACACACTTATTTGGGTAAAACAAGAGATATTCCAAGAGAACAATTGATCAAGTGCCAAAAACTTCCCCTTTTTCCCATAATCAAAATTCTCCCCCATGAGAGACCAAATTTTGCACTAAGAGTATTTTGGACAAATCAAAAGTTCTAACTCTATTGTTTTCAAAATTCACAAGTGGTTGGCTGATCCATTTGCTTTGGCCTTAATTTCTCCCCCTTTGGCATTAAGCACCAAAACAGGATCATTTTTTGCCCTTTAACCCCATTGCCTCACCAAAAATGTCAACTAAGAGCAAAAGGCAAATAGAGCATAAGAATGAACTTGGAATTAAATACACCAATACATGAGTGCAGTGGAAGTCTTTGCATCGTCCAAGTCCATTTTCCCTTTCAATACACCTTTGAGACTACATCAAGAGTACTCAAACAAACAGGTTAGTCTCAAAGGGTAAAGTTGTAGCGCATCTTCCACTTAATATGTGCATCATTCGTGTATGGACTTGTGAGGTCCGGGGATCACTTGTACAACTTGAGCACCATAAATAACAAGAATTGATTGAAATGCACAAGGTAACATGATCAAAGGCATAGGACACATGTATGCTATAGATCAATCCAAGTTACGCGAATCTAAGACATTTAGCTCACTACGCAACCTGCAAAACCTTTTCTCATCTAAAGGCTTGGTGAAGATATCGGCTAGCTGGTTCACGGTGTTAATATGGTACACCTTGATATCTCCCTTTTGTTGGTGGTCTCTTAGGAAGTGATGCCGGATGTCTATGTGCTTAGTGCGGATGTGTTCAACAGGATTATCCGCCATGCGGATTGCACTCTCATTGTCACATAGGAGTGGGACTTTGCTTAGATTGTAGCCAAAGTCCCGGAGGGTTTGCCTCTTCCAAAGTAGTTGCGCGCAGCACTGTCCTGCGTCAACATACTCGGCCTCAGCGGTGGATAGGGCAACGGATGCCTGTTTCTTTGAACTCTAGGACACCAGGGACCTTCCTAGAAATTGGCACGTCCCCGATGTGCTCTTCCTATCAACCTTGCATCCGGCATAATCGGAGTCTGAGTATCCAATCAAGTCAAAGGTAGACCCCTTTGGATACTAGATCCCGAAGCAAAGCGTAGAAACTAAATATCTAAGAATTCACTTAACGGCCACAAGGTGACATTCCTTGGGGTTGGATTGATATCTAGCACACATGCATATACTTAGCATAATGTCTGGTCTACTAGCACATAAGTAAAGCAATGAACCTATCATGGATCGGTATGCCTTTTGATCAACGGACTTACCTCCTTTGTTGAGGTCAACATGCCCGTCGTTTCCCATAGGTGTCTTCGCGGGCTTGGCGTCCTTCATCCTAAACCGCTTGAGAAGATCTTGTGTGTACTTCGTTTGGGAGATGAAGGTGCTGTCCTTGAGTTGCTTTACTTGGAATCCAAGGAACTATGTCAACTCGCCCATCATCGACATCTCGAACTTTTGTGTCATCACCCTGCTAAACTCCTCACAAGACTTTTGATTAGTAGAACCAAATATTATGTCATCGACATAAATTTGGCACACAAAGAGATCACCATCACAAGTCTTTGTAAAAAGAGTTGGATCAGCTTTCCCAACCTTGAAAGCATTAGCAATTAAGAAATCTCTAAGGCATTCATACCATGCTCTTGGGGCTTGCTTAAGTCCATAGAGCGCCTTAGAGAGCTTATACACATGGTCAAGATACCTGTCATCCTCAAAGCCAGGGGGTTGCTCCACGTATACCTCCTCCTTGATTGGCCCATTGAGGAAAGCACTCTTCACATCCATTTGAAACAACTTGAAAGAGTGGTGAGCTGCATAGGCTAATAAAATTCAAATAGACTCTAGCCTAGCCACAGGAGCAAAAGTCTCCTCAAAATCCAAACCTGCGACTTGGGCATAACCTTTTGCCATAAGTCGAGCATTGTTTCTTGTCACCACCCCATGCTCGTCTTGCTTATTGCGGAACACCCACTTGGTTCCCACAACATTTTGCTCTGATCGCGGCACCAAGCTCCAAACTCCATTTCTCTTGAAGTTGTTGAGCTCTTCCTGCATGGCCAACACCCAATCCGGATCCTGCAAGGCCTCTTCTACCCTGAAAGGCTCAATAGAAGAGACAAACGAGTAATGCTCACAAAAGTTAGCTAATCTTGAGCGAGTAGTTACTCCCTTGCTGATGTCACCCAGAATCTGGTCGACGGGGTGATGTCGTTGGATCGTCGCTCAGACTTGAGTTGGAGGGACCCGTGGTGCTTCTTCCTCCATCACTTGATCTTCTTGTGCTCCCCCTTGATCATGCCCTTCTTCTTGAGGAACCTGTTCATCATCTTGAGTTTGGGGTTGCACCATTCTCGAGGAAGATGGTTGATCTTGTTCCTATAATTCCTGTGGTCGCACATCACCTATTGCCATCGTGCGTATTGCGGCCGTTGGAATTTCTTCTTCATCTACATCATCAAGATCAACTTGCTCTCTTGGAAAGAAATTAGTCTCATCGAATACAACGTCGCTAGAGGCTTCAACCAATCTCAAAGATTTGTTGAAGACCCTATACGCCATTGTATTTGAGTCATACCCTAGTAAAAACCCTTCTACTGCCTTGGGAGCAAACTTAGAATGTCTACCTTTCTTCACTAGATGTAACATTTGCTCCCAAATACACGAAAGTAAGAGACGTTGGGTTTGTTACTGGTAAGGAGTTCATAGGAGGTCTTCTTGAGAAGGCGATGCAGATAGAGCCGGTTTATGGCGTGGCAAGTTGTGTTCATAGCTTCTGACCAAAACCGCTCGGGCGTCTTGAACTCTCCAAGCATCATTCTTGCCATGTCGATAAGCGTCCTATTCTTCCTCTCTACCACACCGTTTTGCTGTGGTGTGTAGGGAGCGGAGAACTCGTGCTTGATGCCTTCCTCCTCAAGATACTCCTCCACTTGCAGATTCTTGAACTCGGACCCGTTGTTGCTTCTTATCTTTTTCACCTTGAGCTCAAATTCATTTTGAGCCCTCCTTAAAAAGCGCTTTAGGGTCCCTTGGGTTTCTAATTTGTCCTGCAAAAAGAACACCTAAGTGAAGCGAGAAAAATCATCAACAATAACAAGACCATACTTACTTCCCCCGATGCTAAGGTAGGTAATGGGTCCAAAAAGGTCCATGTGAAGAAGCTCCAGTGGTCTTAATGTTGTCATCACATTCTTGCTGTGATGAGTGCTTGCCACCTGTTTTCCTGCCTGACACGCTGCATAAGGTCTGTCTTTCTCAAAATAGACGTTGGTTAGTCCTAACACATGATCTCCCTTTAGAAGCTTATGAAGGTTCTTCATCCCAACATGTGCTAGATGGCGATGCCACAGCCAACCCATACTAGTCTTAGCCATTAAGCATGCATCTAGATCGGCATTCTCTTTCGAAAAATCAACTAAATAGAGCTTGTCGTCTAATACACCCTTAAATGCTAATGAACCATCACTCCATCTAAAGACAGATACATCAACATTTGTAAACACACAATTGTAGCCCATGTGGCACAATTAACTAACAGACAAGAGGTTGTATCCTAATGACTCTACTAAAAATACATTTGAAATAGAGTGCTCGCTTGTGATGGCTATCTTTCCCAAACCTTTGACCTTGCCTTGATTCCCATCTCCAAATATGATTGTATCCTGGGAATCCTTGTTCCTGACATAGGAGGTGAACATCTTCTTCTCCCCCGTCATGTGGTTTGTGCATCCGCTGTCGATAATCCAGCTTGAGCCCCCGGATGCATAAACCTGCAAGGCAATTTAAGCTTGGGTTTTAGGTACTCAACTCTTGTTGGGTCCTACCAGGTTAGTCAAAATAGTTTTTGGAACCCATATGTAAACTTTATCACCCTTGCATTTGGATCCCAACTTCTTGGCAACTACTTTTGCATTCTTACATGAAAGAACAAAAGAATCATTACAAGTATGGTAAATGGTAGAAGGTCCAACACACATTTTTCTAGGAGCATGAGATACAACATGATTTCTCCTAGGCCTACTTCTACCATGAACAAAAGTAGAGCTAGAGGCAAACGTAGCATGTGAATCATTATAAGCAGTATGAACATAACTCTTATTATAATGAGAACGACTAGCAATTTTTCTATCATAGATAAATGCATGGTTCCTTTGTGGACTACTAGCCATAGGGGCCTTCCCTTTCTCCTTGTTGGGAACAGGAGTCCTTTGGCTTGTTAAGTTCTTGGTTTCCTTTCGAAAACCAAGCCCATCCTTAATTGAGGGGTGTCTACCAACGGTGTAGGAATCCCTAGCAAATTTTAGTTTATCAAAATCAAATTTACAAGTCTTAAGTTGAGCATTAAGACTTGCCACCTCATCATTTAATTTAGTAATAGAAATTAGGTGTTCATCACATGCATCAACATCAAAGTCCTTACATCTATTACAAATACTAACATGCTCTACACATGAACTTGTTTTACTAACTTCCTCTAGCTTAGCATTTAATTCATCATTTGAACTCTTTAAACTAGAGATAGATTCATGGCAAGCAGATAACTCAGAAGATAGCATTTCATTTCTCTTAGTTTCTAAAGCAAGAGATTTTTATGCACTAACAAATTTGTCATGTTCTTCATACAAAATGTCCTCTTGCTTTTCTAAAAGTCTATCTTTTTCATTTAGTGAATCAATTAATTCATTAATTTTCTCTACCTTAGCTCTATCTAATCCTTTAAACAATTCAGAGTAGTCTATTTCATCATCGGAAGATTCTTCATCACTAGATGAAGTGTACTTGGGCGTGTCCCGAATACGTACCTTCTTCTCCTTCGCCATAAGACAGGTATGGCGTTCGTTGGGGAAGAGCGAGGATTTGTTGAAGGCCGAGGCAGCTAGTCCTTCATCCCCAGAGTTGGAGGAGGAGCAGTCGGAGTCCCATTCCTTTTCGATGTGTGCCTCGCCCTTGGCCTTCCTGTAGTTCTTCTTTTTCTCTCTTTTCCCATGCTTTTCTTGTGCCTGGTCATTATTATTATCAGGACATTGTGCTATGAAATGACCAGTCTTACCGTATTTAAAGCAGGAGCGCTTCCCTTTTGTCTTGTTCTTGTTGGGGTACTCCTTACGTCATTTAAGTGCGGTCTTGAAGCGCTTGATGATAAGCGCCATTTCGTCCTCATTGAGCCCGGCAGCCTCCACTTGTGCCACCTTGCTAGGTAGCGCCTCCCTGCTGCTGGTTGCTTTGAGAGCAACCGGCTGTGGCTCGTAGACGGGTAGTGGATCGTTTAGTGCATCGTCCACGTATAGAGCTTCCTTCACCATCATGCGCCCGCTCATGAATTTTTCGAGGATCTCCTCGGGCATCATTTTGGTGTACCTGTGATTTTCACGAATAAGATTGACAAGATGGGGGTCAATTACAGTGAATGACCTTAGCATGAGTCGAACGACATCATGATCCGTCCATCTTGTGCTTCCGTAGCTTCGTATCTTGTTGACCAGGGTTTTGAGCCTGTTGTAGGTTTGAGTTGGCTCCTCTCCCCTGATCATTGCAAATCTCCCCAGCTTGCCTGCCACCAACTCCATTTTGGTGATCATGGTGGTGTCGTTTCCCTCATGAGATATCTTGAGGGTGTCCCAGATCTGCTTTGCATTGTCCAAGCCGCTAACCTTGTTGTATTCATCCCTGCATAGAGATGCTAGCAAAATAGTAGTGGCTTGGGCATTTTTATGAATTTGCTCATTAATAAACACGACATTGTCAGTACTATCAAAGTGCATTCCGTTTTCAACAATCTCCCAGATACTAGGATCGATCCAAAAAAAATGACTATGCATTTTATGACTCCAGAAAGAATAGTCTTCTCCATCAAAGTGGGGGGGGTTTTCCAAGAGGAATTGATAGCAAATGAGCATTAGAATTGTACGGAATACGAGAATAATCAAATGAATAGTTTTGATTAACCGTTTTCTTCTTTGACGAGGAGTCGTCGTCATCGTCGTGTGGTGAAGAAGACGAGGCATCACTATCGTAGTAGATGATCTTCTTGATGCGCCTCTTCTTCCTATCTCTTTTCTTGTGACTTGAGCCTGAGTCGGTTGGCTTGTTGTCTCTAGGCTCATTGAGGAAGGACTCCTTTTCCTTGTCGTTGACCACCATCCCCTTCCCCTTAGGATCCATCTCTTCGGGCGGTTAGTCCCTTAAGTGAAGAGTACGACTCTGATACGAATTGAGAGCACCTAGAGGGGGGTGAATAGGTGATCCTGTAAAATCAAATACTAAATAGCCACAAAACTTAGTTATGAAAGAGTTAGTGCAACTAAGTAGCTTTGAGGCGAGTTCTTGTGAACAAAACAATCACAGAGAAAGCAACACAAGAGACACGCGATTTTTATCCCATGGTTCGGCCAAGTAACACTTGCCTACTTCCACGTTGTGGCGTCCCAATGGACGAGGGTTGCACTCAACCCCTTTCAAGTGATCCAATGATCAACTTGAATACCACGACTTTCTTCCTTATAGTCTGCTTCCCATTTGCGAGGAATCTCCACAAGTTGGAGCCTCTCGCCCTTACAATATTGATCATAAAGAATGCACAAGAGTAAGGTTGGGAGAGCAACACACACAAGACTCAAATACACAGCACAACCACGCACACAAGTCACGACTTGAGCTCAAAACACAACACACAGAGTTCACAACTCAAATGGAGCTCAAATCACTAACATAGAGAATCAAGTGCGTGGAGTTGGAGCCTTGGAGTCTTAGGATGCTTAGTGAATGCTTGGTGTCTCCTCCATGCGCCTAGGGACCCCTTTTATAGCCCCAAGGCAGCTAGGAGCCATTGGAGACCAACTTGGAAGGCAATTCCTGCCTTCTGTCAAGTGGCGCACCGGATAGTCCGGTGCGCCACCGGACAGTTACTGTAGCCTGTGCGATGCACGATTTCCTTCCAAATCGGGCACAGTCGACCGTTGCAGCCCCGGGTTCGTTGGCGCACCGGGCACTGTCCGGTGCACACCGGACAGTCCGGTGCCCCTACCGACCGTTGTAGCTGCCACGAGTCGCCCACAGATTTCACGGCCGACCGTTGGCGCTGGCGACCGTTGGCTCACCAGACAGTCCGATGCACCACCGGACAGTCCGATGAATTATAGCCACGTCGCCTATTTCCTTTTCCTGAGAGCAACGAGTTCACCGCGGATGACTCACCGGACAGTCCGGTGCACCACCGGACGGTCCGGTGAATTTTAGCCGTACGCCGCCGTCGAGTCCCGAGAGCGGCGAGTTCACGCGGACCAACCTGGCGCACCGGACACTGTCCGATGCACCACCGGATAGTCCGGTGTGCCGGGCCGAACTGGAGTTTGGCTGCACACAACCAAGTCTCTTGCAATTCGATTCTCTTCTTCTCAGCACTATTTCTAGCACTTAGATAAGCTCATTAGTATTCCAAAACAAATGTACTAAGTCTAGAAACATACCTCATGCCTTGATTTGCACTTTTCAACCTTTGGCACGTTAGGACATAAAGAACATGTGTGGGGCATCTAATCACCAAAACACTTATAGAAATTGCCCAAGGGCATATTTCCCTTTCAGTTCCCACTATAGCACTAGGTGAAGAGACGGGCGAAAGAGATAGGACGACACTATCCAGCTACTCCCCTATGCAAGACGACAGGCCAATCTATGCCACATCCTACGCTGCAGCCTACATTGCTGCCTTTGCCTGCTATAGTAAGGGTTGGAGTTGACGGCACAAAGATATCACATTAACTCCTATGCACGTCTGCTTGCCCAACACTAGCAATGTCAGCACACCAGAAACATCCCATCACGGGCCTAGGTCGACAAACGGGATAGAGAACATATATGGTAAGAAGATACATGCAACGAACGAGGAGAAGAAGATCTTAGCTGCCATTGCACTTATAGATCCATGTTGTATATATTTAATACTGAAATACTGAGCCCACCTATCGGGGTCTAGCTCCTTTGTAACGTGCCTCCCTTGGACTATAAAAGGGATGGCACATGTGATACAAGGGGACAAACTCAGTTGAATCCCCTCGGAGGCATCTCCATCTAATCGCAGGCTTTCTCAAGCTCTCAGCAATATAACTAACAAGTATTGTAGGGTATTGCGCTATGGGGGCCCAAAGCACTCTAAACCATTGTGAGTTCTTATGTTCATCTGTCTCATCAGGCAAACCCTAGGCTGCCCCCTTGTTTTACGATTAGGCAGGTGCGCTCCACCACCCAGCTAGAGTTTTATCTTAAACAACATGAATACCAATAAAAACCTTTTTGAGTGCACTAGGGGAGAGCTGGAGAGGGGAAAGGGGCAAGCCGATGGGGGGAGGGGGCAGGGAGCTAGGGCGGAGTGACCACATCAGCATGTCGATGTGCCGAGTCCGCCACAAAATGGCGATGATTAGGCGGCAGCCGGCGATAGGCAGGGAGTAGAAAGGGTAGACAACGGTAGGCGGCAACAGCGATGCAACATGGTGATGGTGGCATGCGATAGCAATTGCCGCATTATGATGGCATAGAGGGATCCCAGTGACGAAGTGAGGACAAGTGACGCTGCGGTGCCAGACAGGATCCCATCGATAGCCTGACCTCCCATTGATGCGGACCAGAAGGTAAAGTATCAGTGCTGTGTGAGGGATCCCAATGAGACAATGAGCCGACGATTGACGAGGATGCAAGGTGGCGCTAACCGTGACCGAGTTAGGTCACCCACTAACCTATTAGTCGATCACCGAAGGAGTGAGCGATGCACTAGTTCGTCTGTGCTAGGGGAGGGAATCAAACAACTTGGGTGGGTAGTGAGCTTAGCGGTGGAGCGCCAAGAAAAAGTTAGATCAAAACCTAGTTTTCATTAAATTTGGCCTCATATACTATATAAAGTTTGTTTGTTTTGTTGTATATCTAAACCTAGGTGTAAGAGATTATAAAATTTGAGGTGGGTCTTGTCCCACCTTGCCGACCCATTGTGTTCGCCCCTGGTATCTACTTATTCAATCAGACTCCATGAATTAGTTTTATGTTGTGTCAATGACCACAACCACGTTGAGCACATTGTCGGATCCTCTGCAGTTACATCCATGGATGTAGCTATAGATGGCCCGCTGATGTGTGGGTCTGGCCGTGGTCTGATCCCGCCAATCAGTGGCCAAACATAACTACCATGGCGAACAACACAGTAGGCCATTTGGCTGAGCTGTATGAAGAAATTGGCAATCATGATGGTGGCATAACATGTCTAGGTCCACATGGCCGAGTGCCATAACAGGAATGTCAGCATTCATGTTGAGTTGCTTGCAACCGTTGGTGTCATAGGACATTCACCTATGACCGTGCTCAAAGACGATATGGGACCACATGCATGTGCCGATGAAATATCACACCTCGTTAGCAAGGAAGAAAAATGAGTGAAGTGCACTTCCGATACTTAAACTTGTTTGGTTGTATCATCCTGGTCCATAAACATTTAAAGTATGTCGCTTAAAGCCTTAATCCTTATTAGGGTCCCTGTTAGGTCCAAAATGGATCAAAACAAACCTGGTAGGAGGAATTCTTTCCCTTCTTCCTTGAACCGACACGGGGGAGGCATAGGCGGCAACAAGGAGAGTGTACCAAGTGTTCCACCGACATCATCTACCTCATCACCAACAACTACATCACTAGTGCCCTCCACCTTGATGGCCACTAGTCCTTGTAGAAACTCACACGCACCGAAGACCACCATCTACAGAACTTGAGCTATTGAGCCTCATCGCCATCCCCCATGGTGACGCTCTGGAGGCAGGCGAGCGCAAGCTCCTATGTGTGCGGTGTGCTCAGGGAGACTAGCTGTAGGAGATGTCAAGCACATGGAGCCATGGGAAGGTGCACATGGGAGGCCGGGAGCGTGTTCGCTAGCCCCACACCGTGGAAGTACAACCACTACAATGGTGGCTTGGCGGCCAAGGTGTGTGCGCTCGTGAGTGAGAGCGAGTGAGTGAAAGAGGGGACTAGAGTAGAGAGCATGGGGCAAGCGAGGCTGCGTCGCACGTGATCATGTCGTGGCGGACGACGAGGACACCGCACGGTGCATGCAGTGGCAGCATGGGAGGAGGGATGGATAAGGGTGGACGACTTTCAATAGAGCACAACGACTGACATTTGGGCCACAACAACCCATTAGAACATAATAGATACATGAATAGAGATTGGACCTTAAGAGACATACTTTAAAAGTTTATGGATTGGGATGACAAATCCAAACAAGTTTAAGGACCGGACGTGCACTTTACTCAAGTTTATGATCCATTGTGTTGCACTCTACCTCTAGAGGCTCCCTCGCCCCTCCTTCAAGAAGGGGGTGGTTACAAAGATAGGTATGAGTAGGTTTCATGATACATCTAATTTGTTAACCTACTCAAGGGAGGATCTATTTCTATAATTATAAGTATGCCTTCCACATCCGTTAGGATCTCGCCTTATATGATATGATCTTGTCGCACCTGTTTAGGATTGCCTTATCTCTTTTATTCTAATAAGAAATTTTCCATATTTGTACATCTAAAATCATTCTCATGGCAAAACTCCCTTTGATCATTACAATCGAGTTGAGGGACTCTTGGTTGAACCCTGTGTAACACCCCGGGGTCCACAAACACCCCGGAATGGTACTAAACAACACTTCTGACATCTATATATAAAATTTCGGCAGCATCCCCATTGCAAAATTGCATAAAGGAGGGGGCAACAGTGTATAAACATATATCATGACAAAAACATACTAAGTATTATTAGTCGGCTAGCAAAGAGAAGTTAAACATACGACATGAACTGAATTAACTAGTGCGCACGACTAGTTAAAAAAACAAACTTCCTTTGACAATAAGTTTCTAATTAAATCATGGCTGCGCCTGGGCAGCGTTATTGTGAGAGTGAAAGTGGACGTGCTGCTACTCCCCTCATTCCCAACATGTATCAAGTACCTGCATTGAGTAATGCAAGAGTGAGATGACACATCTCAGCAAGTAAAATAATATCAAATTGTTTAACCACATAAGAACATTGTTTTACCACCACTTGATTCCACAACTTTCTTATTACGAAGGTGCAGCATGTATACAGTGTACAACAAACCTAGTCACCACACCTCGCAGGTAGAAACCCACTACAGGAAACGCATAAATTTTCGTGGGCCGGGCTATTTTCGTCGGTCGGCCCACGAAAATACAACGTTATTTTCGTCAGCCCTAGTGACCCACAAAAATATGGCCTATTTTCGTGGGCCAGGCTATATTTTCGTCGGCCTGCCGACGAAAATACGAAAGTTATTTTCGTCGGTCTCCACACCGACGAAAATGCTGTCTATTTTCGTTGGTCCTCCTTTCCTCTCTTTTCATTTCCCATCTCTCTCTGCGCCGTCCCGTGCTCCCTCCGCTAGTTCTCCCAATTCCTTCCCCACCTCCTCGGTCGTCGCCTCCCCCAGAGAGCAGGAGCCGCCTCGTCCCTGCCGGTCCCGACCCCGACCCCCATCCCGTCCGCGCCCAACGCCATGAATCCCGAGTAGTAAGTTCCCTATCCCTCCTCGCTTCCGATTGGGTCGGTGATGGGCTCGTCGAATCTAGAGCGTGGTTGGGAAGTTCGGCGGAACGGCCGATCTTTCCGCCGGCCGCCCAGTCGGGTCGTGTTGTCGCCGCCGGAGAGGAGCAAGAGGGAGCTAGTATGGGCGGTAGGTGTGGATGGCGCACGCACCAGGCGATGATGGGTCGGAGGCAGAGGCACGCCGGGAGGGGAGCACACGATGGCGTTCGGGGTGTGCTTGTTGAGGTCGGGCCATCGGGGAGGATCTCGACGAGCGGACGCGTGATCCCGAACGGCGCCGCTGAAGTTTCTGTCAGCAGCCCTCGTCCACTGCATCACCAGCTAACTATCCCCGTCGCGGCCAACCTGGACCAAATCTGCCGCCTATCCAGGCCCTGCGATGTGGCCGACCGGGGTCTCCTCTGTGACCTGCTCTGGTCCGACCCTTCTTCCACGGAGGACAGAGAGTGGGCGGACAACAAGGAGTGGGGGCAGCGCGGCCAGCGAGGACAGCTCGGGCAGTGGGCTTTTTCAGGGCACCTCACAGAGCCGACAGAGGCAGCAGCAACTTCTCGACTGTCTAGACGAAGTGCAGGGTGAGGAGGGTGAGCAGGAGACTCCTTAGCAGGATGCTCATGTGCAGGGTGAGGAGGGTGAGCAGGATGAGGAGGGTGAGCAGGATGAGGAGGTTGACCCTATGGGGGCAGGCAGCGCGGGCGATGCGTCAGATGGTTCTACATCCTTCAGGTATTATTATGCATATTAGTTTAATTGATATTAGTTTTAAATCATTTCATCATATTTAATTTACTTGTATACTTAGGTATAAGAAGAGCAATGCGCTTGGTCCGAGGCCTGCTGAGAGGAGGCTCATCCGGCCGCATGGAGAATGGTGGGGCTTATTTCTGTTGTGTTAATTTTTTAATATGAACGTGATTGCACTGGTTTACTTGTTTTATTAATGTTTGTAGGTCATGGGAAGACTTGACTTGGGACGGTACAGGCAGACGTCCCAAGGTGAACGCGGTGTTGGGTAGCCTCTGTCGCTTCTACTACCCTGGCATGGTGGAGCTCAATGGCGAGAGGTTCGCGGCTATGCAGTGGGCCGACTGGGGTCTGAAGGACTATGTCCAGCCAGGGGAAAGCAGTAGCGGAGGGGGAAGTTCAGAACAAAAACCAAGGACTTGTCAGGTGGCTGTGTGGGACGAGTTCTGGGTGAGTTTACTTTCGTATATAAGCAATTCACTGCATTATTGCTTCTCCTAATCTTACTTTAACTTAACTTCTCCATTGATATGTAGGGGAGGTTCCAATTGCCGGATGACATCGAGGCGGATCAGGCTCAGTGGGCACGTGTGAAGAGACACTTTCGGAAGTGCGCTGATAAGGTCATCAAGGATGCCATGTACAATGCTCGCATCGCGGCCGTCAACTACTACTACAAGAAGATAAAGGGGCAGAAAATGAGCAAAGCATTAGGGGCCAATGAGATCTACCTCACAGAGGAGCAGTACCTGGAGAGCGTTGTGGATTGGCTGGCGAAGGACATGGAAGCCTGGAGGTGGTTGGCAAAGAGATGGGCGTCGCCTGAGTGGATTGCAGAGTCCAACAAGCACCGTGTCAACCGTGGCACTGAAGGACCGGGGCATAGGTACGGCGCCGATGGACACCTTGGTACCGCACGCCGCATGGTAAGTATATAAATCAAACTTGTATGTTACATCTATGAAAATTCTATGGTTTAACTCTTCTTTTTCATGCAGGAAGCTGAAAGTGGAGTTGCTCCAAGTTTTATGGAGGTTTACGTGCGTGGTCACCGTGGCCCTGATCCGGCTAACCCTGATGTGCTATGCAGCGAGGCGGCAAGGGAGAAAATGGTAAACAAGTTTGTATTTACGAATTAAATTGCATATTTTGTGTCTAACTCCAACTCTAACTTTCTTTGCAGAATGCATATGGGGAGGAAATGACTCAACGCCATGGGCCTGACTTCGATTGGATGCATTCAGACTTAGATGTCTCGGCGTTGTACCACAGTGGTGGGGGTAGAAAGCATGGCAGGTGAGGTGTTTGTGTTTGATTCGACGATTTCATTAACAAGAATGTGTCCACTTAATGGCTCAACTATGTGTATCATGCAGGTTTGCCTTTGGCACCGGCGTTGTGGATTATAACAGGACAATAGGTCAAGGGAAGGCATCGTCTTCGGGAGGGAGTTCTCGCTCCTCCAGGTCTGCTCGAGAGGCTCAGCTGGAGGAGGAGACTCGGGCAGCACAGGAGCAGGCTCGAGCAGCACAGGAGCAGGCTCGAGCAGCGCAGGAGCAGGTTGGGCAGCTGACGCAATATATGGCTTCTTATTTTCAGGTAATTCGTCTATCTCATCACGTGTCGTCATTGAATTCAAAGTATAATGTTGCGATTCTAACGTTGCATCCATTTGCAGGAAATGACTACTAGACTCGGCCCTGATATGAACTTGCCCGCTTTTCGCCCTCCCCAGGTAACACTATCTGAACACTTCAATTCCATAGCAACTCTTTTTTATTATCAAAAATGGCTCGCAGGCACAAGGATGGGGACAGTGGCCAGGACAAGCTCCAGCGTCGCAGCCACCCGGGACCGGTGTTGGGTGGACGCAGGCACCTCCAGGCACTTGGACGCCTCCACCACCCCAAGGATCGCAGCCAGTCCGGGGATGGGTGCCACCGGTCTTCCAGCCACCGGCGGGCTCTCAGCCATTTCAAGCGTGGATGGCACCGCCACCGACGGGGTGGGTGCCACCACCTCTGGGGTGGCCAGCACAACAGTACCCGTGGATGCATGCAGGATCACAGGTGACGTTCCATGTTTAATTTTATGCAAATCGTGACCAAACATTAGGGATAGCAATACACAACCTTATTTGAATGCTTGATGAATTGCAGGGTTCAGTGTCAAATGCTTAGGGATCGGAGGGTGCTGCCAACGTCCAAGGCTTCCATGGTTCTGGAGGGAGTGGCCACCTTCCTGGTGGCGGAGGAGGGAGTGGCCAAAACTCCCACAGCCCGCAGGAGTGAGTTTGATTATAGACTATGTATGGACTATGTATACACTTTATTATAGATGTGATTATGGTATTGAAACTGTATGAACTGTATGAACTATGTATGGACTATGTTTGAAACAATTATGGTATTGCTTGTGAATATGGTTTGTGAAATCTGTATTGCTTGTGAAATCTGTATATGTCATTGTGGATTATATGTATTTTGCTGTGAATTAAAAGGTGCAGAAAAATCTGTTTTGGGGGGGGTATCATTAATTTTCGTCGGCCTGTTCGGAGGCCGACGAAAATAAAACAGCTATTTTCGTCGGCCAAAGAGGCCGACGAAAATACAGCAGCTGTATTTTCGTCGGCCAAAGAGGCCCACGAAAATAGCTTGTATTTTCGTCGGCCAAAGGGGCCCACGTAAATAGCTGCTGTATTTTCGTCGGCCTTGGACAAACCGACGAAAATATGTTATTTTCGTCGGTGCCGATGAAAATAGTTGCTTATTTTCGTCTAACATATTTTCGGCGGCTATTTTCGTCGGTATGCCGACGAAAATAATCTATTTTCGTCGGTTTAAGCTTATTTTCGTGGGTTTTTGGCCCATGAAAATTTAGGCGTTTCCTGTAGTGACCACAATAGTAACATAGTAATGTCACACTTCATATATATACCTCATGAGTGCAAATGTCTGCAAATGCAAGGATGACTTCTGCCTTCATACCTCTAAGGATATGAAGCTGCATCGTACCCCTCCTCGGGCAACGTACAATGCTAAAAATGTATCGGTACGGTTGGACCATAAGATCACGACATAACTTCAAAATGCAAGATGGATGATGCGATGTGCATGTCATGCCTACAACACCTCATATAACGTGATTCCAAAAAAGATACTTCAACTTCATCCAAGATGGGAATCAACCACATATATCATTATCACATTATGATCATCCACAATATTAGACAATTGAGAATTAATACTTCCAAACAAATAAACTTCATCATAGAATTCAATGATTAACATAATTAAAACTTATGCATACTCAATGATAGGGAATAGGATGCAAACCAAACGGTAGCAACCACCACTGTATTTACTTGCCTTTACCGGAAGTTCGGGCAAATCCCTAAGTACGATCCAGAAGTCCACCACCTGTTTTTGACACACAACTTAGTGCACAATTTCACATAATCAGGCTCATAAACGACGTCGCACCTACGCACAAACTCAAACCCCGCCGCGGGTTACATCTCTCCCCACACCCACCAAACTGCAGCGGCGCTGCTTAATAATTTCATAACATTAAAATTATTACAGCAGTGGTAACAAACAAAAACTCCAGAGGCATCTACATAAAATTCCCCACAAGTTTTGTATACAATTTATAATTAAATTCCAACATCTAATTAGCCCAAAACAGTCCACAAGATGAACCCTGTAATCTGTTTTTTTTTTGTCTTTTGGACAGCGACATACCCGGATTCAAACAGCGATATCTTTTAAAATATAAATCCAAATCAAGCGCATAAGTACTCATTGGAAAGATAAGACAAAGCCCTACATGATTATCATACTGGTTAACACTAATTACCCACGAAAAATTCCCAGAAACTGCTAATACTACTGCTGTTCACCCACCTGAAAAATCTGTTTTTTTGGACAACAACATTACCGGATTCAAACAACGATATCTCCTAAATTATAACTCCGAATCGAGCGCATAAGTACTCGTTCGAAAGGTATGACAAAGCTCTACATGATTCTCCCACTGATCCCCACTAATTTCCCACGAAAAATTCCCAGAAATCCCTAGAACTACTGTTGTTCGTCCACCAACTAAATTTCTTGACAGCACCTCTACCAAATCGCATAGGTAAACATGTAACCAATTGGATTGCAGCACAAATACAATAAAATGATCACGAAAATCACCTTGCGTTCCTCCTTTCCTCCTTCTTTTCTTCCTTCTTCCTCCCTCCAAACTCCCATGGAAGACTCGCACCCACACGACAGACACCAAGCGGGGAGGCTCCACCTTGGAGAGGAAGAGGGGGGGGCTAGGGTTGAGGGGTGGTGCTGCAATCACTTAGGGACGAAGGAGATGGATTGGGGCGGCTGCAAGAGTGGAAGAGAGAGGGGGGCGGCCAAAGGGGTGGGGAAGTGAGAGGGAGGGGGCGGCTAGGGTTAAGGGGGAAACTAATGGGCTCCCCACCGCCGGATCGGGATCCACGGCCCAAACTCGCTCTCACGTCTGCTCCCGACCCCAGCGCACAAATCCAACAAGTATTCTACTGTTTTACTGGTGAATGCTTCCTAATAAACTCCAACCCCAACTACACAGATCACGAAAGAAAAGGGAAAAATAAATTTAACTTCTTTTCAGAAAATTGGGTATCACACTCTACCCCCCTTAAAAAGAATTCGACCTCGAATTCCGACGCTTCTTTCGGAATGACAAGGAAAGATCAATGAATCAACAAAAGTCACACATAAAGAAAGGTTCGGGTACTTCTGCCGCATCAGCTCCTCAAGCTCCTAGGATTCTAAGATACGTAGTAGACGACACTCTAGAGTCTGGTCTTGCTACACAGGAATCGGCTCTAGCTCGATTTGATGGTCTGGATTCCGCAAATACTTCCTCAATATAAAGACATGGAATACATGGTGTACTCTGATCATAGACTCCGACAATTGTAGGTGCTAAGCCAAGCTGCCAACTCGGGCTAAGATAGTAGACGGTCCTATATAACTCGGACAAAGCTTTCCTGACACCAAATCAACATTGACACATGCAAGTACTTCAATGAATATATATATGAATGCAATACATACTGTGCTCAAATAGCTTAAACCAAACCTATCCAATCAAGAGTAACTTCAAAAGATCAATTTAATGCTTGCATATTTCTAGAGAGCAGCACAACGATTATTTGTTTTCCTCATAACTCACAAAATATGCATCCAATAGAAGTAAACTAGGACTTTATGGAAAGCTTACAAAGTCCACTATACCCTTGGTATTATCATCACCACAAGATTTGACACTTAGAAAGGCCAAACAATGCGAAACGTAAATTTCGTCCAGACTTGGACAGAATTCAACTACTCACTTCAAAAAATCCATAATTGGAGTCTCAGTCATCCAATTCAGGCGCTCCTAGACTTTTTAGAAAGCCAATAAAATTGTCTATATTTCATTTATAAACCTATCAGGTTAATTCAATGCATATCAAGATCAAACGACATAAGAAAGGCTTTGCTGTCCAAATTTGGACAGATTCAAAGATTCCAATTAAAACAGTTGTAGCTTAACTTATAGGTCACCAAAAGGGTGATCCAAAATTTGTTGGAAAGCTTAAGGAAAGTACTACCACTTCTTTATAATTTATAAGAACTGATTCGAAGTTTAACTTGGGCAAACAAGGTCAGTTTCGAAATCTGTACAGAGTCCGGACAGATTCCAAGACTAGACTTGAGAAAATCATAACTCCCAAACTACTAGACCTATGGTCATGAAATTTGACACAAGTAAGATGAAGAGGTTGGCTACAACTTTTATATAGATCACCTCTACCGAAAACATGGTGTAATTCATTGAACTAGCGGCATAACCAAAATTGGTCATGTAGTCCCAAACATCAAGCAATAGATTTATTCAGGTTCTATACTCTTCTAAGATTAAGCGTTCATCGAAGGACTAATAACTTTAGGTTCTTCATTACGAGACACTTAGAGCCAACATAAGGGTAGAAGCAATATGCTTACTTTTTAAATCATTTTAAGCCTGATCTCACATCATGCAAGCAAGAATCGATTTAAGCATACTATGCCTGCCCATATATCCATCCAAGCACATTCTATACATTATATCATCCCATCGAAGAACTTTCTCTTGTTTTAATTATACTATGCATATATATCCATCCAATAACTCACACAATCTGCATCTCCACCTAGACTTCACACGACGTAACTATTTCATACTTACGCAAACACGCCAAGACCAGAAAACATGGCTTCACAACAATACGTACTGGCCTATTCAAATATCCCTTGCTATCTCTCTGTTTCAGCCCACGCTCCGCATATACAATAACAAGATAACTATCACAACCACTTCATCTATTCCCTCCCACCATACAACATAATTAACATGGATTGCGAAGGAGCTCACCATAACTAAACCAAACTCCCAAAGAAATATCCCTAAATAGAAAATTGACAATCAACAGCACAAATGCTCATTCTGTCTCTACCTCTTTCACTATAAAAGCAATGATAACAAAGAAATATTGTAAAATCATCTAAACTTCATGACCTACAACTTTTGTATTCAAAGGATAAACAAAGTTTTATTTTATCTCCATTTTTTAAGGAACAATTGGATCTATACCATTAAAAGATCCAAACTTTAGATATATACCATGGACCCCACATGTCATTGACTCATGTGGGCCCACATGTAAGTGAGATAGTAATGGTATGGATCCAAAGTGGTGATCTTTTAATGGTATGGATCCAAATTTCCCTTTTTTTAATTTGACTTGTAAGGCAACATACATGATCTGCCACCAGAACCTGACGGAACATGACCCATAAATTCAAAACCTCATAACTCTCTACATCTAACAAAATGTTACAAATATAAATTCATTGAAAAGATTATAACATTCCCTAAAACTTTTATTATAATGAGTGTCTCAGAATTGGTTTCCAAACCGATAAAACAATGCAACTACTTTATTGCAAAACTGATAGGTTAGAAACAATGGACAACTAAAATTCAAAATACTATAACCTTGCTATACTCAACTTAAAACTACAACGAACACGCGTTGGAAAAGTTTGGAAATTGTCCATGACTTTTGCAATAAAGTTGCACCCAAATTTATCTTTATAGCCCTCAACCCTGCATGACCTACAGCTAAACTCAGCCTGAGATGCTGCACATTAGAGATTCGACTTATATCCGGACAACCACCTCTCCCAATCTATTTAACAGACAATTACAAGTAAATACCCATTAAAAGGTACTAAGAAAAACTAAAATTTTTTCTTAAAGAGAATTCCCAAATTTGGGCTCTGAAACTATCAAAACGCGGTCGATTTATTAGTTGTTTTAACGACACCTAAAGTTCAGACACAACGGTGCAACAACTTCAGAGTAGCCTAACTCCAATTATATGCAATGAAGATTACAAACCAATACTCTTTGGGAAGATCATGAAATTACTAAAACTTTCGTAATCCAACAAAACCCACTTTATCGTATTCAATGTCTATACTTCCGTACAAAATTAAGGCTGCTATAGGAAACCCATAACTCTCAAATGTTTAGACCAAACTGGGTGATTGAGCATCCTATGCAAAGATGAAGAAACCAACTACAAAACATTCTAGATAAGTGAAGCCTGATTCAGCCTCCAACTAGTTTAAAATGACTCCCAAAATGAAACAACACCTTACCCATAATAAAAAAACAATATAAAATAAAACCCAAGGCATTGGTAGGTGCGATCAATACTAGGATTTTTCACTACCAAATGGGGATGCAACTCCCCAAAACCTTTAAGCAACACTTTACCTAATAGGTTAGAACACTAAGCACAACAATCAACAAATTCAACAACCTCGTTTGTTAATGCCACTAAGGTCAAACATCCATGTATCGACAATGCATGAAACACCTGACATACCCGCCTCTAGCAATATAAAACATGGTTGTTATTACACTAGAATCCAACTATTAGAGCGCTCCACAACTATTCGGTTGACGTGAAGCAAATGGTGCTCATGTCATGCAACGTCTTTTCCTCCTCTCAAAAGAGATAAAATTTGCAATACTCATAAATCAATGGAGGGATAACAACAAGAAAAACTAATGTACTTCTTGACACAGACTCATGCAAAAGCTTCATAAATATTACCTTCAATACTAAAATAATAACACGATACTATGCTCAACAGGAGTAATTGGACGTCAATAAGACAATCCACATAACCAAACTACCTTGTTTAACCTCACATACAACAAAACCTACTATTACTGCACTTGAACAATTTGTACCTCGTGATATCACAAGATGCATTCAAAGTAGTAGACATACGTGATCTATCAACTATCATTCATATAAGAAAAATCTCAATCTGATGCAACAACCCCATTATTAAAGAGATAGATGACTAACAAACATAAGCAACTCCCAGTTAAGCATTGACTTCGTTTAAGATAAAGTGGTCCAAATAATGATTCAACAAGCATGCATAGAGAAACTGCTCATAAAAAAATATATATAACGGGTTGTCAAAATTGCCCACATGACTAGCCTGCAATAACTAAAAATTATGCATAGCCTTTATGGCTATTGAAACAAGCCATAGAAGGAAAACATGCACGACATAAAATCCACTTGAAACCACCCTATTTATTGTTAAAAATAAGGTTGCACATAATAAGAAAACCTATCAGGTAGAAATGGTTGGACTTATCAATCTATGTCATCTCACAAATTCACTTGAGTTCTACCAGTCTAAAGATTTCTAGACATTACAACGTTGCCTCTGCTCTATAGAGACAAACCAATTTTATACTAAGATCAAGTTAGCAAGTAGCCACACTAGCCTAAAAAAAGTGAGGCGCAAAGCATTGCACCCATGGAAATATTACATTGATAAGTTGGGTTGTAACCCAGCAGTCAATCAAACTCAACAACACCATAAAACTACATCATATAGTGTTTTCACACTACACCAAGTAGGATTAGACCCACTATACACAAGCTCAATAAACAATCGGTCCTATAAGTACAAGAACCCAAGAATCCTTTTGGGAAAAAACATCCACAGTCAAGCATATAGAAATATATGATGATAATAGCTCAGAGATTTGAAAAACATTGCATCCCAAAAAAACATCATGACGATATGTATATAAAACAAGTACATTAGTAGCTTCACTTGCATAATATCTTCAATAACAACCACATCAAGAAAACAATATTAAATAGAAGTAACATATCATATCAAGCATTACGTCGTTAACGACATACCCCATCAAACCATAAAAGGATTTGGAGTAAGGAAGTTCTAGTCATCTATATAATAAAATACTTATATGAAAGATATACGAACCCATACCCTTCCTATATGTGCAAGTGTGTCAAATTTATCTTCAAATTGCGTAGAATCTAAAGCCTATGCTTTGATACCAACTGTAACACCCCGGGGTCCACAAACACCCCAGAATGGTACTAAACAACACTTCTGACATCTATATATAAAATTTCGGAAGCATCCCCTTTGCAAAATTGCATAAAGGAGGGGGCAACAGTGTATAAACATATATCATGACAAAAACATACTAAGTATTATTAATCGGCTAGCAAAGAGAAGTTAAACATACGACATGAACTGAATTAACTAGTGCGCACGACCAGTTAAAAAAATAAACTTCCTTTGACAATAAGTTTCTAATTAAATCATGGCTGCGCCTAGGCAGCGTTATTGTGAGAGTGAAAGTGGACGTGCTGCTACTCCCCTCATTCCCAACATGTATCAAGTACCTGCATTGAGTAATGCAAGAGTGAGATGACACATCTCAGCAAGTAAAATAATATCAAATTGTTTAACCACATAAGAACATTGTTTTACCACCACTTGATTCCATAACTTTCTTATTACGAAGGTGCAGCACGTATACAATGTACAACACACCTAGCCACCACACCTCGCAGGTAGAAACCACAATAGTAACATAGTAATGTCACACTTCATATATATACCTCATGAGTGCAAATGTCTGCAAATGCAAGGATGACTTCTGCCTTCATACCTCTAAGGATATGAAGCTGCATCGTACCCCTCCTCGGGGCTCGGGCAACGTACGATGCTAAAAATGTACCGGTACGGTCGGACCATAAGATCACGACATAACTTCAAAATGCAAGATGGATTATGCGATGTGCATGTCATGTCTGCAACACCTCATATAACATGATTCCAAAAAAGATACTTCAACTTCATCCAAGATGGGAATCAACCACATATATCATTACCACATTATGATCATCCACAATATTAGACAATTGAGAATTAATACTTCCAAACAAATAAAATTTATTATAGAATTTAATGATTAACATAATTAAAACTTATGCATACTCAATGACAGGGAACATGATGCAAACCAAACGGTAGCAACCACCACTATATTTACTTGCCTTTACCGGAAGTTCGGGCAAATCCCTAAGTACGATCCGGAAGTCCACCACCTGTTTTTGACACACAACTTAGTGCACCAATTTCACATAATCAGGCTCATAAACGACGCCGCACCTACGCACAAACTCAAACCCCGCCGCGGGTTACATCTCTCCCCACACCCACCAAACTGCAGCGGTGCTGCTTAATAATTTCATAACTTTAAAATTATGACAGCAGTGGTAACAAACAAAAACTCCAGAGGCATCTACATAAAATTCCTCACAAGTTTTGTATACAATTTATAATTAAATTCCAACATCTAATTAGCCCAAAACAGTCCACAAGATGAACCCTGTAATCTGTTTTTTTTTGTCTTTTGGACAGCGACATACCCGGATTCAAACAGCGATATCTTTTAAAATATAAATCCAAATCAAGCGCATAAGTACTCATTGGAAAGATAAGACAAAGCCCTACATGATTATCATACTGGTTAACACTAATTACCCATGAAAAATTCCCAGAAACTGCTAATACTACTGCTGTTCACCCACCTGAAAAATCTGTTTTTTTGGACAACAACATAACCGGATTCAAACAACGATATCTCCTAAATTATAACTCCGAATCGAGCTCATAAGTACTCGTTCGAAAGGTATGACAAAGCTCTACATGATTCTCCCACTGATCCCCACTAATTGCCCACGGAAAATTCCCAGAAATCTCTAGAACTACTGCTGTTCGTCCACCCACTAAATTTCTGGACAGCACCTCTGCCAAATCGCATAGGTAAACATGTAACCAATTGGATTGCAGCACGATCACAAAAATCACCTTGGGTTCCTCCTTTCCTCCTTCTTTTCTTCCTTCTTCCTCCCTCCAAACTCCCATGGAAGACTCGCACCCACACGACGGACACCAAGCGGAGAGGCTCCACCTTGGAGAGGAAGAGGGGGGGGCGGCTAGGGTTGAGGAGTGGCGCTGCAATCACTTGGGACGAAGGATAGGGATCGGGGCGGCTGCAAGTGAGGAAGAGAGAGGGGGCGGCCAAAGGGATGGGGGAGTGAGAGGGAGGGGGCGGCTAGGGTTAAGATGGGAAACTAATGGGCTCCCCACCGCCGGATTGAGATCCACAACCCAAACTCGCTCTCACGTCAGCTCCCGACCCCAGCGCACAAATCCAACAAGTATTCTACTGTTTTACTGGTGAATGCTTGATAAAAAACTCCAACCCCAACTACACAGATCACGAAAGAAAAGGAAAAAATAAATTTAACTTCTTTTCAGAAAATTGGGTATCACACCATGGACCTATTCATATATGTTTGTCTTATGCGTACCTATGATATATATTCTTTACAAATAGAAGCCACCCTATTAAATGTACTACCTAGTCTCTTATATTAAAACCCTAGGGAGATTGGAGCTCCCTCTGCGTTTGGCGGAGGTTTTGCCTACCGCCTCTCGATTCGTGGCATGGGTGCACAGAAACACCAGACACGAATTTGTGATTCAATTTAGCGAAGTGAGCATTATATGTCCGTGCTCAGCCCTTGCCCACGCACACTTTCCATTTCCTCCTCTACCTCCACTCCCACCCCGTCGCATGCCCGTCGGTCGTGGTTGCTGCAATGCACAAGACAATTCAGGCCTCGTTCACTGGCAGGAATGCCGCCTCCTCTAGCCCTGCTGCCGAGACATACCCTTCCCTGCTCAGCGATTGAAACTCATGGGGATAAAAGGCCGCAAGCCTCCTGTGGCCTCTGGTGAATCGCTCCCTGTCTCAGTCAAGATCCTACTGTGGATCGTCTAGCCATCAGGTCCGTTGTAGCCGCCGCCAATGTCGCCATCATCGAAAGCAAAAGTAAGCAACCTTAACGCTCAACCTCATCTCTCGTCCCTTATCACACCTCTGCTTTTGACAAGAGGGGATATCCCCCTATTTTAGTGCAAAGTAGGTAAGTTCTACAAAAGTAACCATAGGAAGACCAGAGCAAACGTAAGGAACTACGATCCTTAAGAACTTGAAACCAGCCGAGGTCCCGGCTAACAAAAAGAGATCGAACTACTACGATCTACCCATAAGCACCATGCCTTGCCGACAAGTAATATCAAGCGTACATGCAACTAGCTAACCACGACCAGCTAAAGCGTCCATTCTAGGAGCTAGAGAAAAAGGGGGACACAGCTAGGGGTGACAATGGGCTCTCAATTTTACACTACAAGATTTAAGGATCGAATCAGATTAGGATCAAGTCCTATTTCTATTTATTTTTGAACTAAAATTTATTTAGTGCTATACCATTTTGTGAAGAACCATTTGGATCGCGATCCGTTACGACCTCTAGACACAACCACCCTGCAAGAAGCAGACACAATAACGAGACCACCTAGTGACCATGACTACGATCAGCTCAAAATTCTCCTAGAAACTAGTGCCCAACCCTTAGTCCGGTTGAAGATTTCACTTGCCATCCTTCGGATTTTGTGGCTTCTGGCCAACAGGCTCCCTCTTGTTGTCTCGTTCTGAAGCAAGGACTAAGAGTCCAGCATAAAGCAACACAGGAAAATCAAATTAGATGGATCATCAATCAACTTATTATCAAAACAAATTCTATTTCTCGTGTTCCAAAGGGCCCAATGAAAAGCACCACAACCAACAAGAACAAGATTGTGAGACATTTCTCAAAAGATCTGATCCAACTGCCAAACAAATGAGGGATATCTTTAGGAATCAAAGACAAATTGAATGTAACTGGACAACCCTTCAAATATATTTAGCAACAGGGCAATCGAAAAAAGATGATTAGTAGATTCAAATATGCCACAAAAGCAGCAGTCTGAAGACCCAATCCACCCTCTTTTTTCAGATTCTCTTTTGTTAATTTTTTGTTCTTAAGCAAGAGAAAGAGAAATATTTTGTTTTATTTGGAATTTTCACTTTCCATAGGAACTTATAAGGGACTTAAATGAAATCACTTCTGATTTGAATGTACAACGATCTGACCGAAAACCCTTTGTTGTCAATAGCCCAACCTATCTTGTCGTTGTGATCTGTCAAAGTGACGTTTGCACAACAACATTTTAAGTTCTCAAACATAACAGCCGTCACTCCATCCAATCTTCTCCTAAATCTTAGGTTTTCTAGATTATTCTGTAAAGCAGAATACACCGATATATTTTTATCAAAGGTTAGATCGTATAACCTTTCAAACTTCATCGCGAGGGGGAGTCCCCACACCAAACATCGAGCCAGAAGCTAGAGCTTTTCCCATTACCAATTTTCTTATATCTAAATTTCAAGAAACAACTTCTCACATCCAAAATACCTTTCCGAAACTGAGACACATTTGGAGGAGCCCTAACCACAGCCAACAGATTACCCTTAAGATATTTTGCTTTGAAAATGTTTTGCCACAAACCATACGAGGACTCCAACTTCTACATCCACTTAACTAGTAAACACATGTTCATATACTTAAAGTCAAGTAAGCCAAGACCTCCCTGAACTTTGGAGAGGCAAACAATATTCCAATCCAACAAATGATACTTCCTTGTATCAAGGCCACCTTGCTAAAGCAGTATTCTCCTAATTTTGTCAAGATTTTTTGTAATCATCTTTGGGCCTGAGAAGAGAGAAAGCATATAGAGGGGAATACTAGAAAGACTGTTATTTATCAAGGTAACTCTCCCCCATGCTCAGGAATTTCCCTTTCCAAGCACCCAACTTATTACTCATTCTTTCCTCAGTCACAGTCCACTGAGTTTTACCCAATTTCTTATTATCAATGGGGATTCCCAAGTACTCCTTGGGAAGATCTTTTGGAGGACAAGTGAAAATATCAGCATAAAGATCCTCATAAACTTTAGCCTCACCAAAACAAAGACCCTCACTTTATGAAATTAATCTTCAGGCCCGACAAGTGTTCAAAAAGAATCAAAATGATTTTCATGTTTCTAGCCTTAAACAAAACATATTGTAACATGAAGATGGTGTCATCTGTGTACTGGAGAGTCATTACCCCCTTGTCAATGATGTGGGGAGTTAGACCAACCAACAAATCTTCTTATTGAGCTTTGCTGACTAAGTTAGCCAGCCCATCTGCTACTAGGTTGAAGAGAAGGCGGAGAGGTGATCTCCCTGTCTCACACCTCTGACTAGGGAGAAAAGGCCCCAAAGTATCATTTGTCCTAACAACCACCTTCTCTCCTCTGATCATTTTTAAAATCCAATCACACGAGGTCTCACCAAAACCCTTCATCACCATCGTACGATGTAAGAACTGCCAATTGACTTTATCATACGCCTTCTCAAAATCAATCTTTAAAATGATCCCACTTTGGTTTTCCTTCTGACTTCATGCATGATCTCGTGAAGAGAGACAACACTATCTAAAATGAAGCGGCCTTTGATAAAACCAAACTGAGCGTCACTGATGACTCTAGTGATACATTTCGCCAATCTATTATTCAAAACTTTGGTCAGAATTGTGTAACAGATGTTCAACAAGCAAATCAATCTAAAAATTCATCTCATTAGCTTCTATAACCTTCGGAATTAAGGTTATAACTCTGTAATTGAGCCTTTCAATAGGAATGTTCCCCTAGTGAAAATCAACAAAAGAGCAAAGACATCTTTTTTGATGTTGTCCCAAAACATTTGAAAGAACTCGACTGGTAAACGATCAGGACCAGGACACTTTTATGCTTCAGAGAAGAGACTACTTTAACCTCTTCTAGTGAAAAAGGGGAGGTTAGTAATAACCTGTCCTCCTCGCTAAGTTGAGTCATCTCCAAATTTCCCATCTGAAAATTGGAGGGATTAGACGGACCAAACAGGTCCCTGAAGAAAGAAGTGGCTACTCCATTAATTTCAGCTTCTACCTAGATAATAGAGCCATCCTGACATAGAGACTGATTTTACCCTCATTTTTTCCTTTAGCTTTCAAATGAAAATACCTAGTATTCTCATCCCCTTCAAGAATATTCTTCTCCCTTGCTTTTTGTTGCATGTTATCTCTTCCACTGCAGTAATATCTTTTAAAAGTAATTCACACCTCAACTTCTCTTGTCTTTCAGGATCAGACAAGATGAGGCTTTCACTTTTTATATCCAAGGCATTAATCTTCTGAATCAACTCTTTTTTGGACTTTTTGTAAGCTCCCTCAACATTAAGATGCCAACCCTTGAGCATTTTTTAGCCTCTTCACCTTTTCCTTCCACACATCGATACTATTCTTATTTGTCACACGCATGTCCCAGTTATCAATAACCATATGTCTAAAATTAGGTCTCAAACTCCAACATAATTCATATCTAAATTTTTTATTGGGTCGATGCACATCACCGGAGTTCAAACATAAAGGAGAATGGTCTGAAAAAGATCTATTCAAGCTAAAAACCGAGACATTGTTATACATAAGGTCCCAACCTAAACTAACAAGAAACCAATCTAATTTTTCAAAAGTTGGATCCACCTGATTGTTAGACCAAGTATATTGTCTACCAATTAAATCAAGCTCAAGGAGACCACACTTATCACTAATGGAATTGAAAATGGAGCTCCATTTATTAGTCCCCTAGCTTATTGTTTTCTTTATCCCATCTAATAATATTGAAATATCCTCAAAGCAAAAATGGGTCTGAACAATTATAGCAAAATGAAGCAAGTTCGCAAAGAAATTCACTCTTATTTTCCTCCTGAACAGCTCCATATACATTAATAAAATACCAAGAGGAATTTTTTTCTTTATGAGTTATCATACACCTAATCAGAAATTTCCCAACATTGTGGCTGTTAATTGCAAACATCTCATTGTTAAAGCAGATAACAAACCACTGGACCTACCATTAGGCTCAGAATGGAGAAATTTAGAATTATGCTGTTATGAAAAATAGGTTTCGCCACTTTACCATCAAACAGGTGGGTTTCGTTTGTAAGCCATTATGAAACTTGGATCAGCCCAGTCATAGTTAGCCGCTAGCCATCACCCACATTGTCGTCTTCCTCACCTCCGACCATCTCTCCTCCCGTGTCTCTGTCAACTCCATCCTCCACGACACCTCTTTCTTGTTTGTGTGTATAAGAAAGTTGGCAGAAAGTTCCACAAAAATCAATATGAGATTGGCAGAGGTGCGGGAGATGTTTGCCGGAGGTGAGAACGACGGACTACGGCATCAGGAGAGCTGTTAGGAAAATCTATCATTTTTTATTTTATTAAACACCAAAATGGCATTACAACGTTTGAGCCAAGTTTCATAATGGTATATAGATGAAGCCAAACATTCGATGAAAAAGTAGTGAAACCCACTTCTCATAATGGTATAATTTCAAATTTCTCGTCAGAATGAACCCACCTATGCTACCTTTTTTTTGAACCGAGGAGACCTCATTTCTATTATTTTCATAACAAAAATACATCCTAACATACCATGCATAACAAAAGTTCCCAAGGAACAAACTGCTACCTAGGCTATTTGTCCATGACCCACCAACATTCAAAGTTTAATCGAAAGAGTGTACCTCCTTGATTCAAAGACTACCCTCAACCAACTAGCACCCAATTTTAAATGAAACCACCTCAACCATGGAGGCAACCAAAAGGTCTAAAGACAACATAAAAACACCCACACAAGGGCCATTGATCCACCAAACATGAAAATAAAGATGAAACCCAGCAGCCACCAGCCAAGCACGCTTCTAGAATTCAACAACTTCGCTTTCAGAATTTAACGACTTCCCCGGTTGCATCAATCTTTAATGATTTCTTCGGAGTTTTCATCTTTCTGATTATCCTCAGGACTAGCAAACTTGATGCTGGCGGCCCTAACAATTAGCTTAGCACCCTCCTGAATTAAGTCCTAGAGCTCCTTCTTGCTTAAACCTACCCAAAAGTTCATCAATGCACATGCATGACAGATGATATCTTTAGGAGATTTTATTAACGTCTTTTCAAAGCACACTTTGTTTCTAGACTTCCAGATGGCCTAGCAGATTGCTGAGACAACCACAATATGAATGCTTTTCAAATCTGCAACATAATTATCCAACCACTTCCAACATTGATTCAAATTACTAGGATCCAAGCAAGTATTGAAACAACTTGCTAAAATCACTCTGCCCACTGAACAGCTAAAAAAGATGGTCAATCAATTTAGGTTGATAACAAAAGCAAGAAGATAAATCACCAATCCAACCGCTTCTAGCCATGTTATCTTTGGTTAACAACACTTTATTTTCAACGAACCACATGAACATTCTAATTTTGGGTGGAATTCTGGCTTTCCACACATGTTTCATGTGCGCGTGTCATGGGCATAATAGGGAGCGAGAGGCAACAGCCAGGCTGGGATAAGGCTAGAGAATAAGATTGAGATGAGCTGGGATAAGGTTAGAGAATAAGATTGAAATGAGAGAATTGTGGAGAGTTGGTTAGCATCAGATAAGTCCAAGAAAGTAGGAGTTAGTTGAGAGTTTGTAGGAGAAGTTGGTTAGCCATAGGGCTATTTATAAGCCGCATGGCAGCAGGGAATAAATCAAGCAAGATCATTATCAAACCAATCTCTCTCTCTTGCAATGACCCTCTCAAGCGCCTAGGGCTGCTACCCTAGAACCAAGCCTGCGGCAGAGGGGTATAACCTCGCCGGAGAAGACAGCTATCCCCATGGACCGAAGGTCCATGACACCTGGTATCAGCTCCAGGTTATCCTCACCACCACCAGCCGCCCATCCCTCACCACCACCAGCCGTCGCGCCATCTGCCGCCGCAACGCCCTCCCACCCGCCCTCTCCAACTCCAGATGCATTCCCTCGGCTCGAAGAGAAGTGGGATCAATTCGTTGTGATGTTCCACCGCTACAAGGAGAAGATAGAGAAGGAACTTCAAGCAGCGGTGCGGCTTCAGGCGGCAGCGCGAGGGTTCCTGGCACGCCGCCAGGTACAGTCCCTTCGTGGGGAGAAGCACCTTGCTGTGGCCTCCAGGGCCACCCCATGGCCATCATCACATGAGCAGGCTGTGGTGCGCCTGCAAGCCGCAGTGCGCGGCTTCCTTGTTAGGCAGGCGGTGCAGAAGCTGCACTTGCTGATCAGCTCATCGCTGCACCAACTCGCGGCCTGCGCGTCCAACCACCAGGTCTCGTCTATATTTTTTGAACCCCCTGCAGAAGTCGAGATCTGGGTATGCAGCCCCCCTGCACGGCCAAAGAGGGTCGTCTCCCTCATTCGGGCAACTGCCTTGGTGCTGGATAGACCCGAGGTCTGGTTCCTCCTTCACCTTTCATCCAACGTGAAGTCTGCAGTTCAGCTCTTTCCTTGGGATCCAGGAGGACATAGCTGCAGTTCAAATTTATATTTTAGTTCCACAATTATTTTGTATTTTCGTCTTAAATAATAAAGATAAGCCGAGATGTAAAAGGCTTAACCTTAAGTCGTGTTAGGTAAGTCTATGGCAGCTCAAGGACGAGCTGGTCCTCAAGGGAGGGGGAGATGTCATGCGCATAATAGGGAGCGAGAGGCAACAGCCAGACTGGGATAAGGCTAGAGAATAAGATTGAGATGAGCTGGTATAAGGTTAGAGAATAAGATTGAAATGAGAGAATTGTGGAGAGTTGGTTAGCATCAGATAAGTCCAATAAAGTAGGAGTTAGTTGAGAGTTTGTAGGAGAAGTTGGTTAGCTATAGGGCTATTTATAAGCCGCATGGCAGCAGAGAATAAATCAAGCAAGATCTTTATCAAACCAATCTCTCTCTCTTGCAATGACTCTCTCAAGCGCCTAGGGCTGCTACCCTAGAACTAAGCCTGCGGCAGAGGGGTATAACGTCGCCGGAGAAAATAGCTATCCCCATGGACCGCGCCATATTTATGATTATGATTTGCAATGTGAGTGTAGAAGGTTTTGATAATCTTTTCTTTTCCCCATTTCCATTCAATTTTATTAGGTTCATTCTAGAACTTGAATTCCATAGCTATTTCGTGAATATTTTCCCACTTAAGTCTGAGGTCCATGTAAAGACATCTTTTAGAATGCATTTGCCAATTTTTAACACGGACTTGATTCACAAAGATCTCCTTATTATCATAGATCTCATAAAGCTCTGGAGCAATTTCATACATCCAGCTATCTTCCCAGAAACGAGTTTTATCTTTTGATATTGTCTTCACTTTTCTACCCATCAGATAGTACTTCCTAATTTTCAAAAGATCATACCCACCTATGCTACCTGATCAATCCGATCCACCCTGTTCCGTGTGCTCGTTGCTCCTCGGCGCACGGGGCGTGCCCGCGACGCTCTTCCACTCTAGCCTCGCCTCTCGCGACCGCATGGCACAACATGGGTGCTCGAGCGATTGACTCACTGCCCCTACACACACATGGCTCCTTCTCTGACTGCTCGGTGCTTGGCTTGGGTGGGCACAGGGAGGTGATGGAGGATGGCTCGAAGCTGCAGTTCGACCATGGTGCGCCCTACTTCACCATCAACAACGACGAGGTTGCCTGGGTCGTCGGTGTGTGGGAGGTGCAGGGAATGGTCACCGAGTGGAAGGCAATGTTTGCATGCTTCGATCTGGCCACTAAAAAATTTAGAAACTACAAGAAGGTTCGAGCTTTGAATCCCAACCCTTGTCGTAGGGTAATCCCTTACTTAAAAAAACTGAGATAGCATTTGGCCTCCTAACTGGTAACGTAAGTAGCACGGAAAACATATTGGCGAGGAGTCTTAGGTGCCTTGACTTGTTTGGTTGCGATATAGCAAGGGAAATAGATTATGGCTGTAGTGGCAGAATGCAATAGGACTGGTCGAGGAGCGGTATCGGTCACGAATGGGTCGGTATCTGATTGCGGGCTACCTGATAACGGATTGGACTGAACCAAGCAGATGCGTATTGTCAGCCGACCCCCCTCCGTAATCTGATTAAATTACATTTTGCTCAACCAAACACCGTCTGAAATGGTGAGGAAGTTTGTACATTTATCATGAAGGTTCGACATAGATACTAAGCAAATAGAAGTTAGCTAAAATTTTTAGTTTCGAACCTGGCAATTAGAACTTGTTAAATGAAGTTGTCAGTTGAACTACTTTGCTTGTAGCCTACACATTTAGTGGTGTTTGTTTGGTATTATAATTTGTCTAGATTTTATAATCCAACAAACACCCCTTTAACAAAATCTCAGCATGTGAAATTATGAGAGTGTTGATTATGCTTTTTTCTTGTACTTCACAATTTTACAAAGGATCTTGAATTACGTCATTTTGTTAATTTGTATATTCAACCAAGAACTAACTACATGTTGTTTGGATGTATCCGGTCTTCTTGGAACCATAGAACCATGTGTCCTCTATGGTAGTAATGTTGAGAGGCTTGGTACTAGACAAGTCACATTTGTAAATAGTTGCTTGCCTTACAGGCTTACTGTTATGACCGATAGCCTAGGAGCCCTAATAAAATCAGTTATTTTGTTTAGATGGATAAGTATCATTTAGTTTGTTTAGATGGATAGGGACAAGGAGTTTGTTTAGAAAGATAAGGATTTGGTTTGTTATGATATTTGATAAGGACGGACGCTATCTCAGCTCTATAAATGTACCCCTTCAATCAATGAAAGATTAAGCAAGAAAATCATCTTGCTCAGCGCCCCCTTTTCCTGTGTCTACTGTTCACCGTGGGTACTATTCATCTCATGAACAGTACCACGCCCCTTCCAACCAGCAGCCCTAACCTTAGGACAAAGGCGCCCAAACGCCATGGTCTAGAGCCTCGCCCATCTCCTCACCACTCATACCTTCTTAGAAGCCGTAGCTCCAACAATCTGGTATTAGAGCTTCCAGGCAACGACGACAACACTAGCATTGTCGCATCTGCTGCCGCTACCAATTCTGCCAACACAACGCTAGAGCAAAAGATCGACACCATGACGAAGGCCCTTGCCGATCTCACCACCGCCATCACTCAAATGATCAGTAGGCCGCCAACAACACCACCGCCCCCAGCGTCCACCAGCCCTACTTCCATCCCATATGGCATGCCAAGTTATGGCGGGATACCTCCCTTGTCAAACCCCGCCACGCCACCCATACTATCACCGCCGATCACCACCACAGTCGCTCCACTCGCATCACCTCGACCCCTTCCACCTCCAACCTCAGCCTTGCTGCCACCCACATCTGCCATGCCCATGCCCATCCATCAAGTACCCTTCCCACACTCCCCATCACCAATCCCAAGCTTTTCCGAACCCCACCATACCGCTTACTCACCGCAGCAAAACCCTCCCAACCAGCACCACCACAACCTTCCCTTTCCCACATTCGACGGCAAAGAGGATCCTGTTGGCTGGTTGTCCCACTGTGAGAGCTTCTTCTACAATCAAGGGGCACCAGAGGTGGATAAATTCTGGATGGCCACGTACTATCTCACGGGCGCTAGACAGCTATGGGTCGTCATGCTACGGCGCGACGAGCCCACACTACACAGGCCGCGCTTCAAGACGTTGTGGCAGCAGCGTTTTGGGCCTCCTCTACGCATGAACACGTTGGGTGAGGTGGCACGCTTGTCGTTCCGCTCCAAAGTGGAGGACTACCAAGATCGATTCCTTGCTCTCCTGTGCCACATGGAGCCTATGCCGTTGCCGCACCAGCATGCCCAACTATTCACCGCGGGACTGCCATGGCATCCGAGGGTGGACGTCGAACTGTGCGCGCCTGGCGACCTACAATAGGCCAATGCCCTCGCCCGAGCATACGAGCGCCGCGAGCAAGGCTCAGACGGCTGCGTGCCTCCGCCCTCTACACGTATACTGGCTACGCCATCCTTGACACCGGCATCACCGGCCGGGCCAGCGACTGCTGCTTCCACCCTGGCAGCACCGATGTTCAAGCGCCTCACCCTAGCAGAGATGACAGAGCGACGCCACCAGGGGCTTTGCTACAACTTCGATGAGTCATTTGTATGAGGCCATCACTGCTAATGCCTCTTCTACCTTGAGGTGACCATCAACGACAACAGGATGCCTGCGGTAGAAGATCCCCCACCCTCGTAATCCTGCCTTCCAGCTCAAGGACGAGCTGTTTTGGGAGGCCAGGAGAGATGTTATGATCGACAGCCTAGCAGTCCTAATAAAACCAGTTAGTTCATTTAGATGGATAAGTATTAGTTAGTTTGTTTAGATGGATAAGAATAAGGAGTTTGTTAAGATAGATAAGGATTTGGTTTGTTAAGATACTAGATAAGGATGACTGCTATTTCAGCTCTATAAATGTACCCCTTCAATCAATGAAAGATTAAGCAAGCAAATCATCTTGCTCGACTCCCCCTATTCCTGTTTCTACTGTTCACCGTGGTACTGTTCATCATGTGAATAGTATCGCGCCCCTTCCAGTCAGTAGCTCTAACCCTAGGACAACAGCACCCAAACATCGTGGTCTAGAGCCTCGCCCTTCTTAGAAGCCACAGCTCCAACACTTACACTAGCCTATATATACTTGTGAACTCTTTGAGTGGAAGTGCTTTGCCTCATGGTTGTCTCATCTCACTCGTACTGCTATTCGATGACACTACAATCTAGAGGCAAGTGTGCATAACTTTTGAATGTTTTTTATTATCAGTATGTGTGTATCCATCTCTATTTGAAATTTGTATGTGGTAAAACTTGAATTGAGACTAGCATATTTGCAACAGTTTGTATTGATTTCGAATTTATATGGATTTTTAGCATCTATATCTACGTTTGCATTCAGGACTTGTTTAAAGGAACCCTTTAGCTATGATCTATAAAACATGATAATCATAAAGAGGACGGTGAAGTAGTTTTAGACCAAAACAAACAAATGCATAGAAGCTCAATAGAACATCACACAACCTGTATGTATTACATAAAATTTGTTTTGTATCTTTTAGAACCTGCTTTTGTATTGTACATATGAATGGCTTTGTAGTTGTTACTCATTTCTTGCATTCTTGAACTTAATTACGGGCGCCTCATGTTCTAGTAGATTAAAAGACGAGTCTTGTCCTCATGATTAGTGTAGATCTGATTTTCCAAAACTAGTTTAGCCGCAATGTTTTTCATTTGCGATGGTTGACTTTTTGGTCACTTGTTTTCAATTGCTGTATGAAATTAAAAACAAGGCAACACAATGTTAAATGTTAATTGCTTTCGTCCTTGGAGACATTATCCTTTTGAGATAATGTTCCATGGACGAAGATAATGATGTATGTCTGTTTTTAGACTTCTTTGAGTTGACAAGACAACACAGTTAATGTATCTTGTTTCTCCCTTCATATAGTAGTTCCTTGATGGTTATATGAAGAAAGTAGTTTACAACAGCGTGAATATATACAATTTTGTAAACATGAGAAGCAGACAATAAAGAATAAGCTCTCTATCTTATATTTGTGCACATCCTAAATTCCACTTCAAATAATATAATAAACAATTACATTTGTACCTTTGGCTCTGCACGAAGGACGACACAAAGATAGCTTCGAAAAGCGAACAATTGAGAGTGTGCTCTCTGCTCTCTCCAATGGCCTCTAGATGAACAGTACGGGGCACTATTCCTCTATTTATAGGCCTGTGACATAGCTCAAGTGAATTTACAATTGTATCCTTGATTCTTATACATCCATTCTAATGTATACACCTAGAGTAAAGTTGTCCTACTCCTTTTGAATTTGTTTGTTATGAAGGACCTTCGAAATTAGCTTGGGCTGAAGTATGCTCACATCGATTGCCGAAGCCTTGGCGCATTCCTTGCTCGATATCTACCTTCAGCATTTAGTCCTGTAACACACTTATCGACAAAAACAAAATAGTTAGTTTGTCTTGAGGACCTTCGGGAGAAAGAGACCCCCAACAGTAGCTCCTTCGTGGTGCTAGATCGTTTTTATAACGAGCTCGTTCCGCGAAACATACGAAGGTCTCTTTATGCCGATGGTCCGAAAACACCTTCTCTGAGCCGGTTATTAAAAAACGAATAAAAATATGAGCTCCACCGGTCCACCGATCAGTTGGTCTGGGTGATATGATGGTTCATATTCACCGCTTATAGGGCTATATAAACAGATTGGTCCATTTTAGGTTTTTATAGCATTCGTTGCATTTGCGTCGTCGTGCTGCCGAAATGTTTACTGCAACCAAAGGTGCTTTTGTACTTTCAAGTTTCTGATCAATCTTTTACTCGAAGCACATTCAAGTTTTCGATTAAGCTTCGACTCGACTTGCAATGACCATAATTCGGACGATTGCTAGATTGACGAACAAAGGCGAGGAAGTAGATGTGACTGAGACAGCTCCTATTTTAGAAGTGATGAAGGATCTGGCAATGCCGCTCCGAGGGAAGAAAAGTGTGCCCTAGGAAAATGTAATTCTGAAGCTGAGGGTGAGACTGACAGTGAAGATGTTGGAGGGGATGCCAATGTTCTCTGCCCAAGTAACCCAATCATATTGAATTTGGGAGATGTATTGTGAAAGATGGCGATTGGGACTTGATGAAGAAACTCGGGTATATTGGGAAGAATGATGACAACTTAATTAGGTTTGCAGGTGACGAAGTCATTTCGGAGCCAAAGGATGACGAAGTCGTGGTGTTTAGAAGCTTCTTCCGTGCTGGGCTTCGGTTCCCGATTTATGAGATAATTGTTGAGGTGCTAAAAAAGTTCGAGATATTTGTTCATCAGTTGACACCAAATGCAATAGTAAGACTCAGTGTCTACATATGGGCCCTTCGGAGCCAGGGTACGAGCGTGAATTTCGGAGGTTTCTGCAGGGTTCACGCGCTGCATTACCAGATGAAGGCTAGATCAGATGGTCTTCATAAGAACTTTGGGTGCTATAATTTTGCATACAGGAAGGATACATAGACCCTATGCATGGATACCTTATGAAATGGCTGACTGACTGGACCAATGAGTGGTTTTACATGAAAGTTGATAGCAAGGGTAGGGAGAATGTTAAAAACATAGTGATGAGCCCGATGACACTAAACTTCGGCATAACAAGGACTCTGTGCTTCATGAAAAAAAGGCTCCCTGTCCCAAATGGTCGAAGTCCATTTCAGAGTTGTTGCTAAATAGATTAGTACTCGGGACTTGGTGCAAGAGTACCATGCTAATAGAGTTTTTCCAACATTAAGTGGATGGGGAATGTCGAAGTCCAAGGGTGAAGCGAATAAGTTTGAACTTGTAAGATTACCCTACCGATTCAAATTCCAGGATACCTTCAACGGTCCTTATATAGGGTGGCTAGAGATATTGACGTGATGTGTAATGAGATTCTGGATAATTACATAAGAAAAAGGACAAGCTAATGACTGTTGCTTTGGCAATCGGGAGAAGCGAAGGTTGAATCGGGTCATGGACGCGCTGGGGTTTGAATATCTAGATTACGAAAAGTTTGAAGAAGAAGTTGGTGGAGTAAAAAGAAAATAATTGTGAGTATTATGAATATACAATCTATGAGGTCAGTTCAAGAGGACGAGAAGAAAAAGGTACCTTCGAAGAAACAAAAGTTTGCTGATGAAGGCGAGTCTTCACAATCGGGGCCAAAATCCCATGCCCTTAAGAAACAAAAATTATCGAAGATTGGTCATGCTGACAAGAAAGCACTTGTACCTCTGAAGCAAGCCCCTGAGACCCCTTTGGCATCTTCTATTGGTGTTACAGAAATCCTGGAGGTAATGACTCTCCCTTTGCCTTTCACTATGCTGAGCCCACCGGGATCAGATCTGACTAGCTTATTACAGACAAAGAATAAGAATGCCTAAGAGGGAACTGGGAGGGGTCCTTTGGATGTTGCCATGGAAGAGACGGTAAATACAAGTGAAGATCAGGTTCTTCAAAAGAAGTGTCGTATAAAGACTGTTATGAAGGCCGTGTGCAAGACTCCTCCGTCAGAGGCAAAGAAGAAGGTTGCAGTTTCTGAGGCTGATAAACCTACCGATGCAGCGCAAGGAACCGAAGATAGTTGGGGTTCGCTTGGGACTACCCTATCTAAAATTGATAGGCTTATTGCGGATGTAGTACCTGGGAAGAAGTTGATGATGCGATCGCTTCTAGGATTTTAGCTTGGAAGATGAAGAATATTGGGGAAACTTCTTTAGAGGAAAGACCTTCGACTTAAGGCATCTAGGAGGTCAAGAGTTAACTGAAGAAGACATATCCGAACTGAAGGAGAATGCCATAGCAGTCAGTTATCACCTTGGGTCTATACTTGTCACACTCGGTTTTAGAAGGCAAACCGAATGCGAACCATGTACGTGCTAGGATCAGAAACTCATGTACACAGCGATTACATAGTTGGACATCATCACACATTGCTCAAAATAATAGTGGAAAAGGTACTTTATTACATCAAGATGTCCAAGACATCCACAATCATTAACATAACATAATTATTTAACGTTATCAAAGTGCAGAATACGAAACGTAGAGATATGGCCTTCACAGGCAGCTGACTAGTGGTTCGCCACTAACACAATTAGGACTCATCCTGATCACTGATTGCAATGGGGACAACCTGGGGTTGGGGGGTTTTAAAAGCAAGGGTGAGTACACATCAACGTACTCAGCAAATGTCCCATTTTAACTAAAGTGGACTAGTTGTATGTGGAGTTAAGGTTAAAGTAGCTGCTTTTAGTTGGTCAGGTATTTATTACTAGTAGTAGGGCCAAATTTTAGTAATAAACCCAGTTATTACCCAAATGTACTCCCTCCAAGAGGAAATACCAGAGATCAGAGTTATATTCATCATCATTAACCATCATCATAAAAGTATCCAAAGTTCTTCTAATCAAAGAGGATCCTAAGGCTGCTCTTAACCTTGAGCTTGGCTAATATACCAGTTTCTAACACTCCGCAGAGGTTGCACACTTTACCCACAAGTCGTGATCCCTTTTTGCATTGGGTTGATCAAACCCTCAAACACTACCAAGGTGAGTAGGCAAGGTTTCACTACGTAGCCTTTAAAAAGACTCTCCTGGTGCATAGCTGCTCGTTAGGTTTCGCCAGTCATACAAACATAGTACACCTCCCTAAGGTGGATGACTAACAAAACCAAATCGAATGAACCTCGGCACCCACCCTTAGCAGAGCGAGCATTATGCCCTGACCCCCATTGATGGCCCTCCGGCAAAGCCAACTACACCCCCAGGTTCATTTAATTATTCAGCTAAGGGCGTCCCATTCCACTCTCATGGTTGCACTGTTATCTCAGATGGTCACTCAATGAACAGGTCCTTATGGAGAGGTACTCAGGAAAACAGCCTGAGTCCCCTAAAGTGCCTGTTGGGGACTTGTTCTCAAATACTATGAATTAAGAACAAGGCAACACACAAGAAAAATGTTAAATGTTAATGTCCTTCGTCCTTCGAAGCATTATCTCCCTTAGGATATAATGATCTTTGGACGAAGGTTATGAAGGACATACCTTCATAAATTTGACATATGTAATGAGGATGAAGATTACGAAACATAAGACAACATAAAAAATCACATAATCTAAAATTATACATATTTATTGTCAAATAATTATTAATACATAAAAGTTAGATTAAATCACATTTGTACCTTGAGCTTGATTGAATACGAAAATACAGATGCGGTGTCCAAGCGTGAACAGTACGGGGGCACTGTTCACCTATTTATAGGCACAGGACGTAGCCTATGTGAATTTACATTCATGCCCTCTACAAATAATTACAATCATTACACAGTCTATCATGGGCCGATTGGTCATCTCATCTTTAAGTCGGTGCCCTTTGAAATGTACTATGAAGCTCCCTGACTGGTAACTTCGGCATTATTCTTGTTCTGACCTTCCGAAGGTGCTTCATCTAGCAGGACCTTCGGTGACGAAGCAGACCCCCAACAGTAGCCCCTTCACGGTGCCAGATCGTTTTTCATAACGAGCTCGACCCGTGAAAAAACTTTTATGCTTTGGAATGCTGAAGGTCCGAAAAACACCTTCCCTGAGCTCGTTGCTGAGAAACGATTTAAATATTCCGAGTGTAAAGCGCTCCCTCCATAAAGCGGCTACACTCGATCTGATGATTCGTCTCCTCGCGCAGTATGGTCAACCGTTCAGTGGGTGTGGGCGGCTGTTCAGCGGGTGCAATTGTCCTGTTGATTTACCTTCCCACCTGCAACACTATATATACAGACGGGTAGGTGTGAAGTTACCACAACATTTACTACTATCGTACTGTTGTGCTGCCGAAAAATTCGACCATAGCTGAAGCTTATTCACCGTACTCCAAACCAAAGCTTCGTCACAAGAGAGAGAGCTTCGGCAAAGATAAAATTATTCAACTTCGCAAGAAATTCAATCATCAAATGGCTAGGGTCCGTTCAATAGCTAGGGTTACACACGACGAAGAGGAGACCGAAGCTGCTAGAACTGCCCCAATCTCCGAAGTAATGAGGCAGTCGGGACTGGTAATGCCAGAGGGTACTGCTGACAAAGATGCACCTGCTGCCGAAGCTGAGCAGGCAAATATTGCAGAAAGTGAGGCTGACGAGGAAGATATCGATGATTATTCCGCCGTGCCATCTAAGCCCAGCCACTTGAATTTTGGAAAGTCGACTGTTTCTGAAGCTGATATGCCGATGATGATGAAACTAGGCTACTTCGGGGAAGCCGAGAAGAAGTTGGTAATAAGCTAAGTCCGCTGGGACCAGAACTGATGAAGCTTTTACAGAAGCAGAAGAAGCCTTCGGCTGCCGAGAAGCCTGCTGAACCAAAAAAGCAAACAATTATTACTATCATTGAGGCTATTAAAGAAACACCGCCACCGGCCTCAGCGCCGAAAGCAGTAGCAGCCGAAGCTGCTCCTCCCCAAGCTACTACTCCTGAAGCTGCAGCAGACGAAGCCACAGATTTGGAAACCACACTCGATGACATTGATGAAATGACTTTGAAAATGGCTGAGGAAGAAACTGCTGCAGCTGCTGAGGAAACCCCGGCCGCAGTGCCTGAAAAAGGGGAAAAATGCCTGGAAAAGAGAAGGAGCCTGCCGAAGTTATTTTGGAAGAGGAAAAATTTAACTTTCAAAACCTAATTGGGCAAGAATTGTCAAAGGATGAAAAAGAAGAACTGAAGGACTATGCCATATCATGCGGGTATCAGCCAGGGGCACTGCTCTTCGGCGGTGTTGCCGAAGAGAGTTTAGGATGCCTTCGGGACCGAATTGGGGCGAAGGTTGTCAGCACTTTATCGAAAAGTGTTGGTTTTCCGAAGCTCGAGGCTAATCTCAGCAGATACCGACGACAACATATCGCCGGTAGCCTGTTTTATTCTAACTTTAAGGTAAAATTTTTCCCTTTACTTTTTATTGTTTTGGTATGAAGATGTTTTTGATGAAGGTTATTTTGCCAGAGCTTACTGCTAAGCAAAGCCTTGAGGATGCAACAAGACCTCGAGGACAAGAAAAACGAAGTTATAATTGAGGGTTTAGAAAAGAAGATTAAGGATCATGAAGCTGCCCTAGAAAAGAAAGACTTCGTGCTTCAAACAATGGAAGGTTCACTGGCAAGAGCTCAAGCTGAGATCGCTAGATTAAACGGTGAACTTTCCCTGCAGTCAAAAAACTTTGAGCAAGAGAAGAATGATTTCCAAACAAAACTCGAAGTTGAAGCTGAAAAAAATTCAAATCTTCAGAAATCACTCAAAGATCTTCAGGAAAAATGCTTAGGCTTCGGCACCCGGTGCGTTCAACGACTGAAACAGGTCTTTAACTCAGTTGGGGCCAGCTCCGAAAAGTTTAAACCATCGGTTGAAGGCCTACCGGGGACACTTGATCATATTGAAGGTGAAGTTGATGCTCTCGATGAAATTATAGCTGGACATGGTGACTTTTGTGCCCTGTTTGCTTCTCGAGGCACAGTTGTCGCTTTCATAAGGCTGGCTGTACACATGGAAATATTGTAAACAGACCAAACTTCAGCCTGTCACCAACAGACTTGAACGACATCCCCGGCCTGGCCCGAAGCATTGGAAACAGATTCGTTACTCAAATCTAGGCAAAGGGCGGGCGAGACTTGGCTGGTGACGAGGCTCGAAGTCACCTTAAACCGGTAATAAACTCATACCTTGTGGTTACCTTTTTCCTTGAAGCCTTAATTTACCTTATAATGCTTTGATATGTGCAGGATGATGAAGCCGAGGAACATTGAGGCAAAGCCTAGCAGATGATCTGAAGCTTAGCAGATGATGATGAAGCTGAAAACCTGGCTGAAAAAACTCTAGAAAAACTTTTGTATCATCCTTTGTAAAGAATATTGTATTTTGAGAATCAGACCCTACTCTGTAAATTTGTCCATACCTTGTAATATATTTTTACCTTTCTGTTAATGTGTGAACTGCTTTGATGTGGACGAAACTTGTTTTTTTTGAGCCGAAGGCGAAAAACACCTTCCCTTCTTTTTGTACGCAACAAAGCATTGATCTGCTTCCAAAGCCGTATTCTTGGAGACGAAGCAACTGTCTATCTGTATGATATGATGATGATGATCCTATGTATGCCTAAATGAATGTTTATGAATGCAATGTATGATGTAATGTATCGTGCAAGTGAATGCCCAGTCACACACATACGAAGCTTCATCCATAACCTTCATTCCCTTAGGAATGACTGAAATCTCTTTGCCGTTTATTTTTCTGCTGCACCGCTTATTTTTCGGTGTAAGTTCTACATCCCCTTAGGAACGTCTTTTGAACTTCTTCGCCTTCTATTTCGGCGGTATTTGCGTTGACTTTTCGCGCTTCGCCTTATATTTCGGCGGTATTTGGCTCTGCATTCCCTTAGGAAGGACTTTTAAGCAGAAAAACTTACGCTGCGCTCCCTTAGGAACGACTTTTGTAGCTTCATCGTGCTCTGCATCCCCTTAGGGACGACTTTCGAGTTTCTTCCTGTTTTTTCTCTCTCTCTGCACTCGATGGTGCATGCTCAGATTTTACATTTACATATCTTGGGGGACTTTGCCCTCGTAGGGCTGAATTAAAAAGGAAAAATTACAGACTATGGCCCCATTAAAAACCTTTCTCCCCCTTTTGAAAGGAAAAGGGTGCCATAGAAAAAATGAAAAAGATTACAACAATTTATACATAGTATCGCCGAAGCTCATCCGCATTCCAAGATCTGGGAATGTCATTGCCGTCCATGTCCTTTAACCTATAAGAACCGGGTCTTGACGAAGATACTACCAAAAAGGGTCCTTCCCACTTCAACTGAAGCTTGCCTACTATGTCAGGGTTGGTTATTCTTCGAAGCACCAAGTGTCCTGGCTTAATGTCTTTGAATCGAACTTTTCTATCATGCCATTTTATTGTTTCGGCTCGATATTTGTTGATATTTTCCACAGCCTGAAGTCTGGTCCCTTCTATAGTATCTTTTGTCACAGAATAATTAGCTTCGTCTTCCGCCGAAGCCACTGTTCTTATTGACCCCATTTTAGCCTCTTCGAGGGTTATGGCTTCGTCACCGAACAATAACTTAAATGGTGTGAAACCTTTTGATCTTGATACGGTCGTATTGTGGCTCCACACCACTTTAATCAATTCATGTGGCCACTTTCCTCTGGGCTGATTAAAGATTAGCTTCATTATTCCTGTCATTATAATACCATTTACTCTTTCGACAAGTCCATTTGACTCTGGATGTCTGACTGACGCAAAATGAATCTTCGTGCCAATTTGATCATAGAATTCCTTGAAAGCTTCAGCATCAAACTGTGTTCCGTTATCCACAGTTATAGCCTTCGGTACACCGAAGCGACAAACAATGTTTTGCTAGAAAAATTTCCGGACTGTGACCAAAGTTATCGTGGCCAAAGCTTCGCCTCAATCCACTTGGAAAAATATTCCACAGCCACCACAACATATCTTAAATTGCCTTGTGCTGGTAGAAGTGGACCTAACAAATCCAGGCCCCATCTTTGCAATGGCCAGGTTGGTTGTATTAGCTGAGTCAAAGACGAAGGTTGTTTCTGATTTCTTGCACATTTTTGGCAATTTTCACACTTTTGAACCAAATCTGCTGCGTCCGAAGCTGCCTTTGGCCTATAGAATCCTTGTCGAAAAACCTTTCCCAGAAGAGCTCTGGACCCAATATGAGATCCACACAATCCTGCATGTATCTCCTTCATCAGTTCTATACCTTCAGTTCTGGATAAGCACTTGAGAAGTGGGGAGCAAACTCCATGTTTATATAATTCCCCTTCTATCATGACATATGGTCTTGTTCTTGCTTCCATTCTTTTGTTATAAACCTCATCATCCGAGAGATGATTACCTTGGAGGAAAGATATAATCTCAGTCCTCCAGTCTTCACTATGGACAGGAGATATTGTGAGCACTGCTCTTTCGAGAAGTTCTACCGAAGGTGCTCTTATTGTCTCGAAAAACACTTCCGAAGGTAGAGGAAGCCCCTGTGCTACTGACTTGGCTAGCAGATCAGCATGTTCATTTTCCCCTCTTGGAATATTCTTAACAGAAAATCCTTCGAAAGAAGCTTCAAGCCTTCGAACTGTGTCCAAGTATCTCTCAAGCTTTGGATCTCTTGCCTTGCAACTCTTGTCAACATGTCCAGAAATAACTTGAGAGTTAGTTTTGAGGACTGCCCTTCTTATTCCCATTGCCTTTAACTTTTGAAGTCCCAAAAGTAATGCTTCGTATTCAGCAATATTATTTGTACAGCTGAATTCAAGCCTTGCTGCATAACATGTTCTTACTTTAGAAGGTGCAACTAAGACAGCAGCTGCACCTGCACCGAAGGTTCCCCAGAAGCCATCATAGAACACTGTCCAGGCTTCGACATCTTTATTTGCTTCTTCTTCTTAAGCCCCTGGCGTCCAATCAGCAATGAAGTCTGCTAACGCCTGGGACTGAATTGAGGACCTATGCACATAGTCAATACTGAATTCATTAAGCTCCGCGGCCCACTTTCCAATCCTTCCAGTAGCTTCTATGTTTCTCATAATATCCTTCAAAGGCTGTGATGAAGGAATAACTATGTGATATGCTTGAAAATAATGCCGGAGCTTCCTGGAGGCCATTAGCACAGCATACAACACCTTCTCTAACTCTGTATAGTTTTCTTTGGTAAACTTAGAACTTTAGAGACAAAATATACTGGAGCTTGCTTCTTAATTTGGCCTTCAAGCTTCTCCTGTACAAGCGCCGCACTTACTGCAGAGTGCGAAGCTGCCACATACAATAGTAATGGAGCCCTTGGCGCAGGTGGAGTTAATGTTGTTAGATCAATCAAGTACTGCTTCAACTCTTCGAAGGCCTTCTGCTGAGCTGGGCCCCATTGAAAAACTTCGGCTAACTTTAGTATTTCAAGGAATGGCAAATTTCTTTCTGCTGATCTAGATATAAATCTATTCAATGATGCCAGTCTTCCTGTCAGCCGTTGGGCCCCCTTCTTTGTAATTGGTGGTTCCATCCGAAGGATAGCTTCGTTCTTGCTTGGATTAGCTTCAATCCCCTTTGTTGAAACTAGGCAGCAAGGAACTTACCCTTCTTTACTCCAAAGACACATTTTTATGGATTTAATTTCAGGACAGCTTGCCTGAAGTTAGCAAATGTTTCTTGTAGATCAGCAATGTGATTTTCTTGACTTGTGCTTTTTACTATGATGTCATCAACGTATGTTAGCACATTTCTGCCTATCTGAGAATGAAGGACCTTAGCTATCATTCTGCTGAAGCTTCCTCCAGTATTCTTGAGCCCCTCAGGCATCCGAAGATAGCAATAGGTGCCACTAGGAGTTATGAAGCTAGTCTTCGGCTCATCCTCCTTCATCCATATTTGATGATATCCTGAGTAGCAATCCAGCAGACTCATAAGTTCTAAAGAAGTTGCTGCATCTACAAGAGAGTCTATTCTTGGTAATGGAAATTCGTCCTTTGGGCAGGCCTTGTTAAGGTCTGTGAAGTCAATACACATTCTCCATTTGCCGTTGGCCTTCTTTGCCATAACAGTATTGGCAAGCCACTCTGGATATTTCACCTCTCTGATAACACCAGCACTGAGAAGCCTTTTTACTTCATTTTAAGCACCTTCGGCTTTATCATCAGACATTTTCTGAAGCATTTGCTTTCTTGGCCTGAAGGATGGGTCGACATTGAGTGAATGTTCAATGACGTCTCTGTTGACACCACAAAGGTCATTGGCTGACCAAGCAAAGACATCTTTGTTGTTGAATAAAAATCTTATCAAAATTTTCTCCTGCTCTTCAGATAGCTGAGACCCTAGTAGTACCTTCTACTCTGCTATGTCTTCACATAGAAGCATGGGTTTCGGCTGATCAGCCGAATCAACCTTCTCTCTTCTGTGCTTATACTGTTCACAAGCTTCGACTCCATCTATATTGTGGATTGCTTTTGAATCTGTCCAATTTCCTTCGGCCTTTCTAGCAGCCTCCTGAATTCCATGAATAGCAATGGGCCCTTGTTCCGAACGTATCTTCATGCATAGATATGCTGGGTGAAGTATTGCTTCGAAAGCATTAAGTGTCCCTCGACCAATGATTGCATTGTAGGGGTATTCCATGTCAACAATGTCAAAAATAACCTGTTTAGTCCTTGTATTGTGAACAAAGCCGAAGGTAACTGGCATTGTGATTTTGCCAAGTGCTATGATTTGCCTTCCTCCGAAGCCACATAAGGGATGTGTAGCATCGTGAATCTTATCTTCTGGTTCTTTCATTTGTCTAAAGGCCTTAGCAAATATGATATCCGCAGCACTGCCTGTATCAACCAAAATATTGTGGACCAGAAAACCCTTGATGACACAAGATATGACCATAGCATCATTGTGATGATAGTCCTTGTGCTGAAGGTCCTCCTAGGAGAAGGTGATTGGGATGTGAGACCATTTTGACTTGATGAAGGGTCCCTGCACCCAACATGCTGCACCCTTCTCTATGCTTCCTTCTTCTGCTTCTTGTTAGCCAGTTCTGAACTTGAACAACCTGTTATCAGGAGCACAAGCTTCATAGCCGAAGGTGCTCCAGCTTGGTTGTTGAACGAAGCCATCAGCTCAATAGTGGAAGTGAGTTCACCGGAGGTGGGCACCAATGATGGGGACTTGTTCTTAAATACTATGAATTAAGAACAAGGCAACACACAAGAAAAATGTTAAATGTTAATGTCCTTCATCCTTCGAAGCATTATCTCCCTTAGGATATAATGATCTTCGGACAAAGGTTATGAAGGACATACCTTCATAAATTTGACATATGTAATGAGGATGAAGATTACGAAACATAAGACAACATAAATAATCACATAATCTCAAATTATACATATTTATTGTCAAACAATTATGAATACATAAAAGTTATATTAAATCATATTTGTACCTTGAGCTTGATTGAATACGAAAATACAGATGCGGTGTCCAAGTGTGAATTGTACGAGGGCACTGTTCACCTATTTATAGGCATAGGGCGCAGCCTGTGTGAATTTACATTCATGACCTCTACAAATAATTACAATCATTACACAGTCTATCATGGGCCCATTGGTCATCTCATCTTTAAGTCGGTGCCCTTTGAAATGTACTACGAAGCTCCCTGACTGGTAACTTCGACATTGTTCTTGTTCTGACCTTTCGAAGGTGCTTCATCTAGCAGGACCTTCGGCGACGAAGCAGACCCCCAACAGTGCCATAAGAACATCATCATAATCATAATAACAACATCGTATCATAAATATTCGCATCATATTCATTGATTAAAGTAGAGCAATAGCATGAAGCTAACCAAAATAACCCAAAAGGTAAACAAAGACAAGATAAATACAAACTAGTCAATCCTTAGGTTTTAATTAAGTAATGCGGGACAATGAATTATAAAGTAAGTAGGACATAATAGGCAGAGGACACTTGCCTTCACCAGGTTGTTGCTAAGGAAAATCTTCGTCAACACACTCAGGAACCACAGGCTGCTCGTTGTCTATGCAAAGGGATCATGCATTCAACACATTTTTGGATAATGATAAAGAAACAATACACCAAACATGTACAATCAAGTGAACACGAATTCAAAAGAAAGTAACAAACTCAAAAGTGAAGTCTAGGATCTAGGGTGGACTAATACACCTAGAGGTTTGTGATACTACATGTTTAGTGTATTAGTCCACCCTAGACCTGCTTTTGAGTTTGTTACTTTCTTTTGAATTCATGTTCACTTGATTGTACATGTTAGGTGTATTGTTTCTTTGTCATTATCCAAATGTGTTGAATGCATGGTCGCTCTGTGTAGACAACGAGCAACCCGTGGTTTCTGAGTGTGTTGCCGAAGATCTTCATGAGCAACAACCTGGTGAAGGCAAGTGTCCTCTGACCCATTATGTCCTACTTACTTTATAATTCGATGTCCCGCATTACTTTATTGAAACCTAAGGATTGACAAGTATGTATTTAATTTGTCCTTGTTTACCTTTTTGGGTTATTATGGTTAGCTTTATGCTATTGTTTACTTTAATTAACGAACATGATGTGAATATTTATGATACGATGATGTTATCCTGTTTATGATGATGTTCTTATGGCACTTTATGGGACTCAGACGGTTTTCCTGAGTAACTCTCCATAAGGACCTGTTCATTGAGTGAGCACCCGAGATAATAGTACAACCACGAGGGTGGAATGGGACGCTCTTAGCTGAATAATTAGATGAACCTTAGAGTGTAGTTGGCTTTGCCATAGGGCCGTCAATGGGGGTTAGGGCATAGTGCTCGCTCTGCTAAGGGTGGGTGTCGAGGTTCATTTGATTTGGTTTTGTTAGTCACCCACCTTAGGGAGGAGTACTATGTTTGTACGACTGGCGAAACCTAACGAGCAGCTATGCACCAGGGAAGTCTTTGTAAACGCTACATAGTGAAACCTTGTCTACTCACCTTGGTAGTGTTTGGTAAAGTGTGCAACCTCTGCAGAGTGTTAGAAACTGGTATATCAGTCGTGCTCATGGTTAAGAGTAGCATTGGATCCTATTTGATTAGAAGAACTTTGGATACTTTTATGATGATGGTTAATGATGATGAATATAACTCTGATCTCTGGTATGTTCTATTGAGGGATTACATTTGGGTAATAACTGGGTTTATTACTAAAACTTGGCTTACTACTAGTAATAGATACCTGACAAACTAAAAGAAACTGCTTTAACCTTAACTCCACATACAACTAGTCCACTTTAGCCAAACGGGACATTTGCTGAGTACATTGATGTGTAGTCACCCTTGCTTTTAAACCCCCAACCCTAGAATGTCCCCATTGCAATCAGTGCTCAGGAGGAGATGCAGGCAACATGGAGGACTTTGAGGAGTTCTAGGACAATGATCTGTTCTAGTTGTTTTAGTGGCAAACCCCCAGTCAGCTGCCTCTAAAGGCCATATCTCTATGTTTCGTATTCCGCACTATGATAACGTTAAATGACTATGTTATGTTAATGAATCTGTAGATGTCTTGGACATCTTGATGTAATAAATTACCTTTTTCACTATTTATTTTGAGCATTGTGTGATGATGTCCAACTATGTACTCACTGTGTACATTAGTTTCTTATCATGGCACATACATGGTTTGCAGTCGGTTTGCCTTCTAAAACCGGGTGTGACAGCGGCGCTGCTCCTACCCGCGGCGGTGAAGTCGCTAGAGTTGGGGTGGGTGTAGGCTCTAGGGGGTTCAAGGTCACCGGAGTTGGCCAGGACGGTGAGAAGGGCCCGACGAACTCACTAGTGGGACTCCAGCCACGAGATCGGGACCAGAGACGAGAGAACAGTGGAGGGAATGCTCCAGGCGAGTTGGGATGATTCCGGCGAGGAATCTCAGCCACAGGGAGAGGTAATCGGGCGCGCTAAGGATCGGACTAGCTTCGGCGAAGGAAGGGGAATGCCATGGATCAAAGCGGGGGCTCGGTATGGGGCCAATTTAGCTGGACACCGCGCGAGTGCGGTGAGCTGGCGCGGCCGAGCTCCGGCAAGGTTGAATTAGCTAAAGCAGGGCAGAAATATGGGAAACCGAGCACAGGAGTGAGTTCCTCACCTCGGGACAGTGCTTAGGTAGACCGGGCGTGGCTCCTAGCGGCTTGAACGGCCGGCACGACGTGCGCTGTTCTCCGACGGGCTCTGGTGGCGGCGGCAGAGCGCGAGAGAGAGTGGGCATGGGCGAAATGAGGCAAGGGGAGAGAGAGAGGGTGCGGGCGGTGCTGAAAAGGGAGCTGGGGCGTGTGGGCAGGCAACATGGCTAGAGTTCTCAGTGTGCATGCGCGCTGGTCCATGATGGTTTGCGAGGAAGGCGGAGCTGAAAGGGGGACCCCACGGCACAGCGATAGGGAGCGAGTTCGTGGAGGGAACGGTTCGCGGCACTAACGAGTCGGGCCCATGGGACAGAGAGAGAGAGAGTGGGCACGGGCGAAGGAAACCGGTGCCGACAGACCGGCCCCATTGGGCAGAGGGAGAGAGGGAGTGAGAGCGCGGGCGTGAGTGCGGCGTCGATGTCACACCCGGGTTTTAGGGGTCCAAAACTCAGGCGCGAACATAATCACCATGTGTGCTGGGACCAAGTCTCAAACATATGATGAATCATGGCACAGGATCGAATGTCACAACTTTACTATATAATAGGAGTTCTATAAAAAATAAATAATTACATTTTAAGGAGACAACGGTCCAGCAACCCAAAGTTGACTGGGAGACGTCGGCCTAGACCTCTCACGAACACATCACAACATCCTCCAAGCGCCTCATCTTGCGGTACCTGTTCTTGACCTGTGGGGGGATGTGAGACAACAAGAGTGAGCTCACATACGTTCATAGCTCAACAAGTTGTGGGGAATAATGTGTATGAACTCGCCAAAGATGGGAGCTCATGTGAAGTGTAAGGCTTACCAAAGAGGATGGTTGAAGCTGAGCATTGCTTTTAAAGTTGGTCAAAATTTTATTAGCAATTACTATGTATAAGTAAATACCAACCCAATTAAGTAGTAGAACAAAAGTAACAACATCACCTATGATGCAATGCATATGACAAATTAAATTTAGTTCCATAAATTAATCATGTGAGTGTCCGAGCTGCTCATGACCGTGAGCACGACTAGTATACCAGTTTTACAGTCTGCAGAGGTTGCGCATCTTTACCCACAAGTCATGTTACCCATCTGCCAAGAGACGGCCAATCCCATACACCTCTACTGAGGAGGCGAGGCAGGGTAACACTACGAGGCCTTTACAAAGTTCCACTAGCTTCAGAAAACCCGATACAGTTTATAGGAAGCTCCAATGCAGGAATCCCTCGCATGACCGCCATCGCAGCAAAATCATCCCAAGGGCCTCCCTACACTGACCACTCCCCTACTGCCCTTGCCCCTTTCGGGTAAGGTAGTCATCCACTAGCTTTCCTAATTAATCAGCCAAGGGCGTCCCATTAAACCCTTGTGGTAGCACTGTTTTCCCGAGTGGTTCTCCATGTTCCAATTAACATAATGATCTTATCATGAACAGTAAATAACAACTGATAACAAAAGTGTAATCATGAATAATGTATCTCTATACCCAAAACCACATATAGCACTAGCAAGTACTACCCAGAAAGTTCAGTGGTAAACAAGGTATAAAGATAGACAAACTAGGGTAACCTATTGGGTCCCATCAAAATTAACCTATGCAGATCATTATGATTAAACAGAACATGACTGGGTAAAAAGAGGTGATCAAGGGCACAACATGCCTGGGACTTGAGATTCTAGGTACCAACTTGCTCATCAGGTGACTCGTGACCTCACGCTAGTCGTAGCAATACAAACAAACAGTGTATAGGCAAAATTAACATTACACCATGCATAAGAACAAACTGCGTAATAATAATCTACGCGCCGCTACGAGATCGTAGGAACAAGAATTACTACATTCGGAGTTACGGTTAAAAAGGTATGGTTTTCAAAAGACCCATGCAATTTAAGAAGTTAAAACTAGACCTTATGTTAATTTAATAGATCATGTGAGAAAATAATCTAAATGAATAATTAATTCAACTTTAAATTAAATTATAATATAATTAGGGATCATATTTAGCCAAACTATAATTATAAACAGATTAACTTTGATTTAGAGAGGTTAATCTACTAAACATAAGTCAAATAAATATCTAACTATAAAAGCCTGAGATACGGTATAACCAATGCTATTACTACATAGTGAATATTTATACGAACCTAACGCAACTGGAACGGGTCAATTCGGAGTTAGAATGGGTAAGATATGACTTTTGCAAGTTTCTAGACATATAAATATTATTTTTATACCTAGAAATAGTTTCTGGGATTTATTTTAATAGTGCTCGGACTGAGGAAACAAAATCCCGAGAGTTTAGGGGCTAAATCGTGAAAAACAGGGTCTAAGTGTAATTATCTTTATACATGTGAGGATGGCGGGTTTATTTCAAATAAGCGCAGGGGCTCATTGGCAAATCGACATGCCTGAAGGGGTACAGTTATATCCTGGCAGTTGGATCACCGATCTACAGATCAGATTAGATCCAAACCATTTTGAACCGGTACGCGATCTCGTTCCTCCGATCAGATTCTAACGGTGCAGATTTTAAATTCTAGAGATTCCCAGAGCCGCCCGATGGGAGATTAACGTCCCAGATCGCGCCCAATCTAAGCGGTATTCCCCAACTAATCCTAGTCGCCCAAACACTGATCAACGGCCAGCGCACAACTCGCTCTCTCCGACCCCGACCACGGTGGTGCCGCAGGTCACCGCGACGGAGTTCTTGCCGACGGTCGCCAAACCGCGGCCCTCGTGACCCAAAAACCAATTCGAAGGGCGCATAACGACCAGAGGGTGGAGCCGCAATGAAAGGTGAGAGGGCCATACCAAGGCTGTGGCACATTGGCGCTGCCCATGGTGAGGCGCGACCTGTGGTGGTCGCCATTGCTCCGATGAGCAATTTCCCAAGCATCGACCGACCCTTCGTTGATTCAGTGATAGGTACAGCTTGCCCGCGTCAAGGCCATGCTCCGGGTCTCCCTTCCACGGCCAGAGACACAGCCCCGACCGATGCATATGGCGACGACAATCTTCTTCTCTCTCCCTCTTGGTTCGTCAATGGTGTTTTGCTGGTTTTGCCGTTTGGAGAAGCCAGGCGCTGGTGGCCACATATATGGGCGTGAGATGCGGTGTCCCATCTAGAATAGTCTGCGCGACATCGGTGGAGTCGGCCCAAGCTACCCGGCGGCGGCGCGGCGAATTTGTTGAAGTCTGATGCCAAGACGGGGGCAAGTTTGACACGTGGGTTCCAAAGTCCGGGGCGGAGATCGTGTTCGGTGAAAGGGGTTAGAATCTACCTGGAATCATCGGCGACGAATTCGCAACAGAAATCCGTTGTTGGCTATGGTGCTTGCGCGCCCGATTTGAAGAACATCACGGGGAGGAAGCATCTGCCAAGGGGGGCCCACATCGCACCCCTGACGTCCGTGCTCTGTGGTGCTAACACCGCCATGCGAGCCATACCGGTCATCGATGAAGAAACGGACGCGCTTGGTACGCCACTAGTCGGGCGGGCCCATCTGGCAGTGGAACAGGGGCGCGCGCGCGACGTGTGGAAGTCCGGCGGCTAGGGTTTTTGGGTAGGCGCGCTGGTGGGCTGGCTGCGCGAGGGGATGGGAGAAGTGGGCCGGAATGTGAGGGTGTGGCCCATGAGCTGGTTTTCTTCTTTTTCTTTTCTAAATCCATTTCTATTTTCTATTTTCTCTCATTTTCATATTTAGGTTTTGAATTTGAATTCAACTATGAATATGAATTTTGTACTCAAACTAAAGGTAGATTTTAATCTTACTAGTATGGATAGAGTTTGCATTATTTTATTATGAATTTTATAATATTTCTTTTCTTCTTTTCTCCACATCTTAATTTCCAAATTTAGGTTTAAATACCTATTTCACCATTTGTATATTCCTATTATTATTATTTTTAAATGCACAATCAAATAAATTCCAACATGATGCAAGGTGTATAAATATTTATTATTATCTCATTTAAGTATCATGTTTTTAAATATGCAAATTCACATACACAAAAATAGTTGTTTTTATGAGGAGCAAATTTCTAGTGTACAACCTTTACTAGAAGATGCTTTATCTAAATTTTATAGTTCAAATAAAAGAGGGAACCTAATTCATATAGATGTCCTTTATTAGAAAACATGTTTATTTTGTAAAAGAGGAATTCTTTTCTAGGGGATTTACTAAAAAAATTTGGAGAATTTTACTAAATTCTTAAGAGAAGATTTTTGAGGTCTTACAAATCCTACCCCCCTTAATAAAAATCTCGTCCTCGAGATTTGTAAGAAAAGGGATGTAGAAGGATTGGTTTGCAATTCAGCTTTCAGTTTCTAATTGGTTCCAAAATCAAGATTTTTTTTAAAGGCATGGGTATATATATATAGCTATCGAATGTGTAAGAAAAAAATGCCTTTAAAGCATGGATAGGCTTGGGTAGAACATAGTAGGTTAAGGAAAGACTCCATCCAAGACTTGTGGATCCTGATTCCTTTGAAGATCTGGCTTAAATCCTATCCTTCCTTGATTTGATGAGGTCGATCATCTTCGATTTCGTTCTTGAAGTTGTTATCCAATTTAGGGACATGTAGTTAAGATAAAGTAGTAGGTGGAGCAGCTAGTTTTGTAGGTGGCTATGAGTTTAAATGAGATTAGTCAAAATCTGGTTGGGTTGTTTTGCTTCTGAATGGTTTGGATGGGTTATGTAACCTAGGATGTATGTCAAGTTGTTGGGTATGGCCGAGTTAATCCTAGTCACCAATTTAGGCTTAAGTGAGTTAGGAGTATGCCTTATCTTCTGTACCCGCATTAAGTAACTCACTCTAGATTAGATCATAATAGATTAGGTAGGTCTAGATTAGATTGGATCAGATCTAGAATAAATTGATATGACTATTTCAGACTAGATATTTCTAAATAAATTTTGAGATTAGCTTCTGGTTTTTACTTTAGGATGAGGTACGTGAAGTGGTTAGGATAAGATGGTTCCTTCAAGATGAGATGAACCCATTAAGATAAGAGAGAGTCCTTTAAGATAAGATGGATCTATTAGGCTTGATATGTTCTAATGGGGTATTCTTAGTTGGTCTAGTTTATCTTATAAACAATTTATGAGGATAAGATATACATGTATATATTAACATAAGATGAACCTATTAGGATAAGATAGAATATTTTTTTAACTTAAAGGATTCTATATAAAATAGATACACTTTAATGGAAGATAATCTAGTTTGTTTAGTTATCTTATTAATTTTATTTATTTATATTTATGCCTATATGTATATGCTGATGTAATTGTGGACATTACTCCACAACCCATCACACTCAATCAAAGATCCAAATCAGACAAGTATCATAAGAACAAACACTTAAGCATACCAATATCTACAAAAATAGTTTTGCTTTTATTCCTAAGAGTGGGTCTCCTATCCCTAAAAGTAACTTTAGGTACAGGATTTCAAAGTGTGAAATCCACATTTGTCTTTAGACGGAAAAGATAAGAGTAATCAGAGTAAAGCGGAAATAGATGAGAAAAGATTAAGAAAAGTTTAGAAAGAATCAGAGTAGCAGAGGTAAGTAAATATTGGTTGTCCAGTTCTATCTAGGTTCCGTCCTACAGTCAACATTCCTCTGATACCACTTCTGTCACACCCGGGTTTTAGGGGTCCAAAACTCGGGCGCGAACATAATCACCAGGTGTGCTGGGACCAAGTCTCACACATATGATGAATCATGGCACAGGATCGAATGTCACAACTTTACTATATAATAGGAGTTCTATACAAAATAAATAATTACATTATAAGGAGACAACGGTCCAGCAACCCAAAGTTGACTGGGAGACGACGGCCTAGACCTCTCACGAACACATCACAACATCCTCCAAGCGCCTCATCTTGCGGTACCTGTTCTTGACCTGTGGGGGGATGTGAGACAGCAAGAGTGAGCTCACATACGTTCATAGCTCAACAAGTTGTGGGGAATAATGTGTATGAACTCGCCAAAGATGGGAGCTCATGTAAAGTGTAAGGCTTACCAAAGAGGATGGTTGAAGCTGAGCATTGATTTTAAAGTTGGTCAAAATTTTATTAGTAATTACTATGTATAAGTAAATACCAACCCAATTAAGTAGTAGAACAAAAGTAACAACATCACCTGCGATGCAATGCATATGACAAATTGAATTTAGTTCCATAAATTAGTCATGTGAGTGTCCGAGCTGCTCATGACCGTGAGCACGGCTAGTATACCAGTTTTACACTCTGTAGAGGTTGCACATCTTTACCCACAAGTCATGTTACCCATCTGCCAAGAGACGGCCAATCCCATACACCTCTACCGAGGAGGCGAGGCAAGGTAACACTACGAGGCCTTTACAAAGTTCCACTAGCTCAAAAAACCCGCTACAGTTTATAGGAAGCTCCAATGCAGGAATCCCTCGCATGACCGCCATCGCAGCAAAATCATCCCAAGGGCCTCCCTACACTGACCACTCCCCTACTGCCCTTGCCCCTTTCGGGTAAGGTAGTCATCCACTAGCTTTTCTAATTAATCAGCCAAGGGCGTCCCACTAAACCCTTGTGGTAGCACATATTTTCCCAGGTGGTTCTCCATGTTCCAATTAACATAATGATCTTATCATGAACAGCAAATAACAACTGATAACAAAAGTGTAATCATGAATAATGTATCTCCATACCCAAAACCACATATAGCACTAGCAAGTACTACCCAGAAAGTTCAGTGGTATCAAGGTATAAAGATAGACAAACTAGGGTAACCTATTGGGTCCCATCAAAATTAACCTATGCAGATCATTATGATTAATCAGAACATGACTGTGTAAAAAGAAGTGATCAAGGGCACAACTTGCCTGGGACTTGAAGTTCTAGGTACCAACTTGCTCATCAGGTGACTCGTGACCTCACGCTAGTCGTAGCAATACAAACAAACAGTGTATAGGCAAAATTAACATTACACCATGCATAAGAACAAACTACGTAATAATAATCTACGCGCCGCTACGAGATCGTAGGAACAAGAATTACTACATTCGGAGTTACGGTTAAAAAGGTATGGTTTTCAAAAGACCCATGCAATTTAAGAAGTTAAAACTAGACCTTACGTTAATTTAATAGGTCATGTGAGAAAATAATCTAAATGAATAATTAATTCAACTTTAAATTAAATTATAATATAATTAGGGATCATATTTAGCCAAACTATAATTATAAACAGATTAACTTTGATTTAGAGAGGTTAATCTACTAAACATAAGTCAAATAAATATCTAACTATAAAAGCCTGAGATACGGTATAACCAATGCTATTACTACATAGTGAATATTTATACGAACCTAACGCAACTGGAACGGGTCAATTCGGAGTTAGAATGGGTAAGATATGACTTTTGCAAGTTTCTAGACATATAAATATTATTTTTATACCTAGAAATAATTTCTGGGATTTATTTTAATAGTGCTCGGACCGAGGAAACAAAATCCCGAGAGTTCAGGGGCTAAATCGTGAAAAATAGGGTCTAAGTGTAATTATCTTTATACATGTGAGGATGGCGGGTTTATTTCAAATAAGCGCAGGGGCTCATTAGCAAATTGACATGCCTGAAGGGGTATGGTTATGTCCTGGCAGTTGGATCACCGATCTACGGATCAGATTAGATCTAAACCATTTTGAACCGGTACGCGATCTCGTTCCTCCGATCAGATTCTAACGGTGCAGATTTTAAATTCTAGAGATTCCATAGAGCCGCCCGATGGGAGATTAACGTCCCAGATCGCGCCCAATCTAAGCGGTATTCCCCAACTAATCCTAGTCACCCAAACACCGATCAACGGCCAGCGCACAACTCGCTCTCTCCGACCCCGACCACGGTGGTGCCGCAGGTCACCGCGACGTAGTTCTTGCCGACGGTCGCCAAACCGCGGCCCTCGTGACCCAAAAACCAATTCGAAGGGCGCATAACGACCAGAGGGTGGAGCCGCAATGAAAGGTGAGAGGGCCATACCAAGGTTGTGGCACATTGGCGCTGCCCATGGTGAGGCGCGACCCGCGGTGGTCGCCATTGCTCCGGTGAGCAATTTCTCGAGCATCGACCAACCCTTCGTTGATTCAGTGATAGGTACAGCTTGCCCGCGTCAAGGCCATGCTCCGGGTCTCCCTTCCACGGCCAGAGACGCAGTCCCGACCGATGCATATGGCGACGACAATCTTCTTCTCTCTCCCTCTTGGTTAGTCAATGGTGTTTTGCTGGTTTTGCCGTTTGGAGAAGCCAGGCGCTGGTGGCCACATATATGGGCGTGAGATGCGGTGTCCCATCTAGAATAGTCTGCGCGACATCGGTGGAGTCGGCCCGAGCTACCCGGCGGCGGCGCGGCGAATTTGTTGAAGTCTGATGCCGAAGACGGGGGCAAGTTTGACACGTGGGTTCCAAAGTCCAGGGCGGAGATCGTGTTCCGTGAAAGGGGTTAGAATCTACCTGGAATCATCGGCGACGAATTCGCAACAGAAATCCGTTGTTGGCTATGGTACTTGCGCGCCCAATTTAAAGAACATCACGGGGAGGAAGCATCTGCCAAGGGGGGCCCACATCGCACCCCTGTCGTCCGTGCTCTGTGGTGCTAACACCGCCATGCGGGCCATACCGGTCATCTATGAAGAAACGGACGCGCTTGGTACACCACTGGTCGGGCGGGGCCCATCTGGCAGTGGAACAGGGGCGCGCGCGCGCGACGTGTGGAAGTCCGGCGGCTAGGGTTTTGGGGTAGGCGCGCTGGTGGGCTTGCTGCGCGAGGGGATGGGAGAAGTGGGCCGGAATGTGAGGGTGTGGCCCATGAGCTGGTTTTCTTCTTTTTCTTTTCTAATTCCATTTCTATTTTCTATTTTCTCTCATTTTCATATTTAGGTTTTGAATTTGAATTCAACTATGAATATGAATTTTGTACTCAAACTAAAGGTAGATTTTAATCTTACTAGTATGGATAGAGTTTGCATTATTTTATTATGAATTTTATAATATTTCTTTTCTTCTTTTCTCCACATCTTAATTTCCAAATTTAGGTTTAAATACCTATTTCACCATTTGTATATTCCTATTATTATTATTTTTAAATGCACAATCAAATAAATTCCAACATGATGCAAGGTGTATAAATATTTATTATTATCTCATTTAAGTATCATGTTTTTAAATATGCAAATTCACATACACAAAAATAGTTGTTTTTATGAGGAGCAAATTTCTAGTGTACAACCTTTACTAGAAGATGCTTTATCTAAATTTTATAGTTCAAATAAAAGAGGGAACCTAATTCATATAGATGTCCTTTATTAGAAAACATGTTTATTTTGTAAAAGAGGAATTCTTTTCTAGGGGATTTACTAAAAAAATTTGGAGAATTTTACTAAATTCTTAAGAGAAGATTTTTGAGGTCTTACAAATCCTACCCCCCTTAATAAAAATCTCGTCCTCGAGATTTGTAAGAAAAGGGATGCAGAAGGATTGGTTTGCAATTCAGCTTTCAGTTTCTAATTGGTTCCAAAATCAAGATTTTTTTTAAAGGCATGGGTATATATATATAGCTATCGAATGTGTAAGAAAAAAATGCCTTTAAAGCATGGATAGGCTTGGGTAGAACATAGTAGGTTAAGGAAAGACTCCATCCAAGACTTGTGGATCCTGATTCCTTTGAAGATCTGGCTTAAATCCTATCCTTCCTTGATTTGATGAGGTCGATCATCTTCGATTTCGTTCTTGAAGTTGTTATCCAATTTAGGGACATGTAGTTAAGATAAAGTAGTAGGTGGAGCAGCTAGTTTTGTAGGTGGCTATGAGTTTAAATGAGATTAGTCAAAATCTGGTTGGGTTGTTTTGCTTCTGAATGGTTTGGATGGGTTATGTAACCTAGGATGTATGTCAAGTTGTTGGGTATGGCCGAGTTAATCCTAGTCACCAATTTAGGCTTAAGTGAGTTAGGAGTATGCCTTATCTTCTGTACCCGCATTAAGTAACTCACTCTAGATTAGATCATAATAGATTAGGTAGGTCTAGATTAGATTGGATCAGATCTAGAATAAATTGATATGACTATTTCAGACTAGATATTTCTAAATAAATTTTGAGATTAGCTTCTGGTTTTTACTTTAGGATGAGGTACGTGAAGTGGTTAGGATAAGATGGTTCCTTCAAGATGAGATGAACCCATTAAGATAAGAGAGAGTCCATTAAGATAAGATGGATCTATTAGGCTTGATATGTTCTAATGGGGTATTCTTAGTTGGTCTAGTTTACCTTATAAACAATTTATGAGGATAAGATATACATGTATATATTAACATAAGATGAACCTATTAGGATAAGATAGAATATTTTTTTAACTTAAAGGATTCTATATAAAATAGATACACTTTAATGGAAGATAATCTAGTTTGTTTAGTTATCTTATTAATTTTATTTATTTATATTTATGCCTATATGTATATGCTGATGTAATTGTGGACATTACTCCACAACCCATCACACTCAATCAAAGATCCAAATCAGACAAGTATCATAAGAACAAACACTTAAGCATACCAATATCTACAAAAATAGTTTTGCTTTTATTCCTAAGAGTGGGTCTCCTATCCCTAAAAGTAACTTTAGGTACAGGATTTCAAAGTGTGAAATCCACATTTGTCTTTAGACGGAAAAGATAAGAGTAATCAGAGTAAAGCGGAAATAGATGAGAAAAGATTAAGAAAAGTTTAGAAAGAATCAGAGTAGCAGAGGTAAGTAAATATTGGTTGTCCAGTTCTATCTAGGTTCCGTCCTACAGTCAACATTCCTCTGATACCACTTCTGTCACACCCGGGTTTTAGGGGTCCAAAACTCGGGCGTGAACATAATCACCAGGTGTGCTGGGACCAAGTCTCACACATATGATGAATCATGGCACAGGATCGAATGTCACAACTTTACTATATAATAGGAGTTCTATACAAAATAAATAATTACATTATAAGGAGACAACGGTCCAGCAACCCAAAGTTGACTGGGAGACGACGGCCTAGACCTCTCACGAACACATCACAACATCCTCCAAGCGCCTCATCTTGCGGTACCTGTTCTTGACCTGTGGGGGGATGTGAGACAGCAAGAGTGAGCTCACATACGTTCATAGCTCAACAAGTTGTGGGGAATAATGTGTATGAACTCGCCAATGATGGGAGCTCATGTAAAGTGTAAGGCTTACCAAAGAGGATGGTTGAAGCTGAGCATTGATTTTAAAGTTGGTCAAAATTTTATTAGTAATTACTATGTATAAGTAAATACCAACCCAATTAAGTAGTAGAACAAAAGTAACAACATCACCTGCGATGCAATGCATATGACAAATTGAATTTAGTTCCATAAATTAGTCATGTGAGTGTCCGAGCTGCTCATGACCGTGAGCACGGCTAGTATACCAGTTTTACACTCTGTAGAGGTTGCACATCTTTACCCACAAGTCATGTTACCCATCTGCCAAGAGACGGCCAATCCCATACACCTCTACCGAGGAGGCGAGGCAAGGTAACACTACGAGGCCTTTACAAAGTTCCACTAGCTCAAAAAACCCGCTACAGTTTATAGGAAGCTCCAATGCAGGAATCCCTCGCATGACCGCCATCGCAGCAAAATCATCCCAAGGGCCTCCCTACACTGACCACTCCCCTACTGCCCTTGCCCCTTTCGGGTAAGGTAGTCATCCACTAGCTTTTCTAATTAATCAGCCAAGGGCGTCCCATTAAACCCTTGTGGTAGCACATATTTTCCCAGGTGGTTCTCCATGTTCCAATTAACATAATGATCTTATCATGAACAGCAAATAACAACTGATAACAAAAGTGTAATCATGAATAATGTATCTCCATACCCAAAACCACATATAGCACTAGCAAGTACTACCCAGAAAGTTCAGTGGTATCAAGGTATAAAGATAGACAAACTAGGGTAACCTATTGGGTCCCATCAAAATTAACCTATGCAGATCATTATGATTAATCAGAACATGACTGTGTAAAAAGAAGTGATCAAGGGCACAACTTGCCTGGGACTTGAAGTTCTAGGTACCAACTTGCTCATCAGGTGACTCGTGACCTCACGCTAGTCGTAGCAATACAAACAAACAGTGTATAGGCAAAATTAACATTACACCATGCATAAGAACAAACTACGTAATAATAATCTACGCGCCGCTACGAGATCGTAGGAACAAGAATTACTACATTCGGAGTTACGGTTAAAAAGGTATGGTTTTCAAAAGACCCATGCAATTTAAGAAGTTAAAACTAGACCTTACGTTAATTTAATAGGTCATGTGAGAAAATAATCTAAATGAATAATTAATTCAACTTTAAATTAAATTATAATATAATTAGGGATCATATTTAGCCAAACTATAATTATAAACAGATTAACTTTGATTTAGAGAGGTTAATCTACTAAACATAAGTCAAATAAATATCTAACTATAAAAGCCTGAGATACGGTATAACCAATGCTATTACTACATAGTGAATATTTATACGAACCTAACGCAACTGGAACGGGTCAATTCGGAGTTAGAATGGGTAAGATATGACTTTTGCAAGTTTCTAGACATATAAATATTATTTTTATACCTAGAAATAATTTCTGGGATTTATTTTAATAGTGCTCGGACCGAGGAAACAAAATCCCGAGAGTTCAGGGGCTAAATCGTGAAAAATAGGGTCTAAGTGTAATTATCTTTATACATGTGAGGATGGCGGGTTTATTTCAAATAAGCGCAGGGGCTCATTAGCAAATTGACATGCCTGAAGGGGTATGGTTATGTCCTGGCAGTTGGATCACCGATCTACGGATCAGATTAGATCTAAACCATTTTGAACCGGTACGCGATCTCGTTCCTCCGATCAGATTCTAACGGTGCAGATTTTAAATTCTAGAGATTCCATAGAGCCGCCCGATGGGAGATTAACGTCCCAGATCGCGCCCAATCTAAGCGGTATTCCCCAACTAATCCTAGTCACCCAAACACCGATCAACGGCCAGCGCACAACTCGCTCTCTCCGACCCCGACCACGGTGGTGCCGCAGGTCACCGCGACGGAGTTCTTGCCGACGGTCGCCAAACCGCGGCCCTCGTGACCCAAAAACCAATTCGAAGGGCGCATAACGACCAGAGGGTGGAGCCGCAATGAAAGGTGAGAGGGCCATACCAAGGTTGTGGCACATTGGCGCTGCCCATGGTGAGGCGCGACCCGCGGTGGTCGCCATTGCTCCGGTGAGCAATTTCTCGAGCATCGACCAACCCTTCGTTGATTCAGTGATAGGTACAGCTTGCCCGCGTCAAGGCCATGCTCCGGGTCTCCCTTCCACGGCCAGAGACGCAGTCCCGACCGATGCATATGGCGACGACAATCTTCTTCTCTCTCCCTCTCGGTTAGTCAATGGTGTTTTGCTGGTTTTGCCGTTTGGAGAAGCCAGGCGCTGGTGGCCACATATATGGGCGTGAGATGCGGTGTCCCATCTAGAATAGTCTGCGCGACATCGGTGGAGTCGGCCCGAGCTACCCGGCGGCGGCGCGGCGAATTTGTTGAAGTCTGATGCCGAAGACGGGGGCAAGTTTGACACGTGGGTTCCAAAGTCCAGGGTGGAGATCGTGTTCCGTGAAAGGGGTTAGAATCTACCTGGAATCATCGGCGACGAATTCGCAACAGAAATCCGTTGTTGGCTATGGTACTTGCGCGCCCAATTTAAAGAACATCACGGGGAGGAAGCATCTGCCAAGGGGGGCCCACATCGCACCCCTGTCGTCCGTGCTCTGTGGTGCTAACACCGCCATGCGGGCCATACCAGTCATCTATGAAGAAACGGACGCGCTTGGTACACCACTGGTCGGGCGGGCCCATCTGGCAGTGGAACAGGGGCGCGCGCGCGACGTGTGGAAGTCCGGCGGCTAGGGTTTTGGGGTAGGCGCGCTGGTGGGCTTGCTGCGCGAGGGGATGGGAGAAGTGGGCCGGAATGTGAGGGTGTGGCCCATGAGCTGGTTTTCTTCTTTTTCTTTTCTAATTCCATTTCTATTTTCTATTTTCTCTCATTTTCATATTTAGGTTTTGAATTTGAATTCAACTATGAATATGAATTTTGTACTCAAACTAAAGGTAGATTTTAATCTTACTAGTATGGATAGAGTTTGCATTATTTTATTATGAATTTTATAATATTTCTTTTCTTCTTTTCTCCACATCTTAATTTCCAAATTTAGGTTTAAATACCTATTTCACCATTTGTATATTCCTATTATTATTATTTTTAAATGCACAATCAAATAAATTCCAACATGATGCAAGGTGTATAAATATTTATTATTATCTCATTTAAGTATCATGTTTTTAAATATGCAAATTCACATACACAAAAATAGTTGTTTTTATGAGGAGCAAATTTCTAGTATACAACCTTTACTAGAAGATGCTTTATCTAAATTTTATAGTTCAAATAAAAGAGGGAACCTAATTCATATAGATGTCCTTTATTAGAAAACATGTTTATTTTGTAAAAGAGGAATTCTTTTCTAGGGGATTTACTAAAAAAATTTGGAGAATTTTACTAAATTCTTAAGAGAAGATTTTTGAGGTCTTACAAATCCTACCCCCCTTAATAAAAATCTCGTCCTCGAGATTTGTAAGAAAAGGGATGCAGAAGGATTGGTTTGCAATTCAGCTTTCAGTTTCTAATTGGTTCCAAAATCAAGATTTTTTTTAAAGGCATGGGTATATATATAGCTATCGAATGTGTAAGAAAAAAATGCCTTTAAAGCATGGATAGGCTTGGGTAGAACATAGTAGGTTAAGGAAAGACTCCATCCAAGACTTGTGGATCCTGATTCCTTTGAAGATCTGGCTTAAATCCTATCCTTCCTTGATTTGATGAGGTCGATCATCTTCGATTTCGTTCTTGAAGTTGTTATCCAATTTAGGGACATGTAGTTAAGATAAAGTAGTAGGTGGAGCAGCTAGTTTTGTAGGTGGCTATGAGTTTAAATGAGATTAGTCAAAATCTGGTTGGGTTGTTTTGCTTCTGAATGGTTTGGATGGGTTATGTAACCTAGGATGTATGTCAAGTTGTTGGGTATGGCCGAGTTAATCCTAGTCACCAATTTAGGCTTAAGTGAGTTAGGAGTATGCCTTATCTTCTGTACCCGCATTAAGTAACTCACTCTAGATTAGATCATAATAGATTAGGTAGGTCTAGATTAGATTGGATCAGATCTAGAATAAATTGATATGACTATTTCAGACTAGATATTTCTAAATAAATTTTGAGATTAGCTTCTGGTTTTTACTTTAGGATGAGGTACGTGAAGTGGTTAGGATAAGATGGTTCCTTCAAGATGAGATGAACCCATTAAGATAAGAGAGAGTCCTTTAAGATAAGATGGATCTATTAGGCTTGATATGTTCTAATGGGGTATTCTTAGTTGGTCTAGTTTATCTTATAAACAATTTATGAGGATAAGATATACATGTATATATTAACATAAGATGAACCTATTAGGATAAGATAGAATATTTTTTTAACTTAAAGGATTCTATATAAAATAGATACACTTTAATGGAAGATAATCTAGTTTGTTTAGTTATCTTATTAATTTTATTTATTTATATTTATGCCTATATGTATATGCTGATGTAATTGTGGACATTACTCCACAACCCATCACACTCAATCAAAGATCCAAATCAGACAAGTATCATAAGAACAAACACTTAAGCATACCAATATCTACAAAAATAGTTTTGCTTTTATTCCTAAGAGTGGGTCTCCTATCCCTAAAAGTAACTTTAGGTACAGGATTTCAAAGTGTGAAATCCACATTTGTCTTTAGACGGAAAAGATAAGAGTAATCAGAGTAAAGCGGAAATAGATGAGAAAAGATTAAGAAAAGTTTAGAAAGAATCAGAGTAGCAGAGGTAAGTAAATATTGGTTGTCCAGTTCTATCTAGGTTCCGTCCTACAGTCAACATTCCTCTGATACCACTTCTGTCACACCCGGGTTTTAGGGGTCCAAAACTCGGGCGCGAACATAATCACCAGGTGTGCTGGGACCAAGTCTCACACATATGATGAATCATGGCACAGGATCGAATGTCACAACTTTACTATATAATAGGAGTTCTATACAAAATAAATAATTACATTATAAGGAGACAACGGTCCAGCAACCCAAAGTTGACTGGGAGACGACGGCCTAGACCTCTCACGAACACATCACAACATCCTCCAAGCGCCTCATCTTGCGGTACCTGTTCTTGACCTGTGGGGGGATGTGAGACAGCAAGAGTGAGCTCACATACGTTCATAGCTCAACAAGTTGTGGGGAATAATGTGTATGAACTCGCCAATGATGGGAGCTCATGTAAAGTGTAAGGCTTACCAAAGAGGATGGTTGAAGCTGAGCATTGATTTTAAAGTTGGTCAAAATTTTATTAGTAATTACTATGTATAAGTAAATACCAACCCAATTAAGTAGTAGAACAAAAGTAACAACATCACCTGCGATGCAATGCATATGACAAATTGAATTTAGTTCCATAAATTAGTCATGTGAGTGTCCGAGCTGCTCATGACCGTGAGCACGGCTAGTATACCAGTTTTACACTCTGTAGAGGTTGCACATCTTTACCCACAAGTCATGTTACCCATCTGCCAAGAGACGGCCAATCCCATACACCTCTACCGAGGAGGCGAGGCAAGGTAACACTACGAGGCCTTTACAAAGTTCCACTAGCTCAAAAAACCCGCTACAGTTTATAGGAAGCTCCAATGCAGGAATCCCTCGCATGACCGCCATCGCAGCAAAATCATCCCAAGGGCCTCCCTACACTGACCACTCCCCTACTGCCCTTGCCCCTTTCGGGTAAGGTAGTCATCCACTAGCTTTTCTAATTAATCAGCCAAGGGCGTCCCATTAAACCCTTGTGGTAGCACATATTTTCCCAGGTGGTTCTCCATGTTCCAATTAACATAATGATCTTATCATGAACAGCAAATAACAACTGATAACAAAAGTGTAATCATGAATAATGTATCTCCATACCCAAAACCACATATAGCACTAGCAAGTACTACCCAGAAAGTTCAGTGGTATCAAGGTATAAAGATAGACAAACTAGGGTAACCTATTGGGTCCCATCAAAATTAACCTATGCAGATCATTATGATTAATCAGAACATGACTGTGTAAAAAGAAGTGATCAAGGGCACAACTTGCCTGGGACTTGAAGTTCTAGGTACCAACTTGCTCATCAGGTGACTCGTGACCTCACGCTAGTCGTAGCAATACAAACAAACAGTGTATAGGCAAAATTAACATTACACCATGCATAAGAACAAACTACGTAATAATAATCTACGCGCCGCTACGAGATCGTAGGAACAAGAATTACTACATTCGGAGTTACGGTTAAAAAGGTATGGTTTTCAAAAGACCCATGCAATTTAAGAAGTTAAAACTAGACCTTACGTTAATTTAATAGGTCATGTGAGAAAATAATCTAAATGAATAATTAATTCAACTTTAAATTAAATTATAATATAATTAGGGATCATATTTAGCCAAACTATAATTATAAACAGATTAACTTTGATTTAGAGAGGTTAATCTACTAAACATAAGTCAAATAAATATCTAACTATAAAAGCCTGAGATACGGTATAACCAATGCTATTACTACATAGTGAATATTTATACGAACCTAACGCAACTGGAACGGGTCAATTCGGAGTTAGAATGGGTAAGATATGACTTTTGCAAGTTTCTAGACATATAAATATTATTTTTATACCTAGAAATAATTTCTGGGATTTATTTTAATAGTGCTCGGACCGAGGAAACAAAATCCCGAGAGTTCAGGGGCTAAATCGTGAAAAATAGGGTCTAAGTGTAATTATCTTTATACATGTGAGGATGGCGGGTTTATTTCAAATAAGCGCAGGGGCTCATTAGCAAATTGACATGCCTGAAGGGGTATGGTTATGTCCTGGCAGTTGGATCACCGATCTACGGATCAGATTAGATCTAAACCATTTTGAACCGGTACGCGATCTCGTTCCTCCGATCAGATTCTAACGGTGCAGATTTTAAATTCTAGAGATTCCATAGAGCCGCCCGATGGGAGATTAACGTCCCAGATCGCGCCCAATCTAAGCGGTATTCCCCAACTAATCCTAGTCACCCAAACACCGATCAACGGCCAGCGCACAACTCGCTCTCTCCGACCCCGACCACGGTGGTGCCGCAGGTCACCGCGACGGAGTTCTTGCCGACGGTCGCCAAACCGCGGCCCTCGTGACCCAAAAACCAATTCGAAGGGCGCATAACGACCAGAGGGTGGAGCCGCAATGAAAGGTGAGAGGGCCATACCAAGGTTGTGGCACATTGGCGCTGCCCATGGTGAGGCGCGACCCGCGGTGGTCGCCATTGCTCCGGTGAGCAATTTCTCGAGCATCGACCAACCCTTCGTTGATTCAGTGATAGGTACAGCTTGCCCGCGTCAAGGCCATGCTCCGGGTCTCCCTTCCACGGCCAGAGACGCAGTCCCGACCGATGCATATGGCGACGACAATCTTCTTCTCTCTCCCTCTCGGTTAGTCAATGGTGTTTTGCTGGTTTTGCCGTTTGGAGAAGCCAGGCGCTGGTGGCCACATATATGGGCGTGAGATGCGGTGTCCCATCTAGAATAGTCTGCGCGACATCGGTGGAGTCGGCCCGAGCTACCCGGCGGCGGCGCGGCGAATTTGTTGAAGTCTGATGCTGAAGATGGGGGCAAGTTTGACACGTGGGTTCCAAAGTCCAGGGCGGAGATCGTGTTCCGTGAAAGGGGTTAGAATCTACCTGGAATCATCGGCGACGAATTCGCAACAGAAATCCGTTGTTGGCTATGGTACTTGCGCGCCCAATTTAAAGAACATCACGGGGAGGAAGCATCTGCCAAGGGGGGCCCACATCGCACCCCTGTCGTCCGTGCTCTGTGGTGCTAACACCGCCATGCGGGCCATACCGGTCATCTATGAAGAAACGGACGCGCTTGGTACACCACTGGTCGGGCGGGCCCATCTGGCAGTGGAACAGGGGCGCGCGCGACGTGTGGAAGTCCGGCGGCTAGGGTTTTGGGGTAGGCGCGCTGGTGGGCTTGCTGCGCGAGGGGATGGGAGAAGTGGGCCGGAATGTGAGGGTGTGGCCCATGAGCTGGTTTTCTTCTTTTTCTTTTCTAATTCCATTTCTATTTTCTATTTTCTCTCATTTTCATATTTAGGTTTTGAATTTGAATTCAACTATGAATATGAATTTTGTACTCAAACTAAAGATAGATTTTAATCTTACTAGTATGGATAGAGTTTGCATTATTTTATTATGAATTTTATAATATTTCTTTTCTTCTTTTTCTCCACATCTTAATTTCCAAATTTAGGTTTAAATACCTATTTCACCATTTGTATATTCCTATTATTATTTTTAAATGCACAATTAAATAAATTCCAACATGATGCAACGTGTATAAATATTTATTATTATCTCATTTAAGTATCATGTTTTTAAATATGCAAATTCACATACACAAAAATAGTTGTTTTTATGAGGAGCAAATTTCTAGTGTACAACCTTTACTAGAAGATGCTTTATCTAAATTTTATAGTTCAAATAAAAGAGGGAACCTAATTCATATAGATGTCCTTTATTAGAAAACATGTTTATTTTGTAAAAGAGGAATTCTTTTCTAGGGGATTTACTAAAAAAAATTTGGAGAATTTTACTAAATTCTTAAGAGAAGATTTTTAAGGTCTTACAAATCCTACCCCCCTTAATAAAAATCTCGTCCTCGAGATTTGTAAGAAAAGGGATGCAGAAGGATTGGTTTGCAATTCAGCTTTCAGTTTCTAATTGGTTCCAAAATCAAGATTTTTTTAAAGGCATGGGTATATATATATATATATATATATATATATATATATATATATAGCCCTTGAGATTCAAGGTTGCCTAGCAGAGAGTTCAGGATATTTAGGTTTTAGGTCATCTTCTCTTTCCCAGGTTGCTTCTTCCTCTAAATGATGGCCCCACCTGACTTTGTACATCCTGATGGTGCTTCTTCGAGTGACTCTGTTTGCGGTCTCCAGAATCTGAGTTGGCTTCTCGATATAAGTTAAGTATTCTTGAACCTCAAGATCCTTAGTTGGTAATTGCTCTTCTGGTATTCGCAAGCATTTCTTCAGCTGAGACATATGGAAAACATCGTGCACCGCTAACAGACTTTTTGGTAAGCTAAGTCGATATGTGTCGGCGTTTCAGACCCGGGGGGTCCCTGGACCGACGAGTAAATTTGTCGCTGCGTGCCCCTACCCAGATGGGTTGGCGCGGGATGGAACACAAGTGGTGGAATGGGCCTTGTATTATCCTGCACCGGGGTGCTCGTAGTAGGGGTTACAAGCCTTGCGGGAGAGTGGGAGCGAGAGAGGGCGAGTAGTAGAGAGCGAGAGAGAGAGAGGGTTCGGCCCCTGCTCGTCTTCTCCCGCCGCGAGCACATATACTTCGTATGTTCGTGTGCTCGTCCCTTCGTCTCCTCGCTCCCCATTTCGTCCTTCCCCTTTCATCCCCCACCCACGTGGGGCCCTGGACACCCCCTTTTATAGACGTAAGGAGATGCCCAACTGTACAATGGGGTGTAGCTGGGAGCTAATGTGGCTGGCAGGGAAGTGCCCTGAACCCTGTACAGATAACAACGTGGCCGTCGGGGGGACGTCTCGAGTTCTGTAGAGGTAGCATCGTGGCCATCGGAGAAGTGCCTTGAGCCGTGTAGCAGTACAGCTGTTGGCGCTGCATGGATCTTGCTGACGTCTCCTTGCTTCCATAGGGGGCTTGAGGATCATCGACGTCATGGTTGCATGCGGGAAACCACCATCGCCTGTTACCGGGGTAAGCTTGATGGGACGCCAGTCTTGTTCCTTCATAGCCTGAGCTAGCTAGGAGTAGGGTAATGATGCATCCCTCGTGGCGTGGTTGATCCGAGCCTGAGGTCGGACGAGGCGGCGACTCCTCCGAGGCCGAGGCCGAGCCCTGGGGTCGGGCGAGGCGGAGATTTCCTCCCGAGGCCGAGGCCGAGCCCTGGGGTCGGGCGAGGCGGAGATTTTCTCCTGAGGCCGAGGCCGAGCCCTGGGGTCGGGCGAGGCGGAGCTTCCTGTTGCGCCCGAGGCTAAACTCGACCGTTGTCGGTTTTGCCCGGGTGGTTGGCACAGCAGCCGGAGCGGGGCGAGTGGCGCTGTTTTCCTGTCAGATCGGTCAGTGAAAGGCTGAAGTGACTGCGGTCACTTCGACCTTGCCGACTGAGGTGCGCGTGTCAGGATAGGGTGTCAGGCCACCCCAGCATTAAACGCGCATGCAATACGGTCGGCTGGTAAGGCGATTTGGCCAAAGTCGCTTGCACGACAAGGCTTGTCTTTGGTGGAGCCGAGGGTGCACTCACCGTCCGAAGAGACCCTCGGGCGAGGCGTGGACTCGTTTGGGACCACTGTTCCGCCTGAGGCCGGGCTCGGGCGAGGTGAGACTGTGTCCCTTGGTAGACGAAGCTTTGACTTTGACCCGAGCCGTAAGCCTTTATGGTCACCTCTAGAGGTGTTTACCAGCCGCGATTAGGAGAGTTGGGGGTACCCCTAATTTCGGTACCCGACAGTAGCCTCCGAGCCTCGAGGGGAGTGGTGATGCTCGCTTCGAGGCTCTGCGGCATTCTTGGTGAGGGGACTGGCCTTTCTCGGTTATACTTTGTTCCGACTGATGCGCTCGAGCGCACCCGCTGGGTGTAGCCCCCGAGGCCTCGGAGGAGTGGTTTGACTCCTCTGAGGTCTTAATGCTTTTCGGGATGTTTCGGCCGGTCCTGTCGTTCCCTCATGTGGCCTGGCTGTAGCCCGAGTGCACGATCAGGTTCCGAGTTTTTGAGCTGGTATGTTGACGCTGTCAACAGTTTGGCCGTAGCCGAGTGCGAGAGCAGCCCTCGAGCCTCTGCACGGAGCGAGAGGACGATCAAGGACTATCTCGACTTTTATTATACGCCCCTTCGTCGCCTTTCCGCAAGGAGGAAGGGGGGGAAAGCGCCATGTTACCCTCGGAGGGCACCGATCATGGTGTTTCCGGTGAGCTGCTAACGGGTGATCCGAGTGGACGCCCCCCATTTGTTAAGGGTCGGCTAGTGGCCCAGAGGCGTGCTCCAAAAGTACCTGCAGGTGATTCGCTGGACCCGACCCCTTTTCGACAGGGTCCAAGGGCTCGATGCCTCCCTCCGGTGGGATTCCATTACGAGTCGTTCCCGCTGGTCTCAAAAATGTCCTAGGGTACCTCGGGAGCGTAGCCCGAGCCTCGACCATGTATCGGACGTACCCAGGGTCATCCCTCACTCTGCGTGTTCTGGGGCGGCTGTCGAACCCCTTCGAGGGGCCAGCCTATGAACCCCTGATCAGTAGTGGGCGCGGAGCCCGAGTGCTCTGGGGCGGCTGTCGAACCCTTCCGAGGGGCCAGCCTTTGAACCCCTGATCAGTAAGAGGGCTCGGGGGCCCGTTTCCTTCGCGGGGAAGGATCCTTTCCGAAATATCCCCCTTCTCAGTCCCTGTGGCAAGAGAGAGAGAGAGAGGAACGGAAAAAGGGATATGAATTCGAAAAGTCGTGGCGCACCTTTTTTGACGCGGCCTTTATCGCGGAGGTGAAACGTCGCCTACTTCGCCTGCCAGCGGTGTCGCTTGCCCTGCCAAGGAGTTAATGCGATGGGACGGGCGACTCGTGGGGCGTCTGTTGCGCGTGCGCGGGCCGTTCGAGGAACGGGCATTTCACCTTCGAGTTTGAATTTCGCGGTTCGAGCGAAGTCTTGAACGGCTCTCGCCTGGGTCTTTATATACCCGGGAGAGGGGCCGGTGGTGGTTCTTTACCCTGCCATCTGAGCCTACCTTCTGCTTTGGTTCTCGCTACCTAAGAGAATAGCCAGGGAAAAGAAAACTGTCCGCCTTATCCCCTCCACCTCCACCACCTTCGTTCAGTGATGGCCGACAAGGTGACCATCGTCCCGCCGCGTGACCCGTGGCCTTCCTCCACTATCGTTGTGGGGATCTGGAGGCCCTTGTTGCCGATGGCTTGCTCCGTCCCCTCTCCGATGGGCCGTAGCCGGAGTGGATGGCTCCGAGCGAGGTTGTCCTGACTCCACCACCGGGGTATGTGGTCAGCTTTATCTCCTTCCATGAGCGGGGGTTTGGAGTACCAGCGAGCCGCTTCATGCGGGCACTCCTGCACTATTACAGGGTGGAGCTGCACAACTTCAACCCTAACTCCATTGCGCAAGCGGCCATCTTCGTGGCGGTTTGCGAGGGTTATTTGGGGTTGAGGTCCATTGGGACCTATGGACCCATCTCTTCTCCGCGGAGCTCTTTGCCTCGACGACGAAGGCGAAGAAGGTCCGTATGGCGGTGCGGGCCGGAGGCTGCACCCTTCAGCTGAGGCCGGGGCGTACGCAGCTATACATCCCCGCCACCCTTGTGTCTTCGAACAAGGGGTGGCAGCACCGGTGATTTTATCTCTGGAACGACGATGGGAGGCTTCCGTCGTTTTCTCAATGAGTGGTGACCACCGCCGGCGCTAACTGGTGCTGGGGGGCCACGCGCGAGAAACAGGAGAAGCTGCAGCCCCTTCTGCATGCCTTGCAGAAGTTAAGAGACGAGGGGCTTACCGCTGCGGGGGTTGTTGCCGCCATCCATCGCCGGAGGGTGCTTCCCTTGGCAGAGCGGTGGTTGCAGCTCTCGGAGATGAGGCCAGGGGTCAACTTGGAGGGCTCGTAGATGTCCTCGGTCTCCCTCCCCGATGACAACCTTCACAAGCGGGTGGCGGGTATGATAGGGAGGCTGATGCCGGCGCCCTTACCCAACCCGCGATGCGTCCCGACCATGGGTACGTGTCCCTGGTGAGTGTCCGACCCTTCTCCTGTTTTGCGCTGAGTTGCCTTTGCTTTTCACTATTGGGATTTTCGTCCATCCCTAGGGGTTGAGGTTTTATAAACCTGCCCTACCACCGGTCCCAGAGGACGCGGTGGACCGAGCCACGCGGAGGGTCGCCGTGGAGAAGAAGAAGAAGAAGAAGGAGAAAAAGGACGCGGAGAAGGCCCGGGCTCGCAAACGGATGTGAGCTTGGGACACCTTGGAGAAGCGTCGTCGGAGGTAGGAGAGGGACGGGCTCTCGAGGGAGCCGTCGCCGGAGACGCCCGACGACGATGACGACGATGATGATGATGACGAGAGTTAAGACATGGCGGCCCGTCTCGGCCTCAGCCCAGACCCGAGGCCAAGCCAGGGGTCGCCGAGCCAGCCTCCAAGTGGGCTGGCACCATCGGTGCTCGGAGCCGGGACATCGTGATCCCAGCCCGAGGAGCGGGGGTAGACCGAGGGGGTATTTGACCCCTTGGCCGAGGTAACCGGGGCGACGTCGGGGGGTCAGGCCGATCCGCCTGCCTTCCACAAGCAAGCGTCCGTGCTGGCTGTACAGGAGGTCGGCCCCTTGGCCGTGGCGATGCCTGGGCAGGCTGCCCCTTCGGCGCCTCGGGCGTCCGAGGCGGAAGCGGCACCGAAGCCGGTGTCGGGGCAACTTTCGACAGCGCCTGCGGGGGCTGGGGCCCGATGGGCCTCCCCGCAGGCACGACTGGCCTTGGTCCGGAGTGGGTAGGTATCTGAGAATACCTCTGTTTTGGTCTCCCCCCTTTTTTATGTGTCTTGATCTTGCTCTCCTTTTTTCAGCAAGCGGAAGCAGGGCTCGGCTGGTCTGGCTCCCAGGAAGGCCCTTAAGACGGGGCTGGCCTCCGCAGGCGACGCTGCGGCATGCCATGCTGGTTGGCTAGCTTCTGCCCAAGACGCCCTTGTGTGGGGGGCCCAGGCAGCACGAGCTGCTATGGGGCTAGCCTCCCAGGCCGATCCCTCTACCGGGACGGCCACCATGCCAGGGGAGGTTGCTGACGTAGCTGCGGCCTCGAGCCCGGCTGTCTTGTTGTCGGTACCGGCATCGACCCTCGCCGGGGCCGTTGCTGTTTTACCCGCGGAGCCGCCCATTGCTGCCAACGTCGGGATGGTAGAGGCACCGCCGCCCGTGGCTATCCCCGACCTCCCCGTTCTCGGCCATGAGAAGGGGGTAGCCATTGTTGCCGAGGTCGGCGATCGGAGGCCCGCTTTCTTAGCCGAGGAGAGGCCCAACACTTTAATTGCGGAGGTACCCGAAGCGCTGGCTGCAGGGGGACCCGACGCTTCGGTCGAGGTGCGCGCGGAACCATGGCCCACCTTTGGGAGCAGCGGCCTTATCCATGCGCGGCTCAACCTCGATGAATGGTGTGGGCGGCCGCTCCGGTTCTGGAGCCATGCCATCTCGGACCCGGAGCCCCTCCTTTCCCTCGACGATGAGCTGGAGGAGAGGTCTCAGGATAACTTCCACAAGTATATCGAGGCGATGACGAGGTCGCTTCGGTCGGTCGTCGAGACCCTTTCCAGGGACGTTCCCAGGGTCTTCCAGGTAAAGGTTTTGGTGGAGACCTTGCGTGGCCAGGGCATTCTTTGTCATGCCTTGTTTTCCCTTTTCAGGAACTTGCAGACGTGAGCACCGCCAAGTCGCTGTTCCTCCGCCGAGAGAGAGATGTCTAGGATTCGCTGCGGTCCCAGAGGACCGTGCTTGCCGAGGCCAATGAGCGGCTTGCCCAGCGGAGCACCAAGGTGGCAGACCTTCGGCTGCTCTGCGACGAGCTAAAGTCGGTGGCAGCGGCGGCACGGGCAGAGGCTTTGTCGGCCCAGGAGCAGGTGGCTTCCCAGGCTGAGGAGATGCAACGGCGGCGGCTGGAGCTCGGCCAGGTCCTCAGCGAGCTAGACCAAACTCGGAGCCAAGCTGCCGAGGCTGTGAGCCGGGCCGATGCCCTTAAGGGTCAGCTGGCTGAGGCTGCGGGGTGGCTAGCTGAGGCATCCACTCGGGCCGAAGGTATGTGTCGCCCTCTTTGTAGCTTCGTTCTTTTCCTCGTGTCTGAAGAGTATTGTTCGGCCGTCTGCAGGGTTGGAGACGGCTGTTAGCGAGTTCGTCAAGGATCGCGAGGCGCTCGCCCAGGCGGCTGAGGAAAAGGAGGCCGATCGTGCGGCCATGTCCGATGCTATCTCGGCCTTTTGCCGGGCCTTCGACCTCGATGACGTCCCCTCGGGTAGCTCCCCCCAGAGTCACCTGCGGGCCTTGGGCAGGCATGTGCGCAGTAGACTCCGTGGGGCGCTACATCATGGCGTTAGGCGAGCCTTCGCCGTGCTCGCTTCCCACTATGACGTGGATCTGGAGCGGGTCAGCGAGGGGTACTGCCTACCCAACGAGGATGGGGCCGCCTTAGTCGAAGTCCAGAGGCTTGACGCGGCCGTCACCGGCCCAAGCGCGGTGCTGGCGTCCTCCTTTGAGGTGGAGATCCTCTCGCCCGAGTCGTCGTCTGAGGCCAAGCCAGATTCTGCCGATGGTGGAAACGTCGCCGAGGGCACCACTCCTCCTCCTGCCGATGCCTGAATCCTGTAGGAATAGTTTGTCCAAAGCATGCGTATGTTTTTTGCGGCCGTCGAGGCCTAAACATATTCAGCGTTCGGATTATAATGCTGCGTTTTCTTTTTTCTTGTTTCGAGCATTTAGGACTTGTTCGTCGGTAGCAGAACTGCTTCGTCCGAGCTAGAGTCACTTTTCGCGGAAGGTGATGAGTGAGGTATCCGTATCCTGGAGGCGTAGGAGTCCCTCGGCTCGGTCGACCTCGCCGCTTACGTGCTCTCTCACCCGTTCACAGGACACTGCAATCAATATAGTCGAAAGCATGAAAGTTGTTTTCTGTAGAAAACTTTTCCGAAGGAAAATTTTGACACAGAGAGGGTTCCCCCCTTCTAGCCCCCGAGGGAGGGTCAGGCTTGGCTGAGGCAAGGCTGACCCTTCCTTGACGGTTAGACTTTATTTAAGCGCGTAAAAACAAGGAACACGAGACCCTTTCCAGGGACGTTGTTGTAGACCTTGCCTTGATCGTTGGCCAGCTTGTATGATCCGGGCTTCAAGACCTTGGCGATCATGAATGGCCCTACCTAGGGGGGAGTAAGCTTGTGGCGCCCTCGGGCGTCTTGTCGCAGCCGAAGCACCAAGTCTCCCACTTAGAAGCCTCGGGGCCGAACCCTTCGAGCGTGGTAGCGTCGCAGAGACTGCTGATACCACGCCGAATGTAGTAAGGCAACGTCCCGAGCTTCTTCGAGCTGGTCCAGCGAGTCCTCTCGGCTGGTCTGGTTGCTTCGGTCGTCGTACGCCTTCGTCCTCGGGGAACCGTATTCTAGGTCCGTGGGGACGACGACCTCGGCCCCATAGACTAGAAAGAACGGCGTGAAACCCGTGGCTCGGCTCGGCGTCGTCCTCAGACTCCAGACCACCGAGGGCAGCTCTTTCATCCACCGCTTGCCAAACTTGTTGAGGTCGTTGTAGATCCTGGGTTTAAGTCCCTACAAAATCATACCATTGGCACGCTCCACCTACCCATTCGTCATGGGGTGAGCTACGGCGGCCCAGTCCACACGGATGTGGTGGTCCTCGTAGAAGTCTAGGAACTTTTTTTCGGTGAACTGCGTGCCATTGTCAGTGATGATGGAGTTCAGGACTCCAAAGTGATGGATGATATTAGTGAAGAATGCCACCGCCTGCTCAGACCTGATGCTGGTTAAGGGTCGGACCTCGATCCACTTGGAGAATTTGTTGATGGCGACCAGCAGGTGCGTGAAGCCCTCGGGTGCCTTCTGCAAGGGACCGACGAGGTCTAGACCCCACACAACAAATGGCCAGGTGATGGGCATCGTCTATAGGGCCTGAGCGGGCAGGCTATCTGCTTTGCGTAAAATTGACACCCCCGGCAGGAGCGTACAATCCTAGCGGCATCGGCCACCGTGGTTGGCTAGTAGAAACCTTGTTGGAAGGCATTCCCCACGAGGGCTCGAGGCGCTGCATGGTGGCCGCAAGCCCCCGAGTGTATTTCTTGTAACAGCTCTTGTCCTTGGGCGATGGGGATGCATCGCTGGAGGATGCCCGAGGGACTATGGTGATGGAGCTCCTTTTCATCACCCAGCAAAACGAACGACTTGGCGCGCCGAGCCAGACGTCGAGCTTCGGCCTTGTCGAGGGGTAGCTCTCCTCGGAGGAGATATTTCAGGTACGGGGTCTGCCAGTTCAGGACTGGTGCGACCCCATTCTGCTTTCCCTCGACGTGCAGGGCCTCACCCTCGGTGGCCGAGGGCACCTCGGGCTCGGCCGAGGCTTCCTCGGGTTTGGTTGAGGGTATCTCGGGCGTGTCGTTGATCTTGACGGAGGGTTGATGTATATCCCTGGAGAAGACGTTCGGGGGAACTGGTGTCCGCCCCGAGGCTATTTTAGCCAGCTCATCCGCAGTCTCATTGAATCGTCGAGCGACGTGGCTGAGTTCCAGCCCGTAGAACTTGTCTTCCAGGCATCGAACTTCGTCGCAGTAGGCCTCCATCTTCCGATCGTAGCAGTGGGAGTTCTTCATGACTTGATCAGTGATAAGATGCGAGTCGCCACGAGCGTCGAGGCGCCAAACCCCTAGCTCGATGGCGATGCGCACCCCATTAACCAATGCTTCGTACTCGGCCACGTTGTTTGACGCCAAAAAATGAAGGCGGATCACGTAGCGAAGATGTTTTCTGAGGGGTGAGATGAAGAGCAAGCCCGCGCCTGCTCCGGTTTTCATCAGCGACCCGTCGAAGTACATGGTCCAAAGCTCGGGTTGAATTGGAGCCGTTGGTAACTGGGTGTCAGTCCACTCAGCTAGGAAGTCGGCCAAGACTTGGGATTTTATGCCCTTCCGAGGGGAAAATGAAAGTGTTTCGCCCATGAGTTCCACTGCCCATTTCGCTATCCTACCCGAGGCCTCTCGGGACTGGATGATCTCTCCCAGAGGAAAGGATGACACCACAGTCACCGGGTGAGACTCGAAGTAGTGTCACAGCTTCCGCCGTGTCAGGATCACTGCGTAGAGCAGCTTCTGGATCTGCGGGTAGTGGACTTTGGTCTCGGATAGCACTTTGCTGATGAAGTAGACTGGCCTCTGGACGAGCAGTGCATGCCCTTCTTCTCGTCTCTCGACTACGACCGTGGCGCTGACCACCTGAGTGGTTGCGGCTACGTAGATCAAGAGGGCTTCTCCCGCAGCAGGGGGCACCAAGATGGGTGCATTTGTAAGGAGTGCCTTCAAGTTCCTAAGGGCTTCTTCGGCCTCGGGGGTCCAAGTGAAGCGCTCGATCTTCCTTAAGAGGTGGTACAGGGGCAATCCTTTTTTGCCAAGGCGTGAGATGAAACGGCTCAGAGCCGCAAGGCATCCCATGACCCTCTGTACTCCTTTCAAATCTTTTATCGGTCCCATGTTGGTGATGGCCGCGATTTTCTCTGGGTTGGCCTCTATGCCCTGCTCGGAGACGATGAACCCTAGGAGCATGCCTCAGGGGACTCCGAAGACACACTTCTCGGGGTTGAGTTTCACGCCTTTAGCCCTCAGACACTTGAATGTCATTTCAAGGTCAGAGAGGAGGTCGGAGGCCTTCTTCGTCTTGACAACGATGTCATCGACGTAAGCCTCGACCGTTCTGCCGATGTGTTCTCCGAACACATGGTTCACGCACCTCTGGTAGGTGGCGCCTGCATTCCTCAAACCAAATGGCATTGTAGTGTAACAGTACATGCCAAAAGGTGTGATAAAAGAAGTTGCGAGCTGGTCGGACTCTTTCATCTTTATTCGGTGATAGCCTGAGTAGGCGTCGAGGAATGACAGGGTCTCGCACCCAGCAATGGAGTCCACAATTTGATCGATGCGAGGCAGAGGGTAGGGAACCTTCAGACATGCTTTGTTTAGACCAGTGTAGTATACGCACATCCTCCATTTCCCATCCTTCTTCCTTACAAGAATAGGGTTAGCTAACCATTCAAGATGGAATACCTCTTTGATGAACCCTGCCGCAAGTAGCTTGTGGATCTCCTCGCCTATGGCCCTGCGCTTTTCTTTGTCAAAATGGCGCAAGGTTTGCTTCACGGGTCGGGCTCCAGCTCTGATGTCCAGTGAGTGCTCGGCGACATCCCTTGGTATGCCTAGCATATCCGAGGGACTCCACGCAAAAAACTTCGGCGTTCGCGCGGAGAAAGTCGACAAGCACTGCTTCCTATTTGGGGTCGAGCTCGAAGCCGATCCAGACTTTCTTGCTGGCGTCGTTGCTAGGGTTGAGAGAGACGGACTTAACCGCCTCGACTGGTTCGAAGTTGCCGGCGTGCCGCTTCACGTCGGGAGCCTCCTTGGAGAGGCGTTCTAGGTCGGGGATGAGGGCCTCGGACTCGGAGAGGGCCTCAGCGTACTCCACGCATTCCACGTCGCATTCGTACGTGTGGCGGTACGTGGATCCGACGGTGATGATCCCATTCGGGCCCTGTCGGTGTTTTGGGTCCGACCGCACACCCGGGGTTACCCCTCAAGGTGTTTTAGGAGTAGGACGGTGTCGACAACTGTAGCAAAATGGTTCGCGCTGATCGCACGAGGGACAGTGGACAAGTTTTACAGGTTCGGGCCGCTTAGAGATGCGTAACACCCTACGTCCTGATGAGTATGCTTGATGGATGTGGCTATAAGAGAGCTCTCTGGATTGAAAATACAGAGAGTCGATGTGGGTGGCTAAGTAAAGGGTCGATCGTTCTGAAGGGGTGCCCCCTAGGCCTTATATACTCGACCGTGGGGCAGTACACGTGGATAAGATAGCAACGAGTAGCTAAAAGATAGTGAACCTCTTGAGATTATCCCTACGTAACCTTCACCGACTTATCCTCGCGTGGCTTCGTTGCATGGAGGCTCCAGCGCGGGAAAGTCGGATCTCTATCGCGGTTATTCACTCGATGCTGCGGGCCGTCCGGGCGTGTACCAATCCGGCCCCATGTCGTTCTGCTCCGCTGGCTGTTTCTCCCCAGGCCCACGAAAGAATGACCTTACGATTTATTGGGCCCTTGGGCCTTTCGTGAGGTCCTTTACTCTTTTAGTGGACCCGGGGGATATCTATCCCCCACAAGCCCCCGATCTTTGGGTTAATTTAGAGATAATCAACCCGAAGATCTCAGGTCCAGCTTGTAGGTAATCTGAAGAAAGATGGCTTCCTGTTGTCTTCTCCTGCTCCGATCACTCGCTGACCAAAACCTGGCATCGTGCCTGTGCCTTAGAGGTCGGCATTCCAATTTGTGAGATTCTAAACTTCATTGGGTGCACCGGAGGTGCACCCAATGGGTGTAGCCCCCGAGCTTCGAGTAGATTTTAGAAAATAATCTACTCGAAGGTCCTCAGTAGAGATCATTTCCATTTGCGCTTGCTCATTTTGGTTGAGGGTTGGCTTTTTTAATCTTGTCCCATGCTTCAGAAATCGGCACAATGTCGGCTTGGAATGATAATCCATAGGGTGCACCGGAGGTGCACCCAATGGGTGTAGCCCCCGACCTTCAAGTGGATTTTTGAGGGTAATTCACTTGAAGGTCTTCTTTTTATGTCCTTTTGCTGAAGATTACCCTTTCTGCTTGTGAAAAAGTTGGCGTGATGTCATCCGTGCTATGTCACCAATATTATGCTTCAGAGGTCAGCATGTATTTTGTCTTTTGCAGCCGAGTTTGCAATCCTTCCGTATCTTGCTGGGTAGTGTAATTTATTTGCTCTGTGACTGATTGGACATTTGATGGACGTTCTCTGTCTAGTCTTCAAGTCGTGTCTGTCGACCATATTTTGCACTCTGCTGGCTATATTTGGCTTCCCTCTAACTCTTGTTGATATCTCATTTTTGTCTTGAAGCATTCACTGCATGCTCTGCACAGATGTGACCATTTTGAAAAATATACTGATAATTCCTGGGCGTCCCCCCCCCAATGGGTGTGGGCAAGGGACGGCTTGGTACGCTGAGTGTTTTAGCCGGCTGCTTCTGAGTTGTAATGTGATGGGACGACGAGTGTAATCATATCCTTTGCGCTGTTGACTGGAGTCCCAATGGGTGTAGTGTTGCATGAAACGGCGTCAGCCGCCTGACGTGTCTCCAGACGGGTGGAAGTGCTTATTGAATGCTTTGCGACTGTTCAGTGACCGCGGTTGGAGGTGAGCGGTTGCCTTTCCCTTCTATAAATAACGTTGTTGCCCCCTGGTTTCTTCACATCTCTTCGCTGTTCTTTTACTGCTTCCTTCTCTTCTTTCCCGCTTGCTTCCACCATGGGCAAAAGCAACAAGCGCAAGCGCGAACCGACTCCTCCATCGGAGGATTTCGGTGACTCAGAATACTCGGAGGAGGAGTTCTCCTCCGAGTACGAGGGATCTCCGGCTCCCGTCTCTCCCCCGGCGTCGTCCGATGACTCGGACGACTCCCAGGGGATAGCCGCGGAAGTCTGGACGTACATCCGGGCCGTCGAGCGCTCCGGGCTCGAGGGCTCGGATGAGTCAGAGTACTCCTCGGATGAGGAGGACTCGGACGGCGGCGGCGAGGACGAGGACGACGATGACGACGACGACGACGGCGACGACGGTGGCGACGGCGACGGCAGTGGCGGCGGCAGGAGCAGCGGCGACGGCGGTGGCAGCAGGGGCAGCACCAAAAGCGGCAGCAGCAAGGGCAGCACCAAGGGCGGCAGCAGCAAGGGCAGCACCAAGGGCGGCGGCGGCAGCGGCGGCGGCGGCAGGGGCAGGGGCAGGGCCAGTGGCTAGACGCCACTGGTCTTTTTAGATATTAGTATAGTTTAGTATAGTTAGAATAATGTAGTAGTAATGTAGAGTAGTGTAGTGTAGTGTAGTAGTAGTGTAATGTAGTAGTAGTGTAATGTAGGGAAGCATCAACTCGCAAAGAGTTGATTTGTAAGCTTATTATCTTCCCTTAATGAAAGAATGTCGTTTGCTTCTTCTTGCTGACTTGCTTTGCTTGATTATAAGACTGATTCTTTTGAGACAGTAGATGAACAATTTGGACATCATACTGACGCTCCCAGAAGTAGTTGCCGAGTAATCTTGTAGTCTGCATCGACGTTTTAGAGGTAATGCCGAGCGACCGAACGCTTTACCCGCGTCTCAGCGGCAATGCCGAGTGATTGAAGGTCGACATCGGCATTTTAGAAGTAATGCCGATCGATTGAACGCTTTACCCGCGTCTCAGCGGCAATGCCGAGTGATTGAAGGTCGACGTCAGCATTTTAGAAGTAATGCCAAGCGATTGAACGCTAGATCAGCGTTTTAAAGGCAACACCGAGTGAGAGCAGGTCGACGTCGGCATTTTAGAAGTAATGCCGAGCGATTGAATGCGAGATCAGCGTTTTAGATGCAACGCCGAATGATTGAAGGTCGCCATCGGCATTTTAGAAGTAATGCCGAGCGATTGAACAGAAGATCAGCGTTTTAGAGGCAACGCCGAGTGATTCAAGGTCGCCATCGGCATTTTAGAAGTAATGCCGAGCGATTGAACACGAGATCAGCGTTTTAGAGGCAACGCCAAGTGACAGCAAGTCGACGTCGGCATTTTAGAAGTAATGCCGAGCGATTGAACACAAGATCAGCGTTTTAGAGGCAACGCCGAGTGATTGAAGGTCGCCATCGGCATTTTAGAAGTAATGCCGAGCGATTGAACACAAGATCAGCGTTTTAGAGGCAACGCCGAGTGATTGAAGGTCGCCATTGGCATTTTAGAAGTAATGCCGAGCGATTGAACACGAGATCAGCGTTTTAGAGGCAACGCCGAGTGACAGCAGGTCGACGTCGGCATTTTAGAAGTAATGCCGAGCGATTGAACACAAGATCAGCATTTTAGAGGCAACGCCGAGTGATTGAAGGTCGCCATCGGCATTTTAGAAGTAATGCCGAGCGATTGAACACAAGATCAGCGTTTTAGAGGCAACGCCGAGTGATTGAAGGTCGCCATCGGCATTTTAGAAGTAATGCCGAGCGATTGAACACGAGATCAGCGTTTTAGAGGCAACGCCGAGTGACAGCAGGCCGCATGAGCTATTTTGAGGATGATAGCCGAGTGATGAGGTGGCCCATCGTCTTTTTGGAAATAACTGCCGAATAACCACGTGGCATGCTGGGGTTTTGGAAATAACTGCCGGGTGATGACTGGGCACTTTTTGAAACGGTATCTGGCTCGAGAATATCCCATAAGAGCTGCGCTTTTAGCCGCCTTTGCTTTCCGCGCCCTAGTTCTTGCATTCCCGCTTCCAAATCCTCTCTGCGCTTGCCTCCAGTCTGCTCACTGGTAGAATCGAGATGGCTCCCAAGAGGAAAATCGCGAGCTCGTCCGCCGTGGTGATTCCTCCAATCGATCCCAACAGCCAGTTGCCTTTCGCAGGTAACCACATGTCTATCATCTCCGAAGCTGAACTCCTCCACCTCGTGTCCATCGGGGTTCTCCCTCCGTGGGAACTCTGTTCTTGGCGGATTTGCCACAGGACTACTGCCCCGACAGAGGATACCCACGAGGCCGTAGTTTACGCTCCTTTTCTTCTCCGCGGCCTTGGTCTTCCTATTTCTCCCTTTTTCCGTGGTCTCCTTGATTTCTACCACATTAACCTGACCCATCTAAACCCTAACTCAATTCTGCAAATCTCCATCTTCGTTCACTTATGTGAAGCCTTTCTTGGCGTGCTACCACATTTTGGTTTATGGAAATATCTGTATCATTGTCGCCCTGGGATGGCCGGGGGACAACATCAGTTGGTCGGAGGTGCCAGTTTGGAGATGCGCCGGGGACGGAAGACTGAGTATCTTGAGATTCCCCTTAAAGACAGCATTAAGGGATGGCGTCTAGAGTGGTTTATAGTTGACAATTATGGAAATTCTCTCCCCCCCGGTCGGGAAGACAGCCAGACGTTCGCACCCCAAGCTGGACCGAGTCTCCCACAGATGAGGAGGTTGCTGAGGCCGGTGTGTTGCTAGCTGAGGTTGGACTGCTGAAAGAGAAAGGTCTAACCGCTGAAGCTGTGGTTGCTGACTTCGTTTTTAAGAACATTCAGCCACTGAAAGATAGGGTCCACCCAGCTTATCTGTATCGAGGGCTAGCCGACTCAACTCGGGTTACCAACAAGAGAATCCCTTCTGCAGACTTGGTGAGCCGACTGGAAATGATTCTCAGGGGCAAGGTGTCCAATGTTGGTGCTCCGGTGGCGTACTCGGCCTGGAATTTGCCTCCTGCTAAAGCTTTCACTCTTTTCGTGTCAAACCCACCTGCGACTGACGGCAATTTGGGCATTAGGACGCAACCCTCTGATGAAGAAGTCAGTGCTTTGGTTGCCAGGCTTGGGAAGATTCCTGATGACGAGCGACAAGTACATTTTGAAGTGCCTTTGGATCCTAATGATGCAGAAATAAGTGCTATGCTTGATATGCTGGCTGAGGATTCTTCTGATGCTGCTCCTGCTGGGACATTAGCGGTGGCACCTCTCCCCGAAGCTGGTACATCCTTGGATGTTCAGAGACCTGTCCGTGCTCGCCCGAGGCGTCCTTGCCGAGCCAATCAAACTGATCTTTCTGCTGATGAGCAGAAAAAGAAAAAGAGACGCCTTCGGCAGGTATTTAGTTTGGATCGGGGCGCTGGTCCATCGGTTCCTGCTGCTGAGGAGGTTCCCGCGCCTGAATTTACTGATGCTGACCCCAACGGGTGTGGTATGTCTGTTGTTGATCCCAATGGGTGTGTTCCATCTGTCGTTGATCCCAATGGGGGTGTTGCCTGTGTTGCTGATGAAGACGACAAGGAGGAAGAGAATGAAGTCCCTCTGACTCGGAAGAACAGTCGGCAATTTCTTGCCAGTGGTGAAAGTAGTGGAGTTCCCTCTCCTGCTTTGTCCGCTCTCATTGGTCTGCAAGAGCTGTCCCTGGCCAACTTTGATCAGACTCTTGAGGATATGGTCCCAGAGGACTTGTTATCAGAGCCAGTGGATGATGATTCGATGGAGGTTTGCGCTGCCATGCCTGATGCTGAGTTGAGGTCATCCCGTGCCTCGTCGACCTTAGAGCGCGATCTCGAGCGTCGGGATGCTAACTTGGATTGTCCTGGTTCCATGGAAGTGGCTGAGGGCCCGTCAACCTTAGAGGTGGTCATTGCGGGGAGTCTGGACCTCAAGAATGGTGCTGCCACATGCCCAGCCCCCGAGGATGTCGCCGGGGATGACTTAGCTCAGATGAAGAGTGTAAGCCACTGCCCAGCCCCCGAGGGTGCTGCCGGGGATGATCCGGCTCAAGTGGGCAGTGCTAACTATGGCCCAGCCCCCGAGGGTGCTCAAGCAGGGTCTCCTTCATGCACTTCCATGGACGTTCACGCGGGATCACCTCCACACTCTGGCTGCATGGCGGTAGCCCAAACTTTGGACCAGGGGGTCGCTTTAGAGGGCAGCGTCCCCATTGATCGGGCATTTGGCTCTGTTGAAGGTGCTGAACTGATTCCTACTGGTCCGTTGCAAGCTGCTTCGGGTGGTGGCCTTGCGCCTGATTATCGGCTGATTTCTCCTGATTTGGGGATCCCTTCGTTCTTTTCTAACCTCCAGGTACTGTGCTGTTTTTTAGCTTTATCTTTATGTTGTATGAACTTTTGTCATTATGCTCATCTGTTCTTCTCATCAGGTTTTGGTGGATGGGATGGCCAGCCAGCTGAGATTGCAGGGTGCTTCTGTTCCAGAAGTGGCTTTGTCTCTTACGTGTTGGAATCCAGTGTCACTTCATCATCGTGTATCCGAGTTGGAGGCGACTAACACTGGTTAGTGCCTTTTTTCTTTTCTTCGCCTTTGTTGTGGACTGTTTTACCTTCTGACCTCGTTTTGTTTAATTACCTCTTGCTAGGAATGACTCGGCAGATTGCAATTTTTGAAGAAAAACATTCTCGAGATCAGGCTGAATTGGCCCAGCGATGCACTGATTTTGAGGAAAAGTACTCTCAAAGTCAGATTGAGCTGAGTCAGGTCTCCGCTGCCTTAGATGATGCCAATGCACTGAGTTCTTCTCTTCATGCTCAGCTCGACTCTGAAAAGGTGATACGCGAAACTGTGCTTTGCCTTGCTGTGCTCCTATTACTTGCTTGGTTTTTTGAAGGAACTTACTTGTGCTTGCAGGAAGAAAAACGCATCCTTGCTGCTTCTCGTGACAATCTTGACAGGTTGTATCGGGATTCTAGCAATTCGCTGACCATCTTGGAAAGAAGCCATCGCTTCACCATGGAAGAATTAGACCTCCAACGTCGTAAGCTGCAGGAGTCCATGGAGGAGGTAACCCGGCTTAAGCAGTTGATATCAGCGAAAGATGCTACTATCAAAGGGCTCCGAGCTTCCAAAAACTATATTGCTCAGGAGTTAGAGAGCGCTCGACTGGCTGCTAAAACTGCTGAAGAAACTTCTGCTACTCTCAAGGCCCAACGTGACAAAGCCCTGGACAAGGCTATTCGGGCTGGACGAATCTTGATGAGGAGACCCGGCGTAGTTATTCCTGAAGACATAAGAGCTGACGTGAACGCCGCCCCTGATTCCTTGAGTCGCCCTTCTTCGTCGGTCGCTCCTGAGAAAGACGTTGCAAAATAGAAAAACATTTTGCGCGCTCCAAGCGCGCGGTTTGCATGATTGAGTATTTGTTAGAGGACATCAGTTTACCATTTGAATGACATAATTACTCTCTCATTGTATCAGAATTTGTTAGTTAATGAGTTCAGCAGTAATGACGCATGATGATTATGAGTTTTGTTTGCGGGATATGGAAGTCATCCCCCGTATTATGTAGGCGCGAGCATGTTGCACCGCCTTAAGTTGCTGCCAACTTAAGTCGATTGCTACGTTTGTAGGGCATAGTGGTCACCCTAAGTTAAGTACGTGTGAGCATGTCGCACCGCCTTAAGTCGTTGCCGACTTAAGTCGATTGCTCCGTTAGCAGGGCATAGTGGTCACCCCGAGTTAGGTAAGCGTGAGCATGTTGCACCGTCTTAAGTCGTTGCCGACTTAAGTCGATTGCTCCGTTAGCAGGGCATAGTGGTCACCCCGAGTTAAGTAAGCGTGAGCATGTTGCACCGCCTTAAGTCGTTGCTGACTTAAGTCGATTGCTCCGTTAGCAGGGCATAGTGGTCACCCCGAGTTAAGTAAGAATGCAAGTCAATCGTAAATGAATTGAGTATCCTTGAGACCTCTTTTTTATTGATGACATATTTCCACTTTTACAGAGTACATCATCATCGTCCCAGCAGTTTTGAGGTACAGCTAGGGATAAAACTTTCTGAGGTGTTCTATGTTCCAGGAGTTCCCAACTTCCGTGCCATCCATCTGAGTGAGGCGATACGATCCGGGCCGAGTGACTTCCGCTACCACGAAAGGTCCTTCCCATAAGGGTGATAACTTGTGTCGTCCTTCCCCCGTTAGAATTCGGCGGAGGACGAGATCTCCTACTGAGAAGAATCGTTGTCGCACAGCCTTGTCGTGATAGCGCCTTAGAGTCTGCTGGTACCTTGCCGATTGGATTACTGCGTTTAACCGTTCTTCCTCGAGTATATCTATGTCCACCAGCCTGGTGGTCTCCGCTTCTGCTATGCTTTCAAAGATCAGCCTTGGCGCCCCAAACTTGAGATCAGCAGGTACCACTGCCTCCGACCCATAGACCATGAAGAAAGGAGTGTTTCCATGCAAAGCTCGGCTAGGTTGGGTTCTTAGGCTCCAAACAACATAGGGTAATTCCCTTATCCACTTTCCTGCGAATTTTTCATTCTTATCGAAGACCTTTTTCCTGAGTGCATCCAATATCATCCCGTTGGCTCGCTCAACTTGCCCGTTGGCCCTTGGATGGGCTACAGATGCATACTTGATCTGAATGCTCTTTTGCTCGCAGAAGTCGAAGAATTCTGAACTTGTGAAATTGGATCCTAAATCAGTTATGATGCTGTTTGGTATCCCGAATCTGAATATTATGTCTTGTATGAATTCCACGGCCTTAGCAGAGGTTAGGGAGGCAATGGGCTTGAACTCTATCCATTTAGTGAATTTGTTGATTGCTACCAGTACATGAGTGTATCCCCCTTGAGCTTTCTTGAAAGGTCCAATCATATCCAATCCCCAGCATGCGAAAGGCCAAGTCACTGGTATGGTCTGCAGTTGCTGTGCTGGCAGGTGTTGTTGCTTTGACAAGTATTGGCAGGCTTCACACCTCTGAACTAACTCGGCTGCGTCGTTCTTCGCTGTTGGCCAATAGAATCCTGACCTGAAGACCTTCCCGACTAGTGTTCTGGAGGCTGCATGTATTCCACATTGCCCAGCATGGACTTCCTCCAGAAGTTGCTTTCCAGTGGATGGGAGAATGCACTTCATGAAGACGCCTGATGCACCCCTTCTGTATAATGTCTCCCCAATAAGTGTATAGTGAGCTGACTGTCTTGCAATGCGCTCTGCCGAATTCTTGTCGTCTGGTTCTTCTTCATTCTTTATATACTTAATGATCGGCCTTCTCCAGTCATCAGGGTCTGACTCGGGTTGATCTATGACGTTGCACTCTTCTATTTGATCCATTGAGATACTTGGCTGCAGAATTTCTTGCACGAAAACCCCGGGTGGAACCTGAGTTCGTCCGGACCCCAGTTTGGATAGTACATCGGCTGCTGTGTTCCGATCTCTTTCTACATGATGAAATTCTAGACCCTCGAATTTATCTTCCAACTTTCGGACGGCAGTGCAGTATTTTCCCATTGAATCGCTTGAGCAATCCCACTCCTTGTTTATCTGACTGATGACTACCAGAGAGTCTCCGTATACCATTAATCTTTTGACACCCAACGATATGGCAATGTTCAATCCATGGATCAAAGCTTCATACTCGGCTGCATTGTTGGAGGCTGGGTATAGCAACTGGAGGGCGTACTTGAGGTGTTCACCTCCAGGCGCAGTGAAGAGAATCCCTGCTCCTGCTCCCTGCAGCTTTAGTGAGCCATCAAAATACATTCGCCATACTTCTGCAATCTCCGGGTTGTCTGGCACTTGTTGTTCAGTCCACTCCGATACGAAATCAACCAGTGCTTGAGTTTTGATGGCAGTGCGAGGTCGGAACTCGATGTCATGAGATCCCAGCTCACAAGCCCACTTGGCTATTCGACCGATGGCTTCCTTGTTGTGAAGAATATCTCCTATTGGAAAACTTGTAACCACTATGACTTTGTGGTCGTCAAAGTAGTGACGCAGCTTGCGGGCAGTTAGGAGTACTGCATACAATAGCTTCTGAACTTGAGGGTACTTTTTCTTCGAGGGGCCGAGGACTTCACTAATGAAGTAGACAGGATGTTGTATTGGATAAGCATGCCCTTCTTCTACTCGCTCGACTACTAACGCGGTGCTTACCACGTGAGTCGTGCAAGAGATATACAGCAGCAAATCTTCAGCTGGTTGAGTTGACGTAGCTCGCCGAGGTGGTTTCAGTACCGGTGGTGTTGTCAAGAATTTTTTCAGAGCATCTAGAGCTTCTTGTGCTTCTGAAGTCCACTGGAATTTATCCACCTTCTTGAGTAACTTGTAAAATGGCAGACCTTTTTCTCCCAGTCTGGATATAAATCTGCTCAAAGCTGCCATGCATCCAGTAAGTCGTTGAACCTTCTTCTGCGATCGAGGTGCTTCCATCTTCATGATAGCTTCAATCTTCTCTGGATTAGCTTCAATTCCCCGGTGGCTGACAATAAATCCGAGCAACTTTCCGGCTGGTACTCCGAAAACACATTTCTCGGGATTAAGCTTCCATCTATACTGCCTCAGACTGTTGAAAACCAGTTGCAAGTCTTCGATGAAGTCTTCTGAGTCCTGTGTTTTGATTACCACATCATCCACATAGGCTTCCACACGCTTGCCCCAGTGATCAGCTAAGCATGTTTGAATAGCTCTCTGGTAAGTTGCTCCAGCGTTTTTGAGGCCAAACGGCATGGAGGTATAACAGAAAGCACCAAACGGAGTAATGAATGCCGTTTTTTCTTCATCTTCCTTCGCCAGACTGATCTGGTGGTACCCGGAATAGCCATCCAGGAAAGACAGCATAGAACATCCAGCGGTGGAGTCCACCACCTGATCTATCCTTGGGAGTCCAAAAGGATCCTTCGGACAGTGTTTGTTGAGATCAGTATAATCAACACACATGCGCCAATCCACTTTATTCTTTTTGAGTACAAGAACAGGGTTGGCTAACCACTCGGGATGTAATACTTCTCTAATGAATCCAGCTGCGACCAAGCGAGCTAACTCGGCGCGAATGACCTCTCTCTTGTCAGGCGTGAAACGACGTAGTTTTTGCCGGATCGGCCTTGCCTGGGGGTAAACCTTCAGTTTGTGCTCGGCCAGTTCTCTTGGGACTCCCGGCATATCTGCAGGTTGCCATGCGAATACATCTCGGTTATCTTGCAGAAACCGGACGAGCGCGCTTTCCTATTTGTCATCCAGGCTGGAGCTGATGATAGCCGTCTTGCGTTCATCAGCGAACCCCAGGTTGATTCTCTTGGTTTCTTCAGTCGGCCGCATAGAGGTCGCGGTCTGAGTTTCGCTTGCCGGTACTGTGAGGTCCTCCTCAGGCTTAGAGTTCGCCATTGTGGAGGGAGCTGTCGATGGCCTGGCGGTGAGGGCTGCTTGAATAGCCACTCGGAAACACTCTGCGGCGCCTTGGAAGTCGGCGCGCACAGTTATGATCCCTTGTGGTCCTGGCATCTTCAGTATCATGTATGTGTAATGCGGAATGGCCATGAACTTGGCCAGTCCAGGCCTCCCGATGATGGCGTTGTATCCGCAGTCGAAGTTCGCCACTTCAAACCTCAGGAACTCGGTTCTGTAGTTCTCCGGGGTTCCGAAGGTGACTGGCATGTAGATGTGGCCCAGCGGGTATTCCCCTTCCGTCGGCACGATGCCGAAGAAAGGAGTGTCCGACTCGTGGAGCTCTTTGAGGTGAACTCCCAAGCCTTGGAGTGTCCGGGGGAAGGTGACGTTAATGCTGCTCCCCCTGTCCACTAACACCTTCTTCACCCGGCTTTCTCGGATCACCGGATCGACGAGAAGCGGGTATTTGCCCGGATGGTCGAAGTTGAGCCATTGATCTGCCCGAGTGAAGGTGATCGGGTGCTCCGACCACCGGTATGGGGCGGGAGGGCCGGTGGTCGCCACCAGTATTTGGCGATCGTTGAGCTTTTGCTGTCTTCTGCTCTCCTGCGATCCGTGTCCGCCGAAGATGACGTTGACCTCCCTGTCAACGCGTGGAAAAGCTCCTCCTCCTCCTCCCTCCTCCTGCCGATGGGGTTGTCGTGGTTCATCTGGTCCTCCCCTCGGCGGAGGAGGAGGTAGAGGTTGGAAGGGCCGGCCGTGTCCGACGGAGTGCTTGAAGTCTCGACAGTTACGAAGAGTGTGGCGCATGTCCTTGTGGTACGGGCACTGGGCGTCGAGGATGTCGTCCAACATGCGTTCGCCTCCACGAGGTCCTCCTCGAGCGCGAGAGGCAGGTGGTCCGGCAGCGTGCACTTCTTCGCGAGGCCTCTTCTCCCATCGCTTGTCGGGTTGTTGGTTTGTGTCGCGTCGTGGTGCTGTTGGTGCGGGCTTTGCTCCTCCAATGAGGTCCTGGGCTCGCTCGTCGGCGGTGATGTAGAGGTCGGCTTCCCGGAACAGTTCCGCGGAGGTAGTTGGTGCCTTCTGTAGTATGGCTCGGACGAAAGCCGAGTCATTGGATCCTCTGTAGAAGTCTTCGATCACGGCCGCCTCCATGACCTCGGGGATACGATTTCTCATGGTCTGAAACCTTTTAAGGTATGACCGGAGAGTCTCGTCCCCCCGGCGCTTGATGGATTTGAGGTCCCACGGTTGCGCCGGCTTGTCGGAGAGGGATTGGAAGTTGGCGGTGAAGCGTCGACTGAAGTCGCCCCAGACGTCGATGCAGTGTCGGGGTAGATGTCGCAGCCATTGCAGCGCATCTTGCCCAAGGACAATGGGTAAGTACGCGGTCATCACGTCTTCGGACGCCCCGGCGGCTCGAGCAGCGGTGGTGTAGACGGCTAGCCAACCCCATGGATCCTGCTTAGGTTCATATTTGTCAACATTGGATACCTTGAAGTTGGGAGGCCATTGAATGGCTCTGAGGCATGGAGTAAGAGCGGACACTCCGCATATGTCCTCCTGTCGTCGAGGACGATATCTGTCCCGGGGAGGGGAGTTGTGATTGTGGTTCCTCGACCGCCCCCGGGTGATTCCGCTAGTTGAGGCCGTTGCCGACTCAGTTCTGGTAGCTTGGCTCTTGGTCGGGATGCCGTGATCCCGGTCATATTCCTCCCGACGGCGAATCTCGTTCTCATGCCGCCGCTCGCGTGAAGCATTGATGGAGCTTCGTGCGTCTCGATGACTGTTGATGGCGTGTCGTAGGTCGTTCGGCGGGTGAGCAAGCGGTAGAAGGTGGTTGGCCGCCTGGGTGAGCAGTCGTTGGTAGCCATCGGTGTCAGGAGTCCGTGGAAGTCCCTCAGCTATCCGAGCCAGCACTCCTCTGACTTCGCTCGGCGTGTTCATAGCTCGGGCAAAGTCGGGATTCAGATTGCGCCCGAAGAATGGGTTCTCTCGACGCTGCCTTGCATCCTGCTCAGCCTGCTCCTGAGCTCGTCGGCGATCACGTCGTCGGGAGTTCCTTCGTTCTCTGAAGACGCGCTCTTCCGGAGTTTCTCCTACCTCCGAGACCTCGTCTCGCGAGACAGGCTGTTCCGGATTCCGCTCTCCGGCTGCGTGATGTCGTCGAACGTTCCTGCGCCGGTTCCTCCGTCGACGGGACTCTCGTTGAGGCGGTTCCTCCCCGGGTACAGTCGGCTCGTCGTCGGAGATAATGGGCGACTCCACTCTCCCGATGAAGAGGACGTCGGGGTAGAACGGCGCTGCGGTGGCGGTGATCCTCTTCCCGTCCCTCTTCGAGGCATGAGGGACGGAAAGAGCAACTTGCTTCCCCCCGGTTACTTTTCTTCTTGCGATCTGCGTCCACCCTTTTGTCGGAGAAGTAGGCAGCGGAGTTATCCGGGTCAGCGAGCTCTCGACTCCCGACTTTCCGGAGACAATCCTCGTCCGGAGAGCTGGAGGTTGTGCTTCTCCGACATTCTCGGAGTTTGTTGGGGGAGATCTTTTTTCCGGCGGATCTGCGATGCGATGCAGAATTCCTTCTTCATCCGCTACAAACGAGATTGTTCCGAAGTGGAGCACGGATCCGGGACGCAGGATGATCTTGCTGTTGAAGGAGATGGCCATTGAGCTAGCTTGGATTGTCGACACACCCCCTACCTGGCGCGCCAGCTGTCGGTGTTTTGGGTCCGACCGCACACCCGGGGTTACCCCTCAAGGTGTTTTAGGAGTAGGACAGTGTCGACAACTGTAGCAAAATGGTTCGCGCTGATCGCACGAGGGACAGTGGACAAGTTTTACAGGTTCGGGCCGCTTAGAGATGCGTAACACCCTACGTCCTGATGAGTATGCTTGATGGATGTGGCTACAAGAGAGCTCTCTGGATTGAAAATACAGAGAGTCAATGTGGGTGGCTAAGTAAAGGGTCGATCGTTCTGAAGGGGTGTCCCCTAGGCCTTATATACTCGACCGTGGGGCAGTACACGTGGATAAGATAGCAACGAGTAGCTAAAAGATAGTGAACCTCTTGAGATTATCCCTACGTAACCTTCGCCGACTTATCCTCGCGTGGCTTCGTTGCATGGAGGCTCCAGCGCGGGAAAGTCGGATCTCTATCGCGGTTATTCACTCGATGCTGTGGGCCGTCCGGGCGTGTACCAATCCGGCCCCATGTCGTTCTGCTCCGCTGGCTGTTTCTCCCCAGGCCCACGAAAGAATGACCTTACGATTTATTGGGCCCTTGGGCCTTTCGTGAGGTCCTTTACTCTTTTAGTGGACCCGGGGGATATCTATCCCCCACAGGCCCGACATCTTGAGCTTGAGGTAGGTGTAGTTGGGGACGGCCATGAACTTGGCGTAGCACGGCCTTCCCAAAAACGCGTGGTAGGTCCCTCGGAACCTGACCACCTCGAAGGTGAGGGTTTCCTTTTGGAAGTTGGAGGGAGACCCGAAGCAGACGGGCAAGTCAATCCGCCCGAGGGGCAGGATACGCTTCCCGGGTGCGATCCCGTGGAAGGGTGCGGCACCGGCCCAGACCTCGGACCGATCAACCCCCAAGAGTTCCAGGGTCTCTTCGTAGATGATGTTGAGGCTGCTGCCTCCGTCCATGAGGACCTTGGAGAGCCTAATGTTGCCGATGATCGGATTGACGACGAGCGGGTACCTCCCTAGGCTTGGCACGAAGTCAGGGTGGTCGTCTCGGTCGAAGGTGATAGGCTTGTCGGACCAGTCTAGGTAGGCTGGCGCTACCACCTTTACCGAGCAGACCTCCCGGCGCTCCTGCTTGCGGTGCCGAGCCGAGGCGTTCGCCACCTGCCCGCGATAAATCATGAAACAGTTGTGGATCTTGGGGAACTCCTCTTCCTTGCCGCCCTCCTTCTTGTTGTCGCCTTGGCCCTTGCCATCTCCCGCCGGGGGCCCGACATTATGGAAGTAGCACCGGAGCATGACACATTCTTCAAGGGTGTGCTTGACGGGACCCTGGTGATAGGGGCACAGCTCCTTGAGCATCTTATCGAACGCGCCGACCCCTCTAGGGGCTTTCGAGGGTTCCTGTGCTCGGCAGCAGCGATAAGATTCACGTTAGCGACGTTGCGCTTCGCTTGCGCTTTCTTCTTGGCCTTCTTCTTCGTGCCACGCTGGGCGGACGCCTCGGGGGCGTCTTCCTTTGGCTCCCCCTGAGGCTGCTTGTCTTTCCGGAAGAAGGCCTCGACCGCCACCTGACCTGAGGCGAACTTGGTAGCGACGTCCATCAGCTCGCTCGCCCCGGTGGGAGTCTTGCACCCCAGTTTGCTCACCAGGTCTCGGCATGTGGTGCCAGCGAGGAAAGCTCTGATGACGTTCGAGTCGGTGATGTTAGGTAGCTCGGTGCGCTGCTTCGAAAACCGCCGGATGTACTCTCGGAGGGATTCCCCAGGCTGCTGGCTGTAGCTTCGGAGATCCCATGAGTTCCCAGGGCACACGTACGTGCCCTGGATATTTCCCGCGAAAGCCTTGACCAGGTCGTCCCAGTCAGAGAGCTACGCAGGGGGCAGATGCTCCAGCCAGGCCCGAGCAGCGTCGGAGAGGAAAAGGGGTAGATTACGGATGATGAGGTTGTCATCGTCCGCCCCTTCCAACTGGCATGCCAGTCGGTAGTCCACGAGCCACAGCTCCGGCCTCGTCTCCCCCGAGTACTTGGTGATGGTAGTCGGGGCTCGGAAACGGGCGGGGAACGGCGTTCGTCGTATGGCCCGGCTGAAGACTCGTGGACCGAGTGGCTCGGGTGAGGGACTCCGATCCTCCTCACTGTCGCAGCGTCCCCCGCGCCTAGGATGGTAGCCTCGGTGCACCTTCTCGTCGAGGCAGGCTCGATGGTCGCGATGGTGATGCTCGTTGCCGAGGCGACCCCGGGCAGCAGGGGCCTCATCCCGCGTGTGCTCGGGATGGACCGAGGCCTCCCGCATGCGTCGGGAGGACGTCGCGTAATGCTCCGAGGGGTCAGCTCGCCTCTGGGAGGCGGAGCTCTCGGCTCGTCGAACTGCGGCACCTTCCAGGAGATTCTTGAGTTCGCTCTAGATACGTCGTCCCTCAGTGGTGGATGGAGCCAGCATGGTTTGAAGTAGCATCGCCGCTGCAGCTAGGTCCTGGCCGGACCCGCTGACGGCTGGGGGCAACGCTGCCCTAGCATTGTCGAGATGCGGCACTGGATGTCCCGGGCCCGATGACAGGCTCCTCCGGCGAGTGTTCGGCCTGCCCACTCCTGTTCGATTTTCTGTCGGAGCTGCACAAGCCGCCCTGCTTCCCCGTCGACCCGGGCCTGCATCTCACGGATTTGCTCGAGCTGTGTGTCCCGACCCCTTGCAGGGACTGGGACCACAGCTAGCTCCCGGGGGATGTCAACGCGAGATGCGGGCACGGGGGGATCGTCAACCTCCGGCATACCGAGGTGGTTGCCTTCGTCGTGATCGACCTGATCGACGTGGAAATATTCGCGACTTGGGCCGTAACCCTCGTCGTCAAGGCCGTGGCCATCGTCAGAACAACCGGAGAGGTAGTGGTCACATGCGGACATGAAGTCCCACATGGCACCGGGGTCACCGAGGCCAGAGAAATCCCAACCGAAGTTAGGGTCGTCCTCTTCCTCGGAACCCGCCCGTCCGGAGGTTGAGATAGCTGTCAATCGGTCCCAGGTCGACCACATATGGTACCCCGGAAGGTTGGGATACGCGTTTACGAAAGCGCTCACCGTAGCAGGATCGCTAGGTGGATCAAAGCTGAATCGAAAGGTAACAGGGTGGAATACGGACGGTACCTCTTGGTCGATGGACGGTGGTGAAGTCGCATCGGGGACGGAACGCACCGTCATCTCAGGCACGAGGGTGACGCCCAGCAGGTCCTTGGCGAGGGTGCTGGCATCGTCGGTATGCTCGGGGCTGGCTCATTGCGGGGAAGCGGCGCTCGTTGTCGTCTCAGGCACGAGGACAACACCCGACACGTCCCTCGGAGGAATGCCGGCGTCATCAGCTCGATCCGGCCTGACAGCCGATAAGGTGTCGCCTCCTGCGTGGCCACGGTTGCCCCGTCTCCGCCTCCTCCGACAAGAAGCGTGGCGGGGATGACCGGAGTGCTCCTCTCCCGCCACGGGGAGACGCCGCTGTGGAGGTTGCCTCCACCGAGCGAGTCGTTGACTGTTGTTGTCGTTGTGCCGCGGAGGGAGGAGCACCATGTCGTAGCTACCGTCGAGGGACATGAACTCAAGGCTCCCGAAGTGGAGCACTGTCCCGGGCTGAAGAGGTTGCTGAAGACTCCCCATCTGGAACTCAATGGGAAAGCGATTGTTAACACGCAGCAGGCCCCTACCTGGCGCGCCAACTGTCGGTGTTTCGGACCCGGGGGGGTCCCTGGACCGATGAGTAAATTTGTCGCTGCGTGCCCCTGCCCAGATGGGTTGGCACGGGATGGAACACAAGTGGTGGAATGGGCCTTGTATTATCCTGCACCGGGGTGCTCGTAGTAGGGGTTACAAGCCTTGAGAGAGAGTGGGAGCGAGAGAGGGTGAGTAGCAGAGAACGAGAGAGAGAGAGAGAGGGTTCGGCCCCTGCTCGTCTTCTCCCGCCGCGAGCACATATCCTTCGTATGTTCGTGTGCTCGTCCCTTCGTCTCCTCGCTCCCCCTTTCATTCTTTCCCCTTTCGCCCCCCACCCACGTGGGGCCCTGGACACCCCCTTTTATAGACATAAGGAGATGCCCAGCTGTACAATGGGGTGTAGCTGGGAGCTAACGTGGCTGGTAGGGAAGTGCCCTGAGCCCTGTACAGATAACAATGTGGCCGTCGAGGGGATGTCTCGAGTCCTGTAGAGGTAGCATCATGGCCGTCGAAGAAGTGCCTTGAGCCCTGTAGCAGTACAGCTGTTGGCGCTGCATGGATCTTGCTGACGTCTCCTTGCTTCCGTAGGGGGCTTGAGGACCACCGACGTCATGGTTGCATACGGGAAACCACCATCACCTGTTACCGGGGTAAGCTTGATGGGATGCCAGTCTTGTTCCTTTGTAGCCTGAGCTAGCTAGGAGTAGGGTAATGATGCATCCCTCGTGGCGTGGTTGATCCGAGCCTGAGGTCGGACGAGGCGGCGACTCCTCCGAGGCCGAGGCCGAGCCCTGGGGTCGGGCGAGGCGGAGATTTCCTCCCGAGGCTGAGGCTGAGCCCTGGGGTCGGGCGAGGCGGAGCTTCCTGTTGCGTCCGAGGCTGAACTTGACCATTGTCGGTTTCGCCCACGTGGTTGGCACAGCAGCTGGAGCGGGGCGGGCGGGGCTGTTTTCCTGTCAGATCGGTCAGTGAAAGACCAAAGTGACTGCGGTCACTTCGACCTTGCCGACTGAGGCGCGTGTGTCAGGATAGGGTGTCAGGCGACCCTAGCATTAAACGCGCATGCAATACGGTCGGCTGGTAAGGCGATTTGGCCAAAGTCGCTTGCACGTCAAGTCTTGTCTTTGGCGGAGCCGAGGGTGCACTCACTGTCCAAAGAGACCCTCGGGCGAGGCGTGGACTCGTCCGAGACCACTGTTCCGCCCGAGGCCAGGCTCAGGCGAGGTGAGACCGCGTCCCTTGGTAGACAAAGCTTTGGCTTTGACCCGAGCCGTAAGCCTTTATGGTCACCTCTAGAGGTGTTTACTAGCCGTGATTAGGAGTGTTGGGGGTACACCTAATTTCGGTACCCGACAATATGCCACTTCTCCACGTCTTGCCTGAATTTGGTACAGTTCAATGTATCGAGGTGCTAGCTTGCCCTTGACTCCGAACCTTTTGATTCCTCTGATGGGTGAAACCTTCAAGTAGACATAATCTCCCACTTTGGAACTCAGATCTCTTCTTCTTGTGTCTGCATAGCTGCGCTGCCTCGACTGTGCTATTTTTAGATTCTCTCGAACCATTCTGATATACTCTTTGGCTTCAAGCAAAATATCTGGAACAAACATCTGCCTTTCGCTGGGCTGGTCCTAGTGCAACGGAGTTCGACAATTCATCCCATAGAGTGCTTGGAATGGTGACATCTTCAAATTGGCCTGATAACTGTTGTTGTAGGAGAATTCTGCATACGGTAGCCTTTGGTCCCAACCTAACTTGTCTTGCAAAGCACAAGCCCTCAACATGTCTTCAAGGATCTTGTTGGTTTTCTCAGTCTGACCATCTGTCTATGGGTGGTAAGCTGAACTAAACTTCAAATATGTGCCCAAAGCTTCATGTAACTGCTGCAAAAAAATGAGAAGTGAATTGGGTTCCCCTATCAGACACTATCTTCTTTGGAACACCATGCAAGCATACAATCTAGGACATATATAGCTCTACCAACACTGCACTATTATAGGTGGTCTTGAATGGTATGAAATGAGTCGCCTTTGTCAAATGGTCCACTACTACCCAGATGGAGTCATAACTGGCTCGAGTGCGAGGCAATCCGACTATAAAGTCCATCCCAATATCATCCCATTTCCATTGAGGATTCTGCAATGGCTACAATAAACCTGTGGGCCTCTGATGTTCTGCCTTGATTCTCTAACAACTGTCACATATGACAACATACTTAGCGATCTCCCTTTCATTCCGTATCACCAGAATCTTTTCGTTAGGTCTTGGTACATCTTCTCGCTGCCAAGGTTTATGGAATAAGTTGTCTCATGAGCTTCCTTGAGGATCAGCTCCAGAATCGATTTGATGTCAGGAACACACAACCTATCTTTAAACCATACTACACCTTATGCGTCTTCCCAGAAATCTTTGCCTTTCCCATCTATGACCAGCTGCCAAATTTCATTGATCTTCTCATCATCCTTCTGGCCCTTCTTGATATCTTGTTCCAGAGTGGGTTCTAGCTCAACTATCACTCCTTGAGTGTTGTTCAGAAATCCGAGACTTAGCCTGTCGAATTCCTTCGCTTGCTCATATGACATCGGATGAGTGGCCATCATGTTGACTTGACTCTTTCTGCTCAAAGCATCTGCAACTACATTAGCTTTGCCTAGGTGATAATGTATCTGCAGATCATAATCTTTGATCAACTCCAGCCATCTTCGCTACCTCATGTTTACCTCGACTAGGTGAAGATATATTTAAGACTCTTGTGGTCCGTGTAAACATCACACTTCTGCCCATATAAATAGTGCCTCCAGGTCTTCATGCATGAACCACTGCTGCTAACTCTAGATAATGAGTGTGGTAATTCTTTTCATGAATCTTCAACTATCGGGATGAGTACGCCACTACTATTCCATCTTGCATTAACACACATCCCAATCCAGTGTACGAAGCATCACATTACAATGAGAACGGCTTGTGAACATTTGACAGAATCAATATTAGTGTTGTAGTCAACTTCTTCTTCAACGTCTCAAAGGACTCTTAGCACTATGGGGTCTACTTGAATTTGACTTTCTTTGCCATCAAGGCTATCATTGGCCTGGCAATCTTGGAGAAACCTTCAATGAAACGCCGATAGTATTTGGCCATTCCAATGAAACTCTTGATTCCCTGGACATCTTTTGGTGCTTTCTGGTCCAGAATAGCTACTACCTTCTTAGGATCCACAATTAATCCATCTCAATTTATGATATGTCCCAAAAATAAGACTTCGCTGATCCATAACTCACACTTTCTAAGCTTGGCATACAGCTGACAATCACGTAGCCTTTGCGATACTTTCCTTAGATGCTCTTCATGCTCTTGCTAATTCTAGGAATATATGAGGATATCATCAATGAGCACCACTACGAACTTGTCGAGGTAGTCCATGAACACACTATTCATCAAGTACATGAAGAAAGCTGGCGCATTAGTCAGACCGAATGACATGACGGTGAACTCATAAAGTCCATACTTAGTGATAAATGCGGTCTTCGGTATGTCCGAAGGCCTAATCCTGAGCTGATGGTAACCTGACCTCAGATCTATCTTCGAGAACACACTGGCTATTCTTAGCTGATCGAACAGATTTTCTATTCTGGGCAGGGGATACATGTATTTGATAGTGACCTCATTCAGAGCTTGGTAATCTATGCACATCCTCTTCGTACCACCTTTCTTCTCCACAAACAACACTGGGCCGGCCCAAGGCGAGGTGCTTGGTCTAATGTAACCCTTCTCCAAAACTCGTCTATCTGCTTCTTGAGTTCCACCAATTCTGGTCCGGACACTCTATAGGCTCTTTTGGAAATAGGGGCGGTGCTAGGGATAAGCTCTATGGCGAATTCAACTTTTTCTCAAGTGGCATGCCTGGTAAATCCTTGAGAAACACATCCGAGAATTCTGATACTACTTTGATAGCTTCCGGTGGATTGACTTCCTCACTATGGGCAGTGACCTGGTGACAGCTTCCTTTCCTTGGTACAGACAAGACTAACTCCACTAACACTTCCTCTCCTGATAAGGACACTAACTTCACAGTCCTCTTGTCACAGCTAAGGCTTGCTTGATATTTGGTTAGCCAATTCATCCATAGGATGACATCTATGGTTACATCTCGAGTACCCATTACTATCAGATCAGCGGGAACTCTATCCCCCTTATTTGAACTCTTGCACTAGGGCAAAATCTATCTGTTTGAGTTCTCCCACCAATTAAACTAACCCTCATAGGTGGATACATGGGTGCTACTGGTATGTTGTGTGTTTCTACCCATGATGCAGTCACAAAAGAATGTGTTGCTCCACTATCAAATAACACATTTGTAGAATGAGATTCGATTGAGAACGTACCTAGTGCCACTCATGGGGTCTCCTGAACTGTGTCGGCCTCCAGGTGATTCACCTTTCCGTACTGGGCACGAGGCTGCCCATGGTTGTTGCCTCCTTGCTGTGATGCATTCTGTCTTGCAGGGGCATTAGGAGTTGACTGCTGCTGAGCTGCTTTCTTTGGGCAATGATTCATCCAGTGACCTTGTTCCCCACAGTGGAAACATCCACGACGTCCTCCTTGCGCTGGAGCTGCTTGGTTGCCTAGATTCGTTGTTGGGGTAGGTAGGCGAGGTGCCTGGTTGTTCTGGCGGTACTGCTGTTGCAGCTGAGGGAACTGCCTCTAAAACTACTACTGCTGGTGGTGATGCTGATGCTAGTGATGGTGTCCTTGAGGGTGACCTTTCTTGAATTGCTGGGGTGGGTTGCCTAAGAAATGAGGATGGCTACTGCTCCTGGCCTAAGATCCATCGATCTTGCGTTTCCTATCTTCTCCCGGCGCTTCCTCTCAGTCATTATGGCTCTGTCGATCAGATGCTGAAAAGTAGGGAAGGTATGGTTCATCAGCTGATAGTGAAGGGGATCAACTAAACCTCTCATAAACTTATACTGCCTCTTGGCATTAGTATTGACATCCTCGAGTGCATACTAGGTGCAGAAATTTGTCCCTGTACTCATTGATAGACAGGGGACCTTGCTTTAATACCAGAAATTCCTCCTTCCTCACGATCATCAATCCTTCAGTCACATTGTAACGACGAAAGTTTTCCCTGAACTCCTCCTAGGTGATGGCTTCAGGGTCAGCATGGGTGGCGAGGTAGGACTCCCACTAGGACTCTGCTGCTCCCCTTAGCAGACGGGGACCATACAGAACCTTCTCATGGTCATTGCACTAAGTGGTATGCAGCTCCCACTCCACTGTGCGCAGCCAATCTTCGGCGTCCATGGGGTTAGCAGAATGGGCAAAGAGAAGGAGATGACCCCTCATGAACTCCACCCACTTGTCCCTAGGCATCTGCGGCATCTGCACTTGCATCTGAGGTTGAGGTGGGGGTTCCTGCTGCATTGCTGCAAGAGTCTGGTCAATCGCTTGGATTGCCTGGGTCTGCATCAGAAACATCTACTCAATGGTCATTGGGGGTGGCGGTGGCAACTGTTGCTGTGGTGCCTCATCTTGGGGTGCCTGCTGCTCCTGCTGAGCATGCCTTCCACCTCTACGCCTGTTGTCAGACATCGGTAGAAAGCATACACACATAAGATCTGACCCTGTAGTCTTTCAGCATAAGAAAAGATATAGACGTCTTCATAACTGTACAAATGAGCATCTTCACTGACTCTCCACATGGCCAAACATAACTTCACAGATAAAGAGGAAAGTGGAAATAAAGGTTGCCCAACTAAATTACTTACTTTATTAATAACTACACCAAGTTGCAGGGGATGCCCACACCATGGTTACAATCATTACAAAGATCCAACTACATCACGAGTTCATCACGACAAGCATCAAAATATATGATAAGCAAACTAACACTAAGACTGATTAAGACTCTGACACTAACTTAAGCATTATTACAGACTCTGACTCTGTCAATCTATGGCTCCAAATCTATCTGGGTCCTACAGTCAGGGGTGCCATAAGCATAATGACCCTGGGGCGGCAAGCAATAGGGGTGCTGCATCCCAACAGGAGTGGGGGAACCACCCTCCTGATAGTGGCACATGACCAACTCAACCATGAGCACAAGAGCTAACCCAACCATTAGTGTCATGATGGATTGAATGATCTATCTATCCCCACATAACATTAAACAAGATTTTGACCTACATCATGTAGTCTATCTCTCCCATATCTATCTCATCTTGACAAATTCTATTTTAACTTTGGATATTCACCTTATATGACTAGTTACCCCAATCTGTACATAAAATAACTGATTAAGCCCTGCCAAAGAATCTTCGGTTCGTAACCAGCTACTAGCCTAGTCGTTCTACCTACCAAATAATTTCCCTTGCAAAACAATCTTACCATATGCTTCTATCTCCGATGGTCAATACCAGGGAGGAGAATCGATCTACCAACCAACCCCACAGCGGGAGGACTATCAGGCAACAACAAATAGAAATGAATCCTCCAAATCCTCCACCGGCTGGAACTGATCTAGTGGTTGCCGCCCAAATGTTGGTACTACAACAAATGACAAACATGGTGAACGAAATGCAAAATCAGATAAGGCAAGAACTCAAGAAAATACGTCAGGACTGGCTAGAGATGCGTCAAGAAATGAGACAAGCACGGTTGGAAAGACAACAACAACAACACTCACTACCTCCACCACCAGCTCCACCAAGCTACATAACTATATATATTACTATTTGTAAGACCTAAATGTTACTTTAATTAGTATTTATTATGATACTATTTTAGGAGGAATAATAAGGTCTAATTGACCCTATGTGTTGCTAATAAATTATGCATCATGCTGAGATTTTATTTGTGCATATGTTTTGAGATAATATGGTTATACACCCTTTTCTTACAAATCTCGAGGATGAGATTTCGGTTAAGGGGGTAGGATTTGTAATACCAAATTTGTAAATCATATGATAAGAGATTATTTTCTTGAATATTTTGTCTCTATTTAATGGAGCATGTGAGCACCACATTAAAAAAACAAATAATTAATAAAAGACATACCACAAAATTTTACATCATGCTGAGGTTTCCTTTTTGTGTGCATTTTGTGACAATATAAAAATAATGTAAAAAAGAAATATATTAAAGTCTGAAGTGGAATTTGGGATCTAAAACAAATTCTAGAATTTAGAAAAGAGAAGAAAGAAAATATTATGCGAATAAAAATAAGTATAAAAAATACAATAAAATATATTATTTCTATACAGGGATTTGAATGCGTACATTTGACTCAAAGGTGAAACTCCTAAAAGGATTCAAATTCAAGTTTGGAATTTAAAATAGAAAGAAGACAAAATAGGAAAAAGAAAATAAAAAGAAAAATGCGCATGGGCCCAAACCCCGCTCGGTCCAACCACCGTTTTTCCCCGCGCGGCCCAATTCCCTGGATTTTCCTGGCGCCAACCGCACGGTCCCCGTTGTCAGTCCCTCATGCCACGCTTGCTGCTCCCTTCGCTTCACTGGCACACGGGCCAGCCCCGTCATCCACCCATGTGCGCATCTCTTCCGCCAGAATCGCCCGCTGACTCGAGGGGTCTCGGCTGCCAGCCACGTCCCTCCTTCTCCTCTCTAGTCGGCGTCGCGCGTAACCATCGCTGCGGTTTACGTGTGGACTCAACCGCTGCGCCAGCTGCTGCCACGGGCTCCACGCGCCTATATACCCAAGGAAAGCTCTCTGATCTCGCCCTGAACTCTTCCCTACGAACCGAACTTGGAGGGGCAAGGTTAGTTAGACCAGTAGCGTAGCCTCGCCGTCGTGAGATCTCACCCACGCTAGCATCCGGGGCCTCGTGAGTGAACCGGGGGCATCGCAAGCCTCGCGCGGTGCCGTCGGTGGTTCGGTGAGCCCAAAGAATTAGCGGAGGCATGGGAATTTCTCATCATTGACTAAGCTCCGCCGTGCGACCGTGCTGTGCCGCGGACGGCTCTACCGGTGCCTCTATCGTCGGTAAGTGCACTACTAGTACGTTCGTAATGTCTGCTACGTTATGGGCAAGTCTAGGGTAGAGGGATTTCGCTCCCTGGTGCCGATTGGCGTGACTCCGGCGATGGGCCACCGTGTTTCCCTAGGCGGCGCTGCCGTGATTCGGCAAGGAGATAGGGGAAGTGCATGGGCTGTTGATGCGGAGATGTATGGCTAGGATTAGATCTAGGCCACTGATGCCGCCGTGGCACGGGAACCGTTGGATCCTTGACCAACAGTCGTGATTAGAACGAGCATGACTCTTCAGTGAATTAAATCATGTGCGCTGATCAACGATCCAAGGGCTTCGGTTTACGCAAATCCTAGCGGTTGGATCCTAATCGAGCGACCAATAGAGCGTACCGATTCAGGATAAGGGTGGATTTAATCTTGACCTTTCGTTTAGATCGAACAGACAATGTTCTGCGATACCCCTTAGCGAACACATTTTCATAAGAACCCCCTGGAGATTAGAGAATTAACCCGCGGTCCACATTGAAGGTAGTCTGAGTCTGCTGGTTTTTTTTGCGTAGAAGCCCCTGTACTCTTTAGATATCTGGAGCACAGTCCAGAGCCAAGTGAAAATGAGAAAAAGGAATATAGGAAATTATTTTTAATATAAAAATAATTCCAGAATAGTGTTTAATCTCTAGAAAATTCATATTAGCTCCTTTTTAGTCCATTCTAGTTCCTATAATTTGATAATAATATTGTCTATCACTGAGTAACACTGTTCTAGCATGAAAACCATATTAAAATTTATCGCACAATTATTTTTGTATAAACACATAAGGACTTCAGAAATTCATACCTCGCAATCCTTAACTCCGAATTGACACATTCTAGTTACGTTAGCTTCGTATAAATATTTACTACGCAGTAGCAACATTAATTATACGATATCATGTACTTCTATAATTAATTAACTAATTGGTTTAATCTATGTTTTCTGGATTAGCTTTTCTAATATTAATATAGTATTCTGATCTTATAATTATAATTTGATTAAAATATAATCTCTAGTCAAGTTATAATTAATATTAAGGCGAATTGATTATTTCATTAGATTATTTTATAAAATCAACTCAAGACCTAGTTTTAATAGCTCCATCACATAGATCTCCCATAAAATCATAACTTTATAATCGTAACTCCGATTTTAGTGATTCGCTAGCCCACGATCTCATAGCATCGTGTAGATTATTATTATGCAGTTTGTTCTTATGTTTGGTGTGATGTTAATTTTATCTATACCATGTTTGTCTATATTGCTACGACTAGGAGCGAGGTTACGAGTCATCAGAGGATCATCCTGGTACCTGGAATCTCAAGTGCTAGGCAAGTTGTGCCCTTGATCACTTTCTTTTTACCCAGTCATGTTCTTATTAAGCATAATGATCTGCATATGTTAATTTTGATGGGACCCAATAGGTTACCCTAGTTTGGCTATCTTTATACCTTGTCTTGCCACTGAATTTTTGGGTAGTATATGCTATTGCTTTATGTGGTTTTGGGTGTACATCACTCATGATTACACTTTTTATTATCAGTTTATTATTTACTATTCATGATAAGATCATTATGTTAATGGGAACATGGAGAACCACCCAGGAAAACAGTGCTACCACAAGGGTGGTTTGGGAAGCCCTTGGATGATTAACTAGGAAAGCTAGTGGATGACTACCTTACCCGATAGGGGCAAGGGCAGTAGGGGAGTGGTCAGTGTAGGGAAGTCCTTGGGTTGATTTTGCGCGATGGCGGTTAGGCGAGGGATCCTGCACTGGAGCTTCCTATAAACTGTAGTGGGTTTTCTGAAGCTAGTGGAACTTTGTAAAGGCCTCGTAGTGGTACCCTGCCTCGCTTCCTTGGTAGAGGTGTATGGGGTCCGATCAACCCCGTGGCAAATGGGTAACACGACTTGTGGGTAAAGATGTGCAACCTCTGTAGAGTGTAAAACTGGTATACTAGCCGTGCTCACGGTCATGAGCAGCTCGGACACTCACATGATTAATTTATGGAATTAAATTCAATTTATCATTTGCATCGCATTGGAATTATTTTATTATTACTTTTATTACTATGGTTTGATATTTACTTACACTTAGTAACTGCTAATAAAATTTTGACCAAATTATAAAAGCAATGCTCAGTTTGAACCTTTATTTTATTGATCAGCCTTACACTTCACATGAACTCCCACCTTTGGTGAGTTCATGCACATTATTCCCCACAACTTGTTGAGTGATGAATATGTGTGAGCTCATGATAGGAACGGGGGTGCCCAATCTTCCGTCAGGTGAAGGTAACTATCGATTTGGTGGAGATGTCATACAGATGATCCGGCTTCCAATCAACAAGACTAGAACCCCGCAATCGCAGCACCACTTCTCCTCTAGTTACCAACCATGCACTGCTCGATTGACCTCGCCACGAAGGCTAATCCTTGCCTATGAATCAAAGACACAAGCAAGAACGAGAAAGAACACAATCTGAAAAATTGCGGATGGACGATTAAGCTCTCGAGTTGGGATCTCACAAACCGATCTAACAGCGAACTGTTCTTGACAGATTAACTTAAGCAAAAACACACCTCTAACAAGAATGTGGCGGCTACTAATAAAGACTCTAGGGTTACGCAAGACCCCCTGGACACGCCCCTAATGGGCACAACGAAGATACACGGCCCAAAAAACCAAAAGACGGCGTCGCAGCGCCGGAACAGATTCTGGACATCAACTTGTTTAGACAACTCCCGTAGATTCTGGATGAATTTGGACCTGAAACCGGTGCCATTGGAAGCTCCTCAAAATTATCTTTCCATCCATATAAAGAACGTCCAAATCCGACTCCATATGCGACTTGGGCGCCCATTTTATTACGGGCTCTTCCTGGAATCCGAAACTGAAATGAACTCGAATCGGTTTGGGCCTCCATCTTGATCTAGACGTCCTAGCTGGTGCTCCCCGCCTCCAAGGACTTTCATACACCTATGCTGGTCCTCTCCTTCATTCCTAAGTACAAATAAATCATTAGGTAGCATACTACTCTAAAATGCACAAGAATAATTACTTAGGAACGAGATCACCTATAAATTCAATTGTCGAGCGCGTGCGCGAGTAATTGAGGAGTCAACTTGAGGAGTGTTGTTTGTATCCATGGGAGTGATGTCCTCATCATCCTCCCCCTCTTGAAGTGGAGTCGTCCTCGACTCAAGCTCATCTTCTTCTCCCAAATATGGCTTTAAATCTGAAATATTAAAGGTGGGACTAATCCCAAACTCGGGGGGACAACTCAAGTTTATATGCATTGTCATTAATCTTCTCCAAAATTTTATATGGTCCAGCAGCACGGGACATCAATTTAGACTTCCTCAAATCTGGAGATCTATCCTTCCATAAATGTAACCACACTAAATCACCCGGTTCAAGTTTTACTGCCTTTCTACCTTGACTACCAGCAAGTTTATATTTCTTGGTCATCTTTTCTATGTTCTCTTTAGTTGAAGCATGCAATTTCAAAATAAAATCAGCATGCTCCTTAGCATCACTATGTACACGCTCCATAGTAGGTAGAGGCAAAAGATCAATAGGCGCATGAGGGTTAAAGCCATACACTACCTGAAAAGGACTTACCTTGGTGGTGGAGTGTTCCGCCCTATTATACGAGAACTCCACAGGTGGAAGACACTCTTCCCACATCTTCAAATTGTGCTTCAATATCGCTCGCAACATTGTAGACAATGTGCGATTCACAACCTCTGTTTGTCCATCCGTTTGGGGGTGGCAAGTAGTAGAAAATAGCAACTTTGTCCCCAATTTGTTCCATAGTGTACGCCAAAAGTGACTCAAAAACTTTACATCATGATCTGAAACAATAGTAGAAGGCATACCATGCAAGCGCACAATCTCTTTGAAAAAGAGGTTAGCAATATGAACAGCATCATCCGTTTTATGACAAGGTATAAAATGTGCCATCTTACAAAAATGATCAACCACCACAAAAACACTATCGCTCCCCCTCTTCGTTCGAAGCAATCCCAAAACAAAGTCCAATGGAATATCCGCCCATGGAACTGAAGGAATAGGGAGAGGCATATACAAACCATGTGGATTCAACCGCGACTTGGCGTTTTGACACTTTGTGCATCTAGCAACAAAGCTCTCAACGTCACGTATCAAATGGGGCCAAAAGAAGTGTGTGGACAGCACAACCTCTGTCTTCTTAGCACCAAAGTGGCCCATCAAGCCACCACCATGCGCTTCCTACACCAACAAGAGACGAACGGAACCAACTAGAATGCATAGGCGGTTAGCTCTAAATAAGTATCCATCATTAAGCACATATTTATTCCATGTACGTCCCTCTTTACAATTTAATAACACATCTTTAAAATCATCATGTAATGCATATTGTCCCTTAATCGATTCAAGTCCAAAAACACGATAATTAAGTTGAGATAACAAGGCATAACGTCTAGATAAAGCATCCGCAATCACATTATCACTCCCCTTTTTGTGTTTAATGATGTAGGGAAATGTCTCAAGAAACTCCACCCACGTAGCATGTCTATGATTCAGATTTGTTTGGCTACGAAGATGCTTAATTGATTCATGATCCGAATGAATAACAAATTCCTTAGACCATAAATAATGTTTCCCCGTATGTAAAGAACGAATGAGAGCATACAATTCTTTGTCATATGTAGAATAATTAAGAACAGGTCCATGCAGTTTCTCACTAAAGTAAGCAACGAGTTTACCTCCTTGCAACAAAACAGCACCAATACCAACTCCACTTGCATCACATTCAAGCTCAAAAGTCTTACCAAAATCAGGAAGTTGGAGTAGTGGTGCGTGAGTAAGCTTCTCTTTCAAAAGTGCAAAGGAATCCTCTTGTGGCTGCCCCCAATGGAACGAAATGCCCTTCTTGGTCAGGTCATGTAAAGGGGCAGCGATGGTGCTGAAATCGTTCACAAAACAGCAATAAAAGCCTGCAAGTCCAAGAAAACTCCGCACTTGTGTCACTGTCGAAGGCGTTGGCCAACTCTGAATGGCATACGCCTTGGCCTCATCCACCTCAATGCCCTGTGGAGTCACAATATAGCCAAGAAACGAAACTCATTCGGTGCAAAAGGTGCACTTCTCGAGGTTAGCAAATAAACGCGTAGCTCGCAAAGCGCCAAAAACAACACGTAAGTGATCCATATGTGCTTCTAATGACTTGATGTAAATCAAGATATCATCAAAGTAAACCACCACAAATTTACCAATAAAGGGGCGTAAAACCTCGTTCATCAATCTCATGAAAGTACTAGGTGCATTAGTTAACCCAAAAGGCATTACTAACCACTCATACAAGTCGAATTTAGTTTTGAAAGCAGTTTTCCATTCATCGCCCAATTTCATTCTAATTTGGTGGTAACCACTACGCAAATCAACCTTAGAGAACCATTTAGAACCACTTAACTCATCAAGCATATCATCTAATCGAGGAATAGGATGACGGTACCTAATGGTGATGTTGTTAATGGCTCTACAATCTACACACATGCGCCAACTACCATCTTTCTTTGGGACCAAAATGATAGGTATAGAACAAGGACTAAGACTCTCACGTACATACTCACGGTCCAAAAGGTCTTGGACCTATCACTGAATCTCCTTAGTCTCTTCGGGGTTTGCCCGATATGCAGCACGATTGGGCAAACTTGCTCCAGGAATCAAATCAATTTGATGCTCAATCCCACGAATGGGAGGAAGTCCAGGAGGTATCTCAGCGGAAAAAACATCGCCGAATTCCTGCAAAAGGTTAGTCACAGACGCAGGCACAGTGCTAGCAATATCATCATTGGAAAATAAAGCGTCTGTGCACACTAAAGCATAGCAGCAAGTATCATCAACATGTATTTCAGCAAGATCAGATTTTGTAACAAGCATTACAGGAGCTTTCAAATGAATGGCTTGCTGATTTTCAGATTTAACTGGTGGTTCATTATTTGTATTTGCAGCTCTATCCTTGTCAGCTTGTACAATCTTAGCAGGAGTCAAAGGAAGTAAAGTAATTTTCTTGCCCTTATGCATGAAAGTGTATGTATTACTCCAACCATGGTGACGTGCATCATTATCATATTGCCAAGGTCTACCCAACAAAAGAGAGCATGTTTCCATAGGTACAACATAACAATCCACATAATCAGAATATATACCAATGGAAAAATGCACGCGTACCGTTTGTGTTACCTTAACCTTGCCGGTATCATTAAACCATTGAATGTGGTATGGATGCGGACGTGGGCGTGTGGGCAAGCTAAGCTTCTTGACCAAATCTGAACTCACCAAATTGTTACAGCTTCCTCCATCAATAATAACACGAGCACGTCGATCCTTGGTGACGAAGAAAGTCTGGAACAAATTATGGCGCTGCTATTGCCTGGAGGTCTCTGGCTGAGCATTGAGGACACGTTGCACAATGATGTTCCGGAAATTTGTTGTGGCAGCATCACCATTAATGGCAGCATCATCTCCGACATCATTACTTGTAACACCATCATCCTCCACATCCGACACACTAATGTACCCATCATTCATAGCAATGTACGTTCGTTGGCTAGGACAATCCTTCTTGACGTGACCAAGCCCATGGCAGCGATGGCACTGAATGCTCGAAGTGCGTCCACTAGAAGGCGCCGCCGAATCTGGTTTCTTGGTAGGTACCTGCAAAGTAGATGTACCTACGGTGGGAGCGGAAGATGAAGGTCGCGTGGGCGCTGGAGGTGTCGGAGGTGTGCGAGGTGTCGTCTTTGGCAAGGGGGTGGCGCCAAAGGTACTTCGGGATCGATGCTGTGACTGATATCGTCCCTGCACTTCCTTCTCTGCAAGCATAGCAAACTGGAACAACTTGTCGACAGTGTCAAAATCTTTATAATCAAGAATATCCTGTATTTCATGCCTCAAACCCGAATAAAAACGACAAATAGCATCCTCGATCCCCTCGACTATTTTACAACGCTGCAACCCCTTTTTTCACCATAATAATCCTGAACAGACTTATCCCCTTGATCTAAACGCATCAGTTTCTTACACAATTCTCTATGATAATTTGGGGGAACAAATCTATCACACATAGCATCCTTTAGGTCATCCCAAGTAGTTGGTTCTCTACCATCACCCACTAAACCAGTCCACCAAACGATAGCAAAATCTTTGAACTCACTAGTGGCTTGTCTAACCTGATGGTATTCAGGCACAAGATGGGAGGCAAATTTTTGCTCTACTATAATCTCCCAATCAAGATATGCCTCAACATCATAATGACCCAAAAAAGAAGGTATGGTGAACTTAATCTTAGCAAAAGGGTCATCGGGAATACGATTGTTATTACCTGGCTGGTTGTCACCCAAACCTAACCTGTTCCAACGAAGTCGACGTCATAGGAGGGCGTCTCTAGTAGCTGCCTCATCAAAACTGCCACATGCATCGAAAATGGCATCATCATGAGCCTGTGGTGGAGGCTGCTGATGCCGTGGTGGATGCTGCTGGGGTGGTGTTGGTGGAGTAGGCTGCTGATGTAGTGGACGTGTCTCCAACGTGGCAACCCGATCGACAAGCTCGGTTATCCGTCTCTCCACCCTATCTAGCACTTTGCCAAGATCCATTGCAATAAGCGCGTCATGGACAGACTTGTGGACCATTTCCTCCATATTTTCCTCCATACGCTTGCAAATAACATCGAAGTCTTCGCGGCTGACACAATCAGAAAATTGTGTGGGAATGACTACCTCAATCTCGTCATCGGATCTTGCCATTAGAAACACCAAAACAGGAACAAACAGTAAAGGTTATCCCTAATAAGCAACTACGCGCTATCTGGGTGAATAGGAACACACACTACCGTGTCTTACAAAGTTCTTACTAGTATCTAATGAAAACACAATGCAAAGGACAATACTGTTAGGGGCCTTCGTCTTCTAAAGGTCCTCAAAAACATGATTAATAATGTTTCCCAAGCATAGTATATGTACAGGAACCTTCGGACTCGGGATGAAGCTGTGCACAATATGGAAAGCAGGATCGAAATGAAGGTTGAACCAACACCAAAGCTGCACGCAGGGAAGCTTCGGCTCAATAGCAGAAAGAGGAACCGACTTAAAGAGGAAAAGGCTAATTAGTCCTCGAAAGATTGTTATTAAGTCAATAGTGATATGAAGGGCATGAATGTAATTTTATGCAGGCTGCGTCCTGTGCCTATAAATAGATGAACAGTACTCCCGTACTGTTCACGCTGATTTGTACTCGCTGGTGCGCCACGCTTGTAACTTTGCCTTCAATCAAGCCGAAGGTACAAATGTAATTTGATATTGTTCTTATTCATTCCTAATTATATAAAAGAAAGATATATTATGATGTCATATAATTATCCATACTACTATGTTTTATACGCTTCGTCTTTCATTGGTTTATGTTGCAATTATGAAGGCACGTCTTTCATAACCTTCGTCCGAAGATCATTATATCCCAAGGGAAATAATGCTTCGAAGGACGAAGGGCGTTAAACATTAACCTGTTCTTGTGTCGCCTTGTTCTTGATTCATATCATTTGAGAACAAGTCCCCAACATTGGCGCCCACTATGACGGAACCTCCCAAGTCATTAGGCCCACCTACAGTTGTCCTTGTCCAACAGACCTCAGACAACCCTGTAGGTGCCCCTAAATCACTTGATAAGTTCGGTATCTACTTTCCTTACTTTTCCCAAGAGTGTTTCACCCGTCACACAGATATTACAATACATCGGAGGTACGAAAATGCGGAAGCAATTATCTTAACTTACCTCTATTGAAAAGTAAGACAGAGTTATATAGTTACAGACCAGAACAAAATATACGAGTGCTGAGTATTATTATTACAAACCATGGGAGGCAAAAACACCTCCCGATAAGTATTAAACAAAAGTTTTATGGAGGATCCGTTCCTCCCGCAGCTTTACTCCTAGTTTTCCTCCTTAGGCACCACCTTTGAACAAAAGCAGCAAAAGTTTGCCGCTTCTTCACCTAAAACAACATGGGACAAAGCCCTGAGTATGGAATTACTCAGCAAGTCATACCCGACTAATGAAAAGACTCTCAAGGGTATGCTGGCTAAAGGGAGTCAAGGTAAGGCTTATCAATGACTCTGTTTGCAGAAATGCTTACTAAGAGTGGATCCTTAAAAATCCAGTTTTATTTGTCAGGTTAAGTTAAATTACCTGCAACTAGGGTTCTCTCTATCCTAGTTCAATCACTTGACCTACACTAGCCAATTCCTTAACAACCCTTCATCTTCACTGGATTGCTACGTTTAAGTCAGTGATCAAGTCTTCATAACCGCGAAGTTACGGCGATCCGAATCGATTATACTTAGCTGAGGATCTCCAATCACACAACATATGTAGCACTTAACCCTTGCATATGTCAACTCGCCACCGGGTTCTTAAGAACAGATTAGGTTCACACCAACCGAGAGCACAGATACACCACCGTCTAGCCTCTTGCCACTGAGGGTACATGCTACTCTCGCCATCTCTCCACTCCCATTGCGTGGTATCTTATTCTGGTATTAGTCTGCCCAAGGCAAAGCTTACCCATGACGAGGCATGTGACCAGTTAAAGGGTCCTTGGTCAGCAGGCCTACATCGAGACGGTCCTTAATCGACTCAGACGGAGACACTACACCGAGACTCTCTCTTCTCGTGCAAGTCACCCGCCCGGTCTCAGCTTAATCATTTCAAACCCCAAAGTTTGGTACCTGGCAAAGGTACATCTTTTCTGATGTTGAACCCATCATGGCTATGATGGATCCACCATCAAGTTTTATTTTCGAAAACATCCCACCCACTTTGCAACATCATCTTTTGAGAAAACAAAACATTTTGTTTTTCTAAAGCAAAGCTAAGCATAAGAAAATGTTTTGTAAAATAGGGATTTAGGAAATAATCCAAGGAAGGAGATGCAGCAATAGTTTAGCACACAACTCCTATCACCTAATGCATCAAGTAAGTGAGAAAGATTTTAATAGGAACAAGGAGGTGGCGAATGCACCGGGGCTTGCCTTGTGTTATAGGTGAATCAGGCTCGGTTCCGCAGATATCGAAATAAAAACAGTTGCCTGCATGATGTTCCTCAGGTGGTGGTGGTGAAGTCTTCTCTTCTTCGACTTCTACTTCTTCTTCATTTTCTAAATATAACCATACATAATAATGAATGCTCATGTAATGCTCATGAGAGTGCAAAGATAATAAAAGTTTATTATCTAAAGTCTTGAATACAATTTTCCTTCACGGATCTTCGAGAACTTAGGGTTTTCGAAGTCAATAGTGAAGTTTACAGGGTAGGGGGTAGGGTTTTGGGTTGTAAGTATCAAACATGGCCCAAATCATACCAAACTCTACCCAAGGTTTCTAAATATTATTTAAAGTTTATCCTAAAAATTAAGTGAATTTTGGATTTATTATTTATTTTCTAAAAATCTAGAATCATGGTCTTAGGCTGTTTTAAATACTTTATAATTTCCCTTCTGGACAAAAAATCATAAACCTATTTTTATTAAATACTATATGAAATTAGAAACTTAGCAAAATTTGTCTGGCATTTTTAGGGTTTTTCTACAATTTTCTAGAATTTCTTTGGCTCTGGCAGAAAAAGAAAAAGAAAAGGCATGAACAGTTTTGGATCGAATCTGGCCTAGGACGACCCAACTATGGCTGAACACGCGCGCGCCCACGCCCACGTGTGTTGATTTTGCAAAAAGGGACTTGTCTTATGGGATAACCTAAAGCGGGGTCGCGACATTATTCGACTGAGTCGCTGACATTCGCAGTTAGGCCCTTGAACTTCTAATTCTTCACAGCGTCACGTCCACGACGAGGCATGTGACCAGTTAAAGGGTCCTCGGTCAGCAGGCCTACATCGAGACGGTCCTTAATCGACTCAGACGGAGACACTACACCGAAACTCTCTCTTCTCGTGCAAGTCACCCGCCCGGTCTTAGCTTAATCATTTCAAACCCCAAAGTTTGGTACCTGGCAGAGGTACATCTTTTCTAATGTTGAACCCATCATGGCCATGATGGATCCACCATCAAGTTTTATTTTCGAAAACATCCCACCCACTTTGCAACATCATGTTTTGAGAAAACAAAACATTTTGTTTTTCTAAAGCAAAGCTAAGCATAAGAAAATGTTTTGTAAAATAGGGATTTAGGAAATAATCCAAGGAAGGAGATGCAGCAATAGTTTAGCACACAACTCCTATCACCTAATGCATCAAGTAAGTGAGAAAGATTTTAAAAGGAACAAGGAGGTGGCGAATGCACCGAGGCTTGCCTTGTGTTATAGGTGAATCAGGCTCGGTTCCGCAGATATCGAAATAAAAACAGTTGCCTGCATGATGTTCCTCAGGTGGTGGTGGTGAAGTCTTCTCTTCTTCGACTTCTACTTCTTCTTCATTTTCTAAATATAACCATACATAATAATGAATGCTCATGTAATGCTCATGAGAGTGCAAAGATAATAAAAGTTTATTATCTAAAGTCTTGAATACAATTTTCCTTCACGGATCTTCGAGAACTTAGGGTTTCCGAAGTCAATAGTGAAGTTTACTGGGTAGGGGGTAGGGTTTTGGGTTGTAAGTATCAAACATGGCCCAAATCATACCAAACTCTACCCAAGGTTTCTAAATATTATTTAAAGTTTATCCTAAAAATTAAGTGAATTTTTGATTTATTATTTATTTTCTAAAAATCTAGAATCATGGTCTTAGGCTGTTTTAAATACTTTATAATTTCCCTTCTGGACAAAAAATAATAAACCTATTTTTATTAAATACTATATGAAATTAGAAACTTAGCAAAATTGGTCTGGCATTTTTAGGGTTTTTCTACAATGTTCTAGAATTTCTTTGGCTCTGGCAGAAAAAGAAAAAGAAAAGGCATGAACAGTTTTGGACCGAATCTGGCCTAGGACGGCCCAACTATGGCTGAACACGCGCGCGCCCAAGCCCACGTGTGTTGATTTTGCAAAAAGGGACTTGTCTTATGGGATAACCTAAAGCGGGGTCGCGACACTATTCGACTGAGTCGCTGACATTCGCAGTTAGGCCCTTGAACTTCTAATTCTTCACAGCGTCACGTCCACGACGTCGCACGACGGAGGTCCGAACACCGGCGAGGTTAGACTGGCCGGATCACGCAAAGACTGGTGCTCCCGAGCGGTAGACACCAAATTCAAGCCCTACCAATGGTTTCCCCTCACTTAATTTCACAAATGGCTACCCGGTTTGCTCTAGCCACGGTGACCGCGGGCATCGCGGACAGACAACCACGTTCCCTGCGATCAATGGGGTTCTAGTTCAATTGGGCGGGTCGGTGAGTATCAAGAGCAAGCAAGGGTGCTGAAACAAGAACGGAGAGGGCGAGATCGGACCTAAATTGGGCTGGCCATGGCGAGGTCAAAACGCGCGGTGTTCATGAGTAGATTGGGGGAATGCGAAATTGGAGCTCTCGGGTACACGATTAGAGGCAATACTTGGTCGCTTGGTGTGTGAATATCCTATGGACCTGACGATGCGCTCAATTTATAGCATGCTTGAGCGGCGGCTAATGAATTTAACAGTGACGCGTGGTGGCCGGAGATAGAGACTGAGTCACTAGCGCGGTGATTCGTGGCCACAACCGTGGCAAGCTCACTGGCGATGAACGGGGGATTACTGTGAGTCATGGCGATGCGATGGATATGCCAAGGCACGTGGTGCAAGGCCGTGAGGCAGCTGTCACCGGCGAGCTCATCCGAATCCACCGTGGCTAACCAGGTACGGTGGTCGGAGTAAACTATTGGCCGGAGTATATCCGTGGTGCGATATTTACTGACCCCCCCGGCGTTGGCTAGCTGACCCAGGCGCGAATCATGGCAGCAACCGCATGAATCCATGCGTGGCTCGTCGGCGGCGAGGGGGAGTGAACCTGGAATCATGTTCAGGTTACTGTACCATTGGAAGCTCTTTCAGTTAGCTTGACAGCCGTTGTTTAGGGCAGGTTTTCTCCAAATTTTCCATGGCAACATCATCATCTTTCTACACCAAAGTTGTAGACCTATAAACCATCTTCATCTTTGTTATAGCATCCCTAGTCAAATTCTCACTGGATCATGCTTAAATTCGAGCCCCAAGTTCATGCAGTTCCACTGCCAGCCTGAATTTCAGACTCTAGCAGTCTAACAGTATGACTTTGGGCACATTTTTCTTCAAACTTTTCATAAAAACAATGTTAAATCCTTTAAACAAATTTGTTCTTCTTTCATACCTTTACAATCTTGATGTGGTGGCCTAGGGCAAAAACTTCATAATTTGAAAACTATAGGGCTTCAAAGTTGGTCCAAAAACACTGATTTCATACTTAGCCTATAGAGTTCAAATGTGGCTCTTTTGCAATTAAGTCCAAAACTCAAGGTTTAACTTGCAAATCCACTTATTTGTGAACTATATGACTTAAGACACCTTACTTTTATAGGTTTTGCAGTTTAGTCCAAAAGTGCACTAATTTTGCACTTAGCCCCCTAGGGTTTTACTCTAGGGTTTTCGAGGGTTCCTTTTAGGGCTTTTGGGGATTCTAGGGTTAGAATGCCATGTATGTCTATTCATAGTGACACCATATGGTTATTCCACTTGAGTTTTGAAGTTTTCTCCTGTTTAGGCCTTGTTTATCCTTTCAAATCCAATTTAGGGTTAGGTACCCTATTCTAGTGTTTTATTCACAAAATGTCATATCAATGCAACTTGTTTGAAATTTTGCCTAGTGAATGCATACTAGGTGTGACAAACATATGATATGCCAATGGTTATGATGTTATGCTCAGGTTTTAGTGGCAGTAACACCAGGGGTGTTACATCCTTCCCCCCATAAAAGAATCTTGTCCCAAGATTAAAATCCTAGGGCAAGTAATGGAAAAGGAAATGCTTCACTCTTTTATTTCCTTATTCTTGGTACAAGGCAGGGGTGGTTTGGGGCTCACTTCTTTATTACAATAATTATATACATGTCACAAATTACATGAGGCTAAAAAGCCTAGGAAATTCTTTTCTAAAAAGTCTTGAGTTTCCCTTCTAGCCTCATCTTCTGAATGCTGGTTCCACTATATCTTGTAAAATTTGAGAGTTCTTCTTCAGGTAATTCTGTCCTTTTGATCCAAGACTCGAATAGGATGCTCCGAATAAGTCAAGTCTGGTTTTAGTGCAACATCCGTCACTTTAATGGTTCGATCGAGAACCCGAAGACACTTCTTTAATTGAGACACGTGGAACACATTATGTACAACAGACAATGTTTCGAGTAGCTGAAGTCGGTATGCCACTGGTCCATATCTTTCAAGGATAAGAAAAGGACCAATCTATCGAGGTGCAAGCTTCCCTTTAATCCCAAAACGTGTTATACCCTTCATTGGGGAAACTTTCAAACAGACATAATCTCCCACCAAAAAATACAAGGGCATCCGTCGTTTGTCTGCATAACTTTTCTTACGAGCTTGAGCTTTCTTCAAATTATGAATTATTCGCTGAACTTTCTCTTCGGTCTCTTTTACCATATCTGGCCTAAAGAAACTCCTTTCCCCTGGTTTAGACCAGTTTAACGGAGTACGACACCGTCGACCATACAAGGCTTCGAAGGGTGCCATCTTAATGCTTTCTTGATAGCTATTATTGTATGAGAATTCCTCTAATGGTAAACAATCAGCCCATTTCTGTGGGAATTCCAGAACACATGCTCGCAACATGTCTTCAAGTATCTGATTTACCCTCTTAGTTTGCCCATTGGTTTGAGGATGATAGGCCGAACTATGGAGCAACTTAGTACCCAAAGCCTTGTGAAGTTCTTCCCAAAATTTGGATACAAATTGAGGTCCACGATTCGACACTATGGTCTTCGGAATACCGTGCAAACTGAGAATGCGAGCAATGTACAATTGGGCATAAACAGCAACCGGGTGATCTATCTTGACTGGCAGAAAATGAGCAATTTTCGTAAGCCAATCAATTATAACCCAAATAGAGTCATACCCTTTTGCTGTTCTGGGTAATCCCACAATGAAGTCCATACTTATATCTTCCTATTTCCATGTTGGTATTGGTAGAGATTGTAATGGACCAGCAATCTTCATATATATGGCTTTGACATGCCTACAAGTGTCGCATTTTGCCACATAGCGTGTGATTTCAATCTTCATCTTTGTCCACCAGTAATGTTGTTTTAGATCATGATACATCTTAGTGCTTCCAGGATGAATATAATAGCGACTAAGATGTGCTTCATCCAAAAGTTGCTGGCGGATTTCTTCATTCTTTGGCACAACTATGCTGTTATTGAACCATACAATGCCTTGATCGTCCTTTCTAAAACATTTGGCTCTTCCGGCCTCTATTTTCTCATGGATGTGCTTCATACCCTCATTATCCTTTTGAGCATCCATTATTCTTTGTAACAGGACTGACTCAAGCTTTAGTTGATTTAAGGTTCCATGTTGGATTATTCCCAAGTTTAATTTCTCCATCTCCTTGCATAGTGTGATGTCAGAGATCTTCATGGTAAGACAGTGACAGGAAGCCTTGCGACTGAGTGCGTCTGCCACAACATTGGCCTTGCCTGGGTGATAATGAACTTCCAATTCATAGTCCTTAATAATCTCGAGCCATCGCCTCTGTCTCATGTTTAACTCTGACTGGGTGAAGATATACTTCAGGCTTTTATGATCTGTATAATTGTGATAGATATTCCCCAACAGATAATGATGCCAGATTTTTAGGGCATGAACCACTGCAGCTAACTCCAGATCATGAGTGGGATAGTGTTCCTCATGCCGGCGCAACTGCCTTGAAGCATAAGCTATCACTCGGCCTTCTAGCATTAGAACACAGCCAAGGCCACTGCCTGACGCGTCACAATACACATCAAAGGGTTTTTCAATATCCGGTTGAGCCAATACCGGAGTGGTGGTTAATAATACTTTCAACTGTTCAAAGGCTTCATTACATTTTGAAGACCAAATAAATTTAGTGTCATTCTTCAATAAACTTGTGATTGATTTCACAAGCTTAGAAAAATCTGGAATGAATCGGCGATAATAACCAGCTAGCCCAAGGAAACTTCGGATTTGATGTACAGTGGTTGGGGGTTTCCACTCCAAAATATCCTTGACTTTGCTGGGATCCACGGCAATCCCTTTGGCAGATAATACATGTCCCAAAAATTGGATTTCTTCCAGCCAGAATGCGCACTTACTGAACTTAGCATATAATTGGTGCTCTCTTAAGCGCGTCAACACGATCCATAAATGCCGAGCATGCTCCTCTTCATTCTTGGAATATATCAAGATATCGTCAATGAATACCACCACAAACTTATCCAGCTTGGGCATGAATACCGAGTTCATAAGATACGTGAAGTGGGCAGGAGCATTTGTTAGTCCGAAAGACATAACCAGATATTCAAATAAACCATACCGCGTAGTGAATGCGGTCTTTGGTATATCTTCGGGCCGGATACGAATCTGATGATAGCCCGATCGGAGGTCAATCTTAGAGAAGACCCTCGCTCCAGTCAGTTGATCAAATAGAATATCAATCCATGGAAGAGGGTACTTATTTTTGATGGTAACCTCATTAAGGGGTCTATAATCCACGCACATCCGTAGTGTTTGATCCTTCTTCTTAACAAAGATGGCTGGATAGCCCCATGGTGATGAGATTGGTCAGATGAATCCCTTCTCCAGTAGACCTTGTAATTGGGTCTTGAGCTCTGCCAGTTCATTTGGAGGCATTCGGTACGACCTTCTAGAAATAGGAGCCGTACTGGGCTTCAACTCAATCACAAATTCTACATCTCTTTTTGGAGGCAATCCGGGCAAATCTTCTAGAAAAACATCTGGGAACTCACATACTACCGGAATATCTTGGATCTCCGGTATTATAGCTTCATATACTCTGCCAAATGGTTTAGCTAGAATGGCTATGGGGATGGTCAAGAGAACCTCTTCTTGGCCATAACTCAATTTGATAGTTCTCAATTCAGTATTGAGAATAGCTTTATGTTGGGCCAACCAATTCATGCCCAGAATTACATCTATGTCTTGGCCTTTCAGAACAGTCATATTAGTAGGAAAGTCCCGTTCAGCCAATGTTATGGGCACTTGGAAAGCCACTTCTTTATTAAATATTTGTCCCCCAGGCGAATGAATTTTAAACCCTTCCCTTGATTCATGGTATGGAATGCAATGTTGCTCCACAAATTTCTTGCTTATGGAAGTATGCGAAGCGCGAGAATAAAAAAGAAAAATTGCAGGGTGATTGGCCACTAGAAACGTACCCATCATAACCAGTTCGCCGTCCGGTGTTGTGGCCACTTGAGTATAATAAATTTGTCCCGTTTTCTTTGTATTCTTGCCCGCGGTATTGTTGGCCGCATTTCCCTTTCCTTGAGCAAAATTCCCAAAACTCTGCTGATTACTTGATTTATTCTGCTTCAGGTAGGGACAGTCCTTGATAAAGTGTTCGAACTTTCCACAGTTGAAACAGCCAGTTGAAGAGCTAGGGAGGGCAGGGAAACGAGTGCCAGGGGCACCCGGCTGATTTGTTGGAGTGGGGGCAGTAGCGGGGCGAATGAAGACCGGTTGCTTGAAAGGGTAGGAGGGTGGACGTGGGGAAGAGCGATTCGAATTAAAAGGTCGGATTACCAACCTTTGTCTTTTCTCAGACCCTTGATTGGGCCTGTCGCCTCCGTAACCCTTAGATTTTCCGGAGCCTGCATATTTAGCCTCGACTGCCAGTGCAGTACTGACAGCCCTTCTGTAGGAAAGACCAATGCAGGTAGCCATCTTCCTTTGCATTCAATCATTAAGACCTCTTATGAAACAATTCCTCTTCTTTAGATCCGTGTTGACTTGATCGATAGCATATTGGGATAAGTGATTGAATTTATTGAGATACTGGGTAACAGTATCTCCACCCTATGTCAGCTTTGTTGGGACCATGCTTCGTCGCCGAAGGTCCTGCAGAAAGAAACTGCTTTGGCTGAAGCTGCTCGTACGTGACGCCGAAGGCATCACTCATGAAGCTTCAGTATTATAGCATATCCGAAGATGAAGGGTCGAACCGACTTAAAGATAGAATGACCTTTTAGCCCATAGGGGTCTGAGTCATTGTTGTAAACTTTTATGAGGGGCATGATTGTAATTCCTCACAGGCTGTGTCCTGTGCCTATAAATAGTGAACAGTATTCCTTTACTGTTCACTCATTCCTGTAATTGCTAACGCATCATTCGGGAATCATTGTTTGTCAAGGCAAAGGTATAAATGTACCTAAAAACGCTGTATTCAAATATTTTAAATTCATATAATAAGATATGTGAATGATGTCATTTATTTTTAATGTATTTATCTTTAATGTTTTACTTTACTGTGTATCATCTTTACAAGTTTAATTGCGAAGGGGAAACCTTCGTAATATTATGCTCGTGACCTTCGTCCGAAGTTCATTAAATCTTTATGGAAATAATGCTCCGGCGGACGAAAGGCATTTATATTTAACATTTTATGTTGCCTTGTTCTTAATTCATAGCATCTGAGAACAAGTCACCAACATTGGCGCCCACCTCTGGTGAACTCACTTCCACTTTTTTGAGCTGATGGCTTCGTTCAACAATCAAGCTGGAGCTGTTTCGGCTCTGAAGCTGGTACTCCCGATAACAGGTGATTCATGCTCAGGGCCAGCCAACAAGAAGCAGAAGAAGGAGGCACAAAGAAGGGTACAGCATGTCGGGGTGCAAGGACCCTTCATCAAGTCAAGATGGTCTCACATTCCAATTACCTTCTCCCAAGAGGATCTTCAACTCAAGGATTACCCACACAACGATGCTATGGTTATCTCTTGTGTGATCAAAGGATTTCTGGTCCATAATGTTTTGGTTGATACAGGCAGCGCAGCTGATATCATATTTGCTAAGGCCTTCAGACAGATGCAAGAGCCCGAAGACAAAATTCATGATGCCACACATCCCCTTTGCGGCTTCGGAGGAAGGCAGATTGTAGCACTCGGCAAAATCACAATGCCAGTGACCTTCAGATTTATCAACAACACAAGGACTGAACAAGTTGTGTTTGATATTGTTGACATGGAATACCCTTACAATGCAATCATTGGTCGTGGTACTCTCAATGCCTTCGAAGCAATTCTTCATCCAGCTTATCTTTGCATGAAGATACCTTCGGACCAAGGGCCCATTGCTATTCATGGAAGTCAGGAAGCTGCCAGAAGGGCCGAAGGAAATTGGACAGACTCAAAAGCAATCCATAATATAGATGGAGCCGAAGCTTGTGAGCAATACAAGTTCAGAAGAGAAAAAGCTGCTTCGGCTGATCAGCCGAAGCCCATGCTCTTATGTGAGGATATAGCAGAGCAGAAGGTGCTATTGGGATCTCAACTGTCCGAGGAACAGGAAAAAACCTTGATAAGGTTTTTGTTCAACAATAAAGATGTTTTTGCTTGGTCAGCTAATGATCTCTGCGGAGTTAACAGGGATGTTATTGAGCACTCGCTCAATGTTGATCCATCCTTCAGACCCAGAAAGCAGAGGCTTCGGAAGATGTCTAATGACAAAGCCGAAGGTGCTCGGAATGAAGTGAAAAGACTCCTTAGTGCCGGAGTTATCAGAGAGGTAAAATACCCAGAATGGTTGGCTAACACTGTTATGGTGAAGAAGGCCAATGGTAAATGGAGAATGTGTATCGATTTTACTGATCTCAATAAGGCCTGTCCGAAGGACGAGTTTCCATTGCCAAGGATAGATTCCCTAGTCGATGCAGCAGCTTCATCAGAGCTTATGAGTCTGCTGGATTGCTATTCAGGCTATCACCAAATTTGGATGAAGAAGGAGGATGAACTGAAAACCAGCTTCATAACCCCTAGTGGAACGTATTGTTATCTTCGGATGCCTGAGGGGCTTAAGAATGCTGGAGGAAGCTTCAGCAGAATGACAGCGAAGGTTCTTCATTCCCAGATAGGCAGAAATGTGCTAACTTATGTTGATGATATCATTGTGAAAAGCACGAAGCAAGATAATCACATTGCTGATCTGCTGGAGACCTTCGCTAATTTTAGACAGGCTAGTTTAAAGTTGAACCCAGAAAAATGTCTTCGGAGTAAAGAAAGGAAAATTTCTTGGTTGTTTAGTCTCAACAAAAGGGATTGAAGCTAATCCAAACAAAATCGAAGCTATCCTTCGAATGGAGCCACCAAGTACAAAGAAGGGGGCTCAAAGATTGACAGGAAGACTGGCATCTCTCAACAGATTTATATCTAGATCTGCAGAGAGAAACTTACCATTTTTCGAAGTACTGAAATCAGCTGAAGTTTTTCAATGGGGACCAGTTCAGCAGAAAGCCTTCGAAGAGCTGAAGCAATATTTAATAGACCTAACAACACTAACTCCACCAACGCCAGGGGCTCCTCTGTTATTATATGTGGCAGCTTCACACTCAGCGGTAAGTGCAGCACTCGTCCAGGAGAAGCTTGAAGGACAAGTCAAAAAGCAAGCCCCAATATACTTCGTATCAGAAGTTCTGAGTATATCAAAGAAAAATTATACGGAATTGGAGAAAGTACTGTATGCTGTTTTGATGGCCTCCAGGAAGCTTCGGCATTATTTTCAAGCTTACAATATAATTGTTCCTTCTTCACAACCATTGAAGGACATCATGAGAAATCGAGAAGCTACTGGAAGGATTGAAAAATGGGCTGCAGAGCTCAATGAATTTTGCATTGATTATGTGCATAGGTCTTCGATTCAATCCCAAGCATTGGCAGACTTCATTGCTGACTGGACGCCAGGGGCTCAAGAGGAAGAAACGAATAAAGATGCCGAAGTATGGATAGTGTTTTGCGATGGGTCTTGGGAAACCTTCGGAGCAGGAGCAGCTGCTGTGTTGGTTTCACCTTCCAAAGTTAAAACTTGTTATGCGACAAGACTTGATTTCAGTTGCACAAACAATATTGCTGAGTACGAAGCTCTGCTTTTGGGTCTTCGGAAGTTAAAGGCAATGGGAATCAGAAGGGTCATTCTTAAAACTGATTCCCAAGTTATTTCTGGTCATATTGACAAAAGCTACAAAGCAAGAGATCCGAAGCTTGAAAAATATTTAGATACAGTCCGAAGGATTGAGGCTTCCTTCGAAGGATTTTCTGTTAAAAATATTCCTCGTGGAGAAAATGAATATGCTAATCTACTAGCCAAGTCAGCAGCACAGGGGCTGCCCTTACCTTCAGAAGTATTTTTCGAAACAATAAAAGCACCTTCCGTTGAGCTTCTTGAAAGAGCAGTCTTCAACATATCCCCTGTTTATAGTGAAGATTGGAGAACTGAGATCATCTCTTTTCTTCAGGGCAATTTTCTTTCAGATGACGAAGCTTATAGCAGGAGGATAGAAGCAAGAGCTCGACCATATGTCATAATAGAAGGGGAATTATACAAGCGGGGGGTATGTTCCCCATTACTCAAGTGTTTATCCAAAACCGAAGGCATAGAATTGATGAAGGAAATACACGCAGGCCTGTGTGGATCTCACATTGAATCTAGGCCTCTGCTCGGAAAAGTCTTTCGTAAAGGATTTTATTGGCCAAAAGCAGCTTCGGATGTAGCGGATTTAGTTCAAAAATGCGAAGGTTGTCAGAAATGTGCAAGAGATAAAAAACAACCTTCGTCTTTAACTCAATTAATACAACCCACTTGGCCGTTGCAAAGGTGGGGCCTTGATTTGCTAGGTCCATTACCACCAGCACAGGGGAACTTAAGATATGTTGTAGTGGCAGTGGAATATTTTTCTAAGTGGATTGAGGCAAAGCCTTTAGCCACAATCACTTCGGCTACCATTCAAAAATTTTTCTGGCAAAATATTGTTTGTCGCTTCAGAGTGCCGAAGGCCATTACTGTGGATAATGGGACACAGTTTGATTCTGAAGCTTTCAGAGAATTTTGTGATCAAATTGGCACGAAGATCTATTTTGCATCAGTTCGACATCCGGAGTCAAACGGACTTGTTGAAAGAGCTAATGGGATCATAATGACAGGGATAATGAAGTTAATCTTCAATCAGCCCAGGGGAAAGTGGCCAGAAGAATTAATCAAAGTGGTGTGGAGCCAAAACACAACAATGTCGAGATCAACAGGTTTTACGCCATTCAAACTATTGTTTGGTGACGAAGCAATAACCCCGGAAGAAGCCAAAGCAGGATCAATAAGAACAGTAGCTTCGGCAGAAGGCGAAGATGCACTTGATCACTCTGTGGAAAAAGATGCTATAGAAGGGATCAGGCTTCAAGCTGTGGAAAACATCAACAAATATCAAGCTGAAACAATAAAATGGCGTGACAGAAAAGTTAGGCTGAAGAACATTGAGCCAGGACACTTGGTGCTTCGAAGAATAGCCAACCCTGAGACAATAGGCAAATTATAGCTGAAGTGGGAAGGACCTTTTTTGGTAGCATCTTCGTCAAGACCCGGTTCCTACAGATTGAAGGATATGGACGGCAACGACATTCCTAGATCATGGAATGCGGATGAGCTTCGGCGATATTATGTTTAGTTTGATGTAATTTCCTTTTTTCTATTCTTTTTTGTGGCACCCTTTTCCTTTCCAAAGGGGGAGAAAGGTTTTTAATGGGGCCACAACATGTAATTTTCCTTATTTCAATTTTATAAGAGTGATATCCCCCAAAAATGTAAATGTAAATGCAAAGGAAAAAAGAAAAGAAAACAGGGAGAAGCTCAAAAGTCGTTCCTAAGGGAATGCAGAGCTTACAGCGAAAAATAAACGCTGATTCCGCTGAAAGTAAAAGGCGAAGAAGCTCATAAGGGAGGCTTACAGCGAAAAATAAACGATGATTCCACTGAAAGTAAAAGGCGAAGAAGCTCCTAAGGGAGGCTTACAGCGTAAAGTCAACGCTGATACACCGAAAAGTAAACGGTGAAGCCAAAAAGTAAACGGCCAAAAGATTTGAATCATTCCCAAGGGGATGAAGGGCCATGATTATGGTTTTTCAATATGTGTTTTGATTTTCATTTGCACGATACATTACATCATGTCATTTGCATTCATAAACATTCATTTAGACATATATAGAATCATCATCATACCACACAGAAAAGACAGATGTTTCGGCAATGAGCAAAAATTTCGAAGAAAGAGAAAATTTTTCGTGCTTCGTTGTGTACGAAAAGAAGGGAAGGTGTTTTTTGCCTTCGGCTCAAAAAGAGAAGTTTCGTCCACAGCAAAGCAGACTGTACACGGATAAAGGAGACAGAATATATTACAAGGTATGTACAAATTTACATAAGTTTTTTCCATAATGATATTACAAAGATCCCTTCAGAATTTTTTGTAGGAAAGTCTATTATAGCAACTACCAAGCTTCAGCTTCGTCATACTTCAGCTTCGTCATCCTGCACATATTAAGGAGCAGAATAAGAATGGTGCAAATTTCAAGGAGAAGGTAAAAGTAACAAATATAAGTTTCTTACCGACTTAAGGTGACTTCGAGCTTCGTCACCAGCCATCCTTCGCCCGCCATTTACCCAAATCTGGGTCATAAATCTATTTCCAATGCTTCGGGCTAGGCTCGGGATATCAATCAAGTCTACTGCTGACAAGCTAAAGTTTGGTCTATTCACAATCTTCCCATGAGTACAGCCGGCCTTCAGAAAAGCGGCAGCTGTGCCTCGAGAAGCTACCAGGGCGCAGAAATCGGCATGCCCACCAATAACTTCGTCAAGAGCATCAACCTCGCCTTCAATATGTTCCAAGGTGCTGGGCAGGTTTTCGGCTGAAGGTGAAAATTTTTCAGAACTGGCTCCGATAGAGTGAAATACGTCCCTTAGCCGCTACACGCATCGGCTGCCGAAATTTAGACATTTCTCTTGGAGATCCTTCAATGATTTTTGCAAATTTGAATTTTTCTCGACCTCAGTCTTGAGACTCGCTTCAAGCTTCTCCTTTTCTTGCTCATATTTTTCCGACTTTTTGAGTAATTCATTCTTTAAACTGTCATTTTCGGCTTGGACCTCAGCCAAGGAGCCTTCCATAGACTGAATAATAAAGTCTTTCTTTTCCAAAGCACCTTCGTGTTCTTTAGCCATAATTTCAAGATCTTCAATGGCGAAGTCCTTCTTCAGAACAGCTTCGTAGTTTTCAACTTTTTCTTCTAAATCTTTGATGATGGCTTTGTTCTTCTCCTCTTCAAGATCTTGTTGCATTTTCAGCACTTTACTTAATAATATACTCTGCCAAAACAACCTTCGTCAGAGAAAGACATAAATAATAATAATAATAAATAATAATAATATTTTTACCTTAAAATTCGCGTAGAGCAAGCTGCCAGCGACATGATGTCGCTGGTACCTGCAGAGGTCTGCTTCTATCTTCGGCAAGCCAACGCTTTTGGAGAGGGTTCTAACAATTTTGGCCTCGGTGCGGTTCCGAAGGCATCTTAGCTTCCCTTCGTTGACCCCACCAAATAGCATAGCCCCTGATTTATATCCGCAAGATATGGCATATTTTTTCAACTCTTCTTTTTCGGCGTCTGTTAACTCTTGTCCAAGCACATCTTGAAAGTTAAAATCTCCTTCCTCCGAAATTTCATCAATCTGCTCTTTCCCCTTTTCAGTTGTCGTGTTCACATAACAGCTTCTTCTTCAGCCATTTTCAGGAGTATATTGTCAATAACCTCAAGTGTCGTTTCCAGGTTCGACTCTTCGGTGGTCCCGGCTTCGGCCCCGGGAGCTTCGGCTTCTGCCCCGATAGCTTCGGTTTCGCCGGTTTCAGCTTCAGTGGTTTCCAATCCGGTAGCTTCGGCTGCGGCACCTTCGGCTTCGGTAGTCTCGGCAAAGACAATTTTTGACACCGTCGCTGGTGGCGGCGTCTGATGGATCACATCTGTCACTTGAATGATTCTCCGTTTTTTCGGCTTCGCAGGACTTTCTGCTGCCGAAGTTTTTTTGTCCTTCTGAAAAAACTTTATCAGTTCCGGTGCCAGCGGACTTAGCTTGACAGGCAAAGATTCAGTCATTACCTTCAAAATTTCTTCTACTTCGGCAACAGAAGGTGTCACAGACACTTCCTCATCTTGGACCAATCTCTCTGGTTCTGGAGATGCAGGCTTCAGAGATGCAGCTTTTCTCTTTCTTGGAGCAACTACTTTCGGTTCAAGCTTTTCTTTCTTCTTTTTTGGTTGATCTTCGTCGTCTTTAATTAAAGTGCTAGCCACTCGTTTTCTTTTTTGCCCTTCGGCACCCTTGTCTAGCCGCTCGTAGTCAGGGTATTCAAAGCCTATAGCATCAAGCACTCTGTTTAGCCTTCGTTTCGGTCGGGTGCCGAAGGCTGCTGTCATCAATTGATCTTCTTTTTTAGAATAATTCCCAAGAATTTCAGTACTCATTACTTCGATTGTTTCGAGCCATTCTTGGCAGGGTGCTTTAAAATACTTCTTGAACTTATAGTGGTAGGCGACAAGTTCCCCTCTTTCTTCTCTCTTTCGAGCTTCGGCATAGCCCATTCCTTCATAGTTGGAAATATTTTGAACGACAGAAATTCCTGCATAAGATCTCTAGTGCCAATGTGCTCAGAAATAATCCTGAATTCAGCCAACGCGATTTGAGTTGGACCCTCTGGTGTCATACTGCAGTAGGGTCTGGTCTCTCCGAAGATCAATGCAAGCGGACTCTGTACTAGCTTCTCCTTGTCATCGTCAACTTTGACGTAGAACCATTCCGATTTCCAGCCTGCCGGCCACTTGCTTCGATAGCTGATCACAGGAAATTTTGTAGTCTTCTGATAGGCAAAATTATAACAACCAAAATTTTCATGTAACCCATCCTTTCTGGCCTTAGTTTGATAATGTAACTTGTGTACCCGGCAGAAACCTTCGGCAAATGGCTCCACCCCCTGGCTTCGGAGAGCCCAAATATAAACACTAAGCCTAACAATAGCATTAGGAGTTAGTTGATGAAAATAGATACCAAACTTCTTTAGCACATCGGCAATCATCCGATTCAAAGGAAATCTCAAACCAGCTTTGAGGAAACTCTTGAAAATCACTATTTCATCTTTCTGTGGCTTCGGGGTAGTTTCTTCTCCACCGAAGCGAATCACCTTTTTCTCATCTTCGCTAAAGTAGCCCGACTTTACCATCTTCAGAAAATCAGCCTTGGAGATGGTTGACTTTCCGAAATCCAGGTGGCTAGGCTTGCTTGGTATTGCGATATTGTGATCATCTTCAGAATCAGTCTCTTCAATATCTGCTTGTTCTGCTTCGGCAGCAGGGGTGTTCTCCGATGTCACCAACCCAGATCGCCTCATTGCTTCCAAGATAGGGACAGTTTCCGCAGCTTCGGCTTCGTCTCCTTCACGCTCAGCTCTAGCAGTAGAGCGCACTCTGGCCATTTGATTTTGAATATCTTGAAAATTGCTCGGAAATTAATAACCTTTCTCCTGAAGCCCTTCTTCTGACGAAGCAGACGCTAAACTGGAGCTTCGTTTGAATGCGAAAGTCAAGCTTCGGCTATGGTTAAAAATTTTGGCAGCAAAACAGTGCAATAGCAATGAATGCTGTGGTAACTTCACACCTACCCGTCTGTTTATATAGTGCTGCAGGAAAGAAGGTGAATCGTCAGGATTTTTACACCAAGCAAACAGTTGCTCGCACCCGCTGAACGGTGGGCCGCAAAAACCAGAATAGTGAACCTGCATGGTGGAACCGCTACGCGCTCCAAAACTGTATCGTTTCTCGACAACGAGCTCAGGGAAGGTGTTTTTCGGACCTTCGGCTTCCTGAAGCCTAAGAGACTTTTTTCACGGATCAAGCTCGTTACGAAAAATGATCTAGCACCGCGAAGGGGCTACTGTTGGGACCATGCTTCGTTGCCGAAGGTCCTGCAGAAAGAAACAGCTTCGGCTGAAGCTGCTCGTACGTGACGCCGAAGGCATCACTCATGAAGCTTCGGTATTATAACATATCCAAAGATGAAGGGTCGAACCGACTTAAAGATAGAATGACCTTTTAGCCCATAGGGGTCTGAGTCATTGTTGTAAACTTTTATGAGGGGCATGATTGTAATTCCTCACAGGCTGTGTCCTGTGCCTATAAATAGTGAACAGTATTCCTTTACTGTTCACGCATTCCTGTAATTGCTAACACATCATTCGGGAATCATTGTTTGTCAAGGCAAAGGTATAAATGTACCTAAAAACGTTGTATTCAAATATTTTAAATTCATATAATAAGATATGTGAATGATGTCATTTATTTTTAATGTATTTATCTTTAATGTTTTACTTTACTGTGTATCATCTTTACAAGTTTAATTGCGAAGGGGAAACCTTCGTAATATTATGCTCGTGACCTTCGTCCGAAGTTTATTAAATCTTTATGGAAATAATGCTCCAGCGGACGAAGGGCATTTATATTTAACATTTTATGTTGCCTTGTTCTTAATTCATAGCATCTGAGAACAAGTCACCAACAAGCTTCATAAACTCCTCCTGCTTCATGTGGAGCACCCCTTCAGGTATATAGTGCTCGCGGAAAGGCAACTTGAACTCATCCCAAGTTATTTGATGACCGGCCGGTTGAACGGCTACAAAATTTCCCCACCACGTACTGGCAGGGCCACGCAATTGTTGTGCTGCGAATAGGGGCTTTTGAACCGTACCTCCGTACATCGGAGAAGCCCGAACTTCTGCTCAATAACGCGGATCCATTCATCCGCTTCCAGAGGATCTTCGTTCTTGACGAACAACGGAAGGCGTGTCTCAGAGAAATCCAAATACGATGTTTCACAGGGTCCTTGCTGATATGCTCACCCGCCTTGTTGTTGTAATTGTTGACCCGACATCTCCCGCAGAAAGCGGGTGTTGTCGACAGTAGTGTTAACCAAGGCAGCGATGGCCTCAGCTAATGTTGGAGGGACTGGAGGTGGGTTCGGAGTTGCTTCCCTCTCACTGGAGGTCCCTGCTCCATCCTGTGAACGAGTCTTGGAAGGCATCTGAGGCAACAAATATTTGGAAAAATATAATATGCCAAAGAAAACCATCCATTTTACATTACTAAAAAGGGTAATGTTATAGACTCGAATTTTACAACAGGATTACATTACCTATTATACATTACTACTACTTCTACACTATACTACCATTGCTTCTTGTCACTTTTGGTAGCCTCGCTGTCGGGCGTAGGAGACCATTCATCTACCAATTTCATAGAGAGAGGGGGCCTGAACAAGTCTAGTTCACCACCGAGTGCTTCTCCTGCTACTCTAGAAGGTCTAGCTTCCATCCCGACAGGATCCGCAGGTACGTTGGGGTGCAGTTGGGAATACAATACATGAACTTCTTCATGTAGAGTATTACAATAAACCTGCAAGTTATCCACGGCTGAGCTAAGCTCCTCCACGCGGGCTCGAGCTTTTGCCTCCTTAGCCCAAGCAAGCGAACGAGAGTTAACTGCCCAGTTGAGCGCTAGATCTCGTTCCGTGAGCTGATCTTGCAGGTGGCGGATGTCTGTTCTTAATTCGTTTATTCTTTCACCATCCGCAACCCATATGTCGTTCCTGTGATGGAGTTCTGTTCGAAGCTGATCAACATGGGCTTCCAGATCCCCGATTGGATCGTTTCTACCACTGCTGCTGTCTTCATGCCATGGGGCAAGTTGATGATGGGGTACACCAATCGGCCCGGTAGACTTGCGCGCAGTCTTTCTTGTGCGTGGCAGCATTTCTTAAGGGGGAAAATCTTATTAGCATAGTTTTTAGCATGATGCATGTGTAATTACAGAATCAACCTTAGTCGATTCACACCTTCTATACATTGCACTCTACCATCTGGTCTTTAAATAAGTTCTTCAGAAGGAAGCTAGATAAGAAAGGAAGAAATTTTCTAGATAAGTCTTTGAAAATTCTTTTGAAGATGCCTCATAATATCTGCAGAGATGGGCTTCGCTCCGATACCAGCTGTGACGGAACCTCCCAAGTCATTAGGCCCACCTACAGTTGTCCTAGTCCAATGGACCTCGGACAACCGTGTAGGTGCCCCTGAATCACTTGATAAGTTCAGTATCTGCTTTCCTTACTTTTCCCAAGAGCGTTTCACCCGTCACGCAGACATTACAATACATCACAGGTACGAAAATGTGGAAGCAATTATCTTAACTTATCTTTATTGAAAAGTAAGACAAAGTTATATAGTTACAGACCAGAACAAAATATACGAGTGCTGAGTATTATTATTACAAACCATGGGAGGCAAAACCCCCTCCCGATAAGTATTAAACAAAAGTTTTATGGAGGATCCTTTCCTCCCGCAGCTTTACTCCTAGTTTTCCTCCTTGGGCACCACCTTTGAACAAAAGCAGCAAAAGTTTGCCGCTTCTTCACATAAAACAACATGGGACAAAGCCCTAAGTATGGAATTACTCAGCAAGTCTTACCCGACTAATGAAAAGACTCTCAAGGGTATGCTGGCTAAAGGGAGTCAAGGTAAGGCTTATCAATGGCTCTGTTTGCAGAAATGCTTACTAAGAGTGGATCCTTAAAAATCTAGTTTTATTTGTCAGGTTAAGTAAAATTACCTACAACTAGGGTTCTCTCTATCCTAGTTCAATCACTTGACCTGCACTAGCCAATTTCTTAACAACCCTTCATCTTCACTGGATTGCTACGTGTAAGTCAGTGACCAAGTCTACATAACCGCGAAGTTAGAGTGATCCGAATCGATTATACTCAGCTGAGGATCTCCAATCACACGACATATGTAGCACTTAACCCTTGCATATGTCAACTCACCACCAGGTTCTTAAGACCAGATCAGGTTCACGCCAACCAAGAGCACAGATACACCACCGTCCAGCCTCTTGCCACGGAGGGTACATTCTACTCTCGCCATCTCTCCACTCCCATTGCGTGGTATCTTATTCTGGTATTAGTCTGCTCGAGGCAAAGCTTACCCATGACGAGGCATGTGACCAGTTATAGGGTCCTCGGTCAGCAGGCCTACATCGAGATGGTCCTTAATCGACTCAGACGGATACACTACACCGAGACTCTCTCTTCTCGTGCAAGTCACCCGCCCGGTCTCAACTTAATCATTTCAAACCCCAAAGTTTGGTACCTGGCAAAGGTACATCTTTTCTGATGTTGAACCCATCATGGCCATGATGGATCCACCATCAAGTTTTATTTTCAAAAACATCCCACCCACTTTGCAACATCATCTTTTGAGAAAACAAAACATTTTGTTTTTCTAAAGCAAAGCTAAGCATAAGAAAACCTTTTGTAAAACAGGGATTTAGGAAATAATCCAAGGAAGGAGATGCAGCAATAGTTTAGCACACAACTCCTATCACCTAATGCATCAAGTAAGTGAGAAAGACTTTAAAAGGAACAAAGAGGTGGTGAATGCACCGGGGCTTGCCTTGTGTTATAGGTGAATCAGGCTCAGTTCCGGAGATATCGAAATAAAAACAGTTGCCTGCCTAATGTTCCTCAGGTGGTGGTGGTGAAGTCTTCTCTTCTTCGACTTCTACTTCTTCTTCGTTTTCTAAATATAACCATACATAATAATGAATGCTCATGTAATGCTCATGAGAGTGCAAAGATAATAAAAGTTTATTATCTAAAGTCTTGAATACAATTTTCCTTCACGGATCTCCGAGAACTTAGGGTTTCCGGAGTCAATAGTGAAGTTTACAGGGTAGGGGGTAGGGTTTTGGGTTCTAAGTATCAAACATGGACCAAATCATACCAAACTCTATCCAAGGTTTCTAAATATTATTTAATGTTTATCCTAAAAATTAAGTGAATTTTGGATCTACTATTTATTTTCTAAAAATCCAAAAGCATGGTCTTAGGTTGTTTTAAATACTTTATAATTTCCCTTTTAGATTAAAAATCATAAAACTATTTTTATTAAATACTATATGAAATTAGAAACCTAGCAAAATTGGTTTGGTATTTTCAGGATTTTTCTACAATTTTCAAGAATTTCTCTGGCTCTGGTAGAAAAAGAAAAAGAAAAGGCATGAACAGTTTTGGACCGAATCTGGCCCAGGACGGCCCAACTACGGGTGAACACGCGCGCGCCCACGCCCACGTGTGTTGATTTTGGAAAAAGGGACTTGTCTTATGGGATAACCTAAAGCGGGGTCGCGGCACTATTCGACTGAGTCGCTGACATTCGCAGTTAGGCCCTTGAACTTCTAATTCTTCACAGCGTCACGTCCACGACATCGCACGATGGAGGACCGAACACCGTCGAGGTTAGACTGATCGGATCACGCAAAGACTGGTGCTCCCGAGCGGCAGACACCAAATTCAAGCCCTACCAATGGTTTCCCCTCACTTAATTTCACAAATGGCTACCCGGTTTGCTCTGGCCACGGTGACCGCGGGCATCGCGGACAGACAACCGCGTTCCGGACAATCAATGGGGTTCTAATTCAATTGGGTGGGTCGGTGGGTATCAAGAGCAAGCAAGGGTGCTGAAACAAGAATGCAGAGGGCGAGATCGGACCTGAATTGGGCTGGCCACGGCGAGGTCAAAACGCGCGGTGTTCATGAGTAGATTGGAGCTCTCGGGTACACGATTGGAGGCATTACATGGTGGCTTGGTGTGTGATTATCCTACAGACCCGACGATGTGCTGAATTTATAGCATGCTTGAGCGGCGGCTAATGAATTTAACGGTGACGTGTGGCGGGCGGAGATAGAGACTGAGTCACTAGCGCGGTGATTCGTGGCCACAACCATGGCAAGCTCACCAGCGATAAACGGGGGATTACTGTGAGTCATGGCGATGCGATGGATGTGCCAAGGCACGTGGTGCAAGGCCATGAGGCGGCTGTCACCGACGAGCTCATCCGAATCTGCTGTGGCTAACTAGGTACGGTGGTCGGAGTAAACTATTGGCCGGAGTATATCCGTGGCGCGATATTTACTGACCCCCCCCGGTGTTGGCTAGCTGACCCGGGCGCAAATCACGGTGGCAACCGCACGAATCCGTGCGCGGCTCGTTGGTGGCGAGGGGGAGTGAACCTGGGATCATGTTCAGGTTACTGTACCATTAGAAGCTCTTTTAGTTAGCATGACAGCCGATGTTTAGGGCAGGTTTTCTCGAAATTTTCCATGGCAACATCATCATCTTTATGCACCAAAGTTGTAGACCTATAAACCATCTTCATCTTTGTTATAGCATCCCTAGTCAAATTCTCACTGGATCATGCTTAAATTCGAGCCCCAAGTTCATGCAGTTCCACTGCCAGCCTGAATTTCAGACTCTAGCAGTCTGACAGTATGACTTTGGGCACATTTTTCTTCAAACTTTTCATAACAACAATGCTAAATCCTTTAAACAAAGTTGTTCTCCTTTCATAGCTTTACAATCTTGATGTGGTGGCCTAGGTCAAAGACTTCATAATTTGAAAACTATAGGGCTCCAAAGTTGGTCCAAAAACACTCATTTCAGACTTAGCCTATAGAGTTCAAATGTGGCTCTTTTGCAATTAAGTCCAAAACTCAATGTTTGACTTGCAAATCCACTTATGTGTGAACTATATGACTTAAGACACCTTACTTTTATAGTTTTTGCACTTTAGTCCAAAAGTGCACTAATTTTGCACTTAGCCCCCTAGGGTTTTACTCTAGGGTTTTCCAGGGTTACTTTTAGGGCTTTTGGGGATTCTAGGGTTTGAATGCCATGTATGTCTATTCATAGTGACACCATATGGTTATTCCACTTGAGTTTTGAAGTTTTCTCCTGCTTAGGCCTTGTTTATCCTTTCAAATCCAATTTAGGGTTAGGTACCCTATTCTAGGGTTTTATTCACAAAATGTCATATCAATACAACTTGTTTGAAATTTTGCCTAGTGAATGCATACTAGGTGTGACAAACATATGATATGCCAATGCTTATGATGTTATGCTCAGGTTTTAGTGGCAGTAACACCAGGGGTGTTACACCCACCTCCGGTGTACTCATTTCCACAACCTTCGGCAAAGCACTAACCTTCGTTATGTCGTCGAAGAAGACAACAGCGCCAGGGGCTGCTGCACTACAGCCACTAGACACAAACCAGGAGACTCTCTCTCTCCGAGATGCTCGAAGCCAGAAGAGAAAGGCCACCAGTCCAACATTCCAGGAGGAGGAGTTGGACTAAGAGATCAGGGATATGGAAATCATCCATCAACAAGTGCAAAGGAAAAAAGAGAAGATGGCTCGACTGGTCGATCTTCAAAGGAAGATCGATGAAGCTACTAAGGAAGTCTGTCATCTTACTCAAAATGACCAGGACCGAAGGCCTCAATACAGGGAGCTTCGTCAAGGGGGCCAACGAAGATGGATGGTATGATGATTTTAATCATGGTACCTTTACTTTTGATGATGCTTCTCCCTTGGCAGCAGAATTACAGGCTATCCCATGGCCATAATCTTACAAGCCACCCCAGCTACCCATGTACTATGGGCACTCGGACCCAAAGCAATTTTTAATGAGCTATGAGGCAACAATATCCTCATACGGAGGCAATGCGGCTATCATGGCAAAGTCCTTCGTCATGGAAGTCTGGAACGTAGCCCAGACATGGTATTCTCCTCTTCGGTAAGGGACAATCACGTCATGTCAGAATCTTAAGGATATGTTGGTTACCAGTTTCCAAGGCTTTCAAACAAAGCCAGTCATAGCTCAGGCCTTGTTCCAGTGCACGCAAGACCATGAGGAATACCTTCAGGCTTAGGTCCGAGGTTCTTGCGGTTGAGGGCACAAGCACCCACAGTGCCCAATGAAATTGTCATTGAGGCCATGATCAAGGGTCTTCAGCCAGGACCTATAGCTCAATATTTCGCCAGGAAGCCCCCACAAACTTTGGAGAAGCTGCTTCAAAAGATGGATGAGTATATTCAGGCAGACAACAATTTCCGCCAAAGAAGCGAGGAAGCTTACAGATTCTCTGAGATGACCAGGGGCTTCGGAGGAAGAATCCACCCTAGGCATGTTAGATCAATCCACAGCTCCAGTCAGAATGACGACAAAGGAAGCTAGCTTCAGAGGTCACAGTACACCTCACAGTCTTCGGGGCAGCAGCAAAGCTCCTTTAGGCCACCAGCTCCAAGGGGCAGAGGCGTCAGGGGCTTCGGAGGAAGATATGGGGATCAGCCCAGAAAAGTCTATTGCCTATTCTGTGGTGAGGATAAGGGCATACTACAAGAATGTGCCAAATCACTATCTAGAAGCAAAAGGAGATCGCAGAAGCCGAAGCCTGGCAGAATCAGCCGAAGCTGGTCTTACACACTGCTTCGTGCCACTCTCCCTACATACCAGAGTATGTGGGCAATCATCCTGCAGCCTCTGTTGCTTCTGCTAGCCAATCTCAGGCTTCTTGGCCTCAGCTTCCACCGCCACCACCACTGCAACCTACACATTCTCGAAGCCTGTAGCTAGAAGGGCGCCAGCACTCTCAACAGCAACGCGAATTCAGGGAAGAATCCGAAGCTCATACAGTCAACAGTACTGTGCTAGAATCAAAGCGTATTTATTAAGCAATATCCTCCCTTTGAAATACTTTTACGTTCTATGTCATTTTGTTTTTTAGTAACCAATAAACAATGTAAATCTAGTTTCAAGTTCTTGTAATAATTGTTGCTTCTATCAAGATGGAATATATCTTCTTCATAGACTTACGAAACCTAAAAATTATCGAAGCTCAAAAGTCGCTCCTAAGGGAATACAGAGCTAAAAATTGCCGAAGCTACAAAAAGCCGTTCCTTAGGGAATGCAGCGTAAGTCTTGCCGAAGCTACAAAAAGCTGTTCCTAAGGGAACGCAGCGTAAGTTTTGCCGAAGCTACAAAAAGTCGTTCCTAAAGGAGCGCAGTGTAAGTTTTGCTGAAGCTACAAAAATTCGTTCCTAAGGGAGCGCAGTGTAAGTTTTCTGCTCAAAAGTCGTTCCAAAGGGAATGCAGAGCCAAATACCGCCGAAATATAAGGCGAAGAAGTTCAAAAGACGTTCCTAAGCAGATGCAGAACTTATACCGCCGAAATAGAAGGCGAAGAAGTTCAAATGACGTTCCTAAGGGGATGCAGAACTTACACCGAAAAATAAACGGTGAAGCCGAAAAATAAATGGCAAACATAATAGATTGTGTGTTCTAGTGTGGGAGTGTGAGTATGTGTCTTCGACACCATTATCATTTTGCATCATATCATCACACCATTTCGCATAGCATCACATCATACATCATATCGCATCAATGACACAAGAATGGAATACGAAGTCGACTTTCGAAAAATATTATCAAAGTTACACGAAGTAAGCCTCGAATTACAGCTTCATCAGCCTACACGTGAAAGAGGGATCTTTCTTTGCGAAGTAAGGATATTTTTATTTTTGTGAACCATGGATCTTCTTTCTTCACGAAGCATGAAAAGAAGGGAAGGTGTTTTTTTCGCCGAAGGCTCAAAAACGATATGTATAAAAGTTTCATGCATCGTAAAGAAATAAATTACAATAATTTACATATTCAATCCAAAGTTACACATGTCAAATATTACAGCTTCGTTATAATAAAAGCACAATGTCTATTCCAATCTTTCTTGCATTGACCATTTTAAAATGTTTTTGCAATAAGTGCTAGTCTTCTTTCAGGACCTTCTCCGCAATTTCATTTAGCAATTTATTGCCGACTTCGTCAACGATAGATTCAGCCATGTTAATGATCTCTAGGGCTTCCTTCGTTTCTGGATCGGCCAGGTGATCGAACGGTTCCGGTGGCAGAGATAATTCAGCTGAAATAGGAAAAAATTAATCAGTCCGAAGCCGCAGAAACAAACGCTAAAGATGAATATCAAAAGATATTATTTATACGTCTTTCACGCTCTGCAACTTCTTCAGCTTGTCTTGCTTCTTTCTGGGTGTCATGGGTGTCTTTTTCACTCTTCTTTATAATTTCATGAGTCATCTCTCGGCCACCATTCACCCAGACATCATTATAGAATTTTCCACCCATTAAAGTCGCTTTAGCTGAGGGATCCTTCGTGTCATCCGTGGAGAAGGTAGCTTCGGCTTGGGCCATGGTCTTGATATGATCACATCCCGCCTTCTCCAAGATAGCTGAAATCCCTCGCGCACTGGAAAATGCACAAACATCCCCGCGATCACTTAAGATTTCTTCGAAGGTCTCGGCCTCCCCACTTATCCATTCAATGACACCTTCGGGGTCGCCTCGTATGAAGTTTTCTTCGGTAGAATAGGCACCCACGTTGGCGAAGCTACCTTTTATCTTCTTCACGCACTCCAAAGATTTTTCAAAACATCTTTCCTTGGATGAGCGAAGTTCTTCAACAGTTTTCTCTAAATGATTTTTCCAATATTCGCTGATATCTCGGTCAGTTTCTCCGAGTGCGTATTTTTCTTTTGCTTCTACTAGCTGTTTCTGAAGGTCTTCAATTTCAGTCTTCTGGATTTCGGCCTGAGCCTTGTAATTAGCTTCGTCTTCTTTCACTTTGTTTACCAATGAAATTAAAATCTTGTCTTTTTCAAGACCTTCGATTCTTAATTCGATAACCTCTTAATGAAGGTTGTTCAGAGCCATCGTATAGCCTTCATCTTCAATATCTTTTTGTGCCCTAAGCGCATTGCTAAGAATTAAGCCCTGCAAGAGGGGGACAGAATTGAGTAAAGCACAAAAGATATTTCATTTTTAAATACAAAATTAGCTTTTATACCTTTATACTATTTTATGCCAGGCTGTCAGCAAGTTCGTCCTTCGATAAAATCGAAAGACCATCTTCTAGCTTCGGGAATCCGATGCTTCTACCTATCTCCCAGCAAACGGATATTTCTTTGCTATCTAGGAGACAGTACAAAAAGTCTTCTTCACCACTCCCATTAAACACTATTGCCCCCTTCGAATACTTCGATCTTTGGGCATAGTGTTGTGCTTCTAACATTTCTTCTTGGGATAGTACCTTTCCCGAAGCATGACGAATAATATAGTCAATACTTTTGTTCGAAGCCTCAGGAGCAGGAGCTTTGATTCTTTTAATCCACCCTGTTGATTTTTTCTTGGGGTCAGCAGGCTCCATCTCGGTGGGCTCTAAAGGCCCAGCTCCAGTTTCAGCCTGAATTGTTGCAGTTTTATCTTCTACCTGCTTAGTATCAGCTTTGGGTGGCGCTTTGGCAACTTCGGCAATTTTCCTTATGGGAGCAGGACTCAAGGTTTTTGTTGTTTCTAACACAACATCTAGCACATTCGCCATCCTTCTCCTCTTAGGAGTTGCGGTGAAACCCTTTTGCACCTTTGGCACTGTCACCTCTGTTGGAGGGCTCAAAATCTTTGCCATTTTCGTTATTTGAATTTTAGGCCTTTCAGCCTTATCAGCCTTCGTCTCAACTAGCTTGGCTGAAGGTAACTTTGGTATTACAGCCGGCTCTTCAGTGCTCTGCGCAGACGGAACAGTTTCTTTTGTTCCGGCAGCTGAAGTGGCCCTTTCGCCAAATTTAGGTATCACGACCGGTTCAATGTATCGCGGTCGGTGAGTTAGAACCTTCAGCTTCTTGCCCTTCGGCTCAGCTGTGATCGCCGAAGCAGCAACTTTTCCTGAAGTAGCAATCTTTCTTTTCACCCCTTGCCCTCGCAGCGGGTAGCAATAGTCAGGGTATATGAAGCCAATTGCATCGAATACCCTGTTCAATCTTTTCTTACTCTGGCCACCAAAGGCTGCAGACAAAGCATTGTCCTCGGTCTTGGAATACGCCCTAAGTAACTCGTCACTAGTAGTTTCAATGCACTTCAACCAGTCATCATTTGGTTCATCAAACTTATCCCCAAACCTGAAGGTATACTTTAGCCGAACCAAACCACCTTTGCTAGAGTCAGCAAGGGTCTCCTTCTGCATTTCAAAACTTTCCACAAGCGGCCATACCCTGAAGGCTATGTGTTCTTGAATTAAATCTCTTGTGCCAATAAAGGAGCAAACCGTGCTGAAGGCCTTTTGACACACTTCGGCTGCGTCATCAATTTCAACCTTCGGCCTTCGGAGGTCGAAGCAGGACCAGATGGGGCGCATTATGATTTCTTTTATATCTTTTCTCGTCTTTAGATCATTCTTTACATAAAACCACTCTTCCATCTAGGCCCCGGGCCATCTCTTCTAAAATGTTGGCACTGGGTGGCTTGCGTTGGGACGAGCAACGAATCCATAACAGCCAAAGTTGTTGTGGTACTGCTCTTTACCAATGGCCTTCGTCTCATATAAAAGTTCGTGCATATTGTAGAAGCATTTTGCGCTTGGCTCTAGCCCTTGACTCCTTACGGCCCGGACAAAAAGCCCCATCCTTTGTACGACTTCGAGGGTGATCTGATGGAGGAAGATCTGGTAGGTCTTCAACACTTCAACTACAAACTTGCTCAAAGGAAACCAGAGACCAGCCTTGAAAAAGCTTCGGAAAATAAAAACTTCATTTTCCTCAGGGGCAGGGGCAGTGTTGTCTCCACCAACTCTCACGATAGACATGTCTCGAAAGTACCTTCCTCTCATGTTGTCAAGATGACTCTTTTTAATCGTTGATTTTCTAAAGACTGTATGGCTTGGTCGCTAGGGTCGAACTTCAGAATCTTCGTCTCCACTTTCCATATCATAGCTATCGCTGTCATCGGTATCTTCAGATAAACCTTCCAGTATCTCTTTAGTAATCTTCTCTATGTTTGTCTTTGCCATCGATTCAATAGATCCAGCAATATAAGGATCCACATCCTTCTTCTCCTCAAACAGCTTCGTCTCTTCATACAGCTTCTTCTCCGTAACAACCTTCTTTTCCTTGGTCATTTTTTCTTCAGACATTGTGAAAAACACGACTTTAAAACGAAGCTCAAGAAGCTTGAAAATCTAGCGAGAGCTAGTAAGCAAGAGCCAAAAGTTAGAGAAAAATAATCCAAATGGCAGAAACAGTGTAACAAATGAGGCCGGTGTGAGTTCATATTTATACGCCTAGCACGCTGCAACTTGGAGGGGCCCATCTGTCATTGATTGTTTCTATTCTAGCAAAGGGAAGGTGTTTTTTCAGACCTTCGGCTTAAGGCCTTCGTTCACGTCGTAGTCTGAATTTGTTATTATAACAAATTAATATTGCGAGGGGCTACTGTTGGGGGCCTTCGTCTTCCGAAAGTCCTCGAAAACATGATTAACAATGTTTCCCAAGCATAGTATATGTACAGGAACCTTTGGACTCAGGATGAAGCTGTGCACAATATGGAAAGCAGGATCGAAACGAAGGTTGAATCAGCGCCGAAGCTGCACGCAGGGAAGCTTCGACTTAATAGCAGAAAGAGGAACCGACTTAAGGAGGAAAAGGCTAACTAGTCCTCGAAAGATTGTTATTAAGTCAATAGTGAATATGAAGGGCATGAATGTAATTTTATGCAGGTTTCGTCCTATGCCTATAAATAGATGAACAGTACTCCTGTACTGTTCATGCTGATTTGTACTCGCTGATGCGCCACGCTTGTAACTTTGCCTTCAATCAAGCTGAAGGTACAAATGTAATTTGATATTGTTCTTATTCATTCCTAATTATATAAAAGAAAGATATATTATGATGCCATATAATTATCCATACTACTATGTTTTATACGCTTCGTCTTTCATTGGTTTATGTTGCAATTATGAAGGCACATCCTTCATAACCTTTGTCCGAAGATCGTTATATCCCAAGGGAAATAATGCTTCAAAGGACGAATGGCGTTAAACATTAACCTATTCTTGTGTTGCCTTGTTCTTGATTCATAGCATTTGAGAACAAGTCCCCAACAGGTAAAATCGGAGGCTGATTCGTGATACTTACCAAGAGGTAGTGAAACCGTGATTGCAAGGTCAAATCTGTATTGATCAGAAGATATAGTATGTGGAGCTGTAGGACAGGCACAATATATATGTGAATGTGGAACAAAATCGAGTGCAGATGAGCGAAGTTCAATAAATATCCAAAGCACAAGTCACAATTGCTGGCTAAGAGATGTATCCGAGACGTAGCACAACAAGTTGGAACAAAGAACAATGGAAGAAGCTCATCGAACTAGCAGGTAAATATTGTACTAGCGAGGCCAAAAAGGCACTAGTAGGAATCACAGGTGATTTTGTTTTTCTTTTTTTGTATGATTTTTTGATATTTTTCTCAGCACAAGAAGCAACAAAATAGGAGCCACACCAAGTTTCACCTAAAACAGAGATCAGATGTGGTCTACAGAAAATCAGCATGTTCTCTGAAAAGTGTGCAAGAGCTTTGACAATTTTTTTTCTTCATTTTCCTGAATTTTTTGACAATTTTATCGAAACCAAACAGGCCATAGTCTAGTTTGGTTGGCCTTAGAATGGCGTCACCTAGCTCCTGTAAAAATTTCAGATTTTTTGGACAACCGAGCGAAAAGTTATGCCCGTTTTAAGGAAGGTACCTCAAGTTATGTTTTTGGGAGGCACGACTAGAAAGCGGCAGTTAGGGCAAAACTTCCCTATCTACAATCTATCTAGGGCTGGCACAGCGAGAAGTCACACAAGGCGGCTAGGGAGGGCAAGTCGATTAATGGGGTGGATCGACTTGTGATCTGGGTAATGGTGGATGGGATAGCGGCGAAGGTGCAGTTGAACTACGACGAAGATACATCCTAAACCAGCAACACGACTCGACCATGGACACGAACTGAACAAAACCAAACTGAAAACGAAATTGCAAAGGCTAAACAAGGGTTCTAGGACAGCGAAATTTTTTTGTATGGCACTTTTCTGGAGTTATAGGATGAAAGACATAAACTAAACTAGGGTAAGCCTGACAATAATACTAGAGTCTTTGAATACCACTTGATAGGAACGGGGGTGCCCGATCTTCCATCAGGTGAAGGTAACTATCGATTTGGTGGAGATGTCATACAGACGATCCGGCTTCCAATTAACAAGACTAGAACCCTGCAATCGCAGCACCACTTCTCCTCTAGTTATCAACCGTGCGCTGCTCGATTGACCTTGCCATGAAGGCTAATCCTTGTCTATGAATCGAAGACACAAGCAAGAATGAGAAAGAACACAATCTTTAAAATTGTGGATGGATGATTAAGCTCTCGAGTTGGGATCTCACAAACCGATCTAACGGCGAACAAATCGAGTTGGGATCTCACAAAACCCGCCTCTAACAAGAATGTGGCAGCTACTAATAAAGACTCTAGGGTTATGCAAGACCCCCTAGACACGCCCCTGATGGGCTCAACGATGATACACGGCCCAAAAGACCAAAAGACAGCATCGCAGCGCCGGAACAGATTCTGCACATCAACTTGTTTAGACAATTCCCGTCGATTTTGGATGAATTTGGACCTGAAACCGGTGCCATTGGAAGCTCCTCAAAATTATCTTTTCATCCATATAAAGAACGTCCAAATCCGACTCTTTACGCGACTTGGGCGCCCATTTTATTACGGGCTGTTCCTGGAATCCGAAACTGAAATGAACTCGAATCGGTTTGGGCCTCCATCTTGATCCAGATGTCCTAGCTAGTCCTCCCCGCCTCCATGGACTTTCATACACCTATGCTGGTCCTCTCCTTCAAATCCGAAACTGAAATGAACTCGAATCGGTTTTGACTGTAGGACGAAACCTAGATAGAACTAGACAACCCTTACCTACTTACCTTTGCTACTCTAATTCATTCTAAACTTTTCTTAATCTTTTCACATCTATTTCTGCTTTACTCTGATTATTCTTACCTTTTCCTTCTAAAGACAAATGTGGATTTTACACTTTGAAATCTTGTGCCTAAAGTGACCTTTAGGAATAGGAGACCTAATCTTAGGAACAAAAACAAAACTATTTTTATAGGTATCTATACGCTTGAGTGTTTGTTCTTATGATACTTGTTTGATTTGGATCTTTGATTGAGTGAGATGGGTTATGGAGTGATGTCCACAATTACATCTGCATATACATATAGGCATAAATAGAAATCATAAGTTAACTAGACAACCTGGATTATCCTCCATTAAAGTGTATCTATTTTAGATAGAATCCTTTAAGTTGAAGAAAAAAATCTATCTTTTCCTAATAGGTTCATCTTGTGTTAAAAAAATTCTGATCCTCTTAAATTGTTTATAAGATAAACTAGACCAACTAAAAGTACCCCCGCTAGAATATATCAAATAGATCCATCTTATCTTGAAAGGTTCTCTCTTATCTTAATAGATCCATCTTATCTCGAAAAGATTTTATCTTACCCTAATAGATCTAACTAATCTCAAAAGATTCTATCTTATTCTTAGAGACTCATCTTGTCCTAATAAGCATACTTATCCCCACCACTTTGCTTATATCATAATAGTGTAACAAACATGATCTATTAGAAAATAAATTAAGTAGATCTTATCTAGTCTAATCTGATTACACCAATTTAATTCTAATCCCATCTAATCTGATCAGATCTAATCTAATGGACAAACATGTTAGATAATACTGCTAAAATAAGGTTGGATCCTACTCTTATAAATATGTTTTAACCTAAATTGGAGTCTTAGCTCAGCCTAGCCATATGCAACTACATTAACCACCCGATAGTTGCATAACCCATCTGTTTTAACCTAATAGAGATTTTGATCTGCCTACACCATATAATCCATCCTATCTCAAAAGATTCTAACATATCCTAATAATATATATATCCTAGCCTGGTAGATCTATCTAACCTAAACTAGTCTATTCTAGTCATACCCAATCCTATCTAATCTATTATGATCTAATCTAGAGTGAGTTACTTAATGCTGGTACAAAAAAATAAGGCCATATATTCCTAATTCACTTACGCCTAAATTGGTGACTTAGATCAACTCGGCCATACCCAACAACATAACCTATATAATAGGTTACCTAACCTATCTAAACCATTCAAAAGCAAAACAACCAAGTCAGATTCTGACTAATCTCATTTAACCCATTGCTATCTACTAAACTAATCTAATGTGGTATACTTAAATAGATTAGTGATACTGGTAGAAGAGATTAGGCCCTACTAGCCAGGTGTTAACTTAACTTAGCACATTAGACCAACTCAACCATAAGCACAAGAGCTAACCCAACCAATAGTGTCATGATGGATTGAATGATCTGTCTATCCCCACTTAACATCAAACAAGATTTTGACCTACATCATGTAGTCTATCTCTCCCATATCTATCTCATCTTGACAAATTCGATTTTAACTTTAGACATTCTCCTTATACGACTAGTTACCCTAATCTGTACATAAAACAACAGATTAAGCCCTACCAAAGAATCTTCGGTTCATAACCAGCTACTAGCCTAGTCGTTCTGCCTACCAAATAATTTCCCTTGCAAAACTATCTTACCATATGCTTCTAACTCCGATGGTCAATACCAGGAAGGGAGGAGACATCGATCTACCAACTAACCCCACAGCGGGAGGACTATTAGGCAATAGCAAACAGAAATGAATCCTCCAAATCCTCACCGGCTAGAACCGATCCAGTGGTTGCCGCCCAAATGTTGGTACTACAACAAATGACAAACGTGGTGAACGAAATGCAAAATTAGATAAGGCAAGAATGCCAGGAAATAAGTCAGGACCGACTGGAGATGCGTCAAGAAATGAGGCAAGCAAGGTTGGAAAGACAACAACAACAACACCCACTACCTCCACCACCAGCTCCACCAAGCTACATAATATATATATATTACTATTTGTAAGACCTAAATGTTACTTTAATTAGTATTTATTATGATACTATTTTAGGAGGAATAATAAGGTCTAATTGACCCTATGTGTTGCTAATAAATTATGCATCATGCTGAGATTTTGTTTATGCATATGTTTTGAGATAATATGGTTATACACCATTTTCTTACAAAACTTGAGGACGAGGTTTCTATTAAGGGGGTAGGATTTGTAATACCCAAATTTGTAAATCATATGATAAGAGATTATTTCCTTGAATATTTTGTCTCTATTTAATGGAGCATGTGAACACCACATTTTAAAAAAACAAATAATTAATAAAAGACATACCACAAAATTTTACATCATGCTGAGGTTTCCTTTTTGTGTGCATTTTGTGACAATATAAAAATAATGTAAAAAGAAATATATTAAAGTCTAAAGTGGAATTTAGGATCTAAAATAAATTCTAGAATTTAGAAAAGAGAAGAAAGAAAATATTATGCGAATAAAAATAAGTATAAACATATAATAAAATATATCATTTCTATACTGGGATTTGAATGTGTACATTTGACTCAAAGGTGAAACTCGTAAAAGGATTCAAATTCAAGTTTGGAATTTAAAATAGAAAGAAGACAAAATAGGAAAAAGAAAATAAAAAGAAAAATGCGTCTGGGCCCAAACCCCACTCGGCCCACTCCACCGTTTTTCCCCGCGTGGCCCAATTCCCTGGATTTTCCTGGCGCCAACCGCACGGTCCCTGTTGTCAGTCCCTCATGCCACGCTCGCTGCTCCCTTTGTTTCGCTGGCACGTGGGCCCACCCCGTCATCCACCCATGTGCACATCTCTTCCGCTAGAATCGCCCGCTGACTCAGGGGGTCCCGAGCCAGCCACGTCCCTCCTTCTCCTCTTTAGCCGGTGTCGCGCGTAACCGTCGCCGCGGTTTACGCGTGGACTCAACCGCTGCGCAAGCTGCTGTCGCGAGCTCCACACACCTATATACCCGAGGAAAGCTCTCCGATCTCGCCCTGAACTCTTCCCTACGAACCGAACTTGAAGCGGTGAGGTTAGTCAGACCAGTAGCTTGGCCTCGTCGTAGTGAGATCTCACCCACGCTAGCATCCGGGGCCTGGTGAGTGAACCGGGGTCATCGCAAGCCTCACACGGTGCCGTCGGTGGTTCGGTGAGCCTAAAGAATTGGCGGAGGCGCGGGAATTTCTCATCGTCGACTAAGATCCGCCGTGCGACCGTGCTGCGCCGCGGACGGCTCTATCGGTGCCTCTGTCATCGATAAGTGCACTGCCAGTACGTTCGTAATGTCCGCTATGTTATGGGGCAAGTCTGGGGTAGAGGGATTTCGCTCCCTAGTGCCGATTGGTGTGACTCCGGCGATGGACCACCATGTTTCCCTAGGTGGTGCCGCCATGATTCGATAAGGAGATAGGGGAAGTGCATGGGCCGTTGATGCGGAGATGTATGGCTGGGATTAGATCTAGGCCACTGATGCCGCTGTGGCATGGGAACTGTTGGATCCTTGACCAACAGTCGCGATTAGAACGAGCGTGGCTCTTCGATGAATTAAATCGTGTGCGCTGACACTACTAGAAAACCCCCCTTGTAGCTATGCTTTTTTGGACAATAGGCACGCTTTAATTCGTCTCTATATGAATGTATGCACGCTTTCCAAAAACGTGTTAGAAGCGTCTTCGTATGGACCGTATCAGACTTTGTAGAAACGATTATCGTAAGCGTATATATTAGATGAATAGACGTTTCATAGACACGTTAAATGCATGTTTAGACACATTGATACGCTTTTATAGATGCGCATATAACATGTGTCTATTATTGTTGTTACGTCATATAGTATCATTTCATTATGTGTGAAAAAATATAGATACGATATTATAGATACATTCATAATTCATGCGTATTACTATAGTCACGTTTTATAGTGACGCTTTATTGCGCATTAAGGAGTATAGAGACGATATAGTAGGTGACACGAATGATGACATGGCAGGTGATGTGGATAGGTGACATGGCAGGTGATGTGGAAAAATGATGTGGCAGGTGATGTGGAAAGGTGACGTGTCAGTTGAACTGGCGAGTGACACATTTTATAGTAATGCCAAAACGCGTGTTAACAAAAGTAGAAACAATACTATAGCCACGTTTGTATTGTGTGCCTACGCATATCAATACGTTATATAGTAACGTCAAAGTGTGTATTAAGACCTGTAGAAACGATTTTGTACATACATCTATATTTGTTTGTAATAATATAGACACGTTATACTGTAACACTTTATTACGTGCCAAAAAAGATGTTTTCATTTATATATTTATATATATAAATGTGCATCGAGATGAATGTTAAAAAAATCAAATTATAAACCCTCAATAATATTGCTTTTAGCCTTGGCAAAATATCAAGAAGCTAACTAACTCGATAGCAAACATGTTCAGTAACTGCCAATTGTGTTCACAAAGAAGCAAAGCCAAAGTGGCAATATCATACAAATATCACTTAAAAATTTTAGTAACTACTAGAATCTAACTGATTCACTTTGCAATTATACTAGGCTTCCCATCTAGCTTTGTCCACGTGCTGTAGGTACCAACTTGTTGCGGTCACAAGATGAGCTTCTAGCTTGCTTCACCTATGAAGCATGTGTTAGATCAATAACTCAATTTGAAGTTGTTATGGGGACACATGTACTATTTCAAATAAAAAAGAAACTTACATGTGTAATTGGCCAAGGAATAACACAGCCAATAGCATCAATTAGTGTACGAATCTGATTAGATGGTCTAGGTACCTCCTCATCTATAATATTGCCAAGTTCAATATTTTCAAGGCCTTCAACAAGAACCCCACAATATTCTGGTCCAAGCTTTGCTCCTAATATTTCTCTTTGGCTATTTGTAGTCACTAACTTCCCTTTGGCCACAACTCTGCCTTTGTTTATCAGTGAAATAAGGTAGACTTGCTTTTGTCTCTACAAATTACAAAACATGAACATATGATCTTTTGGTAAAACAACGTTATAATTGGAAAGAAATAAGGCAAATAAAACCACATACTGATTCTGATATGCCCATGCTGGCAGCTTGAACCCTTCGAGTTCTCTATAATAAACATCAAATCATAGCATCACTTAATCAAATTATGCTTTATATTTTAATTGAAACAATAATACAATTAGCTTAGACATACCATGTTGTGCAATATAGGATCACTTGGCAAATCTATGACTACATTGCCATCAAGTTGTGCCTCCTACAGGCATAGTTTCACTCAATTATTATAGAAAAAGAAAATTATAAATTTCAACCACACATGCGTCATGATAAATTGATAAATAAAAACAGCATGCAGCAACCAGTTCCAGCAGCCCGTGACATGGTGTATAGTAGCAGCAACCTGCCGCCAACAACAGCAGCCCGTGGTCGTGCCTGTGTCCATGGTAAAGTACCAGCAACCAGCATGCAACAAAACCAGGATTGATGTGTATTTTTTTGGCTCCATTCTATTATGGTCCTTAATTTTTAGTGGATGTAGCACATTTAAAGAGGTATATTGATATCTCGGATATCCACTGGATACCCACGGGTAAAGTGTTTTACCCATACCCGACCCGATATATTTCGGGTATCCGATCCGATAGAACTCGCGGGTGAGTTTTTCTACCCGTATCCATATCCACCGGATACAAAACCCGCGGGTATCCATACCCACGGGTCCAACTGCCATCCCTACATGTACATGGCTGCAGTTTAGAGATGTAGGCCCAAGTCTTGACACAGCACTCGTTCGGTTGCTTCGCTCGCCGACGACACTGGCCTCTGTTGAATGCACGGCAACGGTACTCCAACATAGGTCAAGACTCAGGAAAGAAGCACTGGTGTCGCGAACTTCAAACGAAAGCGAACATTGACAATAAGTACACACAGATGTGAGTATCCAATGCCTGATTTTATCATCAATTCACAGCGCTGTTTGTGGAACCTTCAGGTACTTAAAACTTGCTCCACATTATTTGCTTTTTTCAAGGAACCGGAACAAACTCCTACATTTAGGGAAAAAAGCAGGAGCAGCTCATCTCATGGTACAGGTTCTCGATCTAACGGGCATCCCACGGTTCAAGCCCCCCGTCTACCAGTCAATGTACGCGCTCATATCTGAAGAGCGTCAGCAATCGAGCCAGCAAGGCTCAGAACCTCAAACGGAGGTCTTTGCCCGATGGCTTTTAGGCTATCCGCAACCGTTACCTCTAAATTTTTCCCCCTATATCACTTTTCCCCCTATTTTCCCCCTATTTTTTCATCTCCCGCAGCGGTTTTCCCTAAATACTCCTCTATACCCCACTACAACTATAAAATATCATTTTCTATATCAACTATCAATTTTTTATCTACTAACAATTACTCGTGGACCCACAGCACAGTGTTTAGGGTGATAAATAGTGACACGCTAGATCTAGAGGGAGAGAGAAGAGGACCGACGCGTAGGGGGCGCTGTAGGGGGCACCGCTGCGGCCGTAGGGTGCTCCCTACAGCCGCCATGAAAGGGGAGGGGGATGCCAAGGGGGCTGTGTTGCGCACAGCCTTATTGTGTGCGGACATGAGTCCGTGATCCAGAAGTAAGCGAGCTGGTTGCCTGGCCCAGCTGCGACCAACACATAATAAGCAACTAGAAGAAAAATTTGGAAATTGCTGAGTTGAATGAACGGCCAAATTACCAGAGTTACACGCCATGAAATTTTCGTATGACTGCTTAGGGAACACAGCATGGGTCACATAAGCAATTACTTTTGAAGCGCCATGTGAAGCTAGAACTTTCTGCAAAAGAAGACAGGTTTTTTAATAAAAAGAAGTGACAAGGAAAAGTAAGCAGAAAATGTGATTCTTTAAAAGAAAAGGAGAATATATGCCACTAAACATTTGTCAATTGACACTAAACATTTGTCAATTGACAGTGTGATAAACTACAGTAGTACAGACAGCAAAACCAGGTCTACCAACAAAGTGAGTAATGAAGAAGCGATAGAACAACACATCCACCATACCTGGCATTCTCTAAGAGTTCCCCCAGATTGCACTAAATCATCAACAATAACAACATGATGTGCTTCAGGATTTCCTTCCTTTATACGAACTATTCTCTTGTCACCTTCACGAACCTTGTTACAGACTATCTATATACAACCAAACAGTCCAACATGAAATCCATGTTATAAAAAATGACAATAACCAGGGCAACATGAAGCTTACTGAACATACCTTCTGATCACAAAACCGTGCTCTGCAAACACGGCCAAAAGGGCCCTCACCGACCAGATTGTCAGCACTGAAGCTCTCGGTTGCTACTTGCAAATTTGAAATCTGCCACTGTCTATGCAGTTGCCCTGATGGAAGAGAGGTTTATTCTCTTTGCAGCAGGCTTGTTAGTGGGATTATTTTAGTCAAAGGACTTGTGCAGCTAGATTTTTTACGTCGGCTTCAAGTTCTTTGAGACATTCTTCTTCAGTTCCTTTGCAGTGGGTGGGAGCGAGACAGCATGGATGGGCTTCAGCTCTGAAAGAATGATTGACTAAGGCAATAAAAAAGGCAGTTCTAGAGCTGGGAAGGTCAAGTAATCAACGGGGAGCAGAGATGCGCCGGGTCCTAGATGTGCCAGGTCCGAGATGCGTAGCGGCATAACGGGGAACAGAGATGCGTACCGGCGTAGCGGCGGTGGGGAGCAGGTGCGTCGGGTCCGAGGCTCCGAGCTCGCTTCTTCTTGACGGACGGCGGGGAGCAGGTGAGCAGGTGCAGGAGCAGGACGGCGGCGGCGGCGTCGGGTGGGAAGGAACTGGGAAGAAATGTGAAACAGTGAATGTGACTCGTCTGGCAGCTGCAATGAAATGTCTGTACAAAACCTAGCTCATGCGGCACGTCTGATTTGGGCCTAAATTCAAAATGGGCCGAAATTTTTGGCCGGTATGTAAAAAATCGGAGCCCAGCGATAAACAGGAAAATCGGGTTTATCCGATACGTTATCGGCGATAAAGTTTTCCCTGGCTCCAGGTGGCGTGGTGCAGCGTCACAAAGGACTCGACGAATCAGCTTGCTCCATGAAATCGGTGAGGCGGAACGAGCAAGAGGAGAGAGAGAGAGGAAGGGGAGGGTCGCATACCGCCAGTTGATAGACTGGAGCTCGATGACGTCGGAGCTGGCGGCGACCTTGAGAGCGAGCTCCTCGCATTCGGAGCAGTAGAAGAGGTGTATATGCTTCTTCGCCTTCTGCTTTGCGGAGGCGGCGGCGGCGGCGGCGACCTCCATCAGCGGTTTCTCGGCAGCGGCGGGGACAGGGGAACCAAAAAGAACGGCGCGGGGAAGGGCGGCTGGGCGGGCTCTGCTTCGACGGAACAGTTTTGATGTCGGCTTTATCGAGACGGATATTTTTGCGAGCCTAAACCCTATACCCCACTACCCCAGTCCCCAGCGGGGCGCTATTGAAACAAAGCGGCCCGTCGATGCGGAAGATGCGGCGAGGCGAACAAAGTGGGGGATGAAGATAACGCGAATTTCTCCGGTATATAGACCGACGCGAAGGCGACTGGCATATGCCGTATGCGACGCCGAGACGGATCGGCATGGAGCGCCGCCGGCTGAACGCGATGGGCTACTTTCTCAAGGAGTCAAGGACGCGTTGGTTTTCTCCTCCATGGCCCTGCCATCACGAAGCATGCAGCCATCGTTATACCTCAAAAAATACACCAAGTCACCAATACTCATAAAGTGCCTTTTACCTGTATATACGTCAAATACACCATTTCAAGTGGGCATGACCATATTTTTCTGATTTATTATTATTATTATTATTATTATTATTATTATTATTATTATTATTATTGTTGTTGTTGTTGTTGTTGTTGTTGTTGTTGTTGTTGTTGTTATTATTATTATTATTATTATTATTATTATTATTATTATTATTATTATTATTATTATGCCTTTATTAGACCTATACAACATACACTAGCTAAACACAATTAATGTTAACATTGTTTTAGCCTCCTATAATATATGCCACGTTAGCTCTAGTGGAAGATATACCACACAACAACTATGGTGACTAATATACCTCGGTAGGTTACATGTTTTAAATTTTACACCAAAAATATCTCTACATGGTTAAGGATAAATTGCTGATACACATTAAAACGTGTCTTCAAGTAGTAACGGTTAAAAGCGTATCTAATTTCATATCAACTAGAGATATTTCGTTATCACATAAAAAAACATCTCTATGTGGCTAAGAACGGTTATTCGATGCGCTTTATGACGTATCTTCATGTTAGTCACGTATTGAAAGCATGTCTAACTATGTCATTTTTATACGTTTTTAATTGCATATCAAAAAGCGTCTTAAGGTTTCTATAGACGATTTTAATACGTGTTTTGCAACGTGTCTATAGGTTACTGACGATTGAAAGCGTGTCTAATTTCGTGTCATTCTAATACGATTTTAATAGCGTGTTAAAAATTGTGTTTAGGTATCTCTTCACGTTGAAAGCGTGTCAAATACCGTAACATTTTGATGCGTTCTTAAAATTGTTTCAAATAACGTCTTTATGTACCGCCGTAGAGACGCTTTTGTGTGCGCTACAACTAAAACGTACATACAAGGAGGGTTTTCTAGTAGTGTGATCAATGATCCAAGGGCTCCGGTTTACACAAATCCTAGCGGTTGGATCCTAATCGAGCGGCCGATAGAGCGTACTAGTTCGGGATAAGGGTGGATTTAATCATGACCTTTGGTTTAGATTGGACGGCCAGTGTTCCACGATACCCCTTCGCGAACACATTTTCATAAGAACCCCCTAGAGATTAGAGAATTAACCCACGGTCCACATTGAAGGTAGTCTAAGTGTGCGGGTTTTTTTGCGCAGAAGCCCCTGTACTCTTTAGATATCTAGTGCACAGTCTAGAGCCAAGTAAAAATGAGAAAAAGGAATATTGGAAATGATTTTTAATATAAAATAATTCTAGAATAGTGTTTAATCTCTAGAAAATTCATATTAGCTCCTTTTTAGTCCATTCTAGTTCCTATAATTTGGTAATAATATTGTCTATCTCTGAGTAACACTGTTCTAGCATGAAATCCATATTAAAATTTATCACACAATTATTTGTGTACCAAACACATAAGGACTTCATAAATTCATAACTCGCAATCAGTAACTCTGAATTGACCCGTTCCAGTTGCGTTAGCTTCGTATAAATATTTACTACGCAGTAGAAACATTAATTATATGATATCACGTACTTCTATAATTAAGTAACTAATTGGTTTAATCTATGTTTTGTGGATTAGCTTTTCTAATATTAATATAGTTTTCTGATCTTATATTTATAATTTGATTAAAATATAATCTCTAGTCAAGTTATATTAATACTAAGGTGAATTGATTATTTCATTAGATTATCTTTATAAAATGAACTCAAGACCTAGTTTTAATTGCTCCATCACATAGATCTCCCATAAAATCATAACTTTATAATCGTAACTCCGATTTTAGTGATTCCTGAGCCCACGATCTCGTTGCTCATATGGATTCTCAATATGATGTGGCCCAATAGGTTACCCTAGTTTGGCTATCTTTATACCTTGTCTTACCACTGAATTTTTGGGTAGTATATGCTATTACTTTATGTGGTTTTGGGTGTAGAGATATACATCACTCATGATTACACTTTTTATTATCAGTTTATTATTTAATGTTCATGATAAGATCATTATGTTAATGAGAACATGGAGAACCACCCGGTAAAATAGCTACCACAAGGGTGGTATGGCACGCCCTTGGCTGATTAACTAGGAAAGCTAGTGGATGACTACCTTACCCGATAGGGGCAAGGGTAGTAGGGGAGTGGTCAGTGCAGGGAGGTCCTTGGGTTGATTTAGCTACGATGGCGGTCAGGCGAGGGATCCCTGCACTGGAGCTTCCTATAAACTGTAGCAGGTTTTTTGAAGCTAGTGGAACTTTGTAAAGGCCTCGTAGTGGTACCCTGCCTCGCTTCCTTGGTAGAGGTGTATGGGGTCCAATCAACCCCGTGGCAAATGGGTAACACGACATGTGGGTAAAGATGCGCAACCTCTGCAGAGTGTAAAACTGGTATACTAGCCGTGCTCACGGTCATGAGCAGCTCGGAACCTCACATGATTAATTTATGGAATTAAATTCAATTTGTCATTTGCATCGCATTGGGATTATTTTATTATTACTTTTATTGCTATGGTTTGGTATTTACTTACACTTAGTAACTGCTAATAAAATTTTGACCAACTTATAAAAGCAATGCTTAGTTTGAAACTTTATTTTATTGATCAGCCTTACACTTCACATGAACTCCCACCTTTGGTGAGTTCATGCATATTATTACCCACAACTTGTTGAGCGATGAACATTTGTGAGCTCACCCTTGTTGTCTCATACCCCCCACAGGAGAAGTACAGGTGGTTCAAGAGGAGCCACACAACGAGGAGTTCGACTTGATTTAGGTGGCGTCTCTTAGTCAACTTTATGGCGCCAAGGATGGACTTTAGTTTGTTTTATGTTTATAATTTATTTTGTAAGACTCCGCTACGTAATAAGTACTCTGATGATATTTTTGACATTTATCTCTATACACTCTGTTAGTATATGTGTTGTCTTCTTTGGTGCATATATGAGATGCACCCGGCTTTGTCCCTTAAATCCAGGTGTGACACTTGAGGATCAGCTCTCGAATCGATTTGATGTCAGGAACACACAACCTATCTTTAAACCATACTACGCCTTCTGCATCTTCCCAGAAATCTTTGCCTTTCCCATCTATGATCAGCTGCCAAATTTCATTGATCTTCTCATCATCCTTCTGGCCCTTCTTGATATCTTGTTCCAGAGTGGGTTCTAGCTCAACTATCACTCCTTGAGTGTTGTTCAGAAATCCGAGACTCAGCCTGTCGAATTCCTTCGCTAGCTCATATGGCATTGGATGAGCAGCCATCATGTTGACTTGGCTCTTTTTGCTCAAAGCATCTGCAACTACATTAGCTTTGCCTAGGTGATAATGTATTTGCAGATTGTAATCTTTGATCAACTCCAGCCATCTTCACTGCTGAAAGTGCATTCATCCCTTTTGTGAGTTTTGGTGATTTGGATAACAACACATTTAAAGGTCTAACAAGTTTGCTAAGTGTTGAACAGGAAATTCAGTATGATGAATATACTTGAATAGTGTATAATGATCAGTGAACAAAGGTTCAACATAAGGTTAAATAACCAGTGAGACAATGCAAATGGATATAATATGGTCTCTATATTGGTTTGAATATATGGACAAGACCTGAGAAATCACTATGCATAAATATGATCAGAATAGAGGTTGAAGTGATTAAGAGGATTGGTCAAGCCAAAGTGAATGAGATATGAGGAATCATGAATTGGCTTGACCATATTACTATTAGTCCATATATGCTTCTATGAGAATCAAACTAGAGCTTGATTGATCTTAGCATTTGTATCTAGATGACATTCAAGCAAGGTTCACAATATCAAAGAAATGATTCTCTCAATGGATGCTCAATATGATGTGACTCAAGAATGGCTTGATAGGGTGAAGATAGCAAGGAAAGGGCTTCGAGTAACTAAGCGAAGGTGAAGGCCAAGCGACGGCTTGTGGACCGAGGTACCATGGCTAAGGTGAAGAAGAGAGTACTTGCACTAAGTCGATGAACTAATTAGCTATGAAGAGTTATAATATGTTGATGCATCAGTAAGGTGACTTGAAGCCATTATTTGAACTCATATATGGTGAAATGGTACAAGTCACAGGGTTTGATTTGTGTTTGCTTCAAAAGGTGAGACAAAGATGTTTATGATCCTTACGAAGCAATGCCATGGAGAAATCACACATGAGACACCAATGACTCAAGGAGTTTACTTAATTATATTTTATTTAACTTGAGTATAGGAATCGTCGTACTATCAAGGGGGGTCCAAAAAGAAGGTTGGTGTTGGTACAAAAGCTCAAAATCGTTGATCTAAAACTTCTATTTTACCCTTGTTAATCCTTAGTGAAAGTATATAGTACAACCTTTTTAAGTTTATCTTGGCCAAAATAGCTCTCTGGAAAATACTGGTTCAGCTGGTTTTTAGGCTGGTTCAGCTGGTATTCAAATATTAGCTCGGCTGGTTACAGGCTGGTTCAGCTAGTATTCAAAAACCAGCTCAGCCGATTTTGACTCTAGTCCACCCACCAGCTCAGCTGGTCACTGAACCGGAATTCAGCCTGGTGGAAATCGGTTTAGTCGGTTTTAAAACCGACTCAGCCGGTTTTTGTACAGAAAAAGTCAAAAACAGCTAGTTTTGGAGCCCCACCTATATATATTCACTCCTACCTCTATCCCCCACACAAGAGCACGACTCAAACTCCATTCCTATCCTGAGAATCACCTCCCACTCTCTCTCACACACCTCTTGCCTCTCCCATTTCAAATCTTTGGAGAGAAATCTTTGAGTGAGATTGAAGAGCTGCGATTTTTGTGCTTCATCTCCAAATCCTTCTTGTTCTTCTTGATTCGAGCTTTGGTACTACATCGAGTTCTTTGTGGATGCATTACTCTTGGAGCTTCTAGCTCCTAGACAACTAGGTGTCTCTTGTGAGTCTCCAAATCTTGTGGAAGACCACAAGAAAGTTTGTATTACCCGCTTGTTTGAGCAAAGATTAGTGTGTGGGCTTGACCTTTGTGGTCAGCAAAGGGAGGATTAGGGTTGAAAGAGACCCAGCTCTTGGTGGGCGCCTCAACGAGGAAGTAGGGCACCTTGGTGGTGTGACCGAACCTCGGGATAAATCTTGTGTCTCCTGTGTTCTTGCTCATTGTGTTTGTTCGTGTTCTTTGTTCTCTCACCATTCCATGGAAGATTTGTTTATATCTTTTTGGTGTGTGGATTTTGAGAAGTGCCCTTCTCAGATCTACTACTTTGAACCCTATGGATCAACTAGAACATCTCATTTCCAAAGTTAACTGGGTGAATTTCGAGATCAATTCAGTTTATATCTCATTCTTTAGTTGAGCTCGTGCAAACCGGCTGAACCGGTTTTGACACCGGCTGAACCGGTTTTACCCAGTTCATTTCCAGTTTTTGTTGAAAAAGTTTCCGCTTGCCTATTCACCCCCTCTAGGCAACTTTCAATTGGTATCGGAGCCTAATCCTCGTTCTAACACTTAACCACGTGAGGAAAAGATCATGTCGGGGGGACTAGAAAACGAAAGTGCTTCTAAGCTTGAAAAAGTTGAGGTTGCCTCGACTTCATCTTTTAGTGAAGATGTTGATCCTAGGGCAATAGACCTTGCCATGAGAATCACCGAAAGGATGTTCCTCAAAATGAAGGAAGATGAGGCGAAGAACAAGATTGAAGAAGAAGAAAATGTTCGATGGAGACCAAACGGCGAATCCACCTCTTCACAAGGTTTGTCTTTCAAATCCACTTCTCATATGTGCTTTGTCGCTAATGGGAGTGACAGTGAAAGTGAAAGTGAGGATGAGGATGAACATGAAACTGATAGTGAAGATGAGAATGATCTTCAAAAATTCTTCGCTCAACTAAGCAAGAAGAACCGGTTGAGCTTGCTCAAACTCATGAAAAGAGCGGAACAACAAAAGGAAATGCTTCATAAGCAAGAAGATATCCTCATCGAAAAAATCAAAGACTTGGAGAAGTTGACCAAAGAGCATGAGAAGCTAAAGTGCTCTCATGATGATTTGGTCCAAAGGTACGAAAAGATTTCAATTGAGCAAACTAGTACTTCAAAATGCTTTGTCATGTGTTGCTCAATTAGAAAAAGAAAATACTATGCTCAATAACACGATAGAAAAGCTAAATATTGAAAATCTAGCTTTGCAAGAAAAACATGATATGCTTGTGTGTTCTCATAATAAATTTATGGATTCACATATCATGTTAGAAATGGATCATGAGGTTGTGTTAACTAATTTGAAATCATACCAACCTCACATGTGCACATGTGTTGAAATTGAAACTATATTACCATGTGCTAACAATTGTTGTTATCAAGCAAGCCAATCTTCCATTGAGCTAGAAATTTCAGGAATTAGTGATATTTCTATCACACAAGAAAATAAAGAGCTCAAGGAAGAAGTTGGAAGGCTAAGAAGGAGCTTAACTCTTTTGAAGGGAAAGTGTCATGCTCAACCTTCTCACGATAACCGTGATAACAAGGTGAAGAAGCTTGAGAAGGGGACAACCACATCATGCACAAACCCCCTTCTAAAGAATGCTAAGTTCCCTAAGAAAGGCATGAGCAAACATCAAGAGAAGAAAGCCAAAGCTCATGACAAGTGCCTCAACCATGCCTCCACATGCTTCACACAAGGTAACAAACAAGCCACTCTTACAAATAAGAGAAGATGCACTAGAAAGTGTTATTAATGTCATGAGAAGGGACATGAGATTAAGTCATGTCCCTACATAAAAGACAGTGGCTTAACTTTAGAAAGAAAGAGGCTCACTAACCACGTAGCAAACAAGAAGCAAGGCAAGGAGTCTTGCAAAATTAAAAATCATATTTGCTACACTTGCCGAAGAAAGGGACACCTTTGCAATGATTGTCCCATTAGTAAGTATCCTAAGCCTACCATGTCAATTCATTCATACTCGCTTAGGAGACCCAAAAATGACACTTGTGCTAGAAAGGTAATTAGTTCACCTAAAACTAGCATAAAGGCCATTTGGGTGCCTAAGTACTTATTAGCTAACCTTGGTGGACCCATCCAAAAATGGGTACCAAAATGTACTTAATAAGTTTTGTAGGTACCCAAAGATGATATGAAGCTTTGGGGTGCTTGAGCAGTTTAACTCAATTCTTATCTCAAGCTATCAATCTTACATTGTCTATCCTTTAAGATTGACCCAAAGATGAATTGAGTTGTTATATCACTAACTTCATATTCATCTCTAGCAAGAACTTGCGTTTTAGGGAGTAAGGATTACCTTTTGTGGGAATCAAGCAAAAGGCCTACAACTAAGGATATCTAAAGGATGGTGTGACGGAACCTCCCAAGTCATTAGGCCCACCTACAGTTGTCCTTGTCCAACAGACATCAGACAACCCTGTAGATGTTCCTGAATCACTTGACAAGTTCGGTATCTTTTCTTACCTTTCCAGGAACGTTTCACCCGTCTTGCAGACATTACAGAACATCGGAGATATCGAGCAACGGGAGTGATTACATAACTTACATTTATTTAAAATAGTAAGATAAAGTTACTTGTTACAGACCAGTAATATAAACGAGTGCTGAGTAGTATTATTACATAACCGAGGGAGGCAAAACTCCTCCCGAAAAGTCTTTAAGTAAAAGTTTCTTATGGAGGACCATGTCCTCCCGCATCTTCACTCTTGTTTTTCCTCATGTGGAACCACCTTGGTACAGAAGCAACAGAAATCTGCTACTTCCTCACCTAAAAACAACGAGGGAATAAACTCTGAGTATGGAATTACTCAGCAAGTCTTACCCGACTAAAGAAAAGACTCTCAAGGGTATGCTGGTTATAAGGGAGTCAAGGTGAGGTATCTCAAGATCAATGACTCTGTTGTTGCATAAATGCTTACTAAAAGTGGATCCTTAAAAATCCAGTTTTATTTTCAAGTTAGGTAAACTTACCTACATCTAGAGTTCTTTCTAACCTAGTTCAAACACTTATCCTGAACTAGCCAAGTTCTTAATTCTTCCTTCATCTTCACTGGATTGCTACGTGTAAGTCAGTGACCAAGTCTTCATAACCGCGAAGGTACAGCGATCTGAATCGATTATACTCAGCAGAGGATCTCCAATCACATGACATATGTAGCACTTAACCCTTGCATATGTCAACCCGCCACCGGGGTTCTTAAGACCAGATCATGTTCACGCAAACCGAGAGTACAGATACACCACCATCCAGCCTCTTGCTATGGAGGGTACACGCTACTCTCGCCACCGCTCCACGCCCATTTCGTGTTATCTTATTCTGGCCTTAGTCTGCCCGAGGCAAGGCTTACCCATGACGAGGCATGTGACCAGTTAAAGGGTCCTCGGTCAGCAGGCCTACATCGAGACGGTCCTTAATCGACTCAGACGGAGAAACTACACCGAGACTCTCTTCTCGTGTAAGTCACCCGCCCGGTCTCAGCTTAATCATTTAAACCCAAAAACATGGTACCTGGCAGAGGTACATCTTTTTCGATGTTGAACCCATCACGGCCGTGGTGGATTCACCATTAAGTTTTATTTTCAAAATCATCCCTCCCACTTTGCCAATCATCTTTTGTAAAACAAAACCTTTTGTTTTTGCTAAAGCAATACTAAGCATAGTAAATCTTTTTGTAAAAACAGGGTTTCAAGGAAAGTGATCAAAGATCAAGGAAGTTAATGCAGGAATTGTTTAAGCATTCAACTCCTATCACCTAATGCATCAATCAAGTGAGAAAGATTTTTAAAAATATCAAGGAAGGTGGCAAATGCACCGGGGCTTGCCTTCGTTAGTAGGTGAGTTAGGCTCAGGCCCGCAGATGTCAAAATAGAGACAAGATCCTGCTTGAGAGTCTGAAGGTGGTGGTGCCTTCTCTTCACTCACTTCAATTTCTTCTTCGTTTTCTAAAGATAACCACATATATGTATATAAGAATGAATGCCATGTAATGCTCATGAGAGTGCAAAGATAATAAAAACTTATTATCTAAGGTCTTGAATACAATTTTCCTTCACGGAACTCCGAGAACTTAGGGTTTCCGGAGTCAGTAAAGGAGTTCATAGAGCAGGGGTGGGGGTTTTGGGTTCTAGTTATCAAACAAGGTCCAAATCAACCCAAACTCTACCCAAGGCTTCTAAATAATGTATAGGACTCATATAAAAAGTTTGGACATTTTTGGAATTACCATATGGTTTTTAAAAATCCAGAACTAATACTTAAAACTACTTTAAATACCTTAAAATTCCTTAGTTAACCTAAAAATCATGAAACTATTTTTATTAAATACTATAGAAAATAAGAAGTCTAGGAAAATTGGTTTCACAATTTTAGGATTTTTCTACAATTTTCTATAGATTTCTAAAGTTCTATTGAAAAAGAAAAGGAAAAAGATTGAATAGTGTTGGGCTGATTCTAGCCCAGCCGGCCCAGTACCAGGGGGAAACGCGCGCGCGCGCCCGTGCCCTGGCCACTTTGCACAGAGACCCTCGGGTTTTCGGCTAACTAGGAACGAGTTCAGTTACTATTTATATCAGTCACTGACCATTTGCACCGAGGTCCCTGAGGTTCTATTCCTCTACCCCGACTGGTCCACGACGGCGCTTAGCACGGAGAGCTCAACTCCGACGAGCTAGACCGGCCGGAGGGGGCCAAGACCGGCGCCCAGCTTCGGACTAAACCAAATCCAAGACCCAGCGAGTATTTCCCCCAACTTAATTGCACAGTTGGTGAGCTATCAAGCTCAGTCCACGTGGACCGAGGGAATGGCGGACAGATGAGTGCGTTCCCGGTGATCCCTGGCGGTCCAGTTCGATTAAAGAGGTCGAGAGGCATCACCAGCAGGCAAAGATGCTAGTACAGGAACAGGGAGGGTATGAGCAGACCTGTGGAAGGCTGGCCACGGCGAGCTTAGTTCAACAGTGGCGGAAGCTTGATTTGGGGAAACAAGAAATTCGGGCACACTGGTGATCGATTGATAGCAATTCTTGGTGGCTGGGTAGTGGATGACCTTGCGGAACTGGTGGAGGGCTCAATTTATAGGAAGAGCGAGCGGTGACCGAGAATTTGTGTGCTGACGCGCGGCGGTCGGAGGTGAAGAAGAACGCTGGTGCGGTGAATACGTGTTTAGTGTCGTGGCAGTAATTCCCATGGTCGACGGGAAGCTAGAGGGAGTCACGACGATGCGGTGGCGAGGTTGGGACACGCGGCGCAAGGCCGGAGAATGGCGGTTCACCGGCGGGCTTATCGGCTCAAGCCGCAGGGTAGAGGGAAAGCACGGGGGGTCACCGGAGTGTATTCCGGCTCACCGGCGGCGAAGATTCCCTCTCCCCGTGATGTTATCCGGTTACCAGCAAGTGCAAATCTCAACGGCGACGATGATCCTGGCGCGAGGTCGTTGGCGGCGAGGGGAGCGGTTGATCTGATCTGTCCCAACACTGTACCATGGTGATGCTTATTCAGTGTGTTTGACAGCCAGGATCTAGGGCCAGATTCCTCCCAGTTTTTTATGAAAACATCCCCAAGTCTCTGCATCAAAGTTGTAGTGCTACATTCCAGCTACAAATTTGTTATGGGAATCACGCTCAAACTTGCACTGGATCATGTTTAAATCCGAGCCCTAACTCTATGCCATTCCACTGTTAATCTGAATTTCAGATTTCAAGCAGTCTTACAGTCCAACTTCAGGCTCATTTATCTCAAAATTCTTCATGGTACCAAGGCATAAGTTCTATAGCAAAGTTATTCTTCTTCCATAGATCTATAATGTTGATGTGGTTACCTAGGGCAAAAACCCTATATTTTGAAAGCTACAAGACTCAAAAGTTGAGCCCATAACACTAAAATTCAGACTTAGAATATTCGGGACTTAGGAGTGATTTTTGCAAGTAGACCCAAAACTTAGGGTTTAACTTGCAAATTCACATATGAGTGACCCAAATGACTCAAGATACTTATTTAACTTGATTTTTGCACTTTAGTCCAAAAGTGGACTAATTTTGCACATGAGCCCCTAGGGTTTGATTTTAGGGTTTTCTAGGGTTCCAATTAGGGTTTTTGGTACCCCAGGGGTATAAATGCAATTCAACTTTATTCATGGGACCATTTTGTGACCTTTTCCTTAAAGCTTTTAGGTTTTCCCAACTTGGGCTAGGTTTTATCCCTTTAATCCCTATTTAGGGTTAAGTTCCCTATCTAGGGGTCTATTTGCAAAATGCTATAACAATACAACTTGTTTGAAATTTTTACCTAGTGAATGCACTCTAGGTGTGTCAAACATATGCAATACCAATGTTTATGATGTCATGCTCAAGTTTTAGTTGTAGTAACACTAGGGGTGTTACATCCTTCCCCCCATAAAAGAATCTCGTCCCGAGATTAAAAGTCCTAGGGTGAGTAATGGAAAAGGAAATGTGTCACACTTTTATTTCCTTATTTCCGGTACAAGGCAGGGGGTGGTGTGGGGTTCACTCCTTTATTACAATAACTATACACACTTTCCAAATTACATGAGGCTAAAAAGCCTGGGAAATTCTTATCTAAAAAGTCTTGAGTTTCCCATGTAGCCTCTTCTTCAGAATGTTGGTTCCACTGTATCTTATAGAACTTGAGAGTTTTTCTCTGGGTAACCCTGTCCTTTTGATCCAAGACTCGAATAGGGTGCTCAGAATATGTCAAGTCTGGTTCAAGGACAACATCGGTCACTTCAACGGTTCGATCTGTTACCCGAAGACATTTCTTCAATTGTGACACATGGAACACATTATGTACAGTAGACAAGGTTTCGGGTAGTTGAAGTCGATATGCCACTGGCCCATATCTTTCAAGTATAGGGAATGGACCAATGTACCTGGGTGCAAGCTTCCCTTTTATCCCGAAACGCGATACACCCTTTATTGGTGAAACCTTCAGGTAGACATAGTCCCCTTCAAGAAAATATAAGGGCATTCGCCGTTTGTCTGCATAATTCTTCTGACAAGCTTGAGCTTTCTTCATATTATGAATTATTTTCTGAACCTTTTCTTCGGTTTCTTTCACCATATCAGGCCTGAAGAAGTACCTTTCACCAGGTTCAGACCAATTTAGCGGAGTACGACATCGTCGTCCATATAAAGCTTCAAAAGGTGCCATCTTGATACTTTCTTGATAGCTATTATTATATGAAAACTCCGCCAAAGGCAAACATTCATCCCATTTCTGTGAGAAGTCCAGAACACATGCCCGCAGCATATCTTCGAGTATTTGATTAACCCTCTCAGTTTGCCCACTGGTTTGTGGATGATAGGCCGAACTGTGGAGCAATTTGGTACCCAGGGACTTATGAAGTTCTTCCTAGAATTTGGATACGAATTGAGGTCCACGATCCGACACTATAGTCTTCGGAATCCCGTGCAAACTGAGGATACGAGCAATATACAATTGGGCATAAACAGCAACTGGGTGCACTGTCTTGACGGGTAGAAAATGAGCAATTTCGTAAGCCGATCAACAATAACCCAGATAGAATCATACCCTTTTGCGGTCTTGGGTAATCCCACAACGAAGTCCATACTTATGTCTTCCCATTTCCAGGTTGGTATTAGTAGAGACTGTAATGGACCGGCAGCTTTCAGATGTATGGCCTTGACACGTCTGCAGGTGTCACATCTAGCCACATAGCGTGCAATCTCGATCTTCATTTTTGTCCACCAATAATGTTTTTTCAAGTCTTGGTACATCTTAGTGCTTCCGGGATGAATAGAATAGCGACTAAGATGTGCTTCATCAAGAATTTGCTGGCGGATCTCTTCACTCTTAGGCACCACTATGCGGTTATTAAACCATATAATACCTTGACCATCTTCTTTAAAACATTTGGCTTTTCCAGCTCTTATCTTCTCACGAATGTGTTTCATACCCTCATTATCCTTTTGAGCATCAATTATCCTTTGCAAGAGGACTGACTCAAGCTTTAGCTGATTCAGGGTTCCTTGTTGGACCATTCCCAGGTTTAGCTTCTCCATCTCCTGACATAAGGTATTGTCAGAGGCCTTCACCGTAAGACAGTGGTAGGAAACCTTACGGCTCAGTGCATCTGCCACAACATTGGCTTTGCCTGGGTGATAATGAATTTCCAGTTCATAGTCCTTAATAAGCTCAAGCCATCGCCTTTGTCTCATATTCAATTCTGACTGGGTGAAGATATACTTCAAGCTTTTATGATCTGTATAAATATGACAGATATTTCCCAGCAGATAGTGACGCCAAATCTTCAGGGCATGAACCACAGCAGCTAGCTCCAGATCATGAGTCAGATAATGTTCCTCATGTCGGCGTAACTGCCTTGAAGCATACGCAATTACTCGGCCTTCTTGCATTAACACACAGCCGAGTCCACTGCCTGATGCATCACAATATACATCAAAGGGCTTGGTGATGTCCGGTTGAGCCAATACCGGAGCAGTGGTTAATAATGTCTTCAATTGTTCAAAAGCTTCATTACACTTGGAAGACCAATTAAATTTAATATCATTCTTCAATAAACTTGTGATTGGTTTCACAAGCTTAGAAAAATCTGGTATGAATCTGTGGTAATATCCCGCCAGTCCAAGGAAACTTCAGACTTGATGAACAGTGGTTGGGGGTTTCCACTCCAAAATGTCCTTGACTTTGCTGGGTTCTACCGCAATCCCCCTGGCAGATAGAACATGTCCCAAAAATTGAATTTCCTCCAGCCAAAACGTGCATTTGCTGAACTTGGCATACAACTGATGTTCCCTTAGGCGCGTTAACACGATCCGTAAATGTTGAGCATGCTCCTCTTCATTCTTGGAATATATTAGAATATCTTCAATGAAGACCACCACAAACTTATCTAGCTCGGGCATGAACACCGAGTTCATCAAATATGTGAAGTGGGCCGGAGCATTTGTTAACCCGAAAGACATTACCAGATATTCAAACAACCCATACCGCGTAGTGAATGCGGTTTTTGGTATATCCTCGGGCCGAATACGGATCTGATGATAGCCCGACCTGAGATCAATTTTGGAGAATACCCTCGCCCCGGTCAGTTGATCAAACAGAATGTCAATCCTCGGAAGAGGGTACTTGTTCTTGATAGTGACCTCATTCAGGGGTCGATAATCCACACACAACCGTAAAGTTTGATCCTTCTTCTTGACGAATATGGCTGGACAACCCCAAGGTGACGAGCTTGGCCGGATGAATCCTTTCTCTAGGAGATCTTGTAATTGAATTTTTAGTTCTGCTAACTCATTCGGAGGCATACGGTACGATCTTCGAGAAATGGGAGCCGTACCAGGCTTCAACTCAATTACAAACTCTACATCCCTTTCAGGTGGCAATCCCGGCAAATCCTCGGGAAAGACATCGTGAAACTCGCATACTACCAGAATATCCTTGATTTCCGGTACCATGACTTCATAAACTCTGCCAGTAGTTTTGTTTGGAATGGGGATGGGCAAGAGAATTTCTTCTTGATTATGACTCAACCTGATGGTTCTTTGATCAGTGTTGAGGGTTGCTTTATGCTTGGCTAACCAATTCATACCCAAAATGACATCTATGTCTTGGCCTTTCAAAACGATCATATTGGTAGGAAAGTCCCGTCCGGCCAATGATACGGGCACTTGATAGGCCACTTCTCTAGTAAAGATTTGTCCCCCTGGTGAGTGAATTTTTAAACCCCTCTTTTGACTCATGGCATGAAATGCAATATTGCTCCACAAATTTCTTGCTAACAAACGTATGCGAAGCACCAGAATCAAAGAGAATCACTTCAGGATGATTGGCCACAAAATTTCCCCACCAGGTACTGGCAGGGCCGCGTAGTTGCTGGGCTGCAAATAAAGGCTTCTAGGTCTCCGAACAACACGGAAGTCCAAATTTTTGCTCAATAACCCGAAGCCATTCATCGGCTTCTAACGGGTCTTCAGCTTTAACAAATAGGGGTGGACGTGTCTCTGAGAAGTCCAGGTAAGAAGTTTCGCGGGGGCCCTGTTGATAACCCCGCCCACCTTGCTGCTGGAACTATTGGCCCGCCATCTCTCTCAGAAAACGGGTATTATCAGCGGTCGCATTCACTAAGGCGGCAATCGCCTCAGCCAGTGTGGGAGGAACAGGAGGTGGATTTGGAGTAGATTCCCTTCCACTGGAGGTTCCAGCTGCATCCTGGGATCGGGTCTTGGACGGCATCTGTGGCAACAAATATTTGAACGCAAATATAATATGCCAAAGACAAAACCATCCAATTTACATTACCAAAAAGAGTAATGTACAGACTCGATTTTACAACAGGATACATTACCCAGTATACAATAGCATTACCTACTATATAATAATACAACCTACAATACACTACTTCTATTTCTACTACTATACCACTATTCCTGCTTCTAGTTGTTCCTAGCAGCCTCGTCGTCGGGTGTGGGAGACCATTCATCGACCAGCCTCATAGAAGGAGGGGGCTTAAAAAGGTCTAGCTCACCACCAAGCGCTTCTCTCGCAATGTGCGAGGGTCCGGCTTCCGACCCGATAGGATCCATAGGGGCACTGGGATGTAGTTGCGAATACAGTACATGGACTTCCTCATGTAGGGTATTGCAATACGCCTCTAGGTTGTCAATGGCAGAACTAAGTTCCTCGACTCTGGCTCGAGCCTTTGCTGCCTTAGCCCAAGCCACTGAACGAGACTGTACCGCCCAGTCGAGCGCTAAATCCCGATCAGCAAGCTGATCCTGCAGACGGCGGATGTAACTCCTTAATTCGTTGATCCTGTCGCCATCCGCGACCCACATGCTGGTCCTGCGTTGCAGTTCCGTTTGAAGCTGATTCACGCGGGCTTCAAGATCCCCAATTGGATTGTTGCTTCCGCTACTACTATCCTCATCCCGCAGGGCAAGTTGATGACGAGGTACTCCAATTGGGCCTGTTGACTTACGTGCGGTCTTCCTCGTGCGCGGCGGCATTTCTCTAGCGGAAAATTTTATTAGTATAATTCTTAGCATGATGCATGTGTAATTACAAAATCAACCTTAGTTGATTCATACCTTCTATACATTGCACTCCTCCTATCTGGTCTTTCATATAGATTCTTCAGATGTGGGGGATAAGAATAGAAGAAATCTTTCTAGGTAAGTTTTTAGAAAATCCTTTTGAAAATGCCTTATAATATATGCGAAGAAGGGCTACGCTCCAATACCAGCTGTGACGGAACCTCCCAAGTCATTAGGCCCACCTACAGTTGTCCTTGTCCAACAGACATCAGTCAACCATGTAGATGTTCCTGAATCACTTGACAAGTTCGGTCTCTTTTCTTACCTTTCCAGGAACGTTTCACCCGTCTTGCAGACATTACAGAACATCGGAGATATCGAGCAGCGGGAGTGATTACATAACTTACATTTATTTAAAACAGTAAGATCAAGTTACTTGTTACAGACCAGTAATATAAACGAGTGCTGAGTAGTATTATTACATAACCGAGGGAGGCAAAACTCCTCCCGAAAAGTCTTTAAGTAAAAGTTTCTTATGGAGGACCATGTCCTCCCGCATCTTCACTCTTGTTTTTCCTCATGTGGAACCACCTTGGTACAGAAGCAACAGAAATCTGCTACTTCCTCACCTAAAAACAACGAGGGAATAAACCCTGAGTATGAAATTACTCAGCAAGTCTTACCCGACTAAAGAAAAGACTCTCAAGGGTATGCTGGTTATAAGGGAGTCAAGGTGAGGTATCTCAAGATCAATGACTCTGTTGTTGCATAAATGCTTACTAAAAGTGGATCCTTAAAAATCTAGCTTTATTTTCAAGTTAGGTAAACTTACCTACATCTAGAGTTCTTTCTAACCTAGTTGAAACACTTATCCTGAACTAGCCAAGTTCTTAATTCTTCCTTCATCTTCACTGGATTGCTACGTGTAAGTCATTGTCCAAGTCTTCAAAACCGCGAAGGTACGTCAATCCGAATCGATTATACTCAGCTGAGGATCTCCAATCACACGACATATGTAGCACTTAACCCTTGCATATGTCAACCCGCCACCGGGGTTCTTAAGACCAGATCAGGTTCACGCAAACCGAGAGTACAGATACACCACCGTCCAGCCTCTTACTACAGAGGGTACACACTACTCTCGCCACCGCTCCACGCCCATTTCGTGTTATCTTATTCTGGCCTTAATCTGCCCGAGGCAAGGCTTACCAATGACGAGGCATGTGACCAGTTAAAGGATCCTCGGTCAGCAGGCCTACATCGAGACGGTCCTTAATCGACTCAGACGGAGACACTACACTGAGACTCGCTTCTTGTGCAAGTCACCCGCCCGGTCTCAGCTTAATCATTTAAACCCAAAAACTTGGTACCTGGCAGAGGTACAACTTTTCCGATGTTGAACCCATCACGGCCGTGGTGGATTCACCATCAAGTTTTATTTTCAAAAACATCCCTCCCACTTTGCCAATCATCTTTTGTAAAACAAAACCTTTTGTTTTTGCTAAAGCAATACTAAGCATAGTAAATCTTTTTGTAAAAACAGGGTTTCAAGGAAAGTGATCAAAGATCAAGGAAGTTAATGCAGGAATTGTTTAAGCATTCAACTCCTATCACCTAATGCATCAATCAAGTGAGAAAGATTTTAAAAATATCAAGAAAGGTGGCAAATGCACCGAGGCTTGCCTTCGTTAGTAGGTGAGTCAGGCTCAGGCCCGCAGATGTCAAAATAGAGACAAGATCCTGCCTGAGAGTCCGAAGGTGGTGGTGCCTTCTCTTCACTCACTTCAATTTCTTCTTCGTTTTCTAAACATAACCACATATATGTATATAAGAATGAATGCCATGTAATGCTCATGAGAGTGCAAAGATAATAAAAACTCATTATCTAAGGTCTTGAATACAATTTTCCTTCACGGAACTCCGAGAACTTAGGGTTTCTAGAGTCAGTAAAGGAGTTCATAGAGCAGGGGTGTGGGTTTTGGGTTCTAGTTATCAAACAAGGTCCAAATCAACCCAAACTCTACCCAAGGCTTCTAAATAATGTATAGGACTCATATAAAAAGTTTGGACATTTTTGGAATTACCATATGGTTTTTAAAAATCCAGAACTAATACTTAAAACTACTTTAAATACCTTAAAACTCCTTAGTTAACATAAAAATCATGAAACTATTTTTATTAAATACTATAGAAAATAAGAAGTCTAGGAAAATTGGTTTCACAATTTTAGGATTTTTCTACAATTTTCTATAGATTTCTAAATTTCTACTGAAAAATAAAAGGAAAAAGATTGAATAGTGTTGGGCTGATTCTAGCCCAACCGGCCCAGTACCAGGGGGAAACGCGCGCGCGCCCGTGCCCTGGCCACTTTTCACAGAGACCCTCGGGTTTTCGGCTAACTGGGAATGAGTTCAGTTACTATTTATATCAGTCACTGACCATTTGCACCGAGGTCCCTGAGGTTCTATTCCTCTACCCCGACTGGTCCACGACGGCGCTCAGCCCGGAGAGCTCAACTCCAACGAGCTAGACCGGCCGGAGGGGGCCAAGACCGGCGCCCAGCTTCGGACTAAACCAAATCCAAGACCCAGCGAGTGTTTTCCCCAACTTAATTGCACAGTTGGTGAGCTATCAAGCTCAGTCCACGTGGACCGAGGGAATGGCGGACAGATGAGTGCGTTCCCGGTGATCCCTGGCGGTCCAGTTCGATTAAAGAGGTCGAGAGGCATCACCAGCAGGCAAGGATGCTAGAACAGGAACATGGAGGGTATGAGCAGACCTGTGGAAGGCTGGCCACGGCGAGCTTAGTTCAACGGTGGCGGAAGCTTGATTTGGGGAAACAAGAAATTCGGGCACACTGGTGATCGATTGCTAGCAATTCTTGGTGGCTGGGTAGTGGATGACCTTGCGGAACTGGTGGAGGGCTCAATTTATAGGAAGAGCGAGCGGTGACCAAGAATTTGGGTGCTAACGCGCGGCGGTCAGAGTTGAAGAAGAACGCTGGTGCGGTGAATACGTGTTTAGTGTCGTGGCAGTAATTCTGATGGTCGACGGGAAGCTAGAGGGAGTCACGGCGATGCGGTGGCGAGGTTGGGACACACGGCGCAAGGCCGGAGAACGGCGGTTCACCGGCGGGCTTATCGGCTCAAGCCGCAGGTTAGAGGGAAAGCACGGGGGGTCACCGGAGTGTATTCCAGCTCACCGGCGGCGAAGATTCCCTCTCCCCGTAATGTTATCCGGTTACCAGCAAGTGCGAATCTCAACGGCGGCGATGATCCTGGCGCGAGGTCGTCGGCGGCGAGGGGAGCGGTTGATCTGATCTGTCCTGACACTGTACCATGGCGATGCTTATTCAGTGTGTCTGAGAGCCAGGATCTAGGGCCAGATTCCTCCCAGTTTTCTATGAAAACATCCCCAAGTCTCTACATCAAAGTTGTAGTGCTACATTCCAGCTACAAATTTGTTATGGGAATCACGCTCAAACTTGCACTAGATCATGTTTAAATCCGAGCCCTAACTCTATGCCATTCCACTGTTAATCTGAATTTCAGATTTCAAGCAGTCTGACAGTCCAACTTCAGGCTCATTTATCTCAAAATTCTTCATGGTACCAAGGCATAAGTTATATAGCAAAGTTATTCTTCTTCCATAGATCTATAATGTTGATGTGGTTACCTAGGGCAAAAACCCTATATTTTGAAAGCTACAAGACTCAAAAGTTGAGCCCATAACACTAAAATTCAGACTTAGAATATTTGGGACTTAGGAGTGATTTTTGCAAGTAGACCCAAAACTTAGGGTTTAACTTGCAAATTCACATATGAGTGACCCAAATGACTCAAGATACTTATTTAACTTGATTTTTGCACTTTAGTCCAAAAGTGGACTAATTTTGCACATGAGCCCCTAGGGTTTGATTTTAGGGTTTTCTAGGGTTCCAATTAGGGTTTTTGGTACCCCAGGGGTATAAATGCAATTCAACTTTATTCTTGGGACCATTTTGTGACATTTTCCTTAAAGCTTTTAGGTTTTCTCAACTTGGGCTTGGTTTTATCCCTTTAATCCCTATTTAGGGTTAAGTTCCCTATCCAGGGGTCTATTTGCAAAATGCTATAACAATACAACTTGTTTGAAATTTTTACCTAGTGAATGCACTCTAGGTGTGTCAAACATATGCAATACCAATGTTTATGATGTCATGGTCAAGTTTTAGTTGTAGTAACACCAGGGGTGTTACAGATGGTAACAATTAAATCTTAAGTGCACATTGCTTTTAATTAGAATATTCCTTTGTGTCTTTCGTAGCCACATAAAGGAAAATGAAGCACTTGAGAATGAACTTAAAATATTTTACCTTGTCTTTGAAAAGTTCCAATCATATGATAGATTGCATATTTGTTATTCTTATATGTGGCAATTTACATACTTTAATTGATGATAATTAATTCGTGGCATATTTCAAATGAATTATCGTATTATTGCCATGACTAGACATAAAGAGGATTATCCCGAATTCTTAAATGGATAGAGTGGTAAGTAAGAAATTCAAATTCTTAAAGCACTTATCAAAAGGGAACTTATCTATATGACTAGAGTTGTGAGACTAATGTTTTATCTAAGTGATTTATGTAGTTTCACAACATGAGAATGTGTTTCTCAAATGGAATGTGTCATTCAACATTCAAAGAAGATCAATCCAATACTATGTGATGTATTCCCTCTTGTTTAAATTGGTTTTGATTCTTCTACATTAATCACTCACCATGTTATGAATTAAATTTGCCATGTAAACTTAATTAAATAATCATGCTATTTTCACCTTGTTTAAATCGGTGTTATGCATGATGCTTGTAAGGGTAATTTAGTTCATATCATGAGGTTTTGTTATTTTAGTAACCTTCTTGTCATTCATATACTAGAGGTTGCTAAATAGGAAACTATTACTTGTGTTTCTAATGCAATCTCTTTTAAGCTATTTCATGAAATTCATAAGTAGAGATTGTGCTCTTTCAATTGGTAAAATCACAAGCATTAAAGGTTAATCTTCTCCTAAAAGAAAGATTAAGAATGCTCAAGGCAAAGGTATGGAACTAATTGTTTCATTTGGTATGTGATCAATAATAGTTCCTTTCAATTGTCATTCTTTCAATTGGTAATAATCTATTCTATGGAAAGAAATGTCAATATGAAGGTTAAATTCCTTTTGGCTTAAATTTTTAAATTAGTGCATATTGTTAATTCACTCCTCCATGTGCATTAACTTAAAAGGAATTTAATTTATGCATTTATGCCTCATAAATGATGATTTGTTTGCCATTCATATATAAATATCATCATTCATTAAATACTTCCTTGTACCACTAATATCTCTTTTTAAAGTGCTTTTTCGATTAGTTTTAAAAGGAAAAGAGATAACAAGCTAAAGAAGGAAATCTCCACAAATGAAGAAAAGAAGAATACTTAGATGACACCATCTCATATAGTAAGATCTTTCAATTGATATAACAAATGGAACATTCTATATGGTGGTAAGTATTCTTAGGCATAAGTTAATTCATTGCAAATTTGTCATGCCTTGACCAATATATGTAATGTACTCCTCATGAGACTCTTAACTAAATTAAAAGTGCATTTGGCAACTCATTCAAATACTTGATGCACATATCTAGTGGGAACATATTATATATATCTTTTGTCATAGAGAATAAGTTTCCTTGGAGTAAGCTATACTAAGACAATCCATAATGGTAAATTTGTATCTCATTCATATGAGTAGTAATCTTCGTTTTCCAAATAGCTACACTTGATGTAGGTTAAAATTTCCTTTATCTTATATCAAGTGCATAATAATCCTTTTTATTGATATTCATCATATGCATATGCACAAACATGGATATGATTTTTGAACTATAAAAGGTGAAATTAGTGATCCATACTCTATAAATTTTGGAAACTTACAAATTTTTATCTTAGAAATCTACTTCAATCGGTATCCATAAGCTTCACACTGGATTGGATCACTAAGTTGTAAATTCCATGCATAACTTGTCCTCATTGGTTAAGGTATGATATGAATGCTTGTGTGACTAACCTTGATAAGCTAGGTGCACTCAAGGTCAAGCTAGTTACATTATCAAGAAGACATTCACTAATGATGATGTATCAATAAAAGTTGAAGCCAAGAATAAGTCCCTAAGAAAACAACCATGGACGAAGGGCACTTGGCTACACCCCATCTAAGCATATAACATGATCAACATGGGTTATTTGAAGAGCAAGTTAAGTGAAATGTAACAAAAGGAGAAAAGGCTCCTATTCTTAACTCTATCTCTTATCTGTGTGATTACATATTGACTTGAAACCATGTAAGGTGGTTGTCAAGTATATGTGGGTGCCTACACAAAGAGAAAGGCCACAATAAGGAATGTGTGGGTACTTAAGGCTCTTACTACTAATGTCAAAGGACCTAATTCAAATTGGGTACCAAAATATGAAGCTTAAACTTGTTTTGCAGGATCACTTCTTAAATGGATCAAGTTGGGTGCTTGATAATGGATGTATAAATCATATTTGGAGTTAGTAGCAAGGGTGGTAACAATTGAATCTCAAGTGCTGTAACACCCGGTTTTAAAGGACAAAGCCGGGTGCATCTCATACATGTGCCAAGAAGACAACATATATAATAACAGAGTGTAAAGAGATAAATGTCATAAAACATCAGAGTATTTATTACATAGCGGAAGACTTATTACAAAATAAAGATAAATATAAAACGAACTTAGGATCGTCGGCGCCAACGTCGACTGAGAAACGCCACCTAGATCAAGTCGAATGCCTCAGTGTTAGGCGGTTCCTCTTCGACCACCTGTTCTTCTCCTGTGGGGGTGTGAGACAGCAAGAGTGAGCTCACATACGTTCATAGCTCAACAAGTCGTGGGGAATAATGTGGCATGAACTCACCAAAGGTGGGAGTTCATGAAGGGTAAGGCTGATCAATGAAATAAAGGCTGAGGCTGAGCATTGCTTTTATAAGTTGGTCAAAATTTTATTAGCAATTACTAAGTGTAAGTAAATACCAAACCTTAAGAATAATAAAGAACAGTAATAGTAAAATAATCCCAAATGCGATGCAAATGTCAAATTAAATTTAAGTTCCATAATTAATCATGTGAGGGTCCGAGCCGCTCATGACCGTGAGCACGGCTAGTATACTAGTTTTACACTCTGCAGAGGTTGCACATCTTTACCCACAAGTCATGTTACCCATCTGCCAAGAGACGGCCAATCCCATACACCTCTACCGAGGAGGTGAGGCAGGGTAACACTACGAGGCCTTTACAAAGTTCCACTAGCTTCAGAAATCCTGCTATAGTTTATAGGAAGCTCCAGTGCAGGGTTCTTGCCTGACTGCCATCGTAGCAAAATCAACCAAGGACCTCCCTACACTGACCACTCCCCTACTGCCCTTGCCCCTTTCGGGTAAGGAAGACCTCCACTAGCTTTCCTAGTTAATCAGCCAAGGGCGTCCCATTAAACCCTTGTGGTAGCACTGTTTTCCCGGGTGGTCGCTCCATGTTCCCATTAATTTAATGATCTTAACATGAATAGTAATAATAACAAGATAATAACAGAATAATCATGAATAGTGTATCTCCATACCCAATCCACATAAAGCAATAGCAGGTACTACCCAAAAATATTTCAGGGGTGAACAAGGTATATAAAGATAACCAAAACTGGGGTGACATAAAGGATCCTATCAAAATTAACCTATGCAGATAATTAAAATTAATAAGAACATGGCTGGAAAAAGTAAGTGATCAAGGGCACAACTTGCCTTCAATGAGCTCCTGCTCAGCTATCTCTACTTGTTGAACCTCAGTTTCCACAGTGGCTTGCTCGTCTACTCGCATCAACACAATACATACATAGTATAGCATAAATTAACATCACATCAAACATGTAAATAGAATATACAATAAAAATCTACACATTAAAATGAGAGCATAGGAACTGGAATCACTAAATTTGGAGTTATAGGTTTTAAGTTATGAATTTCCTAAGGTTTAATGTGATTAAAATAGGATTAAATGATAAATAAATTTTCTAACAGAGTTCATGTCAAAACAGTGATACTAAATGATAAAGAATATTATTACAAAATTTTAGAAACTGGAATGGTTCAATTTGGACCAAGAATGGAATTTCTATGAATTTTACAAGTTTCTAGATTTGTTTTCGTATTAAAAATGAATTTCTATATGTATTTCCCTATTTTATTCCCCTCTGGACTGGGCGACAAAATTGCAGAAAGCGCGAGGGCTCTGGCGCAAATGTTACTAAGACTCAAAAAACCCACCAGGTGGACTGCGGGTTGTTTGTATTTTTTCCCGAGGGCTCTTTAGCAAATAGTACCCGCGAAGGGGTACGCAGAGATCCTGGCCTTTGGATAACGATCCATCAGCCGAGATTAGATCACCCCGATCTGAACCGGTATCCCACCGTGGCCGCATGATACAAAAGCAACGGCATGGATTTAATTTAGTGTGACCCGATGGAAGCCCTTCGATCTGAATCCCACGGATCACAAGATTGCGAGTGAAACATTACTCTGCGTCGATCACTAGCGTTCACTCAAGATCGAGTGGCCCAGGCTTCACCCACGCGGTGGCACACGCGGGACCATCGATCGCCCATCGACCGACCCTCTCTCGTCTTCCTTCCCTCGCCCAATCACTAGGGATACGGCGGCCCACCCCACGGCGAAGGCCCTCATCGGCGCGTCCCAAATCCGCCAGCTCCGGCAACAAAATCCCCACGGTGGTGCGTGAATTTGAAATTGAAGTAAGTGCGATCACGAAGAGGGTTTCTCACCAGTGGTTGGAGCAGCGAAATGGCCTGACCCCGGCGTGAAGCGGCTCAACGGTGGAGGGACTATACTGGTTAGCAATTCACGCCGTGATACGGGTCTCCCCCCCAATCGCCGATGTGGACGCCCTCCTCAGACGCAGGCGTTCCTCCTCGGACACACCTCGAAGACGAAAACCCGCCGTTGAGGGAATCCACCGACGGCGCAAAAAGAAGAACCCACGGCGGCGCTGGAGTCACACGAGGTCACCAGGTAACGGGATAGCGGTCCTGACCCACGGTTATATAGGGCCGATTCGTTCGGTTGTTGGGGCGTGTGGTGCCCGAAGACCTCGCGCAGGTGGTTGAGCTCAAGCCTACGGAGCCCGCAGCATGTTCGGAAGCTCTGTTGAGAAGAAAGCGCTGATGGCGAGGGTCCACCGGTCAGCCAAACGGATGAGCGCGCGAGAGAAGTGGTGAGTCTGCACGCGGGGGCCCACGGGTCAGTGGCACGCGCGAGTGGGCGGAGCGCGCGTGTGAAGGAGTGAATGTGGGCCGCGCGGGGTGAGGAAAGCTGGGGTGGGCTGAATGGGTTGGCTGCCGGCCTAGGTAAGGTTTTAATCTTTTTTTTATTTTCTTTCCTAATCTCTTTTCTTCCTTTCCAAATTCATATTTCCATTTCAAATTTAAATTCCACCCTTGTGTCAAGTTTATCCACAGATTATAAGTGCAATTTTAACATACCCAAAAATGAGAGGAATTTATTTTTTTATATATTTATTTTGCATTGTACAATATTTATTCCTTTCCTTCTCCATTTTCATGGTTTTGTTTTTAATTTAGGGTTTGGATGTCATGGGCACATTATTACATTGCTATTGATGCTTTTATTTTTATTATCCACAAATGCACAATCAAATAAACTCCAGCATGATGCACAGGTTATCTATGTGTTCTTTGTGTTAATTATCCACTTATAACTAGGGTTGATCACATGTGATGATAAGTAGAGGACACAAATTACTGAGATTATCTCTGTTCTCATTATTGCACTTTTGAGTATTACAAATCCTACCCCCCTTAACAATAATCTCGTCCTCGAGATTTAGGAAGATCTATGGAAAAGGTGGGGAAAATCTATACGAAGCTCTTCTTCTCTTTCCCAAGTTGCTTCATCTTCACCGTGGTGACTCCATTGAACTTTGCACATCTTTATAACCTTATTCCTCGTGACTCGAGTCAAAGTATCCAAAATCTTGATGGGATACTCAGCATAAGTCAAATCTTCCTGAACACTAAGGTCTTCCATTGGTAATTGTTCCTCAGGTACCCTAAGACATTTCTTCAGCTGAGACACATGAAATACATCATGAACATCCGCAAGATGATCCGGTAATTCCAATTGATATGCAACCTCTCCCACTCGCTTTAAGATTAGGAAGGGTCCAATAAAGCGAGGGGACAACTTTCCTTTGACTTTAAATCTTCTCATACCCCGGAGTGGTGACACCTTCAAATAGACATAATCTCCCTCTTTAAACTCAAGCAGTCTTCTCCGGGTATCAGCATAACTTTTCTGCCTGGACTGTGCAATTCTCAAATTCTCCCTTATTTGTTGGACTTGTTCCTCTGCTTCTTGTATAATCTCAGGTCCAAACAACTGCCTTTCACCAGTTTGATCCCAATATAGTGGAGTCCTGCACTTTCTGCCATACAAAGCCTCAAACGGTGACATCTTCAAACTGGCCTGATAGCTATTATTATAAGAGAACTCCGCATAAGGCAAACTCTTATCCCAACTTCCACCATGTTTAAGAGCACAAGCTCTTAACATGTCCTCTAGCACTTGGTTGGTCCTCTCAGTCTGCCCATCAGTCTGTGGATGGTAAGCCGAACTAAAATTCAATCTCGTATCCAATGATTCGTGCAACTTCTTCCAATACCAAGAGGTAAACTGTGATCCCCGATCTGACACAATCTTCTTTGGCACACCATGTAGGCATACAATCTGTGCCATGTACAACTCTGCCAACTTGGCTCCTGAATACGTGGTCTTCACTGGAATAAAGTGGGCTACATTAGTTAGCCTGTCCACAATCACCCATATAGAATCATATCCAGCAGACGTGCAGGGTAATCCAACAATGAAGTCCATGCCAATCTCTTCCCATTTCCACTCAGGTATCTTCAGTGGGTGCAGTAGTCCGGCTGGCCTCTGGTGTTCAGCCTTAACCCTTTGGCACACATCACACACAGCCACATGTGCAGCCACGTCTCTCTTCAATCCATACCACCAATATTTTTGCTTCAAATCCTGGTACATCTTAGTACTCCCAGGATGAATAGAATAAACTGAGTCATGTGCCTCCTTCAATAAGGTTTCCCGAAGACTATCAATATCGGGAACACAGATCCGATTCTTGAACCATATGGTGCCTTGCTCATCCTCTGTGAACTCCGGGCCTCTACCCTCTGTTATCAGATCCTTGATCTCCTGGATTTTAGCATCACCGACCTGACCTTTACGAATCTCTTGCTCTAAGGTAGGTTCCAATTCAATAGTAACTCCTTCCGTGTGTGTAACAATTCCCAGGTTGAGTCTCTCAAAATCTTTTGCTAATTCATCAGGTAGCTGGACAATGAAAGAGGAGTGAACATGCTCCTTCCGACTCAAGGCATCTGCAACCAAATTTGCCTTGCCTGGGTGATAGTGAATCTCCAAATCATAATCCTTAATGAGCTCCAACCAACGGTGTTGCCTAAGGTTGAGGTCCTTCTGAGTAAATATGTACTTCAAGCTCTTATGATCCGTGTATACTTGGCACTTAGTTCCCATGATGTAGTGTCTCCAAATCTTAAGTGCATGCACAACGGCAGCCAGTTCCAAGTCATGAGTGGGGTAGTTCAGTTCATGCTTCCGCAACTGACGAGATGCATAGGCAATCACATGTCCTTCTTGCATGAGCACACATCCAAGTCCTTGGCCACATGCATCACAATAAATGTCAAATCCCTTCTGTAGATCTGGCATAATGAATACTGGCGGCGACATTAGTCTCTCCTTCAATTGATCAAAGCTTTCTTGGCACTTCTCATCCCACTTGAATTCTCTTCCTTTTTCCAAAAGCGATGTCATAGGCTTAGCAATTTTAGAGAACCCTTCAATAAATCTCCGATAATATCCTGCGAGTCCCAAGAAACTCTGAATCTCAGTAACTGTAGTGGGCACTCTCCACTCCATTATCTCCTTCACTTTAGCAGGATCCACTGCTATTCCTCCATTACAAAATAATATGACCAAGGAATGGCACCTTGTCAATCCAAAACTCGCACTTGCTGAACTTAGCATAGAGTTGATTATCTCGTAGCTTCTATAGCACCAACCTTAGATGTTGTTCATGGTCACTTTCATTCCTTGAATAGATCAGAATATCGTCGATAAACACCACGACGAATCTGTCCAAATACTCCATAAACACCTTATTCATCAAATTCATGAAATAAGCCGGTGCATTGGTTAATCCAAATGACATAACAGTAAACTCATATAATCCATATCGGGTTGAGAAAGCCGTCTTAGGAATATCCGATGGTCTAATCTTCATCTGATGGTATCCCGATCGGAGATCAATCTTCGAGAATACCCTGGCTCCTCTCATCTGATCAAATAAATCCTCAATACGGGGTAATGGGTACTTGTTCTTCACCGTGACATCATTGAGTGATCTATAGTCCACACACATTCGTTGCGATCCGTCCTTCTTCTGCACAAATAACACCGGTGCTCCCCAAGGTGAGGAACTCGGACGAATATACCCCGCTTCTTGTAACTCAGTTAACTGCTTCTTAAGTTCCTTCAACTCCTCTACGGCCATTCGGTATGGTCGCTTAGAAATAGGGGCAGTTCCAGGTAAAAGATCAATCACAAACTCAACTTCTCTATCAGGTGGCATCCCTGGTAACTCCTCTGGAAAGACATCCGGAAAATCTCTAACCACCTGGATGTTGTCACCAACAAACTCCTCAGGCATAAAGAACATTGCACGCATGGATGAGGAGGTTACTGCAATATTAACTTGAAATCTTTCTCCTTTAGTGGTAGTGAGCTCTACGGTACCTCTACCACATGCTATAACGGCCTTTGCCTTTCTTAGCCATGACATACCAAGGATCAGATCTATACTGCTTGACTCTAATATTATAGCAGTAGCTCCAAATTCTCTACCCATAATGGTCAATGTCAATCTACGTGTCATTTGATTCGCCTCAACAGGCCCTTTAGGTGTAATTACTATCATGGGTTTTCTCATATTTAGCAGTGGTATTTCATTTGTGTTGGCATATCTAGCAAACATGAATGAATGTGTAGCACCAGAATCAAATAATATGGTTGCAGGAATTGCATTAACATAAAACATACCAAGTACGATGTCACCACCATCAGGAGTATCATCAACGTTGACTTGATTCACCCTGGCTATAGAATATCCCTTGCCAGGAGTCTGTTGCTTGTTCTAAACTGGAGTAGTAGCAATCCTCTGTGGGCAGACATTTGCATAATGACCAGTCTTCCCACACTTGAAACACGTAGTGCCTGGACTCTGTCCTGCAAACTTCGTCGGGGTGCCAGTGGGGGTAGCCTGTCGAGGAGGTGGAGTCCTCAGTGGTGATTGCTGAACTGGGCGTGGTCCTCCTGGTCGAGTCGGTGTACCCTGTGGTGAACTGTAGCGAGGACGAACACTGCTGCTACCCTGTCCTTGTGAGATAGCCTTCCTCTTCAAATCACCCAGTTGAACACGCTTGTGTTCAATAGCAAGAGCCTTATCCAGTAGCCTCTGAAATGATGGAAAAGTGTGTGCAACTAGTGCATACTGCAAGGGTCCATTAAGTCCTTCAATGAAGTGCTCCTGCTTCCTCTCATCCTCAGCAACTTCCTCCGGAGCATATCTCGACAGCTGAATAAATTTGTCTATGTACTCGCTGACTGACATGTTGCCTTGCTTCAATGACAGAAACTCCTTCTTCTTGATCTTTATCATACCAGCTGGAATATGGTAGTTCCTGAATTGTGTACTGAACTCTGCCCAAGTAATAGTATCAGCAGCATCGTGGGAAGCAGTATATGAATCCCACCAGTCAGCAGCAGGACCTGTCAGACGACCTGAGGCATAAAGAACTTTCTCCCGGTCCGTGCACTGTGCAATATTCAGCATCTTCTCAACAGACTTCAGCCAATCATCCGCGTCCAGTGGATCAGGTGAGCTTGCAAATGTAGGTGGCTTATGACTCATCAACTCTCTATGCTTGTCTTGGGGTGGAACTGGTGGTGGTGGTGGAGGCAATGGCACTTGTTGCTGTTGCTGTTGTTGTTGAAGTTGTTGTTGCAGCTGCTATTGAAGTTGTTGTTGCGGCTGCTGTTGTTGCGCCCTCCTTTCTTGGCGTATCTCCTCTCTCTCCTGGCGTAACTCCTGGCGTATATCTTCTCTTTCCTGATGCATCTCCTGGCGTTCTTGCTGCATCTAGGCACGCATATCAGCCATAGTGTCCGCCATTTGCTGCATCACCGCCATCTGAGCAGCAACCAGTGGGTCAACTCCGCCTGGTGGAGGGTTAGGAGGATTCATCTCTGCAGGCTGTGGCTGAGGTTGTCTATATATCCTTCGAGTGTGCCGGTTAGAAGGCAAATCAATTCCACCACCCCTCCTGGTATTGACCATCTGAGTTAGATACATAAGGTAAGAAAATAGTAGACAAGGCAGTAATTACGAATCACGTTACTTTGGGGGATTTATTAGCTAAGCAGATTAATGTGTTAACCACTAAAGCTAATACCTTATGATGGTACATGCTAAGATGCCCGTCTATACTATTTCAATCAATCAAAGAAGCAAATCAAGCATTTTTCATCAGAACAATCAACCAACATTTTTAATAGAGAAAATAATTTTATTTTTTTGTCTTAGGTCTCCTATCTCTTAAAAATTGTCGTAAGGGTAGGGATTCCAAGGTGTGAAATCCATCTTGTCTTGGAGTAGAAAAGGTAAGAATGATCAGAGTAGAACAGTAGAAGGTGAGATAGGATCAAGGTAAGTGTAGAAAGAATCAGAGTAAGGTAAGTGTAGAATGAATGTAACACCCGGTTTTAAAGGACGAAGCCGGGTGCATCTCATACATGCGCCAAGAAGACAACATATATAATAACAGAGTGTATAGAGATAAATGTCATAAAACATCAGAGTATTTATTACATAGCGGAAGACTTATTACAAAATAAAATAATAAAGATAAAACGAACTAAGGATCGTTGGCGCCAATGTCAACTGAGAAACGCCACCTAGATCAAGTCGAATGCCTCAGTGTTAGGCGGCTCCTCTTCGATCACCTGTTCTTCTCCTGTGGGGGGTTTGAGACAGCAAGAGTGAGCTCACATACGTTCATAGCTCAACAAGTCGTGGGGAATAATGTGGCATGAACTCACCAAAGGTGGGAGTTCATGAAGTGTAAGGCTGATCAATGAAATAAAGGCTGAGGCTGAGCATTGCTTTTATAAGTTGGTCAAAATTTTATTAGCAATTACTAAGTGTATGTAAATACCAAACCTTAATAATAATAAAGAAAAGTAATAGTAAAATAATCCCAAATGCGATGCAAATGTCAAATTAAATTTAAGTTCCATAATTAATCATGTGAGGGTCCGAGCCGCTCATGACCGTGAGCACGGCTAGTATACTAGTTTTACACTCTGCAGAGATTGCGCATCTTTACCCACAAGTCATGTTACCCATCTGCCAAGAGACGGCCAATCCCATACACCTCTACCGAGGAGGCGAGGCAGGGTAACAATACGAGGCCTTTACAAAGTTCCACTAGCTTCAGAAATCCCGCTACAGTTTATAGGAAGCTCCAGTGCAGGGTTCTTGCCTGACCGCCATCGCAGCAAAATCAACCAAGGACCTCCCTACACTGACCACTCCCCTACTGCCCTTGCCCCTTTCGGGTAAGGAAGACCTCCACTAGCTTTCCTAGTTAATCAGCCAAGGGCGTCCCATTAAACCCTTGTGGTAGCACTGTTTTCCCGGGTGGTCGCTCCATGTTCCCATTAATTTAATGATCTTAACATGAACAGTAACCATAACAAGATAATAACAAGATAATCATGAGTAGTGTATCTCCATACCCAATCCACATAAAGCAATAGCAAGTACTACCCAAAAATATTTCAGGGGTGAACAAGGTATAGAGGTAATCAAAAGTGGGGTAACATAAAGGATCCCATCAAAATTAACCTATGTAGATCATTAAAATTAATAAGAACATGGCTGGGAAAAGTAAGTGATCAAGGGCACAACTTGCCTTCAATGAGCTCCTGCTCAGCTATCTCTACTTGTTGAACCTCAGTTTCCACAGTGGCTTGCTCGTCTATTCGCATCAACACAATACATACCTAGTATAGCCAAAATCAACATCACACCAAACATGTAAATAAAATATACAGTAAAAATCTACACATTAAAATGAAATCATAGGAACTGGAATCATTAAATTTGGAGTTATAGAATTCAAGTTATGGATTTCCTAAGATTTAATGTGCTTGAAATAGGATTAAATGATAAATTAATTTTCTTACTGTGTTCATGTCAAAACAGAGATACTAAATGATAGAGAATATTATTACAAAATTTTAGAAACTGGAATGGCTCAATTTGGACTAAAAATGGATTTTCTATGATTTATACAAGTTCTAGGGTTTATTTTCATATTAAAAATCCAATTTCTAATTCATTTAATTGATTTAAAACAATTCTGGATCGGGCCTCGATTTCCAGAGAAGTCGGGGGCCCAGGCGTAAATGTAACCGAGACTCATAATACTGCAGAGGCGGACGGCGGGTTAAATCCTGCTTTCCTCGGGGACTCTTTAACAAAAGTACCCGCGAAGGGGTATGATTGATTTTCGGCCGTCCGATCTGATTCCAGCGCACAAGATTAGATTTAACTTATTATGAAACGGTACGCCATGATGACCACAGGATCTAGATCCTACGGTTTAGATCTAATGAATGTTGGAGCCACTTCCCGCCACTGGATATTCATCCAACGGACGCTATATGCCCTGGCCGAAGCGTTATTCGGTTTTCTAATCCCGACCGTCCAACAGAGAATCGACGGCCGAGCCCGCGCGCCCCAATCTACAGTGAGCACGGCGGCGGTGGCGCACTGCTCACGGCGGATCGCTCGCCGGCGGCACGCAATCCGGCTAATCCCTGCCCCAAACCTAAAATTGGACCGTTCTACATGACGAGACCGACATGGTGAAGATAGGGGTGGAGTTCTCACCGCGGATTATTGCGCAGGCAAGCCTGGCCACGGAGAATGGCGGGTCCGCGGCAACGATGCGCCTCCGGCGAGGAATTGCGCGCGCACCGCAGGTCCCGACCTCCCACAGTGGTCGCGGACGATTGCCCCAGGTACCGATGGCCCTCCTTGTCCCCACTCCAAGGACAGAGGTCCGGCAGCGACGAGGTTCACCGGCGGCGGCGCGAATCGGTGTGGTGGCGCGGTTAGGGGCTAGCAGTGAGCTCGGGTCGGCGCTGGGTAGATGGGAGAGGCGGAGCAGGGCACGTAGGCCACCCATTTAACGCCCGTGGACTCGGCACGAGGGCGGAAGGGGTCATCCATGATCCACCGACCATGGCGGCGGGAAGTGCGCGAGGTAGATGAGTCCCGCGCGGAGTTCGGGTGATGACAACACGGGCCCGCGCGATAGAGACACAGGCGGAGCGCAGAGGATGGCACGTGGGCCCCGAGTGTCGGTGTGAGTCCAGCGTGCACGCGCGTGAGACAGACGAGTGGGGGCCAGCTGTCGGCGCGAAGGAGCATCCGCACGCGGTGGAACTTGGTGGGCCGCGTGGGTGAAATTGCGGATTGGGCTGGAAAGGTGGTCGTCGGCCCAGGTAAGGTTTTAATCCTTTTCTTTTTATTTTTCTTTCCTAATCTCTTTTCTTCCTTTCCAAATTCATATTTCCATTTCAAATTTAAATTCCACCCTTGTGTCAAGTTTATCCACGGGTTATAAGTGCAATTTTAACATACCCAAAAATGTGAGGAATTTATTTATTTATATATTTATTTTGCATTGTACAATATTTATTTCTTTCCTTCTCCACTTTCATGGTTTTGTTTTCAATTTAGGGTTTGGATGTCATGGGAACATTATTACATTGCTATTGATGCTTTTATTTTTATTATCCACAAATGCACAATCAAATAAACTCCATCATGATGCACAGGTTATCTATGTGTTCTTTGTGTTAATTATCCACTTATAACTAGGGTTGATCACATGTGATGATAAGTAGAGGACACAAATTACTGAGATTATCTCTGTTCTCATTATTGCACTTCTGAGTATTACAAATCCTACCCCCTTAAAAATAATCTCATCCTCGAGATTTAAGAAGATCTAGGGAAAAGGTGAGGAAAATCTATACGAAGCTCTTCTTCTCTTTCCCAAGTTGCTTCATCTTCACCGTGGTGACTCCATTGAACTTTGCACATCTTTATAACCTTATTCCTCGTTACTCGAGTCAAAGTATCCAAAATCTTGATGGGGTACTCAGCATAAGTCAGATCATCTTGAACACTAAAGTCTTCCATTGGTAACTGTTCCTCAGGCATCCTGAGACATCTCTTCAGCTGAGATACATGGAATACATCATGAACATCCGCAAGATGATCCGGTAACTCCAATTGGTATGCAACCTCTCCCATTCGCTTAAAATTAAGAAGGGTCCAATAAAGCGAGGGGACAATTTGCCCTTAACCTTGAATCTCCTCATTCCACGAAGTGGTGACACCTTGAGATACACATAATCTCCTTCTTCAAATTCCAGTGGTCTTCTTCTATTATTAGCATAACTCTTTTGCCTGGTTTGAGCCACCCTCAAATTCTCTCGAATTAAACGGACTTGTTCTTCTGCTTCTTGAATCAGTTCAGGCCCAAAGAACTGTCTTCCCCTAGTCTGATCCAATATAGAGGAGTCCTGCATTTCCTACCATTCAGTCTCGAACGGTGACATCTTTAGACTGGCCCCGTAAACTATCATTATATGAGAACTCAGCATAAGGTAGACTCTTGTCCCAACTACTACCATGCTGAAGGGTCCAAGCTCCCAACATATCTTCTAATACTTGGTTAGTCCTTTCAGTCTATCCATCAGTCTGAGGGTAATAAGTTGTACTGAAGTTCAACTTTGTATTCACATTCTCATGAGAGCTTCTCCAAAACCTTGAGGTAAACTGTGATCCTCTATCCAAAACGATCTTCTTCGGTACACCATGTAGAGACTCAATCCGAGACATGTATAACTTAGCCAATTGTGATCCATTATAAGTAGTCTTAACCGGGATGAAATGAGCCACTTTGGTCAATCTATCCACAATCACCCATATATCGTCATATCCTTTCTGGGTGCGAGGCAATCCAGTAATGAAATCCATACCAATTTCTTCCCATTTCCACTCGGGTATCTTCAGTGGATGCAACAGTCCAGCTGACCTCTGGTGTTCAGCCTTAACTCTTTGACATACATCGCACATAGCCACATATGCAGCTACATCTCTCTTCAATCCATACCACCAATACTTCCGCTTCAAATCCTGATACATCTTAGTACTACCAGGATGAATAGAATAATCCGAGTCATGGGCCTCTTTCAATATAGTCTCACGAAGGCTTTCAATATCAGGAACACACATCCTGTCCTTGAACCATACGGTGCCTTGCTCATCCTCCGTGAATTCCGGGCCTCTACCCTCTGTTATCAGATCCTTGATCTCCTGGATTTTGGCATCACCAACCTGACCTTTACGAATTTCTTGCTCCAAGGTAGGTTCCAATTCAATGGTAATTCCTTCCGTATGTGTAACAATTCCCAGGTTGAGTCTCTCAAAATCTTTTGCTAATTCATCAAGTAGCTGGACAACGAAAGCGGAGTGAACATGCTCCTTCCGACTCAAGGCATCTGCAACCAAATTCGCCTTGCCTGGGTGATAGTGAATATCCAAATCATAATCCTTAATGAGCTCCAACCAACGGCGTTGCCTAAGGTTGAGATCCTTCTAAGTGAATATATACTTCAAACTCTTATGATCCGTATATACTTGGCACTTAATTCCCATAATGTAGTGTCTCCAAATCTTAAGTGCATGCACAACGGCAGCCAGTTCCAAGTCATGAGTGGGGTAGTTCAATTCATGTTTCCGCAACTGATGAGATGCATAGGCGATCACATGACCTTCTTGCATAAGCACACATCCTAAGCCTTGGCCACATGCATCACAATAAACATCAAATCCCTTCTGTAGATCTGGCATAATCAATACTGGTGGCGACATTAGTCTCTCCTTCAATTGGTTAAATCTATCTTGGTACTTCTCGTCCCACTTAAACTCTCTTTCCTTCTCCGGAAGTGAGGTGATAGACTTAGCAATCTTAGAAAATCCTTCAATAAATCTCTGATAGTATCCTACAAGTCCCAAGAAACTCTGGACCTCAGTAACTACAGTGGGTATGCTCCACACCACTATCTCCTTGACTTTAGCAGGATCCACTGATATTCCTTCATTAGAAATGATATGTCCATGAAATGGCACCTCACCAATCCAAAACTCGCATTTGCTATACTTGGTGTGGAGTTGATTATCTCGTAACTTCTGTAGCACCAATCTCAGATGTTCCTCATGATCACTATCACTCTTGGAATAAGTAAGAATATCGTCGATGAAAACCACGACGAATCTGTCCAAATCATGAACACCTTATACTTCAGATCCATAAAATAGGCTGGTGCATTAGTTAGTCCAAATGACATAACAGTGAACTCATATAAACCATATCGGGTCGAGAAATCCGTCTTGGGAATATCCGATGGCCTAATCTTCATTTGGTGATAACTCGGTCGGAGATCAATCTTCGACACCTCTCATCTGATCAAACAAATCCTCAATTCGGGGTAATGGATACTTGTTCTTCACCGTGACATCATTGAGTGATCTATAGTCCACGCACATTCGTTGCGATCCATCCTTCTTCTGCACAAATAACACCGGTGCTCCCCAAGGTGAAGAATTCGAACGAATGTACTTAGCCTCTTGTAACTCTGTTAATTGCTTCGTAAATTCCTTTAGTTCTTCTACGGACATCTTGTATGGCCATTTAGAAATAGGGGCAGTCCTAGGTAAGAGATTAATGACCAACTCAACTTCCATATCTGGTGGCATCCCTAATAACTTCTCTGGAAAGATATCCGAAAAATCCCTAACTGCACGGATGTTGCCACCCACAAACTTCTCATCTACTAAGAATGCCGCTAGTCTGATGGGGGCAGTTACTGCAACTTCAACTTCAAATCTTTGTTCTTAGGAACTGGTGAGTTCTACGGTTCCCTTAGCACAGTGTATATACTGCCTTTGCCTTGCTTAACCATGACATACCAAGGATCACGTCTATAGTGCTCTCTTCTAACACTATAGGGGTAGCCCATCTGGGTTAGAAATACAGGGTAAGAAAGGAGGAATTGTAGCCAAGGCGAGTAATTACGAGAAATGTTACTGCGGGGGATTTATTAGCTAAGTAGATTAGCGTGTCACCTACTAAAGCTAATACAATACCTTATGGTGGTACATGCTAAGATGCCCAACTATAATGTTTCAATCAATCAAAGAAGCAAATCAGGCATTGATCATCAGAACAATCAACCAACATTTTTAATAGAGAAAATATTTTTAATTTTGTCTTAGGTTCCCTATCTCTTAGAAAGATCATAGTTGTAGGATTCCAAGGTGTGAAATCCATCTTGTCTTAGAATAGAAAAGATAAGAATGATCAGAGTATGATAGCAAAAGGTGAGACAGGATCAAGACAAGGTAAGTAGGTAAGAGTTTGTCCATTTCTATCTAGGTTTCGTCCTACAGTCAACATTTCCCTCTGATACCACTTCTTGTAACACCCGGTTTTAAAGGACGAAGCCGGGTGCATCTCATACATGCGCCAAGAAGACAACATATATAATAACAGAGTGTATAGAGATAAATGTCATAAAACATCAGAGTATTTATTACATAGCGGAAGACTTATTACAAAATAAAATAATAAAGATAAAACGAACTAAGGATCGTTGGCGCCAATGTCAACTGAGAAACGCCACCTAGATCAAATCGAATGCCTCAGTGTTAGGCGGCTCCTCTTCGACCACCTGTTCTTCTCCTGTGGGGGGTGTGAGACAGCAAGAGTGAGCTCACATACGTTCATAGCTCAACAAGTCGTGGGGAATAATGTGGCATGAACTCACCAAAGGTGGGAGTTCATGAAGTGTAAGGCTGATCAATGAAATAAAGGCTGAGGCTGAGCATTGCTTTTATAAGTTGGTCAAAATTTTATTAGCAATTACTAAGTGTAAGTAAATACCAAACCTTAATAATAATAAAGAAAAGTAATAGTAAAATAATCCCAAATGCGATGCAAATGTCAAATTAAATTTAAGTTCCATAATTAATCATGTGAGGGTCCGAGCCGCTCATGACCCTGAGCACGGCTAGTATACTATTTTACACTCTGCAGAGGTTGTGCATCTTTACCCACAAGTCATGTTACCCATCTGCCAAGAGACGGCCAATCCCATACACCTCTACCGAGGAGGCGAGGCAGGGTAACACTACGAGGCCTTTACAAAGTTCCACTAGCTTCAGAAATCCCGCTACAGTTTATAGGAAGCTCCAGTGCAGGGTTCTTGCCTGACCGCCATCGCATCAAAATCAACCAAGGACCTCCCTACACTGACCACTCCCCTACTGCCCTTGCCCCTTTCGGGTAAGGAAGACCTCCACTAGCTTTCCTAGTTAATCAGCCAAGGGCGTCCCATTAAACCCTTGTGGTAGCACTGTTTTCCCGGGTGGTCGCTCCATGTTCCCATTAATTTAATGATCTTAACATGAACAGTAACCATAACAAGATAATAACAGGATAATCATGAGTAGTGTATCTCCATACCCAATCCACGTAAAGCAATAGCAAGTACTACCCAAAAATATTTCAGGGGTGAACAAGGTATAGAGGTAATCAAAACTGGGGTAACATAAAGGATCCCATCAAAATTAACCTATGCAGATCATTAAAATTAATAAGAACATGGCTGGGAAAAGTAAGTGATCAAGGGCACAACTTGCCTTCAATGAGCTCCTGCTCAGCTATCTCTACTTGTTGAACCTCAGTTTCCACAGTGGCTTGCTCGTCTATTCGCATCAACACAATACATACATAGTATAGCCAAAATCAACATCACACCAAACATGTAAATAAAATATACAGTAAAAATCTACACATTAAAATGAAATCATAGGAACTGGAATCATTAAATTTGGAGTTATAGAATTCAAGTTATGGATTTCCTAAGATTTAATGTGCTTGAAATAGGATTAAATGATAAATTATTTTTCTTACTGTGTTCATGTCAAAACAGAGATACTAAATGATAGAGAATATTATTACAAAATTTTAGAAACTGGAATGGCTCAATTTGGACTAAAAATGGATTTTCTATGATTTATACAAGTTCTAGGGTTTATTTTCATATTAAAAATCCAATTTCTAATTCATTTAATTGATTTAAAACAATTCTGGATCGGGCCTCGATTTCCAGAGAAGTCGGGGGCCCAGGCGTAAATGTAACCGAGACTCATAACACTGCAGAGGCGGACGGCGGGTTAAATCCTGCTTTCCTCGGGGACTCTTTAACAAAAGTACCCGCGAAAGGGTATGATTGATTTTCGGCCGTCCAATCTGATTCCAGCGCACAGGATTAGATTTAACTTATTATGAAACGGTACGCCATGATGACCACAGGATCTAGATCCTATGGTTTAGATCTAATGAATGCTGGAGCCACTTCCCGCCACTGGATATTCATCCAACGGACGCTATATGCCCTGGCCGAAGCGTTATTCGGTTTTCTAATCCCGACCGTCCAACAGAGAATCGACGGCCGAGCCCGCGCGCCCCAATCTACAGTGAGCACAACAGCGGTGGCGCACTGCTCACGGCGGATCGCTCGCCGGCGGCACGCAATCCGGCTAATCCCTGCCCCAAACCTAAAATTGGACCGTTCTACACGACGAGACCGACATGGTGAAGATAGGGGTGGAGTTCTCACCGCGGATTATTGCGCAGGCGAGCCTGGCCACGGAGAATGGCGGGTCCGCGGCGACGATGCGCCTCCGGCGAGGAATTGCGCGCGCACCGCAGGTCCCGACCTCCCACAGTGGTCGCGGACGATTGCCCCAGGTACCGATGTCCCTCCTTGTCCCCACTCCGAGGACAGAGGTCCGGCAGCGACGAGGTTCACCGGCGGCGGCGCGAATCGGTGTGGTGGCGCGGTTAGGGGCTAGCAGTGAGCTCGGGTCGGCGCTAGGTAGACGGGAGAGGCGGAGCAGGGCGCGTAGGCCACCCATTTAACGCCCGTGGACTCGGCACGAGGGCGGAAGGGGTCATCCATGATCCACCGACCATGGCGGCGGGAAGTGCGCGAGGTAGATGAGTCCTGCGCGGAGTTCGGGTGATGACAACGCGGGCCCGCGCGACAGAGACACAGGCGGAGCGCAGAGGATGGCACGTGGGCCCCGAGTGTCGGTGTGAGTCCAGCGCGCGCACGTGAGACAGACGAGTGGGGGCTAGCTGTCGGCGCGAAGGAGCGTCCGCACGCGGTGGAACTTGGTGGGCCGCGTGGGTGAAATTGCGGATTGGGCTGGAAAGGTGGTCGTCGGCCCAGGTAAGGTTTTAATCCTTTTCTTTTTATTTTTCTTTCCTAATCTCTTTTCTTCCTTTCCAAATTCATATTTCCATTTCAAATTTAAATTCCACCCTTGTGTCAAGTTTATCCACAGGTTATAAGTGCAATTTTAACATACCCAAAAATGTGAGGAATTTATTTATTTATATATTTATTTTGCATTGTACAATATTTATTTCTTTCCTTCTCCACTTTCATGGTTTTGTTTTCAATTTAGGGTTTGGATGTCATGGGCACATTATTACATTGCTATTGATGCTTTTATTTTTATTATCCACAAATGCACAATCAAATAAACTCCAGCATGATGCACAGGTTATCTATGTGTTCTTTGTGTTAATTATCCACTTATAACTAGGGTTGATCACATGTGATGATAAGTAGAGGACACAAATTACTGAGATTATCTCTGTTCTCATTATTGCACTTCTGAGTATTACAATGAATCAGAATGAGATAAGTAGGTAAGGGTTGTCCATTTCTATCTAGGTTTCGTCCTACAGTCAACATTTCCTCTGATACCACTTCTGTAACACCCGGTTTTAAAGGACAAAGCCGGGTGCATCTCATACATGCGTCAAGAAGACAACATATATATAACAGAGTGTAAAGAGATAAATGTCATAAAACATCAGAGTATTTATTACATAGCGGAAGACTTATTACAAAATAAAGATAAATATAAAACGAACTAAGCATCGTCGGCGCCAACGTCGACTGAGAAACGCCACCTAGATCAAGTCGAATGCCTCAGTGTTAGGCGGCTCCTCTTCGACCACCTGTTCTTCTCCTGTGGGGGTGTGAGACAGCAAGACTGAGCTCACATACGTTCATAGCTCAACAAGTCGTGGGGAATAATGTGGCATGAACTCACCAAAGGTGGGAGTTCATGAAGTGTAAGGCTGATCAATGAAATAAAGGCTGAGGCTGAGCATTGCTTTTATAAGTTGGTCAAAATTTTATTAGCAATTACTAAGTGTAAGTAAATACCAAACCTTAAGAATAATAAAGAACAGTAATAGTAAAATAATCCCAAATGCGATGCAAATGTCAAATTAAATTTAAGTTCCATAATTAATCATGTGAGGGTCCGAGCCGCTCATGACCGTGAGCACGGCTAGTATACTAGTTTTACACTCTGCAGAGGTTGCGCATCTTTACCCACAAGTCATGTTACCCATCTGCCAAGAGACGACCAATCCCATACACCTCTACCGAGGAGGCGAGGCAGGGTAACACTACGAGGCCTTTACAAAGTTCCACTAGCTTCAGAAATCCCGCTACAGTTTATAGGAAGCTCCAGTGCAGGGTTCTTGCCTGACTGCCATCGCAGCAAAATCAACCAAGGACCTCCCTACACTGACCACTCCCCTACTGCCCTTGCCCCTTTCGGGTAAGGAAGACCTCCACTAGCTTTCCTAGTTAATCAGCCAAGGGCGTCCCATTAAACCCTTGTGGTAGCACTGTTTTCCCGGGTGGTCGCTCCATGTTCCCATTAATTTAATGATCTTAACATGAACAGTAATAATAACAAGATAATAACAGAATAATCATGAATAGTGTATCTCCATACCCAATCCACATAAAGCAATAGCAGGTACTACCCAAAAATATTTCAGGGGTGAACAAGGTATAAAGATAACCAAAACTGGGGTGACATAAAGGATCCCATCAAAATTAACCTATGCAGATCATTAAAATTAATAAGAACATGGCTGGAAAAAGTAAGTGATCAAGGGCACAACTTGCCTTCAATGAGCTCCTGCTCAGCTATCTCTACTTGTTGAACCTCAGTTTCCACAGTGGCTTGCTCGTCTACTCGCATCAACACAATACATACATAGTATAGCATAAATTAACATCACATCAAACATGTAAATAGAATATACAGTAAAAATCTACACATTAAAATGAGAGCATAGGAACTGGAATCACTAAATTTGGAGTTATAGGTTTTAAGTTATGAATTTCCTAAGGTTTATTGTGATTAAAATAGGATTAAATGATAAATAAATTTTCTAACAGAGTTCATGTCAAAACAGTGATACTAAATGATAAAGAATATTATTACAAAATTTTAGAAACTGGAATGGTTCAATTTGGACCAAAAAGGAATTTCTATGAATTTTACAAGTTTCTGGAATTGTTTTTGTATTAAAAATGAATTTCTATATGTATTTCCCTATTTTATTCCCCTCTGGACTGGGCGACAAAATTGCAGAAAGCGCGAGGGCTCTGGCGCAAATGTTACTAAGACTCAGAAAACCCACCAGGTGGACTGCGGGTTGTTTGTATTTTTTCCCGAGGGCTCTTTAGCAAATAGTACCCGCGAAGGGGTACGCAGAGATCCTGGCCTTTGGATAACGATCCATTGGCCGAGATTAGATCACCCCGATCTGAACCGGTATCCCACCGTGGCCGCACGATACAAAAGCAACGGCATGGATTTAATTTAGTGTGACCCGATGGAAGCCCTTCGATCTGGATCCCACGGATCACAAGATTGCGAGTGAAACATTACTCTGCGTCGATCACTAGCGTTCACTCAAGATCGAGTGGCCCAGGCTTCACCCACGTGGTGGCACACGCGGGACCGTCGATCGCCCATCGACCGACCCTCTCTCATCTTCCTTCCCCCGCCCAATGACCAGGGATACGGCGGCCCACCCCACGGCGAAGGCCCTCATCGGCGCGTCCCAAATCCGCCAGCTCCGGCAACAAAATCCCCACGGTGGTGCGCGAATTTGAAATTGAAGTAAGTGCAATCACGAAGAGGGTTTCTCACCAGTGGTTGGAGCAGCGAAATGGCCTGACCCCGGCGTGAAGCGGCTCAACGGTGGAGGGACTATACTGGTGAGCAATTCACGTCGTGATACGGGTCTCCCCCCCCAATCACCGATGTGGACGCCCTCCTCAGACGCAGGCGTTCCTCCTCGGACACACCTCGAAGATGAAAACCCGCCGTTGAGGGAATCCACCGGCGGCTCAAAAAGAAGAACCCACGGCGGCGCTGGAGTCACACGAGGTCACCAGGTAACGGGATAGCGGTCCTGACCCGTGGTTATATAGGGCCGATTCGTTCGGTTGTTGGGGCGTGTGGTGCCCGAAGACCTCGGCAGGTGGATGAGCTCAAGCCTACGAAGCCCGCGGCATGTTCGGAAGCTCTGTTGAGAAGAAAGCGCTGACGGCGAGGGTCCACCGGTCAGCGAAACGGATGAGCGCGCGAGAGAAGTGGTGAGTCTGCACGCGGGGGCCCACGGGTCAGTGGCACGCGCGAGTGGGCGGAGCGCGCGCGTGAAGGAGTGAATGTGGGCCGCACGGGGTGAGGAAAGCTGGGGTGGGCTGAATGGGTTGGCTGCCGGCCCAGGTAAGGTTTTAATCTTTTTTTTTATTTTCTTTCCTAATCTCTTTTCTTCCTTTCCAAATTCATATTTCCATTTCAAATTTAAATTCCACCCTTGTGTCAAGTTTATCCACAGATTATAAGTGCAATTTTAACATACCCAAAAATGAGAGGAATTTATTTATTTATATATTTATTTTGCATTGTACAATATTTATTCCTTTCCTTCTCCATTTTCATGGTTTTGTTTTTAATTTAGGGTTTGGATGTCATGGGAACATTATTACATTGCTATTGATGCTTTTATTTTTATTATCCACAAATGCACAATCAAATAAACTCCAGCATGATGCACAGGTTATCTATGTGTTCTTTGTGTTAATTATCCACTTATAACTAGGGTTGATCACATGTGATGATAAGTAGAGGACACAAATTACTGAGATTATCTCTGTTCTCATTATTGCACTTTTGAGTATTACAAGTGCATATTATTTTCAATTCTTACCTCCTTTATGACTGGTGTAGCCACTAAGGAAGAGGGAGCACTTGAGGGTATACATCAATTGTTGATTATGAAATAAAGGTCCAATTGGAAGGAAAATGAATCTTATCATATGGTCAATAATTCAAAACTATGTGATGTATTATCTCTCTCTAATTAATTTGGATTTGATTCTTCCATATTAGACACTCACCAAAATATGGCTTAAATTAGACATTTGGACTTCATTGAATAACCATGCATATCTAAATCTATGTCATTCAATAATGTATTGTGCATAAGGGATTAAGGGAAATTTAGTCCATATTATGAGGTTTCTTTATTTTTAGCTAAATAAGAAACTAGTGCTTGTGTTACTAATGTCATCTCTTGTGTTGAGCTTATCCATAGAAAATCTATGTTAAAGAGATTGTGCTTAAATTGGATAAATCACAAGCTTAAAGGTTACTATTCAACTAAGGTAAGATGAAGTTGATAAGAGGCCAAGGTATGAAAAATTGCTCTCCTTCAGTTGTTTTAGTGTTCTATCCTTAGTAGGATGTACCATAGTATAGGTTAATTTCCTTGCAATATAAAATGTTCAACAGTGCATATAACTTTGACATGAACTATATGTGTGCACTAATTTAAAGAAATTTAATCTATCCTTTTGGGTTTCAAGAATGATGATTCATTTGCCATCCACATATAAGGATCATCATTTGCGAAACCCTCATGTTTTTAATTCTCTCTTTTATAAGTGTTTCAACAAGGTCCTTCCAAGTGCTTTCAAGATGGATTGAAAATCTACAAATATAAGAGTCTTGGTTCTTTCAATCATTGAGTTTCATTTGGTCTCATATCAAGTATGATCGAATCAAGCAAAGATGAATGAAGTTCAAGATCACTTGGTTGGATGAAATCACAAAAATAAAAGAGATCACAGTGAATCAAGAAGGGAGTTGAAACTATCCCGCAAACCAAATAATGAAGTAGTGACATAATCATATAATATCCTTCATTATGAGGTTTGAGGTTCATATTAGCATGCTTTACCCTTCAAGATTTCAATAGATATACTTTCAGTTCTTAAACTTTCAATTGGTGTAATTTTCATCATCTATGTAAAGCATGTTATGTTAAACCAAGATATAGTGCAAACATCTCCTTTAACCTCGTATTGTTGATGTGCATAAGTGTACTTTGTGTACTCTTGCATGCACAAATTGAGGGAGAGTTTAGCCTATATCTTGTGAGACTAATGATTTCTCAAGTTCATGTTTTGTAGCCTCACACCTTGGAGAACATCAAATGAGGATGAATGGTTCCATAAAAATGGTCAAGCATTTACCACATGTCACCTTATGGATTAGTTCTGTCGGCGTCTCGGACACGGGGGGTCCCTTGGACCGACGAGTGAAATCGCTGCGTGCCCCTGCCCAGACGGGTTGGCGCGGGATGGAACACAACATGTGGGGGAAGCCTTGTATTATCCTGCACCAGGGGTGCCACTCGTAGTAGGGGTTACAAGCACGTCGCGAGAGGGAGAGAGAGAGAGAGAGTTCGTCCGCTCCTTCCCTCGCGCGAACCCCCCTCAGGATGGCCCTGGACCTCCCTTTTATAGACGCAAGGAGAGGGTCTCGACGTACAACGGGGGGCGTAGCTATGCGCTAACGTGTCCGGCAGAGGAGCGCCTAAGCCTTGTGTACATGCCAACGTGGCCGTCGGGGGAGAGTTCGAGCCCTGTACACGTGATAGCGTGGCCGTCGGAGGAGCACCTGAGTCCTGTAGGAGTACAGCTGGCAGTGCGGCAAGGGTCCTGCTGACGTCTCCTTGCTGCAGTAAGGGGCTGAGAGCCACCGGCGTCATGGTGCACGCGGGGCACCATCATTACCCGTCGCCGGGGTAAGCCAGATGGGACGCCGGTCTTGTTCCTCCTAGCCTGAGCAGGCTAGGAATAGGGTAATGATGTATCCCCTGTTGGCGCGGTCGGTCCGAGCCCAAGGTCGGGCAAGGCGGAGACTTCTGTCGAGGCCGAGGTTGGGGTCGGGCGAGGACGCGATTCCTCCCGAGACCGAGGTCGAGGCTGAGTCCGGAGGTCGGGCGAGGCAGAGACCTCCTCCCAAGGCCGGAGCCTGAGGTCGAGGCCGAGTTGGAAACCTCCTCCCAAGGCCGGAGCCTGACGTCGGGCGAGGCGGAGCTTCCTGTTGCGCCCGAGGCCGAACTCGGTGGTTGATCGTGACTTGTTGTCAGTCTTTGCCTGGGTGGTTGACACGGCAGTCGGAGCAGGGCAAGCGGCACTATTTTCCTGTCACATTAGTATAGTAAAGAAGAGGGGCGAAGTGACTGCGGTCACTTCGGCCTGGCCGACTGAGGCGCGTGAGTCAGGATACGACGTTAGACATCCTCTGCATTGAATGCGCCTGCGAAGCGGTCGGTTGGTGAGGTGGTCTGGCCAAGGTTGCTTCACAACGAAGCCAGCCCGAGCCGGGCTTCGGGAGAGCCGAGGGGGCGCCCGCTGCCTGAGGAGGCCCTCGGGCGAGGCGTGAACTCGTCTGGGACTACTGCTCTGGCCCGAGGCTGGGCTCAGGCGAGATCGCGTCCCTTGGGTAGACGAAGCCTTAACTTGAACCGCACCCGTCAGTTGGTCTGAGGGTGTCTACCAGCCATGATTAGGAGCGTTGGGAGTACCCCTAATTATGGTACCCGACAGTAGCCCCCGAGCCTCGAAGGGAGTGTTAATACTCGCTTGGAGGCTTTTGCCGCATTTTCGGTGAGGGGACCGACCTTTCTAGGTTTTTGCCTTGTTCTTGTGGGTGCGCGCGAGCGCACCCACCGGGTGTAGCCCCTGAGGCCTCGGAGGAGTGGTTTGACTCCTCTGAGGTCTGAATGCTTTTCGTGGTGCTTCGGCCGGTCTGATCGTTCCCTCAGGCGGCCTGGCCGTAGCCTAGGTGCGTGGTCGGGTTCCAAGTTATCAAGCTGGTTTGTTGACGCTGTCAACAGTTTTGGCCGTAACCGGGTGCGAGAGCAGCCCCCGAGCCTCTGCACGAAGCGAGAGGACGATCAAGGACTTTCCCGACTTTTATCATACGCCCCTGCATCACCTTTCCGCAAGGAGGAGGGGGGAAAGCGCCATGTTGCCCTCGGAGGGCACCGAACATGGTGTTTCCAGTGAGCTGCTAACGGGTGATCCGAGTGGATGCCCGTGCCCCATTCGTTAGGGGTTGGCTGGTGGCCCAGAGGCGCGCTCCAAAAGTACCTGCGGGTGATTCGCCGGACCCCGACCCCTTCGACAGGGTCCGAGGGCTCGATGCCTCCCTCCGGTGGGATTCCGTTACAAATTGTTCCCGTCTGTCTCGGAAATGTCCTAGGGTACCTCAGGAGCATATCTCGAGCCTCGGCCATGTATCGAACGTACCCAGAGTCATCCCTCACTCTCCGTGCTCTGGGGCAACTATCGAACCCTTCCAAGGGGCCAGCCTACGAACCCCTGATCAGTAATGGGCACGGAGCTCGAGCGTTCTGGGGCGGCTGTCGAACCCTTCCGAGGGGCCAGCCTTCAAACCCCTGATCAGTAATGGGCTTGAAGTCCGAGTGCTCTGGGGCGGCTGTCGAAACCCTTCCGAGGGGGCAGCCTTCGAACCCCTGATCAGTAGGAGGGCTCGGGGCCCGCTTCCTTCGCCGAGAAGGATCCTTTCCACAACATCCCCATTCCTGGTCCCTGTAGCAAGAGAGAGAGAGGAGGAGGGGAAGGATATGAATTTAAATAAGGTGGCGCACCTTTTTTGATGCGGTCATTATGGTGAAGGCGAAGCGACGCCCGCCTCGCCTGCCAGAGGTGTCGCCTGCTCCGCCGGGGAGTTAATGCGGCGGGATGGGCGATTCGCGTGGCGCCCGTTGCGCGCAAGCCGTTCGAGGAACGGAACACGGGTGCGTTGTCTTCACACCGTGGGAGAGGGCTCTCCTGTCACTTCAGGAGGGGACACGAGCCTACAGGTGATTTGACCGCTGCTTTCGCTGCAGTTACTGCCGGCCCACTTTTGGGCCATGCCGACCGCCGCGCCTATCCCTGTAGTCGACTAACCCGTGGCCGCCGCCTTTAGTTGGCACTATTGGGTCACGCGCAGGGCTGCCTTGAGACGCAGTACTGGTTCCGCAGTCGAGGAGGAGCAGCATTGGCGCGAGTGGCGGGGTAGCTTCTTGTACGTCGTAACCGGCGCGCCGGTTACATGACATGTGGGCCCGCTTCCTTTGTGCTGGTCCACCGGATATGGTCGAAGTCGAAAGGGCGCACAGTTGCGGTGCAGTTGGATTCCTGTCGCGTGGCGGTCCACCCTTTCGACCACCGGTTTCTGCGAAGATGGGAAAGCGCTTGTAACCGCGGGGCAGTTACATGCCTCGCGTGCGACGGTTCGCCTTCTTCGCGCTTCGAATCAGCTCGCATGACGTGTGGGTCCCAGCCCCCATGTCGTAGGGGGAGAACCTTGGAGTATGTCATTGGAGACTTCGCTCGTGACGCTAAGGGGTACAAGTGAGGAGGTCTTCCTATAAAAGGGGGATCGATCCCTCGGGCAGTGGCCATGCCTTCGTTTTCCCCTCATGCATTGCGCCCTTCCACCTTTCGAGCCCCGGGATGGGGAGCACCAGCACCGCCTTGCTCTTGCTGTCGTTGGAGGAGCACGGCCTCGTGGAGATCGGCGCCCTTCAGCCATCGCTCGGCTTCAAGGATTTTCGTCGTGCGGGCTGAGGCGGAGGGCGTGCCGAGCCGGGTTTCGCTTCCCATGTGGGCCGGCGACCCGCTTCTTCCTCCAACATTTAGGGGAAAAAGGCATCCTCCAGCCCTGCGGAGGTGACGTCCTCCAGCCATGCGGGGGAAGGCGAACCGCTGCTGCCCGGTCAGGGCGCAGCCGTCCGTCCCCTACCCGGGCAACGGTTGTGCCGTACACCGGTGGCTGCTGTCACTGCCTTTGAGGAGAGGGCGGACCTCGACAATGTGGGTTCGGTCGACCGTAGACATCGTCATCTGCAGCGTGTCCGGCTCACTGGCCCAGCTCGCTCTAGCGCCGCTCCCGACGCTGCCTCCTGCCGCTCGGTCCTTGTGGGGACCAGCGCTGGCCAGCCCGCGAGGATTTGAGTGGGGATCTGCCGGTGTAGTGGTCATCGGCGAGCCACCTGGAATTTGTCGTCCTGCAGGCCCTCTGGTGTGGAGGTTGTTCATACCCGCGGGAGCAGAACCGGAGCCCCGTTTGTAAGGAGATATACCGGGTTTCTGCCGGAGCAAAATGTAACCGCTTCAAGTACTTAGACATTTGTCGTAGGTCGGGAGAACCGCCGAGGGTTCTGCCGATGTCTAAGTCTGTGTAGCATAGTTACCCCAAGTATATGTTTTGTTCTTCGTGGCTGTCGAGGCCTGAACATTTGGGTATTCCGAATATAAAGCTGTGTTTCTTCCTCATTCCGAGCACTGGGACTTGCCTGTTGGCTAGCCGAACCACTTAACCGAGCGTGAGTTGCCTTTCGCGGAAGGTGACGAGTGAGGTATCCATATCCCGGAGGTGTAGGAGTCCCTCGGCTTGGTCGGCCTTGCCGCTCTAGGCCTCTCTTGCTTAGTTTTTAGAACCCTCGGCTGCTCTGCGATGAGCCGGAGCCGGAGGCAGCGGTGTTAGCGCGGATAGAGGCGGAGTCGTCTCGGAAAGAGACTTCGTTGGCCCGGGAGATGGCGGCTTCCCAGGCCGAGGAAGATGTGGCAGCAGTCGCTGGAGCGTGGCCGAGACATCCGCTGGCGCGGTGCTGGCGTCCTCCCTTAGGTGGAGGTCCTTTTCGCCCGGGTCGCCACCTGAGGCCGGGCCAGGTTCCGCCGAGGGTGGAAACAACGCCGAGGGTGCTGCTGCTCCCCCTGCCGATGCCTGATCCTGCGGAAACAGTTTGTCTGTAGCACGCACATGTTTTTTTGCGACCGCCGAGGCCTAAACACTTTATCATCGTGTTAAAAACCTGTGTCTTCTTTCCTCTTGCTTCGAGCATCACGACTTGTCTGTCAATAGCAGAATCGTTTATCCGAGCAAGAGTTACTTTTCACGGAAGGTGATCAGTGAGGTATTCGTATCCCGGAGGCGTAGGAGTCCCTCGGCTCGGTCGGCCTTGCCGCTTACGTGTACTCTCGTCGTTCTCAGGATCCCGCTATCGATACGGAAGTCGAAAGCGCAAAGATTGTTTTGGTAGAAAATTTTACCGAGGAAAATTTTGACGCAGAGGGTGTTCCCCCCTTCTAGCCCCGAGGGAGGGTCAGGCTTTGCTGAGGCATAACCGACCCTTCCTTGACGGTTAGACTTTGTGTATGTAAACGAGGTACATGAATGACTTAAAACATCTTAAGGGTAGAAGCGACGTAGCTGTTGGATGTTCCAAGCGTTGTTGTAGACCTCACCTTGGTCGTTGGCTAGCTTGTATGTTCCGGGCTTCAAGATCTTGGCGATGATGAAGGGCCCTTCCCAGGGAGGAGTGAGCTTGTGGTAGCCTCGGGCGTTCTGTCGCAGGCGAAGCACCAAGTCTCCCACTTGGAAGCCTCGGGACTGAATGCTTCGGGCGTGGTAGCGCCGCAGCGACTGCTGGTACCGTGCCGAATGTAGTAAGGCAACGTCCCGAGCCTCTTCGAGTTGGTCCAGCGAGTCTTCTTGGCTAGTCTAGTTGCTTTGGTCGTCGTACGCCCTGGCCCTCGGGGAGCTATATTCTAAGTCCGTGGGGAGGATGGCCTCGGCCCCATAGACTAGAAAGAATGGCGAGAAACCCGTGGCACGGCTCGGCGTCATCCTTAGACTCCAGACTACCGAGGTAGCTCTTTCACCCACCGCTTGCCGAACTTGTTGAGGTTGTTGTAGATCCTTGGTTTGAGTCCCTGCAAAATCATGTCGTTGGAACGCTCCACCTGCCCATTCGTCATGGGATGAGCTACGGCGGCCCAGTCCACACGGATGTGGTGGTCGTCGCAGAAGTCCAGGAACTTTTTTCGGTGAACTGCATGCCATTGTCGGTGATGATGGAGTTTGGGACCCCGAATCGATGGATGATGTTGGTGAAGAACGCTACCGCCTGCTCGGACCTGATGCTGCTCTAGGGTCGGACCTTGATCCACTTAGAGAATTTGTCAATGGCAACTAGCAGGTGCGAGAAGCCCCCGGGTGCCTTCTGCAAGGGACCGACAAGGTCTAGACCCCACACAGCAAACGGCCAGGTGATGGGTATCGTCTGCAAGGCCTGAGCGGGCAGATGCGTCTACTTTGCGTAGAATTGACACCCCCGGCAGGAGCGCACAATCCTAGTGGCGTCGACCACCGCGGTTGGCCAGTAGAAACCTTGTCGGAAGGCATTTCCCACGAGGGCTCGAGGTGCTGCATGGTGGCCGCAAGCCCCCGAGTGTATTTCTTGCAACAGTTCTTGTCCCTGGGCGATAGATATGCATTGTTGGAGGATGCCCAAGGGGCTGCGGTGATAGAGCTCTTTTTCATCACCCAGCAAGTCGAATGACTTGGCGCGCCGAGCCAGCCACCGAGCTTTGGTCTTGTCGAGGGGAAGCTCTCCTCAGAGGAGATATCCCAGGTACGGGGTCTGCCAGTTCGGATCTGGCGTGACCCCATTCTGTTCCTCCTCGATGGGCAAGGCCTCTTCCTCGATGGCCGAGGGTGCCTCGGGTTCGGCCGAGGGTACCTCAGGCTTGGCCGAGGGTACCTCGGGCTGGGCCGAGGCTTCCTCAGGCTCAAGCGCGTCGTCGATCTTGACGGATGGTTGATGTAGGTCTCTAGAGAAGACGTCCGGGGGAACCGTCGTTCGCCCCGAGGCTATCTTCGCCAGCTCGTCAGCAGTCTCGTTGTACCGTCGGGCGATTTGGTTGAGCTCTAGCCCGTAGAACTTGTCTTCTAGGTGCCGGACTTCATCGTAGTAGGCCTCCATCCTCCGGTCGCGGCAGTGGGAGTTCTTCATGACTTGGTCGATGACAAGCTGTGAGTCACCACGAGCGTCGAGGCGCCGGACCCCTAGCTCGATGGCGATGCGCAGCCCATTAACTAGGGCCTCGTACTCGGCCACGTTGTTTGATACCGGAAAATGGAGGCGAATGACGTAGCGGAGATGCTTTCCGAGGGGTGAAACAAAGAGCAAGCCAGCGCCTGCTCCCGTTTTCATGAGTGACCCATCGAAGTACATGGTCCAGAGCTCGGGCTGGATTGGAGTTGTCGGTAACTGGGTGTCAGTCCACTCAGCCAGGAAGTCTGCCAAGACCTAGGATTTTATGGCCTTCCGAGGAGCGAATGATAGCGTTTCGCCCATAAGTTCCACAGCCCACTTTGCTATCCTACCCGAGGCCTCACGGCACTGGATGATCTCCCCAGGGGGAAGGATGACACCATAGTCACCGGATGAGACTCGAAGTAGTGTCGCAACTTTCGCCGTGTCAGAATCACTGCGTAGAGCAGCTTCTGGATCTGTGGGTAGCAGACTTTGGTCTCGGAAAGCACTTCGCTGATGAAGTAGACTGGCCTCTGGACGGGCAGTGCATGCCCTTCTTCTCGTCTCTCGACTACGATCGCGGCGCTGACCACCTGAGTGGTCGTGGCTACGTAGATCAAGAGGGCTTCTCCTGCAGTGGGGGGCACCAGGATGGGTGTATTTGTAAGGAGCGCCTGAGTCCTGTAGGAGTACAGCTGGCAGTGCGGGAAGGGTCCTGCTGACATCTCCTTGCTGCCGTAAGGGGCTGAGAGCCATCGGCGTCATGGTGCACGCGGGGCACCATCATTACCCATCGTCGTGGTAAGCCAGATGGGACGCCGGTCTTGTTCCTCCTAGCCTGAGTAGGCTAGGAATAGGGCAATGATGTATCCCCTATTGGCGCGGTCGGTCCGAGCCCAAGGTCGGGCGAGGCGGAGACTTCTGTCGAGGCTGAGGCCGGGGTCGGGCGAGGACACGATTCCTCCCGAGACCGAGGTCGAGGCCGAGTCCAGGGGTCGAGCGAGGCGGAGACCTCCTCCCGAGGCCGGAGCCTGAGGTCGAGGCCGAGTCGGAAACCTCCTCCCGAGGCTGGAGCCTGAGGTCGGGCGAGGCGGAGCTTCCTGTTGCGCCCGAGGCCGAACTCGGTGGTTGATCATGTATTGTTGTCAGTCTTTGCCTGGGTGGTTGACACGGCAGTCGGAGCAGGGCAAGCGGCGCTGTTTTCCTGTCACATTAGTACGGTAAAGAAGAGGGGCGAAGTGACTGCGGTCACTTCGGCCTAGCCGACTGAGGCGCGTGTGTCAGGATACGGCGTCAGGCATCCCCTGCATTGAATGCGCCTGCGAAGCGGTCGGTTGGTGAGGCGGTCTGGCCAAGGTTGCTTCACAACGAAGCCTGCCCGAGCCAGGCTTCGGGAGAGCCGAGGGGGCGCCCGCTGCCTGAGGAGGCCCTCGGGCGAGGCGTGAACTCATCTGGGACTACTGCTCCGGCCCGAGGCTGGGCTCGGGCGAGATTGCGTCCCTTGGGTAGACGAAGCCTTGACTTGAACCGCACCCATCAGTTGGTCTGAGGGTGTTTACCAGCCATGATTAGGAGCGTTGGGGGTACCCCTAATTATGGTACCTGACAAGTTCTATTGAGGAACAATATGTGTTCTGTAGCATAATTTCAATTGTTGCAAATTTATTATGCCATGACCAAGATATATGATGAACCCCTCTAAGAATCTTAATTGAATCAAGTGCATGTTACAAGTAATTCGGGTACCTAATGCATACATTTAGGGGGAGCTCATTCTATATCCTGTGTCCTTAAATAATAACATTTTCTTTTAGTGAATTTGTGTAGTTCTTTAAAGAGAATGAGTTTCTCTTGATTTTTGAAGAGGATAAGTTTCTCTTGGCATGCTAAATTTACTCTATCCATGTCGTAATGAAGACTAATGGGCATGAATGGAAATCATCTTGCATTGTGAAAAAATAATGTCAATCCTTTCAAAACACTAAGTTGAAAATTGATGATCATGATGGAGAACATGTGGCATAAAACAAAGGTGTGTCATTCCATGAACTATTCTATTACCTTTGTACATCTAGTCTCTTACATGCTAGTGTGTGAATGTATATGCAATATCTTAAGTCCCACCATAAGGTTGCACTTGTGGTGATGATTAAAGAATCTCTAGATATTTGATTAATACCTCCTGTGGTGATGTCATAATTTAGTCTTAAGTCATCTTAATGAGGTATGAGTCAAACATGCTAACTTCTCAAGAATCTTGGCTTAAAATATTGCATATCATGTCTATTAGTATACCTTTTGATTATGAGTGATTCATTCAATTGGTACAATGTCACTTTTTCATACTTTATTTGTACCAAGGTTCAAATTGTAGAACTTAATTGTAACCCCCAGGTGTTTATAATCCGCTCCACAACGAGTACGGATTTAAGCACGTGATATCAGTGAATAAGACAGACACTAAGGTCTAATTAGTTTTGCCTATCGCGATTTTAATATCGCATATGTTTCGTTTGTCGCGAGCACGACATCGTTTTTTTATTTTATCTATCCGGGCTCCTCCTAAATTTTCGTGTTGTTCGGAACATAGTCGTTCCAAAAATCGGTGCATCCAGTGATTATTTAAAATTCATCGTTCGCATGGATACAAATTCGGAAGCCCAACCCGCTATGATGATTTCTATCGTGACTAGATTTATCTGAACTCGACAACTAAAATGTTCGGAGCAAAATAATCCGAATCGCGCATCGTCCGAGAGGAATCATGCGCGAGATTAATAATCAGGAGTATTTGGTAATAAATCAATTAAAACAGATAAAGGTAATTAGAGCCGCACTCGAATAATTTCTAATCAGTTTAACTTAAACGAAATCAGTTGTAAATTAAAATACCAAAGCTGAAATCCGTGTAGTCCGGTCCGTGTGTTCTCGTTTCGATCTGAATCTCCAGATATAGATAACGGGTGAAAACGCGTATGATTCTGAAAAATTCCCCAAATCAAATCATTCTCAAATATTCTATCGAACTTATTTTGGTTCAACCTTTTGAATATCTCTCAAATCCAAATATCAAAACTGCAAATATCTGTGATTTTTTTATTAAAGAAATTAAAGATATGAAAAAGAAAATATATGTCACCTTCTCTCTCTCACTGATTTTTCTCTTCGCGTTCTGATCTTCTTCGCGCCGCCCTGGCTTCTTTTATTTTCATGGCGCCTGTTCCTGGCTGAAGAGAAAAATCCTACCGCTCAAATCCTCTTCTTCCTTATCCTCGGGTGGGATTTTTTTTGATGCTGCTCAAGCTCGTGAACAAATCCTGCGCGCTCGTTCTCAGTCTCTGGCGTTAGCTTCTCCCTACTCCTTTGCCCCAGTTCGAGCTGCTCTCATGGCGTCTTCCCCTGCTGGCTCACCGGCTTCCTGCTCTCGGTTTTGGAGTTTCCATGGCGCCGTGGCTTCCGATCTCCCTCCTATCCTCTGCTCCCTTCCCGTCGCTCTCCCTCTGTAGCCGCTCCCTGGGAGCTTCCTTCAACGCCGGACCTCCCTGCTCTGTGCTCCTCGCGGCGCCCTCTCTAGCTATTGCTCCCTGCGCGCCGCCGTTCTTCTGTACCTAGCGGCGTTCCCAGCCGAGTTCCTCCAAAGCACCTCCCATGGCCGCTGCGTCGCGCTCCTTGTGCTTGCGCAGCTGAACGCCATGCCGGGTACTGCGTAGTGTTTTGTCCGATGTCGAGCTTAGCTCGGTCTTTGTTTCTCTGCAGCATCGTACACGGCAAGCCGTCGCTGCTCCCCATCGCGCTGTCGATCCCGCTTGAGCCCCTTCGCGTTCGTCGAAGCTCCCTGGCTCGACTCTGCCTAGTTCGCGTCCTACTCGCCTTTGCGTCGCACGCGCAGCGTTCCGTTGTTCCTGCGCGTGCTGCCACGAAGCTCCCTGTTCAATTCTCCTCCGTCACGTTGTTGTGCACGCGAAGTTCTCTGCTTGCCACGGCGTGTCGAGTTTCCGCGTCGAGCTCCCGTGCCGAATCAAGCCCCATGTTGCCGCGTCCCTGTTTCAGTTTGTCGTGTCGCGCCATTGTCGCTTCTGTCGCAAGCTCGTTAGCCACAGTTATCCTGACCGTGTCAGCACGCGACCGTGGTCGTGTTTGTCGAGTTCGCCAACACTCTGTTGCTAATTCGACTGTCGTCTCAGTTGTGTGCCTCGCTGCGTGCTTGCCGAGCATTGTTGGTTGTACCTCAGTACTCATGCTTGCCGCTAGCTCGCGTTAACGCTCATGCGTCTGCTCGTTGTCACTGTGGCGCACTAGCTCTCATCTATTGGGTTTCGTGCGTGCTCGCGTTTGTCGTCAAGTTGTTACGCCTGTCCTTCCTTGCTCGTGACTTCGTCGTCGCCAGAGCCCTCACTAGATTCGTGTCCTCGCCAGCTTGCTCCATATTTGATCTCGTCGTCGTTCCACGCGTCAGCAGCAAATCACAAGAGTCGGGTGAAGACGGAGCCAACAGTGTGGTGTTCACCAAGTGCGCGACAAAAGCTCGAACATCCTGCATGACTCAAGTTCGATTCATCAAAATTATTCAGTCGAGGAAAAGATCTTCAGCAATTGATTACCGAAGAAAAGAAGGCCCCTGGGTGACGTCAACCGGACCCCGTAGTCGTGCTTGCGACTATCGCGTCGAATTAGTCAGGGTAAGTAAATTTGTTACTCGTGTTAGTGGATTGGTGGATGGTTTGACTAGGTTTAATATTTATTAGATTACCTGAGTCGTTTTAATAATTTGGTCCATGTCGTAGGATGAAAAAGATCTCAATAGGTCTCAGTGTTTGCGGGATTGTAGGTGTTAAAAATGAGAAATTATATTAATATATATAAGATACACAGTATAAAGAGTTAATAAAAAGCTAGGAATAAAAATAGATATTCTAGTGTTGTTATGTCAATTTAGTTAATAGATGTAGTCGATGCCCTGCTGTGATATCCATGATGCTTAATGCTTGGTTTTAAGCATTTCACCCCTTTTAGTGTAGATTATCCATCTTATACTCGTTGTACTCGTGCTCATACATGCGCATCGTGCATCTCATGAGGTACGATAAATAATCGCGTGATGCGGAAGAAGAGCCAAGTCGACCCCAAGCGCGGGCTAATCGCAGGATGATGCTGATGGACGAACCTGAATATAGACAGACGAAACAAGTATCAGAACAAAGGATGATCGTCAAGTGGACGTCGTCTAACAACACTAACCTAGTGTTATTCAGGCAAGCCCCGGTGCATTCGCCACCTCCTTGTGTTTTAAAATTTTATCACCTTGTTTGATGCATTAGGTGATAGGAGTTGTGTGCTAAAATAATTGATGCATTTCCTTCCTTGGTAATTGATTACCCTTCCTTGATACCCCTTTTTGAAAAGGATTTTATGATGCTTAGCCTTGCTTTAGCAAACAAAAAGGTTTTGTTTTAAAACAAAAGTGATGCTTCAGTGGGAGGGAATGTTTTCAAAAATAAAACTAGATGGTGAATCCATCATGGCAGTGATGGGTTCAACATCGGAAAAGATGTACCTCTGCCAGGTACCAAACTTTGGGTTGAAAATAATAAAGCTGAGACCGGGCGGTTGACTTGCACGAGAAAGGAGTCTCGGTGTAGTGTCTTCGTCTGAGTCGATTAAGGACCGTGCCGATGTAGGCTTGATGATCGAGGACCCTTTAACTGGTCACATGCCTCGTCATGGGTAAGCTTTGCCTCGGGCAGACTAATACCAGAATAAGATACCACGCAATGGGAGTGGAGAGATGGCGAGAGTAGCGTGTACCCTCCGTGGCAAGAGGCTGGACGGTGGTGTATCTGTGCTCTCGGCTGGCGTGAACCTGATCTGGTCTTAAGAACCTCGGTGGCGAGTTGACATATGCAAGGGTTAAGTGCTACCTATGTCGTGTGATTGGAGATCCTCAGCTGAGTATAATCGATTCGGATCGTCGTACCTTCGCGGTTATGAAGACTTGGTCATTGACTTACACGTAGAAATCCAGTGAACTAAAGGGATGATGAAAAGACGGCTAGTATACGCCAAGTGCTTGAACTAGGGTAGAAAGAACTCTAGATGCAGGTAACTTTACCTAACCTGACAATAAAATTGGATTTTAAGGATCCACTCGTAGTAAGCTTTTCTGCAAAACAGAGTCTTTGATTCTTGATAAACCATACCTTGAATTCCTCTGGCCAGCATACCCTTGAGTGTCTTTTCTTTAGTCTGGCAAGTCTTCCTGAGTAATTCCGTACTCAGGGTTTTATTCCCTATTGTTTTTCAGGTTCTAACCTTGTGCTGCTGTGATGGTGTTAAGTGCCGGTGGGCTTGGCCTTCTTATAAGTATAAGTACTCCTTCTATACTTCTTATTGAGGATGGTCATTTGAGCTAGCATATATTTCAAACTTATACTTTTGTAATCACTCTAATAAAATAATGTAAAATTTTTGTAACTTGTAAAATTTGGTAATAAGATTTCCGCTGCAAAAATGTTGATGTGTGTGATTTGTATTACTTAATCCCGCGGTTCTGGTTATAAGTGGTTTATCCGATGTCCTTGGGGCAATCGGACGGATCCTGTTAAGTTATCTGGTGCACATGCATAGCTGTCTGAGGTCTTTGAGACAAGGACAGGTGCATGTGGGCCCAATAACTTGGGAGGTTCTGCCGCAGCTGGTATCAGAGCAGGATTAAGTATATACGACCATATACGTATTTTCAAAACAAAAGTTTTGGTTTTGGAAAACCTATTTTCAACTAAACACATTGTTTGGTTTTGAAAAACCGATTTGAAAATCTATAATGCTAGCGACATCCTCAGTTAAGCCCTAAATTAAGGACTATCAGGTGGCTTAGTTCAAAACCACTAACCCACAACCGGGTGGGTATTGCATACATGTGTAATGTTATTTTTGTGGCCATTCAGTTGTGAATGGATCGATGCTCAAGGTAAGGTGAGATGTGAGAGCATGACCGAACAAATGTCGGTCTAGGGAAGTGCTTAATTGTGGCGCTTGACTATATACATGTTCTACATATGTATATATGAAGGCTGTGATGTGGAGTAATTACTTTTCTAGGAATTCAGTACCCCATGGATGTGTATGCGTATACTGACATGGGAATACTGAGAAGTGTAATGTACTTGTAACGACGCACCTACGCTCAAGTAAGCAGGTGAGTTACCATAATGAGTTGCCCTATGGTTAAAGTGTGGCAACAGCGCCTATGCGTGGCTCAGCGCTTAATGATGAGCTGGCCTCTATATAGAAATATATGGAGTATAAACTGTGATAAACTGTCATGTGTGAACTGCATCATGCGAAATTGGGCTGCAATGGAATTTTCTGCAGGTACACTAACCTCAAAAACGTATGTGTAGCTGATGACTAGCAATATACCGTGAGAGTCGTAAGTATGCCACCGATATAGTACGCTATTGCCACATTATGTTGGCAAGAATCAGTGAGAACGCATAGGACGAGCATGCATCCTGATTGTTGCATCATGTTTGTCACCTATACACCCAAAATGCTTCTCTCATCTTTATTCCAGTAACCATTGATTGTAGATAATATGGGTAATGCTGAATTATGCACTTCGATGAAATAGGTGTCCTCCATTCTTTAGGTGACTTCTTAGGGTGCTTTATGTGTGCTCTTGTGTTGATGTGCCGATAGAGGGTTAGTAGTTTGGTTGCTTAAACCCAAAATTAGGCCATGTTCTTAGTTGGTGAACCGAGACCCAAATTTGAATTTACCATTATCCCTCCATGACCAAACTCATACAAATTTAGGTTATGGCCATGCCCTGTTCATTTCATCGAGCCATGATCTCTTTGGCTCTCTACTTGTAACCGTCCTTACAGGTCGAGTATCTCTTTGTACATTATCACCCTTGCCCAATTCATTTGTGTCGCATGAGATTTCTTATTGGTTATGTCTGATAATGGTGTTATGACTAAAACCAGTGGTGCCGTGACGAAATCGAGGGCCTTCGGTGTATGTGCACATGGTTGCGCTACTCGGCGCACGCTAGTATCACCGTTAGTAGTCATAATCCATTATGAGACTATATCGATATGTTATCTTCTGTAGACCTCTTCCTTGAAACAATTTCTATGTTGTTTGTGAAGTGATCAAGCAACATCTATCATCTCTATTGGATCAAAAGGGCATACCACTTTCATGTGTGGTCTTATTTCTTTTGATCTTGGTAGAGACTATTCTTACAAGTTCCCTTTACATGCTTTGTGTAAAGGTGAAGCCTTGGAGATTTTTAGTGTCGAGAGACAACCGATTAGCTCTCAAAATGGAAATCTGTTTCCCCTGCTGCTGAGATGAAGGAGTTTGTTCATTCGCTCTCTTATTTAATCCATGTATTCCCTAACCAAGTGAATAATGCGTCTCGCATGAAGAAACGGATGAACAACATGACCAAATGGATTTCTACCCAAATGCATGACCTTTTGCTCGCAAATGTGAACTCTCAACCCTTGGCTTACCGATGGTACTGAGAGGACCTGCTCAATGTTAAAAGTAGTTCAACAAGTTGGTTTTACTAACTTGTAACTGTATTGTGAACGAAGGTTGAGTTTAGAGATCGTTTTATCGAGTTGTCTAAACTCACTTTGGTTCAACCTATTTTAAGAAAGTACTCACAAAAGTTAAGTTAAATTGGCCAATAACCACCTAATCATCGCTTTGATCATACCTCGATCGCCTCACGTGTGCTTTTCCAGCATGTGTGATCAAGTCGAGCCATGATTAGTGCTCGATAAAATGGATTGGTTGCGAAGGCTGCATCTACAGATCCCTTCACGGGTGATTTTCTCGAATCTATACCATCTTTCGTGGACTTGAATTCTTGGGTTAACCACATGTTAACCGTGGCAGTATTCAACATCCACATCCGTCTCATGTGCTACAAACTCACTATGACCGCTTGCTGGTAAACTTCATTCTGTATGTCTTACCCAAGAGGTTGCATCTGATTCTGTTTGGGTAAAATTGCGTATTTGCCGCTCGCCCAACAGACTCAGATAGTACAGTGTCATCAGAAAAAGCAAACTGCACACATGGAACCTTATGTGTTCCTCTGGCAGACATTGTCTCTAGTGGTGGACATTTCTAAATTAGCCCAAGGCGATACATGTTATGTCCACTAGAGAAACCACATCCTAAAACACTCGCCTTCGCTCAGGATTATCTTATGATTATCGCTGATATGGATATGGGTTACATGATTCTCTACCCTTAGAAGTCTTTCGCTCCGAATCTTGGGACGAGATTCTTTTAAGGGGGGAGGGCTGTAATACCTCAGGTGTTTATATTCCGCTCGACAACGAGTACAAATTTAAGCATGTGATATCAGTGAATAAGACGGACACTAAGGTCTAATTATTTTCGCCTATCGCGATTTTAATATCGCATCTATTTCGTTTGTCGCGAGCGCAACATCGTTTTTTATTTTATCTATCCGGGCTCCTCCTAAATTTTCGTGTTGTTCGGAACATAGTCATTCAGAAAATCGGTGCGTCCGGTGATTATTTAAAATTCATCGTTCGCACGGATACAAATTCGGAAGCCCAACCCGCTCTGATGATTTCTATCGTGACTAGATTTATCTGAACTCGACAACTAAAATGTTCGGAGCAAAATAATCCGAATCACACATCGTTCGAGAGGAATCATGTGCGAGATTAATAATAAGGAGTATTTGATAATAAATCGATTAAAACAGATAAAGGTAATTAGAGCCGCACTCGAATAATTTCTAGTCAGTTTAACTTAAATGAAATCAGTTGTAAATTAAAATACCATAGCTAAAATCCGTGTAGTCTGGTCCGTGTGTTCTCGTTTCGATCTGAATCTCCAGAAATAGATCACGGGTGAAAACGCGTCTGATTCTGAAAAATTCCCCAAATCAAATCCTTCTCAAATATTCTATCGAACTTATTTTGGTTCAACCTTTTGAATATCTCTCAAATCCAAATATCAGAACCACAAATATCTGTGATTTTTTTAATTAAAGAAATTAAAGATCTGAAAAAGAAAATATCTGCCGCCTTCTCTCTCTCAATGATTTTTCTCTTCACGTTCTGATCTTCTTCGCGCCGCCCTGGCTTCTTTTATTTTCACGGCGCCTGTTCCTGGCTGAAGAGAAAAATCCTACTCCTCAAATCCTCTTCTTCCTTATCCTCGGGTGGGATATTTTTGATGCCGCTCAAGCTCGTGAACAAATCCTGCACGCTCGTTCTCAGTCTCTGGCGGTAGCTTCTCCCTGCTCCTCTTCCCCATTTCGAGCTACTCCCATGGTGTCTTCCCCTGCTGGCTCGCCGGCTTCCTGCTCCCGGTTTTGGAGCTTCCATGGCGCCATGGCTTCCGATCTCCCTCCTATCCTCTGCTCCCTTCCCGTCGCTCTCCCTCTGTAGCCGCTCCCTCGGAGCTTCCTTCAACGCTGGACCTCCCTGCTCTCTGCTCCTCGCGGCGCCCTCTCTAGCTATTGCTCCCTCCGCGCCGCCGTTCTTCTGTACGTAGAGGCGTTCCTAGCCGAGTTCCTCCACAACACCTCCCATGGCCGATGCGTCGCGCTCCTTGTGCTTGCGCAGCTGAACACCGTGCTGGGTACTGCGTAGTGTTTTGTCCGATGTCGAGCTTAGCTCAGTCTTTGTTTCTCTGTAGCATCATACACGACAAGCTGTCGCTGCTCCCCATCGCGCTGTCGATCCCGCTTGAGCCCCTTCGTGTTCATCGAAGCTCCCTGGCTCGACTCTGCCCAGTTCACGTCCTACTCACCTTTGTGTCGCGCGCGTAGCGTTCCGTTGTTCCTGCGTGTGCTGCCGCGAAGCTCCCTGTTCAGTTCTCCTCCGTGGCGTTGTTGTGGACGTGAAGTTCTCTGCTTGCCATGGCATGTCGAGTTTCCGCGTCGAGCTCTCGCCCCGAATCAAGCCCCATGTTGCCGCGTCCCTGTTTCAGTTTGTCGTGTCACGCCATCGTCGCTTCTGTCGCAAGCTCGTTAGCCACAGTTATCTTGACCGCGTCAGCACGCGACCGTGGTCGTGTTTGTCGAGTTCGCCAACACTCTATTGCCAATTCGACTGTCGTCACAGTTGTGTGCCTCGCTGCGTGCTCGCCAAGTATTGTCGGTTGTACCTCAGCACTCGTGCTTGCCGCTGGCTCGCGTTAACGCTCACGCATCTGCTCGTTGTCACTACGACGCACTCGCTCTCATCTATCGGGTTTCGCGCGTGCTCGCGTTTGTCGTCAAGTTGTCACGCCAGTCCTCCCTTGCTCGTGACTTCGTCGTCGCCAGAGCCCTCACTAGATTTGTGTCCTCGCTAGCTCGCTCCATATTTGATCTCGTCGTTGTTCTGCGCATCAGCAAGAAATCTCCAGAGTCGGGTGAAGACGGAGCCAACAGCGTGGTGTTCACCAAGTGCGTGACAAAAGCTTGAACATCCTTCGCAACTCAAGTTTGATTCATCAAAATTATTCAGTCAAGGAAAAGATCTTCAGCAATTGATTACCGAAGAAAAGAAGGCCCCTAGGTGACGTCAACCGAAACCCGTAGTCGTGCTTGTGACTATCGCGTCGAATTAGTCAGGGTAAGTAAATTTTTTACTTGTGTTAGTGGATTGGTGGATGGTTTGACTAGGTTTAATATTTATTAGATTACCTGAGTCGTTTTAGTAATTTGGTCGATGTCGTAGGATGAAAAAGATCTCAATTAGTCTCAGTGTTTGCGGGATTGTAGGTGTTAAAAATGGGAAATTATATTAATATATATATAAGATACACAGTTTAAAGAGTTAATAAAAAGCTAGGAATAAAATAGATATTCTAGTGTTGTTATGTTAATTTGGTTAATAGATGTAGTTGATGCCCTGCTGTGATATCCATGATGCTTAATGCTTGGTTTTAAGCGTTTCGTCCCTTTTAGTGTAGATTATCCATCTTATACTCGGTGTACTCGTGCTCATACATGTGCATCGTGCATCTCATGAGGTACGATAAATAATCGCGTGATGCGGAAGAAGAGCCAAGTCGACCCCAAGCGCGGGCTAATCCGCAGGATGATGCTGATGGACGAACCTGAAAATAGACAGATGAAACAAGTATCAGAACAAAGGATGATCGTCAAGTGGACGTCGTCTAACAACACTAACCTAGTGTTATTTAGGCAAGCCCCGGTGCATTCGCCACCTCCTTGTGTTTTAAAATCTTTATCACCTTGTTTGATGCATTAGGTGATAGGAGTTGTGTGCTAAAACAATTGAAGCATTTCCTTCCTTGGTAATTGATTACCCTTCCTTGATACCCCTTTTTGAAAAGGATTTTATGATGCTTAGCCTTGCTTTAGCAAACAAAAAGGTTTGTTTTAAAACAAAAGTGATGCTTCAGTGGGTGGGAATGTTTTCAAAAAAAACTTGATGGTGAATCCATCATGGCCGTGATGGGTTCAACATCGGAAAAGATGTACCTCTGCTAGGTACCAAACTTTGGGTTGAAAATAATAAAGCTGAGACCGGGCGGTTGACTTACACGAGAAAGGAGTCTCGGTGTAGTGTCTCCGTCTGAGTCGATTAAGGACCATGCCGATGTAGGCTTGATGATCAAGGACCCTTTAACTGGTCACATGTCTCATCATGGGTAAGCTTTCCCTCGGGCAGACTAATACCAGAATAAGATACCACACAATGGGAGTGGAGAGATGGCGAGAGTAGCATGTACCCTCCGTGGCAAGAGGCTGGACGGTGGTGTATCTGTGCTCTCGGTTGGCATGAACCTGATCTGGTCATAAGAACCCCGGTGGCGAGTTTACATATGCAAGGGTTAAGTGCTACATATGTCGTGTGATTGGAGATCCTCAGCTGAGTATAATCGATTCGGATCGCCGTACCTTCGTGGTTATGAAGACTTGGTCACTGACTTACACGTAGAAATCCAGTGAACTAAAGGGATGATGAAAAGACGACTAGTATAGGCCAAGTGCTTGAACTAGGGTAGAAAGAACTCTAGATGCAGGTAACTTTACCTAACCTGACAATAAAATTGGATTTTAAGGATCCACTCGTAGTAAGCTTTTCTGCAAAACAGAGTCTTTGATTCTTGATAAACCATACCTTGAATCCCTCTGGCCATCATACCCTTGAGAGTCTTTTCTTTAGTCGGGTAAGTCTTGCTGAGTAATTCCATACTCAGGGTTTTATTCCCTGTTGTTTTTAAGGTTCTAACCTTGTGCTGATGTGATGGTGTTAAGTGCCGGTGGGCTCGGCCTTCTTATAAGTCTAAGTACTCCTTCTATACTTCTTATTGAGGATGGTCATTTGAGCTAGCATATATTTCAAACTTATACTTTTGTAATCACTCCGATAAAATAATGTAAAATTTTTGTAACTTGTAAAATTTGGTAATAAGATTTCCGCTGCAAAAATGTTGATGTGTGTGATTTGTATTACTTAATCCCGCGGTTCTGGTTATAAGTGGTTTATCCGATGTCCTTATGGCAATCGGACGGATCCTATTAAGTTATTCTGGTGCACATGCATAGCTGTCTGAGGTCTTTGAGACAAGGATAGGTGCATGTGGGCCCAATAACTTGGGAGGTTCTGCCACATTAATCCCCTGGCCTCACAAGTCCAAGTGCATAAGCTAAACAATTATTCATCGCTTGTATGCATACATTTAGGGAGAATGGTCTATAATTTGAATCTTTGAGACTAACTTCATTTTCAAGTCTATAATGTGTGTAGTCTCAAATTAGAAAGGAATCTTCTGGCAAAGACAATCGCTTCCAGTGCAAATTTTGATGGGTATCAAAGATTCTTTGCTCCAATAAATGTTTCTTTTATACATTTCATAACAGAATGAGTTTCTCTTGTATATGCTACTCCAACATCATCTAAAAATGGTAAAGGTGTATCATACTCTTTTGAATTGCAAATATTTAAAGTGCACATGTCTCTTGTCTAGAACTTAATTGATTAAATAGTGCACATGTTCCTTATGTTGCATGATTGTGTTCAATCGATACTCCTTTTATGCCAATGGTACTTTAAATTGCAAATAAGTACTCTCAACTGGTATCAATTGAATTCATATATATATATATATATATATATATATATATATATATATATATATATATATATATATATGCACTAAAACTTGAGGAGAACATATTATAGTATGCAATTATTGATCTGATTATCTATCAAATTATATTAATTGGTGTTTTTCAATTGGTATTTTTCATATATGATCACTAGTTGTACAATCCATACTTGTGCTATTTTCATATTGCCTCTTGTTGTGATAAGAAAATGCTAGGTGACATCTAGACTCCACGTATCAAGATTCACCTTCGATTTAGTATGACAATCTTCATTTGATATCTTTGACCTATGTCACAACTATACCAACAAGAGCTTGCAAATGAATTCTAAATCCAACACAAGTTTGGAACACCCCCTTGTAAAGGTAAAATGTAAAGGTACATCACTTCATATCACTTCTCCATTACCTTTGTGCCCCGTAAGGACCCTTTTCATGATAGTGTGTTTAAATCTTGCTTAATCAAAATTTCTTTCCTTTATATCCTTTGTATCCTTTTTGGAGATTTATGACAAAGGGGGAGAAATTGTGCATTAAATCTTACCTTTAAGTCTTATGTAAGTGTAAGAAGATTTTTGAAAAGGGGAGAAATAATTGACAAAAAAAGGGAGAATCATAATTAAAACATAAGATGTAGGGAATTGATGAGTGCATAATGAGTGCATAATATGTCATGAGCATCACATTTATTTTATGACACACCGCACCCCATAAATAGTATGATATATGTTGTCTCCATACTTTGACCTAAATATGTGCTTTTGGGATTTGAGTACAAAATTGGTATTTTCTGAAATGCACATATTTAGTGGGAGAAAACTATATCATAGGATTCAAAATCTTATTTATCAAATCTTATGTAAGCTTTAAATGTGTTATCATCAATCACCAAAAAGGGGGAGATTGAAAGTGCATTCATACCTTTTGTGAGTTTTCGTGATTTGGATAACAACACATTTAAAGGTCTAACAAGTTTGCTAAGTGTTGAACAGGAAACTCAGTATGATGAATATACTTGAATAGTGTATAATGATCAGTGAACAAAGGTTCAACACAAGGTTAAATAACCAGTGAGACAATGTAAATGGATATAATATGGTCTCTATATTGGTTTGAATATATGGACAAGACCTGAGAAATCACTATGCATAAATATGATCAGAATAGAGGTTGAAATGATTAAGAGGATTGTTCAAGCCAAAGTGAATGAGATATGAGGAATCAAGAATTGGCTTGACCATATTACTATTAGTCCATATATGCTTCTATGAGAATCAAACTAGAGCTTGATTGATCTTAGCATTTATAGCTAGATGACATTCAAGCAAGGTTCACAATATCAAAGAAATGATTCTCTCAATGGATGCTCAATATGATGTGACTTAAGAATGGCTTGATAGGGTGAAGATAGCAAAGAAAGGGCTTCGAGTAACTAAGCGAAGGTGAAGGCCAAGCAACAGCTTGTGGACCGAGGTACCATAGCTAAGGTGAAGAAGATAGTACTTGCACTAAGTCGATGAACTAATCAGCTATGAGGAGTTATAATATGTTGATGCATCAGTAAGGTGACTTGAAGCCATGATTTGAACTCATATATGGTGAAATGGTACAAGTCACAGGGTTTGATTTGTGTTTGCTTCAAAAGGTGAGACAAAGATGTTTATGATCCTTATGAAGCAATGCCATGGAGAAATCACATATGAGACACTAATGACTGAAGGAGTTTACTTAATTATATTTTATTTAACTTGAGTATAGGAATCGTCGTACTATCAAGGGGGATCCAAAAAGAAGGTTGGTGTTGGTACTAAAGCTCAAAATCCTTGATCCAAAACTTCTATTTTACCCTTGTTAATCCTTAGTGAAAGTATGTAGTACAACCTTTTTAAGTTTATCTTGGCCAAAATAGCTCTCAGGAAAATACTGGTTCAGCTGGTTTTCAGGCTGGTTCAGTTGGTATTCAAATACTGGCTCAGCTGGTTTCAGGCTGGTTTAGCTGGTATTCAAAAACCAGCTCAGCCGGTTTTGACTCTGGTCCACCCACCGACTCAGCCGGTCACTGAACCGGAATTCAGTCTGGTGGAAACCTATTCAGCCGGTTTTAAAACCGGCTCAGCCGGTTTTTGAGCAGAAAAGCCAAAAACGGCTAGTTTTGGAGCCCCACCTATATATACTCACTCCTACCTCTCTCCCCCACACAAGAGCACGACTCAAACTCCATTCCTAACCTAAGAATCACCTCCCACTCTCTCTCACAAACCTCTTGCCTCTCCCATTTCAAATCTTTGGAGAGAAATCTTTGAGTGAGATTGAAGAGCTGCGATTTTTGTGCTTCATCTCCAAATTGTTCTTGTTCTTCTTGATTCGAGCTTTGGTACTACATCAAGTTCTTTGTGGATTCATTACTCTTGGAGCTTCTAGCTCCTAGACGACTAGGTGTCTCTTGTGAGTCTCCAAATCTTGTGGAAGACCACAAGAAAGTTTGTATTACCCGCTCGTTTGAGCAAAGATTAGTGTGTGGGCTTGACCTTTGTGGTCGGCAACGGAGGATTAGGGTTGAAAGAGACCCGACTCTTGGTGGGCGCCTCAACGAGGAAGTAGGGTACCTTGGTTGTGTGACCGAACCTCAGGATAAATCTTGTGTCTCTTGTGTTCTTGCTAACTGTGTTTGTTCGTGTTCTTCATTCTCTCACCATTCTATGGAAGATTTGTTTATATCTTTTTGGTGTGTGGATTTTGAGAAGTGCCCTTCTCAGATCTATTACTTTGAACCATGTGGATCAACTAGCACATCTCATTTCCAAAGTTAACTGGGTGAATTTCGAGATCAATTCAGTTTATATCTCATTCTTTAGTTGAGCTCGTGCAAACTGGCTGGATAGATTTTACCCAGTTCGTTTCTAGTTTTTGTTGAAAAAGTTTCCGCTTGCCAATTCATCCCCCTCTAGGAAACTTTCAGCTGCCTCATGTTTAGCTCGACTAGGTGAAAATATATTTAAGACTCTTGTGGTCCGTGTAAACATCACACTTCTACCCATATAAATAGTGCCTCTAGGTCTTCATGCATGAACCACTGCTGCTAGCTCTAGATCATGAGTGTGGTAATTCTTTTCATGAATCTTCAACTGTCAGGATGAGTACGCCACTAGTATTCCATGTTGCATTGACACACATCCCAATCCAGTGTACGAAGCATCACAATACACTGAGAACGGCTTATGAACATCTGGCAGAATCAATATCGGTGCTGTAGTCAACTTCTTCTTCAACGTCTCAAAGGACTCTAGGGTCCACTTGAATTTGACTTTCTTTGCCATCAAGGCTGTCATTGGCTTGGTAATTTTGGAGAAACCTTCAATGAAACGCCGATAGTATTTGGCCATTCCAATGAAACTCTTGATTCCCCAGACATCTTTTGGTGCTTTCTGGTCTAGAATAGGTACTACCTTCTTAGGATCCACAGTTAATCCATCTCGATTTATGATATGACCAAGAACAGGACTTTGCTGATCCAGAACTCACACTTTCTAAGCTTGGCATATAGCTGACAATCATGTAGCCTTTGCAATACTTTCCTCAAATGCTCTTCATGCTCTTGCTAATTCTAGGAATATATGAGGATATCATCAATGAGCACCACTACGAACTTGTTGAGGTAGTCCATGAACATCAAGTACATGAAGAAAGCTAGCGCATTAGTCAGACTGAATAACATGACGGTGAACTCATAAAGTCCATATTTAGTGATAAATGCGGTCTTCGGTATGTCCGAAGGCCTAATCCTGAGCTGATGGTAACCTGACCTCAGACCTATCTTCGAGAACACACTGCTCCTCTCAGTTGATCGAACAGATCTTCTATTCTGGGCAGGGGTACTTGTTTTTGATAGTGACCTCATTTAGACCTTGGTAATCTATGCACATCCTCGTCATACCACCTTTCTTCTCCACAAACAACACTGGGCCGGCCCAAGGCGAGGTGCTAGGTCTAAAGTAACCCTTCTCCAAAACTCGTCTATCTGCTTCTTGAGTACCACCAATTCTAGTCCGAACACTCTATAGGCTCTTTTGGAAATAGGGGCGGTGCCAGGGATAAGCTCTATGGCGAATTCAACGTTTCTCTCAAGTGGCATGCCTGGTAAGTCCTCGAGAAACACATCCGAGAATTCTAATACTACTTTGATAGCTTCTGGTGGATTGACTTCCTCAATATGGGCAGTGACTTGGTGATAGCTTCCTTTCCTTGGTACAGACAAGACTAACTCCACTAACACTTCCTCTCCCGATAAGGACACTAACTTCACAGTCCTCTTGTCACAGCTAAGGCTTGCTTGATATTTGGTTAGCCAATTCATCCATAGGATGACATCTATGGATACATCTCGGGTACCCATTACTATCAGATCAGTGGGGAACTCTATCCCCTTATTTGAACTCTTGCACTGGGGCAAAATCTATCTGTTTGGGTTCTCCCACCAATTGAACTAACCCTCATAGGTGGATACATGGGTGCTACTGGTATGTTGTGTGTTTCTACACATGATGCAATCACAAAAGAATGTGTTGCTCCACTATCAAATAACACATTTGCAGAATGAGATTCGATTGAGAACGTACCTAGTGCCACTCCTGGGGTCTCCTGAATTGTGTCAGCTTCCAGGTGATTCACCTTTCCATACTGGGCATGAGGCTACCCACGGTTGTTGCCTCCTTGCTGTGATGCATTCTATCTTGCAGGGGCATTAGGAGTTGATTGCTGCTGAGCTGCTTTCTTTGGGCAATGATTCATCCAGTTACCTTGTTCCCCACAGTGGAAACATCCATGGCCTCCTCCTTGCGCTGGAGCTGCTTGGTTGCCCTGATTGGTTGTTGGGGCAGGTAGCCGAGGTGCCTGGTTGTTCTGGCAGTACTGCTGCTGCTGCTAAGGTAACTGCCTCCGAAACTACTGCTGCTAGTGGTGATGCTGATGCTAGTGATGGTGTCCATGAGGGTGACCTTTCTTGAATTGTTGGGGTGGGTTTCCTGGGAAAAGAGGATGGCTGCTACTCCCGGTCTGAGATCCATCGATCTTGTGTTTCCTGTCTTCCATCTCCTGGCGCTTCCTCTCAGTCATTATGGCTCTGTCGATCAGATGCTGAAAGGTAGGGAAGGTATGGTTCATCATCTGATAGTGAAGGGGATCAACCAAACCTCTCATAAACCTATACTGCCTGTTGGCATCAGTATTGACATCCTCGAGTGCATAGTAGGACAGTTGCAAAAATTTGTCCCTGTAGTCACTAATAGACAGGGGACCTTGCTTTAATGCCAGAACTTCCTCCTTCCTCACGGTCATCAATCCTTCAGGCACATTGTAACGATGGAAGTTTTCCCTGAACTCCTCCTAGGTGATGGCTTCAGGTCAGCATGGGTGGCAAGGTAGGACTCCCACTAGGACTCTCCTGCTCCCCTTAGCAGACGAGGACCATATAGAACCTTCTTACGGTCATTGCAGTGAGTGGTATGCAGCTTCGGCTCCACTGTGCGCAGCCAATCTTTGACGTCCATGGGGTCAGCAGAATGGGCAAAGACAAGGAGATGACCCCTCATGAACTCCACCCGCTTGTCCCTAGGCATCTGCGACATCTACAATTGCATCTGAGGTTGAGGTGGGGGTTCCTACTGCATTGCTGCAAGAGTCTGGTCAATCGCCTAGATTGCCTGGGTCTACATCAGAAACATATGTTCAATGGTCATTGGGGGTGGCGGTGGCAACTGCTGCTGAGGTGCCTCATCTTGGGGTGCCTAATGCTCCTGCTAAGCATGCCTTCCACCTCTGTGCCTGTTGTCAGACATCTGTAGAAAGCATACACACATCAGATCTGACCCTATAGTCTTTTAGCATAAGAAAAGATATAGAAGTCTTCATAACATTGTACAAATGAGCATCTTCAATTACTCTCCACATAGCCAAACACAACTTCGCAGATAAAGGGGAAAGTGGAAATAAAGGTTGCCCAACTAAATTACTAACTTTATTAATAAGTACACCAAGTTGCAGGGGATGCCCACACCATGGTTACAATCATTACAAAGATCTAACTTCATCACGACAAGCATCAAAATATATGATAAGCAAACTAACACTAAGACTGATTAAGACTCTGACACTAACTTAAGCATTATTACAGACTCCGACTGTCAATCTATGGCTCCAAATCTATCTGGGTCCTACAGTCAGGGGTGCCATAAGCATAATGACCATGGGGCGACAAGTAGTAGGGGTGCTGAATCTCAACAGGAGCGGGGGAACCACCCTCCTAATGGTGGCGCGCCGCACGCTCAGCACACAGTTCCACGATCTCCACCCGAGCCTTGCCCAACTCATCAAGGGTGTGGTCCAGCGCGATGTTGAGCATGGTGACAGGTTGACCATGCTGCTCAGCCTAGGATTTCCCTCAACAATGAGTGAGACAATCACACCTCTTGCACTGCTGGTTGAATGGCAAGGGTAGTACTTCAGGTCGAGGCCATCAGCTACCTCGCTAAACAACGAACAGTACTGAGCAAGCACACACCGTGCAGCATCTTGCATGGCTACGTCGGCTGTATCCCTCTTAGTGATAAAATAATGCTCTGAGAAGGCCTCCGCACCCTGGAGATCATCGTCCAGACAGCGCACCAAGCAAGTATCCTCCCACTGGTCCGAGTATAACCCGCGACGATGCTGGTAGACAAGACAACGGTACTCGATGGACCAACTGTATCGGTCGAAGGCCCAACGCAGCAGGTATCGAGAGCGTCGTGGAAATGACAACCATGAGCGGCGTCACGAGTGATGGGTCGAGCGATCCATCCTTTCGGCTCTTGCTCCTCCAAAAGCTCCATGTTGTGGCTCGAACTGCCACCGTCATCGTCATCTCTGTCTCCATCAGGGTCTCCTCCAGCAACCGAGATGCCCTATGGTGGTACAGGGGGCATCTCTGGCTGAGGCATAGGGGAGGGCTGCCTCCTAGACTCCACCTCCTGCTGAGGCAAGGGGGAAGAGTCCTACTGCTCCTGCACCTAGCGTCGGCACTCTTGCTCTTCATGCAGGTGGCCATGCAGTCTCTCCAGGTGGTTAGACTGACCTGTCACCGTGCGACACAGTGGGCGCTCTGCAAGGCGAGAGGCAAAAAAGGGATCACTGACTTACATGCAGTGCATCTGAGGTGGGCCATCTACGAAAGACATCGTAAGGACAAGAGTGAGAGTAGAACTATATGACCAGCAAGTAAACCAAAAGCAAAGTAAGGTAAATTTTTTTGTAAGGTGAATATATAGATAGTAGTATAACATAGAATTAGTCAAGATGACCAACTTTTGAAGTGACACCAAAGGTAAAGGTGAGAATAAGGGTCTATAGTCCTTTGGGCGACCATTCTAGTCAAGGTTAGTGGTCCTACAGTTAGCAAGGCTTTGATACCACTTATGTCACACCCGATTTTAGAAGGCAAATCGAATGCGAGCCATGTACGTGCCAGGATCATAAACTCACGTACACAGCGATTACATAGTTGGACATCATAACACATTGCTCAATATAATAGTGGAAAAGGTACTTTATTACATCAAGATGTCCAAGACATCCACAGAGTCAATAACATAACATAGTCATTTAACGTTATCAAAGTGTGGAATACGAAACATAGAGATATGGCCTTCACAGGCAGCTAACTGGGGGTTTACCACTAACACAACTAGGACTCATCGTAGTCCTGGAACTCCTCAAAGTCCTCCATGTTGCCTGCATCTGCTCCTGAGCACTGATTGCAATGGGGAAAACCTGGGGTTGGGGGGGTTTTAAAGCAAGGGTGAGTACACATCAATGTACTCAACAAATGTCCCGTTTGGCTAAAGTGGACTAGTTGTATGTGTAGTTAAGGTTAAAGTAGTTGCTTTTAGTTGGTCAGGTATTTATTACTAGTAGTAGAGCCAAATACCTTAACCTTGACAGGAAGATGGCTTATTCCTAAATTCGTGCATAAGGGTAAGGAACTTTGGATGAATTAATGCGAATGGGTGTAAGCCTCGCAGCTCGGAAACACCCAGTGCGGACCACACTGAGAGACACGAAAGCGCAGGTAATGCCAGTTGGCGAAGTGGCGTTAAGCATCCCTAGCGGTATGCAAAGAGAGGTCGTGATGATATCATCTATGTTTGTACCGCTCCTCGTAGTAATAAACCCAGTTATTACCCCGAATGTACTCCCTCTAAGGGAAAATACTAGAGATCAGAGTTATATTCATCATCATTAACCATCATCATAAAAGTATCCAAAGTTCTTCTAATCAAAGAGGTTACCAAGGCTGCTCTTAACCATGAGCACGACTGATATACCAGTTTCTAACACTCTGCAGAGGTTGCACACTTTACCCATGAGTCATGATCCCTTTTTGCCTCGGGTCGATCAAACCCTCAAACGCTACCAAGGTGAGTATGCAAGGTTTCACTATGTAGCCTTTACAAAAGACTGCCCTAGTGCATAGCTTCTCGTTAGGTTTCTCCAGTCATACAAACAAAGTACACCTCCCTAAGGTGGGTGACTAACAAAACCAAATCGAATGAACCTCGGCATCCACCCTTAGCAGAGCGAGCACTATTCCCTGGCCCCCATTGACGGACCTCCGGCAAAGCCAACAACACCCCAGGTGTTGGGGACTTGTTCTCAAATGCTATGAATTAAGAACAAGGCAACACAAAATGTTAAATGTTAATTCCCTTTCATCTTTCGAAGCATTATTTCCTTTAGGATATAATGATCTTCAGACGAAGGTCATGAAGGGCGTACCTTCATGATTATGACATGTATATACAAAAGACGAAGCTTATGAAACATAGGAAAATAACATAAAGAATTATATAATATCATAATATCCAAACACACACATACGAAGTCTCTTTGCCACATACTTTTCGGCTTCACTGCTTATTTTTCGGTGTAAGTTCTGCATCCCCTTAGGAACGTCTTTTGAACTTCTTCGCCTTCTATTTCGGCGGTATTTTTCACGTTGACTTTTCTCGCTTCGCCTTATATTTTGGCAGTATTTTTCGCGTTGACTTTTCACGCTTCGCCTTATATTTTGCCGGTATTTGGCTCTGCATTCCCTTAGGAATGACTTTTGAGCAGAAAACTTACGCTGCGCTCCCTTAGGAGCGGCTTTTTGTAGCTTCATCGTGCTCTGCATCCCCTTAGGGATGACTTTCGAGCTTCTCCTTGCTCTTCTTTTTTTTCTCTCTGCACTCGATGGTGCATGCTCAGATTTTACATTTTACATATTTTGGGGGATTTAGCTCTTGTAGAGCTGAATAAGAAAAGGAAAATTACATGCTATGGCCCCATTAAAACCTTTCTCACCCTTCAGAAATGAAAAGGGTGCCATAGGAAAAATTAAAAAAAAACGTTTACATCAAGTTACACATAGTATCGTCGAAGCTCATCCACATTCCAAGGTCTAGGAATGTCGTTGCCGTCCATATCCTTTAGCCTGTAGGAACTGGGTCTTAACGAAGATACTACCAGAAAGGGTCCTTCCCACTTCAGCTGAAGCATGCCTACTGTGTCAGGGTTGGCTACTCTCTGAAGCACCAGATGTCCTGTCTCAATGTTTTTCAACCGAACTTTTCTATCACGCCATTTTATTGTTTCGGCTTGATATTTGTTAATATTTTCCACAGCCTGAAGTATGGTCCCTTCTATAGTATCTTTTGCCACAGAACAATTAGCTTCGTCTTCTACTGAAACTACTTCTTATTGACCCCGCTTTAGCCTCTTCGGGGGTTATGGCTTCGTCACCGAACAATAACTTGAATGGTGTGAAACCTGTTGACCTTGATATAGTTGTATTGTGGCTCCACACCACTTTAACCAACTCATCTGGCCACTTTCCTCTAGGCTGATTGAAGATTAACTTCATGATTCCCATCATTATAATACCATTTGCCCTTTCAACTAGCCTGTTTGATTCCGGGTGCCTTACTGATGCAAAATGAATTTTCGTGTCGATCTGATCGCAAAAATCTTTGAAAGTTTCAGCATCAAACTGTGTTCCATTGTCCACAGTTATAGCCTTCGGCACACCGAAGCGACAAACTATATTCTGTCAAAAGAATTTTTGGACTGTAGCCGAAGTTATTGTAGCCAAAGGCTTCGCTTCGATCCACTTAGAAAAATATTCTACCGCCACCACGACATATCTCAAGTTGCCCTGCGCTGGTGGAAGTGGACCTAGCAGATCCGGGCCCCATCTTTGCAATGGCCAGGTTGGTCGTATTAGCTGAGTCAATGATGAGGGTTACTTGTGATCTCTCGCACATTTTTGGCAATTTTCGCACTTTTGAACCAAATCTGCTGCGTCCGAAGCTGCCTTCGGCCAATAGAATCCTTGATGGAAATCCTTTCCCAGAAGAGGTCTGGACCCAATGTGGGATCCACACAATCCTGCATGTATCTCCTTCATCAGTTCTATACCTTCGGCTCTGGATAAGCATTTGAGAAGTGGGGAACAAACTCCATGTTTATACAATTTCCCTTTTATTATGACATATGGTCTTGCTCTTGCTTCCATTCTTTTGTTATAAACATCATCATCCGAGAGACAGTTACCCTGGAGGAAAGATATAATCTCAGTCCTCCAATCTTCACTATGGACAGAAGATATTGTGAGCACTGCTCTTTCGAGGAGTTCAACCGAAGGTGCTCTTATTGTCACAAAAAATACTTTCGAAGTTAGTGGAAGCCCCTGTGCCGCTGATTTGGCTAGCAGGTCAGCATGCTCATTTTCCCCTCTTGGGATATTCTTAACAGAAAATCCTTCGAAAGAAGCTTCAAGCCTTCGAACTGTGTCCAGATATTTCTCAAGCTTCAGATCTCTTGCCTTGCAACTCTTGTCAACATGACCAGAAATACCTTGGGAGTCTGTTTTAAGGACTGTCCTTCTTATTCCCATTGCCTTTAACTTTCGAAGTCCCAAAAGTAAAGCTTCGTATTCAGCAACATTATTTGTACAGCTGAAGTCAAGTCTTACTGCATAGCATGTTCTAACTTTGGAAGGTGCAACTAAGACAGTAGCTACACCTGCACCGAAGGTTCCCCAGGAACCGTCGCAGAACACTGTCCAAGCTTCGGCATCTTTATTTGCTTCTTCTTCCTGAGCCCCTAGCGTCCTATCAGCAATGAAGTCTGCTAACGCCTAGGACTGAATTGAGGACCTATGCACATAGTCAATACTGAATTCATTAAGTTCCGTAGCCCACTTTCCAATCCTTCCAGTAGCTTCTCTGTTTCTCATAATATCCTTCAAAGGCTGTGATGAAGGAACAATTATGTGGTATGCCTGAAAATAATGCTGAAGCTTCCTGGAGGCCATTAACACAGCATACAACACCTTCTCCAATTCTGTATAGTTTTTCTTTGATAACTTAGAACTTCAGAGACAAAGTATACTAGGGCTTGCTTCTTAATTTTACCTTCAAACTTCTCCTGTACAAGCTCCACACTCACTGTAGAGTGCAAAGCTGCCACATACAATAGTAATGGAGCCCCTAGCGCAGGTGGAATTAATGTTGTTAGATCAATCAAGTATTGCTTCAGCTCTTCGAAGGCTTTCTGTTGAGCTGGCCCCATTGAAAAACTTCGGCTGACTTTAGTATTTCAAAGAATGGCAAGTTTCTTTCTGCTGATCTAGATATAAATCTATTCAATGATGCCAGTCTTCCTATCAGCCGTTGGGCCCCCTTCTTTGTGCTTGGTGGTTCCATCCGAAGGATAGCTTCGATCTTGCTTGGGTTAGCTTCAATCCCCTTCGTTGAAACTAGACAGACAAGGAAATTACCCTTCTTCACTCCAAAGACACATTTTTCTGGATTTAATTTTAGTCCAGCTTGCCTGAAATTAGCAAATGTTTCTTGTAGATCAGTGATGTGATTTTCTTGCTTCGTGCTTTTTACTATGATGTCATCAACGTATGTTAGCACATTTCTACCTATCTGAGAATGAAGGACCTTGGCTGTCATTCTGCTGAAGCTTCCTCCAGCATTCTTGAGCCCCTCAGGCATTCGAAGATAGCAATAGGTGCAACTAGGAGTTATGAAGCTAGTCTTTGGCTCATCCTCCTTCTTCATCCATATTTGATGGTATCCTGAGTAGCAATCTAGCAGACTCATAAGCTCTGAAGAAGCTGCTGCATCTACAAGAGAGTCTATTCTTGGTAATGGAAATTCGTCCTTTGGACAGGCCTTGTTAAGATCTATGAAGTCAATACACATTCTCCATTTGCTGTTGGCCTTCTTCACCATAACAGTATTGGCTAGCCACTCTGGATATTTTACCTCTCTGATGACACCAACACCGAGAAGCCTTTTTACTTCATTTTGAGCACCTTCGGCTTTATCATCAGAAATTTTCCGAAGTCTTTGTTTTCTTGGCCTGAAGGATGAGTCGACATTGAGTGAATGTTCAATGACGTCTCTGTTGACACTGCAAAGGTCATTGGTTGACCAAGCAAAGACATCTTTGTTGTTGAATAAAAACCTTATCAAAGTTTTCTCCTGCTCTTCAGATAGTTGAGACCCCAGCAGTACCTTCTGCTCTGCTATGTCTTCACATAGAAGCATGGGTTTCGGCTGATCAGCCGAAGCAGCCTTCTCTCTTCTGTACTTGTACTGTTCACAAGCTTCGACTCCATCTATATTGTGGATTGCTTTTGAGTCTGTCCAATTTCCTTCGCCCTTTCTGGCAGCCTCTTGACTTCCATGAATAGCAATGGGCCCTTGTTCCGAAGGTATCTTCATGCATAGATATGTAGGGTGATGTATTGCTTCGAAAGCATTAAGTGTCCCACGACCAATGATTGCATTGTAGGGGTACTCCATGTCAACAATGTCAAAAACAACATGTTCAATCCTTGTATTGTGAACAAAGCCGAAGGTAACTAGCATTGTGATTTTGCCAAGTGCTACAATTCTCTTCCTCCGAAGCCACATAGAGGACGTGTAGCATCGTGAATCTTATCTTTTGGTTCTTGCATCTGTCTGAAAGCCTTAGCAAATATGATATCCGCTGCACTGCCTGTATCAACCAGAACATTATGAACCAGAAATCCCTTGATGACACAGGATATGACCATAGCATCATTGAGAGGGTAATCTTTGAGCTGAAGGTCCTCCTGGGAGAAGGTGATTGGGATGTGGGACAATTTTGACTTGATGATGGGTCCCTGCACCCCAACATGCTGCACCATTCTTTGTGCTTCCTTCTTCTGCTTCTTGTTAACCGGCTCTGAACTTGAGCCGCCTGTTATCAGGAGCACCAGCTTCATAGCCAAAGCAACTTCAGCTTGATTGTTGAACGAAGCCATTAGCTCAACAGTGGAAGTGAGTTCACCGACGGTGGGTGCCAATGTTGGGGACTTGTTCTCAAATGCTATGAATTAAGAACAAGGCAACACAAAATATTAAATGTTAATACCCTTCATCTTTCGAAGCATTATTTCCTTTAGGATATAATGATCTTCAGACGAAGGTCATGAAGGGCGTACCTTCATGATTATGACATGTATATACAAAGGACGAAGCTTATGAAACATAGGAAAATAACATAAACAATGATATAATATCATAATATAAACATTTACTATTAAATAATCATGAGTACAAGAAAGCAATATCAAATTACATTTGTACCTTGAGCTTGACAGAGGGCAAAAGTAAAAGTGAGATGCGAAAAGCGTGAACAGTATGGGGGTACTGTTCACCTATTTATAGGCACAAGGCGCAGCCTGTGTGAATTTACATTCATGTCCTCTACAAATGATTACAATCATTACACAGGTTATCATGGGCCGATTGGTCATTTCATCTTTAAGTCGGTGCATTTTGAAATACACTACGAAGCTCCCTGACTGGTAGCTTCGGCATTGTTCCTGTTCTAGCCTTCTGAAGGTGCTTCTTCTCACAGGACCTTCGGCGATGAAGCAGACCCCCAACACCAGGATCATCTAATTATTCAGCTAAGGGTGTCCCATTCCACCCTCATGGTTGCACTGTTATCCCGGGTGGTCACTCAATGAACAGGTCCTTACGGAGAGGTACTTAGGAAAACAGCCTAAGTCCCCTAAAGTGCCATGAGAATATCATCATAATCATAATAACAACATCGTATCATAAATATTCGCGTTATGTTCGTTGATTAAAGCAGAGCAATAGCATGAAGCTAACCAAAATAACCCAAAAGGTAAACAAGGACAAGATAAATACAAACTAGTCAATCTTTAGGTTTCAATTAAGTAATGCAGGACAATGAATTATAAAGTAAGTAGGACACATAGGTCAGAGGACACTTGCCTTCACCAGGTTGTTGCTTAGGAAGATCTACGACAACACACTCAAGAACCACGAGCTGCTCGTTGTCTACGCAAAGCGATCATCCATTCAACACATTTGGATAATGACAAAGAAACAATACACCAAACATGTACAATCAAGTGAACACAATTCAAAAGAAAGTAACAAACTCAAAAGCGAAGTCTAGGATCTAGGTGGACTAATACACCTAGAGGTTTGTGATTCTCTAAGCATTGTCTATCTCGGGGATCACATAACTTAAATTCATTTATCTTAATAGATTACCAAAATTATACCAGGGATGAGTTCATATGGTATTAAACTCACAAAGTTAACCATCTAATTACCATTAGGGTTTTCTTTTTAATGCACAACCCATCACTAATACTAATCTATAGACTAGGCATAAAATTAAACATGTAGATAGTGAATGATTATAATTTAAACAGATAGAGAATAATCTTATGAACATTTTTCAATTTGAATCACTCAATTTGGAGTTCATATGCAAAAGATATGAAATAAACAAGTTTTGGAATTTAAAACCCTAAAATAGACATAAGTCCGTGATTAAATATAAACCTAGGGTTCTTTCTGCAAATTCTCAGGGGCTTGCACGTGAAACTGAGGGTTGGTGGGTTGATTCCTAAAAAGCTAAGGGTCTCTTTAACAAAAATACCGCATGAAGGGGTACGGGGTGTTCTCAGCCATCCGAGCGCGCGCGAATGCGCGGACGAGCGCTAACAAGTGGGCCAAGGAAGTTAGCGACTAGGGGAAACGGAGGGCTGGCCGGTCAGGCCTAGCACCAAGGGCGTAGGCAACAGATAGGTGGGACCCAGGGGCAGTGCGTGCTCGCGCGAAGTGGTACCCAGGGATCCAAACCGTTAGATCAAGATCGGACGATCGTGATCAAACACCGGGGGGCGATGGATGAGGGCGGCGCTGCTCCTGCCCACGGCAGCGAAGTTGCCGGAGTTGGGGCAGGTTCTTGCTCTAGGGGGTTCGAGGTCACTGGAGTTGGCCTGGACCGGCGAGAAGGGCCCGACGAACTCATTGGTGGGACTCCGGCCACGAGACCGAGACCAGAGACGAGAGAACCGTGGAGGGAATGCTCCGGGTGGGTCAGGATGATTCTATCGAGGAATCCTAGCTGCAGGCAGAGGTAATCGGGCGCGCTAAGGCTCGGACTAGCTTCATCGAAGGAAGGGGAATGCCATGGATCAAAGCGGGGGCTCGGGATGGGGTCAATTTAGCCGGACACCGCGCGGGTGCGGCGAGCTGGCGTGGCCGAGCTCCAACGAGGCTGAATTAGCTAAAGCAAGGCAGAAATAAGGGAAACTGAGCACAGGAGCGAGTTCCTCACCTCAGGACAGTGCTCAGGTAGACCGCACGCAGCTCCTAGCGGCTTGGACGGTCGGCACGGCGGGCACGGGTCTTCGGCGGGCTCTGGTGGCAGCGGCAGAGCGCGAGAGAGAGTTGATGTGGGCGAAATGAGGCAGGGGAGAGGGAGCAGGTGCGAGCGGTGCTCAAAAGGGAGCTGGGGTGCATGGGCAGGTGACATGGCTGGAGTTCTCTGTGTGCGTGCGCGCTGGTCCACAGCGGTTTACGGGGAAGGCGGAGCTGACAGGCGGCCCACGACGCAGCGAGAGGGAGCAAGTGCACGGAGGGAACGGTTCACAGCGCTGACAGGTCAGCTTACAAGATAGAGAGAGAGAGCGAGGGTGCGTGGGCGAAGGAACCCAGCGCCGATAGATCGGCCCCACCGGGCAAAGGGAGAGAGGGAGTGAGAGCGTGCGGGCGTGAGTGCGACGCCGATAGGTGGGTTCCGCCTGTCAGCGAGGGTGGGCGCGTGCGCGTGGCTGGACAAGCCGAGCTTGGCTGCTTTGGGCCAGAATGGCTTTTCCTTTTTCTTCCGAATTTCTAAATGTTTTTCTTTTTATTTTCTCTAGTGATGCAAATCAAATTCAAATTCAAATTCAAACTAATTCAAACATGTGCATCAAACAAAAGAATAATTTAGTCTCAGCATGATGCAACATTTCATGACTCACATTGGTTTTGATAAAAATAAATAAATAGTTAATCTCTCACCTAATTAACATAACTCTAATTAAAAGGAAGAGAGGAGTCTAGAGAGAGAAACAAGGGGTAACACCTGAATTTGGTAGACATTTAGAGAAGAAATTTTATACCCCCAAATTCAGGGTGTTATAATACTTTTTGGTGGCGTAGACGACGTAATGCTAGGATGTATTCTTGATCGCGCCGGAGCAAAGGTGGTTAATAATATGACAAAAAACCATCAGTTTTCCAAAGCTAGAAAGTGACCTTAGCAACTATCGAAAACAACATATCACCTATAACCTAGTATAATCAAAATTTAAGGTATGGACTTACTCTTTTCCCTAATTCGCTTATTGTTTTCTAATTTGAAGTGTACAAAATCTTAAGTATCTTCGGTATTATGGCAGAGTTTCTTGCTAAGTGAAGCACTGAGGCTACAACAAGAAGGGGAACACCGGAAAATGACTTTATTATTACTGGTCTAGAAGAGAAGGTTGAGGATCTGGAGAAGTTGCTGAAAGAAAAAGATGTCAGGATTGAGTCAATCAAAGTGAGCTTAGCCAAAGCTTGCTCACTGAATGAGAAGAAGGATACACAGATTGCAGAGCAAAACAAGTAAATTGAACAGTTGAGCAATGACTTTGAAGAGGCGAAGTTGAATTTTAAAGATAATCTAAATCATCTCAGCCTTGAAGCTTAAGATTTAAAAATTAAAAATTAAAGCAGAAGGTGAAAAGCATGTGGAATTATCCGAAGCCGTAAAAAGCCTTCGCGATACATGCTTCAGGTTCGTAGCTTGATGCTCCTTGCGGCTGTGTGAGATATTCCATTCTATTGAGGTAGCTTTGGAAGAAGCTAAATATGCATCTGATGTCTTCTAGAGCACTAGAATGGGTAGAGAAAGAAATTGATGCTTTTGACGAAGTAATGGAAGGACAAGGTGATTTCAGCGCTCTTGTTGCATCACAAGGAATTGCTGTCGTCTTTGAGAAGGCTGGGTGCACTCATTTGAAATCTATGAATAAACCTACCTTTGATATTTCTTCGGCAGACTTGGCTAGGATGTCGACCGAAGCTATAAGTGTGGGCAACAAATTTGTCTCTCAAATCTTGACAAAAGGTGGAAGAGAAGTCGCAGGTGATGAAGCAAGAGTGCTACTTAATGAAGTATGTTGATCTTCTGCCCATTCATCCCCTTTTTCTTGTTTAATGTCGGCTTCTAATATTGTGTTGTTTGCAGGCTGATGACAACGATGAGTGATGAAGAAGAAGCTGCAGTTTTAAGGTGTAATCCTAAAAGGGTGCTTGAGAAGCTTCGTTTTGTAAAATATTAAACTTAATGAGAGATTATGTGTAATATTTTGCAAATATAAAGAAACAATTTGTAATGTTACCTTTAGTTGTATCCATTTGCTTTGCTGTGGAAGAAACAATAAAACTCTTCTTTTGAGCCGAAAGGCGAAAGACACATTCCCTTCTTTTCATACACGACAAAGCATTATGAGCTTTACTTTTTATCTCGGTAATCCCTGTCAATGTTTTTTTGCAAAATGCGATGATGTGATGAAGCTATAATGTCTATGATGAATGCTTGTATGAATGCAAATTATGATGCAAGTATGTGTTATGCAAGAATGTATGCCTTTTGCCGAAGGTAAAAAGAAACGCTAGACTCTGCATCCCCTTAATAACGACTTCGGTGTCTCTTCACCTTTTTTACTAGGTGATTCTTTGAGCTATGTATTCTCTTATGAACGACTTTAGAGCTTTTGCACCTTTACTAGGCGTTTTTATTGAGCTATGCATTCCATTAGGAACGACTTTAGAGCTTTTGCACCTTTACTAGGTGTTTTTATTGAGCTATGCATTCCCTTAGGAACGACTTTAGAGTTTTTGCACCTTTACTAGGTGTTTTTCCTTCCCTTTTCCTTTTACACTCGATGGTGTAAGCTCAGATTTTACATATGGGGAATTTTCCCTTATATTAAATGGGCTGAAAGATGAAAGAATTACAATATATGGCCCCATCAAAAACCTTTCTCCCCACTTGAAAGGAAAAATGGAACATATAATGAAAAATTACATAATTGTTATACATACTATCTAACAAGCACGTCTGTGTTCCAAGGCCTTCGAATATCATTGCTGCAACACCCGGTTCTGGGGGCAAAGCCGAATGCATAGCATATGTGGGCCAAGATCCATTTTCCACACATATGTTGACGTCAAAAGTGTAATATATCAAAAGACAATGCAATAAAGGCGTAAAGAGAGTAGAGTAACTTTATTACATCATCTGGATCATTGTATCTTTAACAAGTATCATAATCAATGTACGACGGAAATAACATGGACACTCTTCCACAGGAAGGTGACTGGCGCATTGTTAGACTCAAAACTCATCAACGTCATCAGCGAAGTCTCAGCATCACCCTCTGATCAAAATATTAGCAAGGGTGAGCTCACTTATGGTCGGGGCTCAGCAAGTGAGGGAAAATTAATGCAAGTTAACAAGGTAGGCTAAGGATAAGTGGTAAGCATTTTAGTTGGTCAATATTTTATTAGCAACACCTGTCTTACTAATAAGTGTGTATCCCAAATATCCTAATTAATGAAAGGTATACATTATATCAACAGCACTTAAGTGAAATCACTTAAGCAAACCATTGGTAGACCATCAGATCTCGATTTATTTTCCATCTTTAAGTTCAATTATCATGTGAGGGTCCAGGTTGCTCTTAACTGTGAGCACGACTGACGTATCAGTTTTATACTCTACAGAGGTGGTACAACTTTACCCATAAGACATGTATCCCATCTAGCTTGGGTTGATCGGACCCATAAACACTGCCGAGGTGAATGGCTAGTGATCCATTATGAGGCTTTCACAAAATATCCTTAGTACAAAGCCACCCTCTAATGTTTCCACGTCAGTATTGATGGCCCTCTGGGTGAGGTAACTTAGCCAAGACTATCACCCCATGTTAACATGAGCTGCCACCAAACCAGTGCCGCCCCCTCTTGCCCATCTTTCAGGTAGGGTTGCTAAGCACTAAGTCTATAGAGCTAATTATCAAAGCCAGAGCCATGATAGCACTCGTGGTTGTACTGTTATCCTGGATGGTCACTCCATGTTCCATTTAACACAAAATGTTCTTGTTTAACCATCGGGTTAACATCATAATAAAACTTCTTTTCCGGAACATAGTGTCATTAAAATAATGACATCATATTCATCAAGTTGAGCAATAGCAAAAATTGCTAAGCAAAGCATTTATCCCAAGGTAATTCAAGGAATAGGGTTGGTAATTCTAGGAAATCCTTATTTAGGCAAATCCCATCAAATTGTGCAATATATCCAAAAAGTAAACATTATTATATGCATTAATTGGGTACAAATAGAATATGCAGAGGGAGAAACCACTTGCCTTGCTCGAAAGTGTCCTGTGGGTCATCCTCCAACGAGTTTGGTTCGTCTACCTCACAGTCAACTTCTAGCATCGATTTGTGTATCGTACATACAAAAGAATATGTACGCCAAATAAATAAACGTACACCATTATAGGGGGTAATCATTCACCATTACATACACATTCATACATCGCACAATTATACCCATAAATACGTCTTAAAGCGTAAATACTTATTAATCCATTATGACTACTTCTGCGAGTTATTATTGGGGAAAATATGAGTAAGTGACTATGACACTAGTTTTATCTAGTATAATATAGATAAACATGTATTAACAATCTTTATGGAAAATAATTGCACTTTATTACTAATAATAGACTTTTGAGTTTTATTCCTTTTCTTTCTAAATAGAAATTATATGTATAGCTAAAAATGTTTATTTATAAATCTCCTAACATTACTATTCTAAGAATTAATGTAAATTACTAATTGGACTTTTAATAACATAATCATGGTTATTATTACATAAATAAATATTTTACTAATTCTAAGTAATTAAGTGCTATACTTATGAATACATTTATCGTGACTAGTAAAATCTATATTTTCATCTGACCGAAAATACGTGGCCTAGTATTTTATTCTACTTTCTTATATCAATAAAATTATACTTAAACCACTACTAACAAATATCGTTCATGTGCTAAAGCGAAATTAATCGTAAACGTTTCTAGTACGAAAATCACCAAGTAAGTGAACACCCAAAAACCCTAGCTGCCCCACCCCCCCCCCCCTAATTTCTCTTCCCCCCCTCCAAGGTGCAGCCCTCCCGCATGTTCTCTGTCGCGTGTGGCTGCGATCTCGATTGGAGTTTGGAGGGAGGAAGAAGGAAGGAGGAAGGGAAGAACCCAAGGTGAATTCATGTATAACTTTTGTTGTTTTTGTGCTGCAATCAATTGGATTATGCGTTTATCTTTGCGAATCGGTAGAGGTGTTGTCCAGGAATTTTGTGAGTGGGTGGACAGCAGTAGTTCTAGGGATTTCTGGGAATTTTCGTGGGTTAATTAGTGGGAATCAGTGGGATAATCATGTAGAACTTTGTCATACCTTTCCAACGAGTACTTATGCGCTCGATTCGGAGTTATAATTTAGGAGATATCGTTATTTGAATTCGGATACCAATATGAAAATCATGTAGGGCTTTGTCTTATCTTTCCAATGAGTACTTATGCGCTTGATTTGGAATTATATTTTAAAAGATATCGCTGTTTGAATCCGGGTATGTGGCTGTCCAAAAGAGAAAAAACAGATTACAGGGTTTATCTTGTGGACAGTTTTGGGCTAATTAGATTTTGGAATTTAATTATAAATTGTATACAAAACTTGTGGGGAATTCGATGTAGATGCCTCTGGAGTTTTTGGTTGTCACCACTGCTGTCCTAATTTTAAAGTTATGAAATTATTAAGCAGCGCCGCTGCGGTTTGGTGGGTGCGGGGAGAATTGTTACCGTGGCGGGGTTTGAGATTGTGCGTAGGTGCAGCGTCGTTTATGAGACTTATTATGTGAAATTGGTGCACTAAGTTGTGTGTCAAAAACAGGTGGTGGACTTCCGGATCATACTTAGTGATTTTCCCAAACTTCAGGTGAAGGCAAGTAAAATAGTGATGGTTATTCCGTCTGTTGAATAAAGAGTCTTATACTTGATTATGTTTGTGCTATTTGTGTTCACATTCATATTTCTAATTGAGTACCATCGTTTGAGGATATTCATATTTTATTGATTACATATGTGGAGTTTGTGGTTTGATCATGTTACCATGTGGTTTATTATGTGGAATGGGTGGAAGTATATGTCTAGCACATTTTGTTTGGGAAGAACTCATGTTGTTGACTTGCATGACGCATTTATCATCCATTGCATTGAAGTTTCGTCGCGATCTTATGGTCCAATCATACCGGTACAATGAGCATCATATGTTGCCCGAGAAGGGGTATGATGCAGCTTGATATCCTTAGAGGTATGAAGGCAGAAGTCATACTGCATCTGTAGCCATGTGCATTCATGGGGAAGTGTGGAACCTATTATGATGATGAGGATGATGTGGATTTTTACTTTGTGATTCATCTTGGTATTAAGTAATTGATTACTTGCTTACTTGCTGCAAATTAATATTGAAGAAAGAAGTTGTGAACCACGTGGTTGCTTATGCACGGTTGGTTTACATTGTCCAACTGTTGTTTGCTCTTTTACTTGCTGAGATGTGTCATCTCACTCTTGCATTGTCTGATGCAGGCACCGGATCTTTGCTTTGGGAAAGAAGGGACATAGCAGCACGGCCACCACACCTTTAAATAAAGGAACCACTGCTTAATAATGACGTTTAACAGGGAGGGTCAAGTCTAGGGGATTATTACATTCTAATGTTTCATGGTAGTTGAACTGTTTAGTTTGGTGGGCTGTGTTGTCTATCTTTTGTCTGGTCATGAATGCTCTTTTCTACCATTACAGTTCGATTATACTATGTCAATTATCTTTCTTTTATATCCTGTATAAACTCTATGCTACCCTTGTTATGGTACTTTCAAGGGAGGTGCTTCCGGATTTTGCAATACTTTCTTTCTCTATGTGTTGCATATGTTTTGTAGGAAGGGTTTTTTTGGTAACATCCATTGTGTGATGAGTGGGGTGTTACAGTTGGTATCAGAGGAATAGGCTGTAGGTCCTAGCAAGTGGAATAACAATAAATTGACACACTGCACATGTAGGATGGGTTTTCTGCTTTACTATTGATAGGTTATGTTATTGTCTGTGTTAGTTTGACATTATCTGAAGTGATGCTATGCCAATCTTATTTACTTATTATTCTCACCCCTGTGGCTGCAGCTACGCCGCCTCGTAGGGCTCGGGGTAGTCCGCAAGTTCCTAGTGGGGACTCGATGAGTCCGGCGGCAATGTTAGCCGCAATGCAGGCCATGCAGCAGGAGTTGGCCATTCTGAGGCAAGCTATTCCTGTTGCCCCTGCGGGTGCTGCTCAGGGTGCTGGTGGTGGAGGAGTGCCCGGGGGCGCTGTCCCTACGGGTGCTGCTCCAGGTGGCGAGGCTGAGGTGCCTCTTCCAGTCAGTGGTCTTTCTCTGATGCAGTGGATGGGCATGAAGCTAGATGCTTTTGATGGCATTGGTACTCCGGTCGAGGCAGTGGATTGGCTAACTTATGTGGAGGATAAGATGAATGTCTTTGAGATTGTGTATGGTGATCGTGTTCGCTTTGGCACACAGCTGCTAAAGGGAGAGGCTCAAATTTGGTGGAGAGGCGTGCAGGCAGCGCACTCCTCCTCACCAGGAGTCCAGTCATGGGATGTCTTCATCAGGTAGTTTGAAAGGAGATTCTACCCGGTCACCTTCCTGGAGAAAATGAAGATTGATTTGCAGTCCTACAAGCAGGAGAAAAAGTCTATCACAGAGTATAAAGTTGGCTTCAACAAGATGGTCCGCTTTGTCCCTCATGTGGCTTTTAATGAGATGGAGAAGGCGAGCCAGTTCCATCAGGGCCTGAAACCTTCCATCAAGCATGCCCTGGGAGCCTTTCCGTTGGTGGACTTTCGTACTACAGTGGAGCAGGCACTGGGTGTGGAGATGCAACACCAGTATACCATGGAGTCATAGAAGTCTTCGGGTGTTGATCAGCCTCGTGGCCAGGATGCAAGGAGGGGCAACACTGGAGGTCCCGCCCACAAGAGGGGCAAGTCTCAGCATCAGCGCCACCATCCCTATCATGGCAATTCCTCTGACTCGGGTACTTTGAGAGGAAGTACTCAGAGGTTTTGGGCTGTTCCTAAGCCCGGGCTGGGGCTGGTGTGTTTCCGTTGTGGTGATGCGCATCGCCGTGCAGAGTGCCAGTGGAACGGCAGGTGTTCAATCTGCAGTCAAGACCATAAGGATGTGGTGTGTAGGAGGAATCCCAATGGGAAGCTCAGATGGGAGCCAGTGACTTCCTCCTCTTCTCAGGGCACTATCAACATGATGTCAAGCGCTGAGCAGCAATTTTCAGTTCCACCTCCTCCGCAGCAGTTTTATGTGCCTGGGACTTCTCAGTTCGTGCCAGTGCAGGGTTTTCCTTTGTATTTGGTTGCGCCTACTCCTGCACCGACTACTCCTATGCCATCTCAGTTTGGAGCTCCACGTCTGCCTCACCCGACGACTCAGTGGGGTTCTTCTGTTAATTTCACTCCGGGAACTTCCTCTTCTGCGGGTATTCCTGGGGCTTATGTGCTACCCGCTGCGGATGGCAGAGAGCAAGGAGACATGGTGACAGGTACGATTTTAGTTGATTCATTTGTGGCCCATGCTCTTTTTGACTCTGGCGCTAGCTATTCGTTTGTTTTGGAGGATTTTGTGTCGTGGGCTGGTCTTTCGGTGCAGAGGTTGGGTCACCCAATTTTGGTTAGTTCTGCTGATGGCTCCATTAGTAGTTGTTCAGTTTGTGAGGGGTGTTCCGTCATTCTTGTTGATGAGGTCTTTTCGGCCAATCTGGTTGTGATAACCTTGGGGGCATTCGATGTTATCTTGGGTATGGATTGGTTATCCCAGTATCATGCAGTTATATCCTGTTTCTGGAAGACAGTGTTATTGCAGGCACCATCGGGTAGGGAGGTGGTATTCTTGGGAAGTTCCCCAAAGTTCACGTTATCCTTGTTGGCGCAATTGCTTTCGGATCGCCGGTCAAGGAAGTCGGGAATCTTTTTCTCCATGGTGGTGGAGGGTGAGGCTGCCTTGCGAGTGCAGGACATCCGTGTGGTGTGCGACTTTGCTGACGTGTTTCCGGCAGAGCTTCCAGGCATTCCTCCGGAGCGCGATGCAGCTTTTGAGATTAAGCTGATTCCGGGTACGTAGCCTATTCATAAGGCCCCGTATCGGATGGCTCCAAAGGAGTAGGTTGAATTGAAGCGGCAATTAGATGATCTGCTGGCTAAGGGTTTCATTAGGCCTAGCAGGTCTCCATGGGCTTCTCCAGTATTGTTTGTTGAGAAGAAGGATAAAAGCAAGCGGCTATGTGTGGATTATCGCGCTTTGAATCAAGTGACATTCAGGAATAAATATCCACTTCCCCGTATTGAGGTTCTCTTTGAATAGTTGAGGGGTGCCCAGGTGTTCTCCAAAATTGATTTGAACTCGGGTTATCATCAATTGAGGATTCATGAGGAGATTATTGAGAAGACCGCTTTTTGCACCAGGTATGGGCATTATGAGTTCATAGTCATGTCTTTTGGCTTAACTAATGCCCCTGCTGCTTTTATGGAAGCAATGAATAGGATGTTGCATGAGTTCTTGGACGACTTTGTGGTCGTGTTCCTAGATGATATTCTGATTTATTCAAAGACCGAGGCTGAGCATGAGCATCATCTCCATCTCATTTTGGGTGCCCTAAGGAAGAATCAGTTTTATGGCAAGTTGAAGAAGTGTGCCTTTTGGCTGTCCGAAGTGGCTTTCCTGGGGCATATGATTAATCAGCAGGGCATTGCGGTTGATCCCAAGAATGTTGCAGCTGTAGTGGATGGAAGAGACCCTCTAGTGTCTCTGAAATCCGAAGTTTCTTGGGGCTCGCTGGATATTATCGGCGCTTCGTACCAAATTTTTCCAGCATTGCTAAGCCTTTGACTAGACTCTTGGAGAAGGGTGTTCTCTTCATCTGGTCCGGTGATTGCGAGTTCAGTTATCAGACATTGAAGAGCAAGTTGGTGGACGCCCCTATCCTAGCTTTGCCTGAGAGAGGTAAGCGTTTCACAGTTTATACGGATGCTTCGCGAATTGGTCTTGGCTGTGTGTTGATGCAGGAAGGCAGAGTGATTGCTTATGGCTCAAGGCAGTTGAGGAAGCATGAGGGGAATTATCCAACTCATGATCTCAAATTGGCCGCGGTGGTTTTTGCTCTAAAGTCGTGGATGCATTATCTTTATGGCGAGGCTTGTGACATTTACACCGATCATAAAAGTCTCAAGTATATTTTCACTCAGAAGGAGCTGAATTTGAGGCAGCGTCGGTGGCTCGAATTGATTAAAGATTATGATTTGTCTATTCATTATCACCCGGGGAAGGCAAATGTGGTGGCTGATGCCCTTAGCAGGTCCGGGGTTCCAAAAGTGGCCTTGTAGTTGATTGCTGATCTGGACCGTTTGGGGATTGCTTTGTGCTATGTCGGCACCGCTAGTGAGGAGACTCGTATGCTTTTTCAATCTTCCCTCGTGGAGAGAGTGCATGCGGCTCAGCGGCAGGATCGTTTATTGCAGGAAGGTCGAAAGAGGGTTGGCGATGGTAAACCCCGGGAGTTCTCCATCGATGAGAATGATTTGGTTCATTTCAGGGGTCGCCTTTGTGTGCATCAGAAATCAGAGGTGAAGATGGATATATTGAGAGAAGCTCATAAAACGCCTTACACCGTTCACCCTGGTGAAACCAAGATGTACCGAGATCTGAAGCAAAACTTTTGGTGGAAGCGGATGAAGGTTGACGTTTCTAAGTACGTGGCCGCCTGTGAAGTATGTCAGTGTGTGAAGGCCGAGCATAAGAGGCCTGCAGGTTTGCTGAAGCCATTGGAGATTCCGGAGTGGAAGTGGGAGCATATCACCATGGATTTTGTGGTGGGCTTACCTCGTTCTCCTCGGGGCAGGGATGCTATTTGGGTGGTAGTGGATCGCTTGACTAAGTCAGCGCACTTTATTCCTATGAAGACCACCAATTCAGCTTCAGAATTGGTCCCCTTATATATGAAGGAAGTAATCAGGCTTCACGGGGTACCTAAGTCCATTGTTTCTGATCGAGACTCCAAATTTGTATCCAAATTCTGGGAGAGTCTTCACAGTGCATTGGGCACCAAGCTTTCTCTTAGTGTCGCTTTTCAACCTCAGACTGATGGTCAGTCGGAGCGAACAATCCAAACCTTGGAAGATATGTTGCGTGCTTGTGTTCTGTCTTGGAAGGGTAGCTAGGAAGACCATCTTGCATTGGCAGAGTTTGCTTATACCAACAGCTACCAAGCTAGCATCAAGATGGCACCATTTGAGGCTTTATATGGCAGGCGGTGTATCTCCCCTCTGTGCTGGGAGACTTTGGGAGAGAGATCCCTGGTTGGTCCTGATTGGGTTCAGCAGACTTCTGAGAAGGTTCAGGAAATTCGTCAGAATATTTTGGCCGCTCAGAGTCGTCAGAAGAGTTATGCTGATGTGAGGAGGCGGGATCTGGAATTTGCAGTGGGTGACCAAGTCCTTCTTAGGGTTTCACCCACTAAAGGAGTTGTTCAGTTCGGTGTCTCCGGAAAGTTTAGCCCGAGATATATTGGACCGTTCCCTATCTTGGCCCGGGTGGGCAGCTTGGCTTATCGCTTGCAATTGCCGGATTCCATGGCAGGGGTACACCCAGTTTTTCATGTCTCTATGCTGAGGAAGTTCTTGCGGGATCCGGACCATCAGATTGAGATGGAACAAATTGTGGTGCAGCAGGATCTGACCTTGGAGTGTCGTCCGGTGCGTATCTTGGAATCCTCAGAGCGTGTTTTGAGGAAGAGATCAATTAAGTATGTCAAGGTCTTATGGACTAATCAATCTGAGCGCGAGGCTACGTGGGAACTTGAGGAGCTGATGCAGCAGAAATATCCAAAACTTTTTGTTGTGGGTAAGTGTTGTTGATTCATTAATTTTTTTTCCTTTTGTCGTTCCGATAGAAGCGTTAGAATTCGAGGTCGAATTCTTTTTAAGGGGGGTAGAGTGTGATACCCGGTTTGCAAAGAGGAGAAGTGGAGGTTATTCTTTTTGTTCTTTTTCCTTATTCGGGTGATGCGCTTTGGGAATTTGGAATTTGTGGAAAATATTCACCTGTAAGACAGTAGAATTTCTTTGGTTAGTTGTTTGCGACGGGGTCGGGAGCTATCACATGGGCGAGTTGGGTCTTGAACCTTGATCCGGCCCATTAGTCTCCCGTAACCCTAGCCGTCCCCCCTTTCCCCTTGGGATTTTTGCAGCCGCCCCCTTCCCCTCCCCTTCCTCTTGGACGCCACCCCTCCTCTCCCCTCTCCCATCTTCTTCCTCCTCAAACCATGGCAGCCCTCACCACCCAAAAACCCTAGACGCCCCCCCCTCATTTCTCTTCCCCCCCAAGGTGCAGCCCTCCCGCGTGTTCTCCGTCGTGTGGCTGCGATCTCGATTAGAGTTTGGAGGGAGGAAGAAGGAAGGATGAAGGGAAGAACCCAAGGTGAATTCATGTTTAACTTTTGTTGTTTTTGTGCTGCAATCAATTGAATTATGTGTTTATCTTTGCGAATCGGTAGAGGTGCTGTCCAGGAATTTTGTGAGTGGGTGGACAGCAGTAATTCTAGGGATTTCTGGGAATTTTCATGGGTTAATTAGTGGGAATCATTGGGATAATCATGTAGAACTTTTTCGTACCTTTCCAACGAGTACTTATGCGCTCGATTCGGAGTTATAATTTAGGAGATATCGTTGTTTGAATCCGGATATGTTGCTGTCCAAAAAAACAGATTTTTCAGGTGGGTGAACAGCCGTAGTATTAGCAGTTTCTGGGAATTTTTAGTGGGTAACTAGTGATAACCAGTATGATAATAATGTAGGGCTTTGTCTTATCTTTCCAATGAGTACTTATGCGCTTGATTTGGAATTATATTTTAAAAGATGTCGCTGTTTGAATCCGGGTATGTCGCTGTCCAAAAGAGAAAAAACTGATTACAGGGTTTATCTTGTGGACTGTTTTGGGCTAATTAGATTTTGGAATTTAATTATAAATTGTATACAAAACTTGTGGGGAATTTGATGTAGATGCCTCTGGAGTTTTTGTTTGTCACCACTGCTGTCCTAATTTTAAAGTTATGAAATTATTAAGCAGCGCCGCTGCGGTTTGGTGGATGCGGGGAGAATTGTTACCGTGGCTGGGTTTGAGATTGTGCGTAGGTGCGGCGTCGTTTATGAGACTTATTATGTGAAATTGGTGCACTAAGTTGTGTGTCAAAAACAGGTGGTGGACTTCCGGATCGTACTTAGTGATTTGCCCAAACTTCCGGTGAAGGCAAGTAAAACAATGATGGTTATTCCGTCTGTCGAATAAAGAGTCCTATACTTGATTATGTTTGTGCTATTTGTGTTCACATTCATATTTCTAATTGAGTACCATCGTTTAAGGATATTCATATTTTATTGATTACATATGTGGAGTTTGTGGTTTGATCATGTTACCATGTGGTTTATTATGTGGAATGGGTGGAAGTATATGTCTAGCACATTTTGTTTGGGAAGAACTCATGTTGTTGACTTGGATGATGCATTTGTCATCCATTGCATTGAAGTTTCGTCGCGATCTTATGGTCCAATCGTACCAGTACAATGAGCATCATATGTTGCCCGAGAAGGGGTATGATGCAGCTTGATATCCTTAGAGGTATGAAGGCAGAAGTCATACTGCATCTGTAGCCATGTGCATTCATGGGGAAGTGTGGAACCTATTATGGTGATGAGGATGATGTGGATTTTTACTTTGTGATTCATCTTGGTATTAAGTAATTGATTACTTGCTTACTTGCTGCAAATTAATATTGAAGAAAGAAGTTGTGAACCACGTGGTTGCTTATGCACGGTTGGTTTACATTGTCCAACTGTTGTTTGCTCTTTTACTTGCTGAGATGTGTCATCTCACTCTTGCATTGTCTGATGCAGGCACCTGATCTTTGCTTTGGGAAAGAAGGGACGTAGCAGCACGGCCACCACACCTTTAAATAAAGGAACCCTGCTTAATAATGATGTTTAACAATGAGGGTCAAGTCTAGGGGATTATTACATTCTAATGTTTCATGGTAGTTGAACTGTTTAGTTTGGTGGGCTGTGTTGTCTATCTTTTGTATGGTCATGAATGCTCTTTTCTACCATTGCAGTTCGATTATACTATGTCAATTCTTTCGCCTTCTAGTGAACATGGGGGATATCTGTCCCCCACAACGTAACAATGTCACACTTCATATATACCTCATGAGTGCAAATGAGTGCAAATGCAAGTATGACTTCTGCCTTCATACCTCTAAGGATATGAAGCCGCATCATACCCCTCCTCGGGCAACGTACTATGCTAAATGTACCGGTATGGTTGGACCATAAGATCACGATATAACTTCAAAATGCAAGATGGATGATGTAATGTGCATGACATGCCAACAACACTTCGCTACATATAACATAATAGAAATTTCAACTTTCTAAAAGACGTGAGTCAACCACATATACCATTCTCAAATCATGTTCGTCAACATTATTAACATATACCATTAATACTTTCGATCAAATAAAATCTCATCGTAGAATTCCATGTTTAACACCTGCAATACTTATGAATACTCAATGACAGGGAATAAGATATGAGTCAAGCGATAGCAAACCACCACTTCATTTTACTTGCCTTCTCCAGGAATTCGGAATGGCACTAGGTATGATCCGAAGCCTCACCACCTGTTGTGGGCATTAAACTTAGTACAAACATTCACATGTCATTTGCTAATAATAAACACCACTCCTACGCACAACCCCAACACTGACATGAACTACCACTACTCCCTACCACCCTCCAACAGCAACATCTCTGCTTGTTAATTTTGTATCTTTAAAATTATTACAGCAGTGCTATCAAACAAAATATCTGGAAGCATCTACACAAAATACTCTATAACTTTGGTATTTGATGTATAATTAAATTTTGCCATCCATAAGTTCTAAAACATCCAACAAGATAACCGACTGAATCTGTTTTAGACAGCGGCATAGTTAACTTCAAAGTTTGATATCTTCCAAACTACTCAACCAAATATTATGAAACTTTGCTGGTAGTAAGGACTTTTATCCCTCTACAAAAGTCTCCATAGTTGGAAGAGCCAATTCGGCCATTTAATAGATAAAAACCCACTAGTGAACAGACCTGCTCGGTTCGCCAGGCAAACAGGTACAGCCACAGTAAAACAAACATAACTAGAGTTTCAGAATTCATATGAATACAGTCTTTATCAATCTGGAAAGCTTATGAAATTATCTACAACTTCTCTCACTAGCTCAAAGTTTAATTCTGTTGATAGAAGTGACTAAAACTTAGGAGAACAGATTCTACACAGAATTATGAGACTGAAAAACTGTTATAATCAAACTTCAATTACTCCCTGATCTGATGTCCGATTGAGGCATTCTTTGTCACCATGGAAATATCTACAAATTATCTACAACTCATAGATAGACTTTTTATATTTTTTGAGGCCACTAAGACCACGGAAAACTGGCATAAACAGAAACTGTCGAATCTGCCACTCCGTAGAGACTAATTTCGAGATCAAAATCTAATCCCCCTTTTAATTCTACCAAGAAAGTCTAATTGCAGGGCCTAAAACTCATCCAAAACAAGGGAAAACATTCATCAAGTGGAGCAAAGAGAGAGAGGAAAGGAAATCCAACCAATTCTTGAAGATGAACGACGACGATGGGCGACAATATGCCCTCATCTCCCCTCTTTTCTCTCCCTCTTCTTCCTCTCTTCTGTTGGGGCAAGGCACAAAAGGGTGATGGCTAGTAGGGGTGGGAGGACGTGGATGCTAGGGTTAGGGAGGTATAAGTAGAAGAAAACTTCCACAATCCTAATATCCAATGGCCCAGATCAACCGGCACTCGAAAAGTCTCATCCGGACTCCAAACAAGGCAAACTAGTAATCGATCGGAATCATCTCGACGAGATCTATACATCTACGGCCTCCGGTCATCCATAGGACACACCATATTTGAATTATAAATATGTTTTAATTTTTAGGGCATTACACCTATATTGCTCTCCTCAGAAACCTTAGCGGGTTTTTCTGAAGCTATTGGAACTTTGTAAAGGCCTCGTAGTGCTACCCTGCATCGCCTCCTCGGTAGAGGTGTATGGGGTCCTTACAACCCCGTGACAGATGGGTATCACGATTTGTGGGTAAAGATGTGCAACCTCTGTAGAGTGTGAAACTGGTATATCAATCGTGCTCACGGTCATGAGCGGCTCGGACCATCACATGAGTAACTTATGGAATTAAACTTAATTTGTCATTTGCATCGCATTGTGGTTTTATTACTAAGTTTGATCTCATATTTATTGGGTTGGTATTTACTTATACTTAGTAACTGCTAGTAAAATTTGACCAACTTATTAAAAGCAATGCTTTGCCTTAACCATTATTTGTTGATCAGCCTGACACTATACATGAGCCCCCACTGTAAGTGTGCTCATGCACATCATTCCCCACAGTTGTTGATCGATGAACTTTTGTGAGCTCACCCTTGCGATAAAACTCTCCCCCTCCCACAGGTGAAGAGCAGGTGGCCCCGGAGGAAGACTACTACGAGGAGTTTGACGAGGTCTAGGAGTCGTCTCTCATTTGACTTAATGGCGTCAAGGAAATAATATTAGTTCGCTTTATTTATTATCAGTTATTTTGTAAGACATTCTAATTATCTAATAATGTTTGTTAAATTTATCTCTATACACTTGGTCATTGTATGTGTTGTTCTTCTTTGGCGCACATATGAGACACACCCGGGTTTACCCCTTAAATCCGGGTGTGACAGGGAGTAAGTACAAAACGTGATTTCAAAGAATATAACTTTGTACAAAATAGATGTAACCATTGCTTTGAAATACATGCTAGCTCAATGATAATCTTCCAAAAATAGTAGGGATGATAACTATATAGAAGGCCGAGCCCACCGACATTTAGCCACCATCATCAGCAGGCCTAGATCTTCACCTGCAACATGGTGGGATAAACCCTGAGTACTCGAATGTACTCAGCGAGACTTACCCGTCCAAAACCAGGAAGTAAGAAAGTAAAAAACACTAAAGATCATGGAAGGCTTTATCTGGAGCTGGCTCTTTCTTTTGGAAGAGTACAAGAATTAATATAGTTTGGCCTTAAGGGGCATCATGATAATTAATCATCTTTTAGCCTTTTAGTATTATTACCTATTCTACTGCAAATCTAGGTTGGCACTAGATTAGCTAAATGACCATGGCCAATGCACTATGTCTAGTATGGCTTTAGGGATTGATCAAGTTTGGAATGTATCTCATTAAATAGACAAGCAAGAATAACCCAACCCTTGATTATAATTATTCAGGTCATCATTATTAATAAATAACAATATCTTCATTCTTATGGTTCTCACTTTGTAGTTCTTACTACGATGAGATAACTCAAGTCAAGTGCTCACTATCCAGGAGCGATAGCGATTCAAATTGATTACTGACCAACTAATAGGGTATTCCTAACACAAACCATACCCACAGTACTTCGTGGGATACGATCACCACCATACATATTCTAGTAGCAGCCCAGCTACACATCGCGGATTTCACAGGGGCCACCATACCTAGGGACCGCTCGACTACTAGAGGGTCAGGGTGTACCATGGACCATGGGTCATCTCGACGTGTCCCCATCACTCCTGACCCACACCAGTAAGTGAACCGTGAGATCGAATCCAGCTAGAATAGTACTCTGGCTTCGCGGTCAGAACGAATTATCTAGCCAGCTAAGTGATTAGACATGCGTTCAACATGACTCAAGGGACCACAACAGTACCGTCCTTAATCGACACAAACGGCTATAAGTAGACACCAGACCTCCAAGCATTATGTTTCCTTATCTACATCCCGTTCGGTCTCAGATTAACTTTCATAATAATCATTGATATTTCCTGATGACTTTACCCAATCAAGCATAATGTAAGCACAGTACCTTGCAGGTGACAGGAAATCACCCGACTTCTATCATCTAAGCAGACCTAAGCATTTAATTGTACTTTATTTACCCTGGTGACAAGGGTAGGGATAAACAAGGGTAATCAAAGATAAATCCAACAATTGTTTCCAAACAACTCGTACAACCAAATGCAACAATCATAGGCAGGTAGGTGAATAAAAACAATTATTGCAAACCATGAGAATTAGATACTGGGGCTTGCCTGAAATCCAATACTAGGTTAGTGTTTGGTTAGACGACATCTGTTGGACGAACATACACTTGATCAATCATGTTCTTTTGGATAAGCCCACCAATTCATCATCTTGTGGCTTCTCTCTAACGTGACATCCTTCACGCGGTATGTCTAGCGTACCTGATTATATGCACAGTGCACAAATATGAATATAATAAAAGATAACATTAGACTATACGGAACCACATGATAGTGGACCAAGTATTAAATAGCAAGACTCTATAAACACTCATACACAAGCACTAGTTATCCATACATCATTGACACATGAATCTAACATCACTTAAGACATGGGGTATGCGACCTATACTTAACTTAATCTACGCACAAGCCTTACATGGAAAAATGCCAAGCATATCAATCACGGGACATATGCTAACTTGAGTATAACAACTATAAGTCTTACTTAATCAAGAACCATCTAAATCTACTTAGCCGAACAAGAGCAATCCAATGCAATTAACTAAAAATTACAGTTTTTGAACAGCAACACAATCTGTACTTATTTTAGCCATAACCAGAGATTTAAACATCACAAACATGTGATCCAAGATTTTTTGGAAAGCTAAATAAATTTTCTACACAACATTTATAATTGACTCAGGCAGGTTCAATACCTAACAAGGTCAAACAACACAAAGAAGGTGCCTCTGTTCAGATTTGGACAGATTCAGACTTCATACTTTAAATAGCTATAACTGAAGATTTAGACCACCAAAAAGAGTTATCTATAACTTTATGGAAAGCTTAGGAAAATAATACAACTTCTTTATAATTAGTATGCACTGATTTTATGTTTAATTTGGTCAAACAATGCAATCGTTTAAATCTGGATATAACTTGGACAGATTTTGATACCAAACTTGTGAGGAGCATAACTCCTAAACTATCAGACCTATGGCCATCAAATTTTAACAAAAGCAAGATAAGGAAGTTATCTACAACTTTTCTATAGGACATTTGTACAGAAAGTATAATTTAGTTCATCAAACTAATGGCACGACAAAAATAGTGCTTGTAGTCCAAAATAGTGAGTAGTCAAATTTATCTCCTGTTTAGTCTCTATAGTTATCATGTTCTTGACACTTAGAATACTCTAACACTTATTGATTTAGTAGAGCTAAAACAACCTAACAAGCATCAAGAAGTCGACTTACAAATTACTTTTAATTCATTTGGAGCACTAGAGTTACAAACATACAAGTAACATGCACATTTATCCTCTATATTCGTAATAATTGCGACATAGCTCACACACTAAGAAAACACTAAACACATTATAAGTTTATATTTTTCTTAGTCAAGCAATGTAACCAAAAGACTAACAAAGGTTAGGCACACAAGTTAGGACACCTCAGACTTAGGCTATGGGTGGAAGTAATTTAACTAGCTCTCTAAATATCGAATGTGATGACCATTAAGGTAAGACACCACTTCACCATATAAGCTAAATAAACACCAACCACTTGATAGATAATACCAACTAAGTGATTGAAAGTCTAACCAAATCTTGAACATGATACTTCAACCAAAATAAAATAGTCAACTAAGAACAAATGACCCTGATGGATTCTACCAATAAAAGGTCTCCTTCTCACAATCCATTCAACGATACCTTGCACACATATTTATCGATGCACTCTTCATAATTCTACACCTTAAATCCACATCTCACATCAACCCAATGTCTGCTTCTCGAACACTAATATGTCCATACAACCACATACAATCGAACCATTTTATCATACATCTCATGCACATCACAAAAATAACTCCTAATAGCACATCTGAAAAACATAAGAAACACCTAAGTTCTTTTCTACTTCACTTGCTTCTCCATGAACTTCAATCCCACACGAACATTTTCACACATAAACATATCAAATACATATATACACATCATCGACCAAAATACATGTGTAGTAAACCAAACATCGAACAACCTACCTGATCGGATTTAGGTCGCGCATGTCACCCATGGGTGAGGCATTCCATCGAACGAGTGGTGCGCGAGGTGCCACGACGATGAGGGGCTGTGATTACAACACACATTTTATTACACAGTTCACTGATTTGGTCATTTTATCAAATCGAGGAGCGCAGGACAGTGAGGACAGCGAGGAGCTCACCGTGTTTTACGACATCGTGAACGAGGCTGCACACATCGCATCGGCGCACACGAGGGGGCTTCAGGGCTGCTGCTCGCTGTGACACTACACAGGTTGATGGGGCTTGCTGCCGCATTTTGTTGAACAATCCATTCAACCATACCTTGCACACATATTTATCGATGCACTCTTCATAATTCTACACCTTAAACCCACATCTCACATCAACCCAACGTCTGCTTCTCGAACACTAATACGTCCATACAACCACATACAATCGAACCATTTTATCATACATCTCATGCACATCACAAAAATAACTCCTAATACCACATCTAAAAAACATAAGAAACAACTAAGTTCTTTTCTACTTCACTTGCTTCTCCATGAACTTCAATCCCACACGAACATTTTCACACATAAACATATAAAATACATATATACACATCATCGACCAAAATACATGTGTAGTAAACCAAACATCGAACAACCTACCTGATCAGATTTAGGTTGCGCATGTCACCCATGGGTGAGGCGTTCCATCGAACGAGTGGTGTGTGAGGCGCAACGACGACGAGGGGCTATGATTACAACACACATTTTATTACACAGTTCACTGTTTTGGTCATTTTATCGAATCGAGGAGCGTAGGACAATGAGGACAGCGAGGAGCTCACCGGGTTTTACGACATCATGAACGAAGCTGCACAGATCGGATCGGCGCACACGAGGGGGCTTCGGGGTTGCTGCTCGCTGCGACACTACACAGGTCGATGGGGCTTGCTGCCGCATTTTGTCGAACATGTTGAGGGTGCGTTGCATAGGATGAGACGACGTGACCGCTGCAGCTCCACGACCTAGGTGAGGGTGCGTAGGGGAGATGCTCGGGCGTCGGCCAGGGATGAGCTGCAGGCGTCCTTGGAGCTAGTGAAGCGTGGCTCGCTGGTTGTGAAGATGGTGGTTGAGGAGGAACTGTTGTGGTCAGAGATGCAGAACACTGAAGGGAGCGACCTGGGCACCATGGAGGGGGCTCGGCTGGAGCTCAGCCAGCAAGAAGCCGAACGCCATGGCTGGGAGGGATGCTTTGCTCCCTAGGGATGCTAGTCATAGGGGAGCCCCCGGCCAGGCACCATGGGAAGAGAGGCTGCATGAGGGAGACAGCCGACACAGGAGGAGCAGAGAGAGATGTTAGCGACTCAGACAACAGAACAGCCGCCACAAGTCTCAGGAACTAGAGAAGGTGAGGTGGAGGAGAAGAAGAACAGTAGTATTAGGGTTCATCATTCTCGACAACCTTCCTCTCAGCGGACAAGCTGTTTAAGTATGTCAATACATGGCCTCCGGCCCATCAATTAATCCAGTCGCGGCCCACAACCCTGGGATTCGGCCTGCGTGCACGGCGGCCCCTTTCTTCTCCTCCGGCTTCAGACTTGGTGCTCTGTTCCTCTGAATGTGCCTTGGCAGCTATACTGACATTCCCCTCTCCAAGAGATGGCGGTTGTCCCCAAGCCGCCGCAGTGGGAAAACGTTGACGCAAGGCCACCTCGTCCTCCCATGTGTCAAGGGCTTCATCACAGTTGGACCAGCGCACCTTGACTTGAGCCACATGATGTCCGCCGCGTGAGACTGAGCGCCACGCAAGCACCAGCACAGGGACCTGTACATCAATGTGAATATGAGGTAAAGACTGACTGACGAGATCAACAGATTTCACACTGGGTTTGAGCTGGGAGACATGGAAAATGGGGTGAATCGACGAAGATGAAGGCAACTCCAATTTGTAGGCCACACTGCCAATCCGCTGCAATATTTTGTATGGCCCAAAGTACTTGAAGGACAGCTTGTGGTTGGCACGTGCTGCAACTGAGCTCTAGACATATGGTTGGAGCTTAAGATAAACCATGTCACCGACCGAGTAAACATGATCCGTCCGGCGCTTGTCAACTTGGTATTTCATACGTTGCTGGGCGCGGAGCAAGTGCTGGCGAATAGTTTGTGTCATGAGCTGGCGGTGTGATAACCATTCCTGAAGATCAGCATGAGAGATGGCGTCCGAGGTAGACACTCCCAGACTACGGGGTGAACGCCCATATAATACTTCAAACGGTGAAGTGCCCAGGGAAGAATGGCATGAAGTGTTATACCAATATTCCGCCAGCGGCAGCCACTTACGCCACTGATGTGGGTGAGAACTTGCAAAACAGCGAAGGAAGGTTTCCAAACATTGATTAACCCGCTCGGTCTGGCCATCCGACTGTGGGTGATAGGAGGAACTCATGCGCAGCATTGTGCCAGACAGCCGGAACAGCTCCTTCCAAAATGTACTGGTAAAAATTCTGTCACGGTCAGAGATGATTGCCTCTGGTAGACCATGTAAACGGTAAACAGAATCCATGAACAGCTGGGCGATTTTCAGAGCAGTAAATGGATGCGCCAATGCAAGGAAATGTGCGAACTTAGAAAACTTGTCGACGACTACCAGGATGCAGTCATATCTTCCCGATTTAGGCAGTCCCTCAATAAAGTCCATCGAGATCACTTGCCAAGCGTGAGAAGGAACCTGAAGGGGTTGCAACAGTCCAGGATACTTGGACCTATCAGGTTTGGCACGTGCACAAATATCACAGGATTGAACGAAATTGCGAATTGTTGATTTCATTCCTTGCCAAGCAAACAGCTGTTTCACTCGACGGTATGTAACTGGGAACCCTGAATGCCCCCCATGGCGCTGTTGTGCAGAGCAGCAATAACTTTGGTCTGAAGGGATGGACTGTGACCCAACCAAATACGATTCTTATATCTAATGATGCTGTTTGAAAGAGTATAATGACCGGTATCAGGTGAACCAGCAGATAACTCGGTAAGCAGTTGGATGGCTTTAGGATCCTGATTGTAACTGGAAACAATGTCAGATAACCACTGTGGTGTGCCAACTGAAAGAGCATTGCAGTCCAGGGGAGTATGAGGACGACGAGACAGAGCGTCAGCTGCCCGGTTAGTCGAACCTTGCTTGTAAACAATTTGGTATTGAAGTCCCAACAGCTTGGTAAATACTTTCTATTGCCAGGGTGTCTTCAGATGCTGTTCATTGAGATGTATCAGACTTTTTTGGTCTGTAAAAATCTGAAATACGCCATGTTGCAGATAAGAGCGCCAGTGGTCGACTGCTAGTAAGATTGCAAGGTACTCTTTCTCATATGCGGACAAGCCCATGTTCTTGATGCCCAATGGTTTGCTGACGTAAGCCAGAGGGTGTCCATCTTGCAACAGGACAGCTCCAACACCCGACCCAGATGCATCTGTATCAATGGCGAATGGACGAGTAAAATTTGGTAGTGCTAACACAGGTGCTGAAGAAAGGGTCGTTTTCAGCAGAGAAAACGCCAAGGTGTTTTCGTCAGTCCATACAAAGATAGTATGTTTCTTCAAGAGGTTGGTGAGGGGTTTGGCGATGACACCGAAGTTCTTGACAAACTTACGGTATTATCCTGCCAAACCGAGGAACCCCCGTAACTCCTTTGCATTCTGAGGTGTTGGCCAAGAAGATACTTTATCCACTTTTGTTGGGTCCGTAGAAACGCCATCCTTGCTGATCACGTGACCCAAGTATGCAATTTTCTGTTTTGCGAAGGAGCACTTAGACAATTTAACTTGCCACTGGTCCTGGCATAATAGTTGCAGTACCAAATCGAGGTGTAGAAGGTGATTGTCCCATGTATCACTGTAGACCAAAATATCGTCGAAGAACACCAACGCACATTTCCTGAGAAGGGGTTTCAGAGTGCTGTTCATTGCACCCTGAAAGGTAGCAGGCGCCCCAGTAAGACCAAATGCCATCACACAAAACTCGAAGTGGCCATGATGTGTCTGGAATGCAGTTTTGTGCTGATCTCGTGGGTCCATCCGGATTTGGTGAAATCCAGCTCGAAGATCCAAGGTGGAAAACCAAGCTGCTCCAAAGAGTTCATCCAAAAATTCATCCATAATGGGTACTGGAAATTTAGCCTTAGCTGTGAGTGCGTTCAGATGGCGATAGTCCACACAGAAGCGATAGGAGTTGTCCTTCTTCTTGACCAAAATAACAGAAGAGGAAAAGGGGCTTTTGCTGTGTTGAATAAGGCCTGAGCCGAGCATGTCGTCGATCTGCTTCTCAATTTCTGTTTTCAGAGCAGGGGCATAACGGTACGGTCTCATTTGCACCGGTCGAGCTCCAGGAATCAACGGAATCCGGTGATCATAATCCCTGACAGGAGGAAGACCTTGCGGCACCGCAAACACTGATGAATAGCGATCCAACAATGACTGTAATTCTAGTGGAAGTGAATGGATAATATGTTGGTCGGTGTCTGGAAGTTGTGAAAGGCTGCACAATTGAACCAAAGCACTCTGACCATCTGAAGCTTGTACTCCATATAACTTGACCAACGAAGACCCCACTGTTAAAGACAACCATTTGTCTGCCCAATGGACCCACATCGGGCTATGTTCGGATAACCAATCCATGCCAATGATCATGTCAAATGGTTGAAGGTTGAGAATCTTGAGGGTGGAAGTAAATCGATGGCCTTGAATGGACCAGTCTGCATTGTTGAGTTCAGCACAACAAGACTGCTTAGAGCCATTAGCAACTTGGACCAGTAACGGCTGACAGCTGACCGGCAGCAGTGGGACATGAGGTACGATGGACGAACTGATGAAGGAAATGGAGCTGCCTGAATCCAACAGAATAAGAACAGATAGTCCCCCGATCTCTCCCACAAACCTCATAGACTTGGACTGACGGTCATCCCTGGACAAGGACTGACATAAGTGTAAGCAATTCAGAGTTTCTGATTGATCAGCTTCAGATATGTTGTCTTCATGTGGAAACTGGAATTGGTGCCACAGTTCTTCCACCATGTGTAATTGCACTGTGTCCGGACATGTGTGACCTCGAGAATATGCCAAGCCACACTTGTAACAAAGACCCTTAGCCTTCCTGTAAGCATATACTGAAGACAATCGGTCGGGTTGAGCAGTTGCTGGAGTCTTAACGTCAGGACGAGTGGTTGGGCCCCTGTTGGAGGAGGAGGCAATGGCATGGGAGTCCTCTGAGACGTCTTGGAATAAGATCTTGGGTCGAATTTGCTGAATTCCCTTGGCTTGTGTGTCGCCCCAATTTCATCCTGCAATTGGGCAAGAACATAGGCAGTATCCAGATCTTTGGGACGTTGAATCATAACAACAGACTTAATATCGTGGCGTAGACCATCTAAGAAACGCGTAGTATAATATAATGGGTCTGACATTGGCTGGTAACTGTTTAGCTAGTCTACTAACTGAGCAAACTGGTCTATATACTCAGCCACCGATCCGAGCCGTTTGATGTGAAACAGCTGGCGGATCAAGATGGCATGTTGGTCTTTCCCAAAACACTCGCGGAGCAAAAACCCAAACTCGGACCATGATATGTGGGGTAGCTTATGTTCAACAGATGAGAGCCACCGAGACGCAGCGCCAGAAAAATGCATTGTAGCGACCTTAATCCACACTCTAGGATGGACCTCATACATGGCAAAATAATTCTCACAGTGGGTTTGCCAAAGCCTGGAGTTATCACCATCGAAGGGAGGGAAGGACACACGGGGCAGCTGACCCAACTCTGAACTAGGATGAAACCCATGAGATCGCTGACCACTGCTAACAGAAGTTGGATCGATGTGCTGAAATGGGCAATGAAACAGAAATTCGGGCGTACCGTTGTGCGGGAGGTGGGTTTGGGCATAGACACGCCCAAAGCCAGACTCCCGACGTTGGTGTTCGACGCGGTGCCCCATTGGGCCGTCGGCCTTGCCAGAGGTAGGTGGTGGACGCAGTGCCCCGGGCGATGGGTAGGAACCCAGCACGCCGGTCGCGTGGAGGAACGAAGGTGTCGGGGACGGAGGTGGTGGAGCGCGTTGCTTGGTGAGGTCTTGCCGCACCAGATTCATGGTGTACTTGAGGTCGTCCACCGATGCTTCCATGTATGGGCGCCAGGAATCGAACGCCGTAGTGGCGGATTCCAACGCCCCCACCCGGGACACGGCCGCCGCCTCCACCGCATCGAGCCGCTAGACGGTCGCGGCGACGTGGGAATCGATCTCCGTCCGCAGGGTAGCAGCCAGGGAATTGGACACGGTCGTCTCTAATTGCTGGATCGACGCGGTGTTCCGAGTGACAGACGCGTCCAGCGACCGCCAGCGCGCATCCTGCGTCGCTAGGCGCTCGCTGATGTCGCGGAGTAGCTTGGACTGCTCGTCAATGGCGAGCTTGAGGTTCGGCTCCATGGCTCCCAAATGCTTGGCGCGGCGCGTGAAGTAGGATTTCTCTAGCCCAGAGACCGGTGTCTCCGATACCAATTTGTTAGCGACTCAGACAACAGAACAGTCGCCACAAGTCTGAGGAACTAGAGAAGGTGAGGTGGAGGAGAAGAAGAACAGTAGTATTAGGGTTCATCATTCTCGACAACCTTCCTCTCAGCGGACAAGCTGTTTAAGTATGTCAATACATGGCCTCCGGCCCATCAATTAATCCAGTCGCGGCCCACAACCCTGGTATTCGGCCTGCGTGCACAGCGGCCCCTTTCTTCTCCTCTGGCTTCAGACTTGGTGCTCTGTTCCTCTGAATGTGCCTTGGCAGCTATGCTGACAAGAGAGAGGGCCAGATGGGAAAGGAGCCAGGTGTCACGGCTATGGGAGAAGCAGCTGGCAGAGGTAACGAGGAAGATGAGAAGGTTGTGTGGCCGAGAAGGGGAAATGAGGGATTTTTCAAAATTGAGACATATTTTACTAGGAAATTAGGGTTAGGGTTTCTAGTGGGCTCAAATGGGCTAGAATAGACTTGGTCCAAAAATCCAAATGGGATCTGCAACTTAATTTATTTCATTTTATTTTATGCATTCGATTATGCACGGACTGGATTATGAAAATCGAGTGCGTTCTAAACGCGATGTTATATTTTGGTTCTTGGAACACGGAACCAATTTGGTCAACGACTAAATCAGCTTCGGTTAATTTGGGTTATTTTGCTCTTGATAAGTTGTAACAGCCGTGATTTTCATTAAATTCGTCTTAGGCAAAATCACAAGAATGGTTGATTCTCCGAATTCGCTTTACGATGAAGTCGAGCAAGATTCCGACTCGTTATTTGCTATGATGGATAATTCCGAACTTCATAAGATTCTCGATATCACCGAAATAGACAGAAATGGGTGTGACTTTGAGTCTATTATACTCACAAAATTAATTGCTTAAGTTCGACATTGTCATATAACACGTGACGAGCACCTGGGGTGGTCCCCGTTAAAAGAATCTCGTTCCGAAATTCGGAGCGAAAGACTTTTAAGAGTAGAGATACTTGTAATCTCAAATTCCAAATGTCACGACAGCTTAAGGCTAATTGGTTTTCATATCACTAACAAGGGTAAGTGATCCATTAGTGGTTCACAATAAAAGGATGACATTAAAGTGTGATTGTCATATTGATCGTCATGATGGTGTTAGTCCATTCAGTTCAAGCATAAGCGATACAATTTATCTAGAGTAGGACCAATTTTCGATCTTCCACGTCACATTAGTAGTCTAACTTACGTTTGAAGAATTTCCTTCATTGACTCCTTTGAAGCATTGTTTTGTTAGAGGGGAATCCAATATCATGTTGTTTTAAGCAAGAATATTCTTAGTAATTGTAGCACCCTGAAAATTCAAATCCAGAAAATTCCTCAAACACGCTCTAAATTCAAAATGAATTTTAAATTTTGTTTCAAAATGTTTGTTTGTGAGTTGATCTCAACAAATGAAATATAGTGGTATATATTCTCTCCAAAATCCTCCTCAAAATATCCTACAAATATTTTCCCAGTGATCCCCTCAAATTCTTTCCTACTGCCCAAATATTCCACCGATATTTCTACAAATATTTTCCTCCTCAGAAATACCTTCAGAATCATTTTTAAAGTCCTTACAAATATTGTCTTAATAATTTTCATCATGCTCATACATATACATACACCGCCAGTGTCATACAGTGAGCTCTATAAGCTAATTTCACTTATACATGACTAATAAATGCTTATCTCCCACTAATCCTCGTCTCCTCCCACTAATCCTCGCCTCCTCCCCCTAATCCCCCAACCTTGCCTATAAATAGAGGGGCAAGGGCCTCCCCTGAAGCCACCCCAAGCCATTTCATGGCAACTCACTCACCCCTCACTCCCACTCCCACTCCCACACAAGCACAAGGATCATTTGTCCACATATTCATAGTTTGTTCGTTCGATCGTTCGATCATTCATGGTTCGTTCGTTCGTTCGATCATTTGTCTGTTCGTTTGTCCAAATAATCTTTGGTCAGCCGTTATGCTGCCAAAATTCCGATCGTTCGTTCGTCCGATCATTCGATCATTCGTCCATTCATTCATAATCCCTATTCATCGTTCGTTCATACGAACTATTCACCGTTCATCGTTCGTTCATACGAACTATTCACCGTTCATCAGATCATTCATAGTCACTATTCACCATTCATCAGATCGTTCATAGTCACTATTCATCGTTCATCGTTCGTTCATGCAGACTATTCACCGTTCATCGGATCATTCATGTAACACCTCAGGTGTTACTTAGGGTTTTCACTCAAAACTACACAAGTAAAGCCATCATCACATGTGACTTAACTTGAGTGAAGGACTTCAAACTTGGAAATCAAGATCCTAAATAAGAGCAACCCATCTTAGATACCATGCCTTGGCTTATCATGTGCATATAAGGGGGAGAATTGCCCAAACCCTAATGCAAACCCCTTTTGGACAATTGGAGCACTATAAGTGAGAATGACCAAAAGGCTATGAAAACCATTTGATCATGACTTGGGCCAATTATAAAAGATGTAGTACACTTAATACCCTACAAAAAATAATAAGAAGGTGACCCCAAAAAGGTTTCAGAAAAACCCCAAAAAGGTTCACCAAAGGGGAGAGCATAAAAGGGAAATCAGAATTTTTCTAAGTCCAAAACCACCCCTCTTGCAAAGATCAAGCATGTTCACCTTGATCCCAAATTCAAAACTACTTGGCCCAATTGACAAAGTGGCGTCAAAAGACCCCTAGAAAACCTTGGAAAAGTTTGAACCCAACCCTAAGTCGTTTGACATGACTTGGCACAAGTTTTGTCTCGGTTAGGACAGCTAGGACAAAGACAACTTCCCACCCCCATATCTCTCAAACCCGACCATATCTACCCTTGGGACTCACATGAACTAGATAGCTCTAGGTGCAGGGAAGAGATCTCTCACAGGTCTTAGGGCAAGATTCACACGTTTTGGCCGCTCAACAGAGGGAAGAACAAGGGCAGAAGCAAAGAGCCACGTGTTCGACGCGCTCTGAGCTCGCCAGAGCACGCCCGACGCTCGCCCCCGCGTGCCCCCATGTCGCGCCAAGCCAAGCCAGCGATGTTGCCCGCGCCCGCGCCTATAAAGCCACCAGGAACTTCGACCGTACTCTCCCGCACGCGCTCGACCTCACCGGAGCACCAAATCACCGGCATTGCCCCACGCACGGCGTGCCCGCAGCCACCCGATCCTCCGCCACCATAGACCGGCCAGCAGAGCCTCTCCCAACCCCGTCCGACCCTCGGAGTAGACCATGCATGCCTCGGTGAAGCTCCCCGAGCAAGGAATCAAACTTTGCCTCGCCGGAGAAGCCAGTCCACGGTCGCCGGACTTCACCCGACCGTCGGTGAACGTAGACTGAGCTCCACGGTGAGTTGTTCTCCAATTCCTTGCAAGAATCGAGTCATTAACACCCCGTGAAGCTCCCCGTGCCCTTGGATTGACCGGTATCGCCGTGATTAGGCCGGAGCACTCGCCGCCGACGAATTCACCCGGCTGCGCACGTGGACCGGCCGATCCTGGCCACCCCCGCCGTCAAGCCGTACCTCGCTGTGACCGCCAGAACCTCCCGGAGCCAACCCCGCCCCTCGCTGGACCTCCCTCGTCGCTGGTAAGCCGCGTCGCCCTTTTTACTCCCGCGGGTACTATTTAAATAGGGGGAGGGACCTCGGGGGAGAAGAAGTAAAGGCCAGGGGGTTTTGTGCACTGTCAGCGACTCAAGAGAATAGTGACGCAGGGGTAGAATTGAAGGGGTTAGTTTAGAAAGAACCCAGGGTCTTCGATGCAAAGTAGTTTTCTAGAAAACCTTTTTAATATTTCTGGTATAAATCCATACAGAACTTGAAAAATTCATAACTTCTGTTTTGTTTACCCAAATCAAGTCAAACCAATTTTGCCAAAATCTAAATAATGTAAACTACTTAGGAAAAATATAAAACCCCTAAGTGTTGCAGAAAACTTCAAAGTTTTGATTTAAATGATTAACTGGTCAAAAGCTATATGAAATAGGGAAAAATAGCTACACTATTAGACTGGGGTTAAGAAAATTTAGATAAGTACTTAATCACTTCCTAACCTGTTTAAAAATAATAAACCCTTCTGTACGCCCAATTAAGGAAGGGTTTACCATTTAAATCATTTTTAGCTTATAGTTAAAGAAAATACAATGGGGAGTTTAAAATAAAAACCAGGGAGCACCCACATTTTTGTTAGCTTCCTTATTCAGTATAGTTCACTAGAAAATTTTATTATACCTTTGTTTAGTGCAAAAGAAATGAGACACCTTTTATTTTAGAAAAATAAGAAAAACTTAGAAAAACCCTAGAAAAATAACCCTAAGGAGAATACACCCCAAACCTTGGGATAACTAATGTTTTGTCGTTATAAACATAGAAAAATTATGAGTTCTGTTGTTTGATATTTTTCAAATAACAAGTTAGTTGTAAGTGTCTTTTTAGCATTAAACTTTAGAAAATCATAACTAAATAACCACTAAGTGGCCCTCTAGGATTTTTGGCACAGAAGCATGTTATTACCTATAGATACCAGTAAAAATGACTCTTAGTACATAACCCACCGCTAGATAAGAGTTGTAGTACAAAGTGACCCATTTTGTCCCAATTTTTGTTATTTTGTCCAGCACATATTCTAATTTTTCTGAAACTCAAATTAATAGGACGGACTACAGTGACAAATAGTAACCCACTGTAATTTTTACAGAATTTTTGGAAAAGTTAAATTACTGTTATAGTTCAAACCCACCTTAAAATCATAAATAGAAAATGAAGGGGGGAATTAATAGTGGAGACTAATGTTACCCTAACCAAACCAGCAAAACCTTTGAGTGCCTACTAAAACATTTAAGGGGCAATCCAGGTCTTAATCCATTATGCTTACCTCTAGGCAAAACCTCAAACCTAAATGGATAAGCCTAAAACCCTAAGAGTCTCTTATAACCAGGAAACCCTAAGTTATTAACTAACTTAGTTTTTCTTCACTTAGCATAATGATTACTAAATCCTGCATGATCATAGCATACATCTTCTTATTCATTGCATTCGATAGATTGCAACCTCGCTGACAGAGAGTACATCCTCGTGCCGGAGCAAGGAGTTGCTCAGGAGGTAGCCCCGGATCCAGCAGTAAAGCCTACCCTAGAGGATCTGCCTGCCCCAGCTTTGGAAGGCAAGCCCCGGTTCTATGCATAACCAATTATATTATGTTATTTTACTACACTTAATGTTTGTAGGCTTGTATTATGCACTTAAGTGTAGGAGTTGTTTGAAACCCTAGTTGCATGAACGCAGGATTCCTTTTGAGATGGATACTAGTATGCTAGGTCGGGTAGCTACTTTGCTAATTAGGAATCTCGGTAGAAGTCGAGTGATTTTTCTAGCACTCCCGCGAGGTCAGGAAATTGGTTGTACCCATTTTCATATCATATTGATGTTGGTCTATGGACAACAATTCATGGGGATTGGTTGTCTATGAGGTGGAAATTGGAATAAGGATTAAGGTGTGGTATCGTGAGTCAAGCGTTTGAACGTACTAAACATATGCCGAGAAATATGGTAAATCGGTAAGCCTAGTACCTGATTGAACCTGGCAGCAGACTTTACTCCTCACGCGACCTGAGACGTGGTCTCCCATTCCGGTTATGATGGGTACAAGTGCGGTCACTGCACGACGGCAGTCGGGGTCAGTGAGGCATTGTACGCCAAGGCGGTGAGACCCTGATCTGCTGACGGGGAATCGATGGGGACGGTTGATGTGTGTGGGGACGGAGTGCCTCGCCACGTCGTGTGTTTAGGTTTACCTTGCAAGGTTGAAACTCGATTCGAATCGTCTGCTTCTCGCCGCTAATGAGACTGCTTGATCCATGCTGCTACATTGAGTAACAAGTGAAAATCTGATGACTTGGCAAAAGTTGTTGATTGCTAAATGTTTGATACCATGTATGACTAGATAGGTATACACTTAGTCTTAAGAGAGTCACACTAAAACTTGAAAAAGCTAAAACTTGATTTTTAGACTCAGCTAGTGCTTTTGGCAAACCAAACCCCACAGCCAAACAGCTGCATGTCTAGAGGTAGAGGAGTAGACTCCTCACACTGGGTAAGTCTAGCTGAGTATTAGTATACTCAGCCTTGCTTGTGGCATAATTTTACAGGTGCTCTCGAGGACATGGTTGCTGGAGTGACTTGGCCGTCCACCTTGCCACCGGGTTGGACAGTCGAGTGGGACCCTACCTCGGCAGAGGAGGAGCATGAGGAGTGATGGGACAGGCTTCCCCATCTCTCTGATTATTTATCGTTAGTTTTATTCCGCTGCATTCCAAACAATGAGGACTACTTTTGCTAAACTCCGATGATGATGTAATAAATTTAATACTCCTCAATGTATGGTTTTATGCTTTATTGTATTTGCTTTGTGTCTCACCATCGAGTGAGTACGTGGTACTTGATCCTGTTAGTGGCCTCGTCGGACTTGATCCGAGGGATTGACATCTTATTCCCATTTAAGTTTGGTCCAGCCTCTGAGGCGGGACTCAGGCACTTAAGTTGGAATAATTCGGGCAGTTCCGCCACAGCTGGTATTGGAGCTCGTACCACCACAGAGGAATCAATAAACTATAAATACCATCCTTTTTTTCAAAGTAAAACTTGTTAGAAACAAATGTTGGATAGATCATCAGGACGATCAGGATAGACCTAGGACATGAAGCTTTAGGACATAGAGGGGTAGCTAGGTGGCTAATTGAGTGAGCCCTACAGGCTACGATGAGGGATGGGAGTTCTTCCCTATTCCCTCTAAGCTGAAGTAAGGTCGCCTAGGACGAGCATGCATGCATCCTTACTTAAAATACTTGATAATTGGGTAAGAACTTTAATACACTATAATAACAGATTAAGTACACCCAGTTCCATTGCCGTAGTCATAAAAAGGCTGAGTTTGGTCCCTTTTTATTTATAATTCTTTTCTTTTTACTTACGCTTAACCGTACACAGATGAATTCTCACGGATCCACGGACGAAGGGAATGCACAGTCCCACACTGACGAACTTGCACGAGAGGGTTTCCCCCGTATCTTGTGGGAGGTACTTCAGGGAGCTGGTTACACGACGCCTCCCCTGTACGCGGTGCGGCTGTTCGTGAAGCACCGAGTGCCCCGCTGTAGGATGAGGATGACCCTGGTGCCTCATCCCCTATAGCCAGGCTGGCGTTCGTTGGATTCAGAGTCTTTTGGATACAGGGCTAAGGATACTATCAAGGCGATTGCTCTTCACGGACTGACCACCTTCTGTGGATTCCACCCCTTGGAGCTGTCCACTCACCCCATTGGTTTGTTCCCCGCGGAGAAGGAGGATGACCCAATGTGGAAGGACCAAGTGGAGCATGCCAAGGATATATGGGCTATCTACCCAAGTCAGACTGCTCACTTGACGGTGCGGTGCATGAATGCCCTGTATCGTCTGTAAGTGATGCGAGGAGAGGCAATGTCCCATCTAATGGCATTGCTAGAGGCTACCAAGATCACCTTGGATAACAGGGAGGAACTTGTGGTAGACTTGTCCACTGAGATGGTGGAAAAAGACTTACATGTGGAACAATTGTCAAATGAGATCCAAGAGCTTGAGGAGCTAGTGGGAACCAGGGAGAACACCATCGAGGTTCTTGAGGATCAGCTTATCAATACTCAGCAGCAACTCGCGGAGGCTAACCAGCATCTGGATATGCACCACTAGGAGATCGAAGACATGAAGGCTAACGAGGATGTCGACATTGAGGGAGGTGAGGAGCCTGCCTCCAGTTTGGACACTGCTGGCTCAGGGAGACCACCTTCCCCCGAGTCAAGTGTTGCCTCGTTTGCTCACTAGGTTGCAGGGATAGAGTTAGAAGTCTGTGGCGGTAGAACTCCTTGAGGCTAGCTTAGCTTTTGCACCCCTAGGGTACTAGGCTAGGTAGAGTTGAGTCTTTTGATTTACTGATGTAATCATGACAAACTCTTTTGGAAGTATGGAGGATGAATGGTGCCAGCTTTAATTTAAGAAGAAGAGTTTATGCCATGTGGAATCTTTTATAAATTATGCACGAATAAATTGGTTTCCCCCCCCCTTTTACTCTTTCACCACGATTGAGCATTGAACCTCAGAAACATGATATTGAGAATATCCATGATTTTTCAGATGGCAGGAAGAACGCGTCGTGGACAGAATGAGCGCATTCCTCCACCACCGCCACCGCCTCCTACTCTGCAAGAGCTGATGGCTCAGTAGAACGAGATTCTGCGACAGTTGGCGCAGCGCCAGCTGCCACCTCAGCATTATGGTGGTGGTGATCATCAGCGTCACCCGGCGACAGCCACTTATCAGGAGTTCCTCAGTACCCAACCACCATTGTTCACCAGGGCAGAGGACCCACTTGATGCTGATGTATGGCTGAGGGAAGTGGAATCCAAATTCCCTCTACTAAATGGAGTTTGTTCAGAGGTGACTAAGGTCAGGTTCGCTACCCAGCAGCTTCATGGACCCACGCGGACATGGTGGGACCACTTTCTTGCTATGCAGCCAGTTGACCGTGAGGTGGAATGGAGAGAGTTCAATGCAGCTTTCAGGGGGCATCATATACCAGCAGGCATTATGGACCGCAAGCTCAATGAGTTTCTGGCACTCACTCAGGGGAACCGGACAGTGTTACAGTATGCTCAGGCCTTCAATGACCTGTGCCAGTATGTCGGATACCATGCAGACACAGATGAAAAGAAGAGGGACAGGTTCAGGAGAGGGCTCAGCACCAAGCTCCACGACCGTCTCAACACCGTCAGGGCCAACAGCTATAATGAGTTAGTCAACATGGCCATTTCTTAGGAGGACTGTATCACAGCCCGTCAGGCAAAGAAGAAGAGGAAGACCCCTGTGGCAGGACCTTCAGCTCAGCCACAGCGCTTCAGAATTGTATACGACACTCAGAACAAAGGACCTCAGCAGCAGCAAGGACGTTGGGTGATCCGACCACAGCAGCAGCAGGCACCCAACCGCACCCAGTTTCCAGTTTAGAGGAACAATCAGCCACAACAGCAGTAGTACCGTCAGGCCAATGACAACAAGTGTTTCACTTGTGGTAACACCGGACATTATGCTAAGAATTGCCCCAGAAACTAGCAGAGGCAGGGACAGAATGCCAACCAGAACCAAGGCAAGAGGCAGAAGGTGCAAGTGAGGCAAGGCAGGCTGAACTTCACCACCATGGCTGACTTTCCAGAGGGAGCACCCGTCATGACTGGTATCTTTTCAGTTTTGAATTACCCTGCAATTATTCTGTTTGATTCTGGTGCATCACATAGTTTTATCAGTGCAAAATTTAGTGCCAAATGTCAGCTACCCTTCCATCACACCAATGGGGGTATTACAATTTCAACACCAGGAGGCAGGGTTGCCACCTATCAAATCAACAAGAATGTGCCTATAAAGTTTGGTAGCTTGATAATCAAAACCAACCTCCTCATTTTGGGTTTGGATAGAGTGGATATCATATTGGGAACTGACTGGTTAACAAGACATTAGGCAGTGATTGATATTGCAGCAAGGGCCATTGAGGTGCACTCGCCTACTTGTGGTGAAACCACGTTGTATTTGCCCGATCAGGGTTGTACCCGTTCCTGTGCCTTCGTTATGGTAGAGTCCCCGGTGGAGAGAATCCCAGTGGTCTACGATTACCCAGATGTTTTCCCGGAGGAATTGCCAGGAATGCCACCTGACAGAGACATAGAATTCGTGATTGAATTGCAACCCGAGATGGCTCCTATATCCAAGAGACCTTATAGGATGCCTCCAGCAGAATTGGCGGAATTGAAAAGGCAACTACAGGAATTGTTGGACAAGGGGTTCATTCGCCCAAGTACTTCACCATGGGGATGTCCAGCCTTGTTTGTAAAGAAGAAAGATGAAAGCCTGAGAATGTGTGTCGATTACCGCCCTCTCAATGCGGTGACCATCAAGAACAAATACCCACTGCCCCGCATTGATGTTTTGTTTGATCAGTTGGTGGAGCTAAAGTGTTCTCCAAGATAGACCTTCGCTCGGGCTACCATCAGATCAAGATCCGTGCCAGCGATATTCCCAAGATGGCTTTCTCTACCAGATATGGGCTTTATGAGTTTTAGGTGACGTCTTTTGGGCTGACCAATGCCCCGGCTTATTTCATGTATCTGATGAATTCAGTATTGTCGGGGACCATAATTAGGGGTACCCCCAAGACTCCTAATCTCAGTTGGTAACCCCCATTAGCACAAAGCTGCAAAGGCCTGATGGGCGCGATTAAGGTCAAGGCTCAGTCCACTCAAGGGACACGATCTCGCCTCGCCCGAGCCCAGCCTCGGGCAAAGGCAGCCGACCCCGGAGGATTCACGTCTCGCCCGAGGGCCCCCTCAAGCAACGAACACACCTTCGGCTCGCCCGAGGCCCAGTCTTCGCAGAGAAGCAACCTTGGCTAGATCGCCACGCCAACCGACCGTATCGCAGGAACATTTAATGCAAGGATCGCCTGACATCTTATCCTGACGCGCGCTCCAGTCGATAGGGCCGAAGTGACCGCAGTCACTTCGCCGCCCCACTGACCGACCAGACAAGAAAACAGCGTCGCCTGCCCTGCTCCGACTACCGTGCCACTCGCCAGAGTGAGGTCGACAGCGGCTAAGTCCAGCCTCGGGTGACATAGGAAACTCCACCTCGCCTGACCCCAGGTCTCGGCCCCCGTCTCGGCCTCGGAAGATGGATTTCGCCTCGCCTGACCCCAGGGCTCGGACTCGGCCTCGGCTCCGGAAGACGACGAACTCCGCCTCGCCCGACCCCAGGGCTCGGACTCGGCCTCGACTCCGAAAGACGACGAACTCCGCCTCGCTCGACCCTAGGGCTCGGACTCGGCCTTAGCTCCGGAAGACGACGAACTCTGCCTCGCCCGACCCCAGGGTTTGGACTCGGCCACGGCTCCGGAAGACGACGAACTCCGCCTCGCCCGACTCGGGGCTCGGACTCGGCCTCGGCTCTGGAAGACGACGAACTCCGCCTCGCCCGACCCCAGGGCTCGGACTCGGCCTCGGCTTCGAAAGACGACGAACTCCGCCTCGCCCGACCCCAGGGCTCGGACTCGGCCTGGGCTCCGGAAGACGATGGACTCCGCCTCGCCCGACCCCAGGGCTCGGACTCAACCTCGACCTCGGAGGGATCGCCACCTCACCCAAACTCGGGTTCGGACCAGCCACGTCGCCAAGAGGGCCATCATTACCCTACCCCTAGCTAGCTTAGGCTACGGGGAACAAGACCGGCGTCCCATCTGGCTCGCCCCGGTAAACAAGTAATGATGACACCCCGCACGATCCATGACGGCGGCAGCTCCTAGCCCCTTATGTCTGCAAGGAGACGTCAGCATGGACCCGACAGCCCCGACAGCTGTACTTCCACAGGGCTCTAGCGCTCCTCCGACGACCACGACATCACATGAATAGGGTGCCAAAACCTCTCCGACTGCCACGACGACATGTACTTAGGGCTCTAGCTCCTCTGTGCTAGACACGTTAGCACATTGCTACACCCCCTATTGTACACCTGAGCCCTCTCCTTACGTCTATAAAAGGAAGGTCCAGGGCTCTCATACAGAGAGGTTGGCCGCGCGGGAGAACGGGCCGGCGCATAAGGCTCTCGCTCTCTCTCTCCCACTCCCGCGTGAACGCTTGTAACCCCCTACTGCAAGCGCATCCAGCCGCCCTGGGTGCAGGACAACACGAAGGCCGTGGTTTCCCCTCGCTGTTCTCCCCCCTTTGTGTCCCGTCTCGCGCCGACCCATCTGGGCTGGGGCACGCAGCGACAATTTACTCGTCGGTCCAGGGACCCCCCGGGGTCGAAACGCCGACAGTTGGCGCGCTAGGTAGGTGACTGCTGCGTGTTGATGAACAGCTTCTCGTCAAGCTCCAGATGGGTAGTCCCCAGCAACCTTTCCAACCCGGGACGACGCTCCGTTTCGGGAGTCTCGAGTTCATGTCTCTCGATGGTAGCTACGACATGGTACTCCTTATTCCGCCGCACGACGACGACAATGGCGGTCGTCAGCCCGCCCGCCGGCGGCGGAATCGACGACGTCTTCCCCACGTGGCGGAAGAGCAACATCCAGTCCTATCCCGTCGCCTCCCCCGCCGACAGAGGAGGAGGCAGGGCAGGCATGGCCAAGCAGGGGCAACACCTCGTTGGCTGTCAAGCGAGACGACTGCGCCGGCGCCCCAGTGGGGGACACGCCGGGCGTTGACCTCGCGACGGAGACGAAGACGAGCGCCGTTTCCCTGCAACACACCGACATCGAGCTGACGGATAACGCCAGCACGCTCGCGAAGGGCTTGCTGGGCGTCGCCCTCGTTCCTAAGACAACGGTGCAGTCCGCCCCTGACGCGACTTCGTCACCACCCGTCGATCAAGAGGTACTGTCCGTTTCCCATCCCATGCCTTTCATATTCAGCTTCGATCCACCAAGCGACCCCGCTTCGGTGGAGGCTTTCGCAAAGGCATGTCCAAACCCTCTGGGGTACCATGTGCGGTCACCCTGGGACAGACTGACGGTCGTCTCGACCTACGGGCCCTCGGGTTCTGAGGAAGATGACGAGCCCGACTCTTGTTGGGATTTCTCCGGGATTGGTAACCCCAGTACCATGCGGGACTTCATCACCGCTTGTGACTACTGCCTCTCCGATTGTTCTGATGGTAGCCATAGCCTCGACGACGAGGACTGTGGCCCAAGTCGCGAATGTTTCCACGTCGATCTAGGGGGTCTCGGCGAAGGTAAACATCTTGGTTTGCCGGAGAACGACGATCCCCCTAGGCCTGCACCTCGCGTTGACATCCTTCGGGAGCTAGCTGTGGTCCCAGTCCCTGCAGGGGGTCAGGACACACAGCTCGAGCAAATCCGCGAGATGTAGGCCAGGCTCGACGAGGAGGCAGGAACACTTGCGCAGCCTCGGCTGAACCTCGGACAGGAGTGGGCAGGCCGAGCTCCGGCCGGAGAAGCGCGTCATCTGGCCCAGGACGTCCAGCACCGCATCACCGACGATACCAGGCCAAGGCTGCCCCCGGTTTCTAGTGGGGTCGGCCAGAACCTGGCTGCAGCTGCGATACTACTCCGAGCGATGCCGGAACCCTCCACCACCGAGGGGCGGCGTATCCAAGGAGAGCTCAAGAACCTCCTGGAAGATGCCGCGGTCCGACGGGCCAAAAGCTCTGCCTCCCGAAGGCAGGGGTACCCCCCGGAGCATCGCGCTGCGACTTCCGGATTCGTGCGAGAAGCCTCGGTCCACACCGGGCGCACGCGCAACACGGCGCCTGCGGCCCCGGGTCGCCTCGGCAACGAGCACCACCACCGCAACCGTCAAGCCCACCTCGACGAAAGGGTGCGCCAAGGCTACCACCCCAGGCGTGGGGGATGCTACGACAGCGGGGAGGATCAGAGCCCCTCGCCCGAACCACCCGGTCCGCAGGCTTTCAGCCGGGCCATACGACGGGCGCCGTTCCCAACCCGGTTCCGAACCCTGACTACCATCACAAAGTACTCGGGGGAGACGAGGCCGGAACTGTGGCTCGCGGACTACCGACTGGCCTGCCAGCTCGGTGGAATGGACGATGACAACCTCATCATCTGCAACCTCCCCCTGTTCCTCTCCGACACCGCTTGAGCCTGGCTGGAGCATCTGCCTCCAGGGCAGATCTCCAACTGGGACGACCTGGTTCAAGCCTTCGCCGGCAACTTCCAGGGCACGTACGTGCGCCCTGGGAACTCCTGAGATCTCCGAAGCTGCCGCCAGTAGCCGGGAGAGTCTCTCCTGGACTACATCCGGCGGTTCTCGAAGCAGCGCACCGAGCTGCCCAACATCACCGACTCCAATGTCATCGGCGCGTTCCTCGCCGGCACCACCTTGCGTGACCTAGTGAGCAAGCTGGGTCGCAAGACCCCCACCAGGGCGAGCGAGCTGATGGACATCGCCACCAAGTTTGCCTCTGGCCAGGAGGTAGTTGAGGCCATCTTCCAGAAGGACAAGCAGCCCCAGGGCCGCCAGCCGGAAGACGTCCCCGAGCCGTCCGCTCAGCACGGCACCAAGAAGAAGAACAAGAAGAAGTCACAAGCAAAACGCGACGCCACCGACGCAGACCTTGTCGCCGCCGCTGAGTACAAGAACCCTCGGAAAACTCCTGGAGGTGCTAGTCTCCTTGACAAGATGCTCAAGGAGCTGTGCCCCTATCATCATGGGCCTGTCAACCACACCCTTGAGGAGTGCGTCATGCTTCGGCGCCACTTTCACAAGGCCGGGCCACCGGCGGAAGGTGGCAGGGCCCACAACAACGATAAGAAGGAGGACCACAAGGCAGAGGAGTTTCCCGAGGTCCACGACTGCTTCATGACCTACAGTGGGCAAGTGGCGAACGCCTCGGCTCGACACCGCAAGCAAGAGCGTCGGGAGGTCTGCTCGGTAAAGGTGGCGGCGCCAGTCTACCTAGACTAGTCCGACAAGCCCATCACCTTCGACCAAGGCGACCACCCCGACCGCGTGCCGAGCCCGGGGAAATATCCGCTCGTTGTCGACCCCGTCATCGGCAACGTCAGGCTCACCAAGGTCCTCATGGACGGAGGCAGCAGCCTCAACATCATCTACGCCAAGACCCTCGGGCTCCTGCAGATCGATCTGTCCTCGATCCGGGCAGGCGCGGCGCCTTTTCACGGGATTATCCCTGAGAAACACATCCAACCCCTCGAACAACTCGATCTGCCCGTCTGCTTTGGGACTCCCTCCAACTTCCGAAGGGAAACCCTCACGTTCGAGGTGGTCGGGTTCCGAGGAACCTACCACGCAGTGCTAGGGAGGCCATGTTACGCTAAGTTCATGGCCGTCCCCAACTACACCTACCTCAAGCTAAAGATGCCAGGCCCCAACGGGGTCATCACCGTCGGCCCCACGTACCGACACGCGTACGAATGCGACGTGGAGTGCGTGGAGTACGCCGAGGCCCTCGCCGAATCTGAGGCCCTCATCGCCGACATGGAAAGCCTCCCCAAGGAGGTTCCAGATGCGAAGCGCCACGCTGGCTACTTCGAACCAGCAGAGGCGGTTAAATCCGTCCCTCTCGACCCCGGCAACGACACCTCCAAGCAGATCTGGATCGGCTCCGAGCTCAACCCCAAATAGGAAGCAGTGCTCGTCGACTTTCTCTGCGCAAATGCCGACGTTTTTTGCGTGGAGTCCCTCGGACATGCCTGGCATACTGAGGGATGTCGCCGAGCACTCACTAGATATCCGAGCTGGAGCCCGACCCGTGAAGCAGCCTCTGCGCCGATTCGACGAAGAAAAGCGCAGAGCCATAGGCGAGGAGATCCACAAGTTGATGGCCGCTGGGTTCATCAAAGAGGTATTCCATCCCGAATGGCTTGCCAACCCTGTGCTTGTGAGAAAGAAAGGAGGGAAATGGCGGATGTGTGTAGACTACACTGGTCTAAACAAAGCATGTCCGAAGGTTCCCTACCCTCTGCCTCGTATCGATCAAATCATGGATTCCACTGCTGGGTGCGAAACCCTGTTGTTCCTCGATGCCTACTCAGGGTATCACCAAATTAGGATGAAAGAGTCCGACCAGCTCGCGACTTCATTCATCACACCTTTTGGCATGTACTGCTACGTTACTATGCCATTTGGTTTGAGGAATGCGGGTGCGACGTACCAAAGGTGCATGAACCACGTGTTCGGAGAGCACATTGGTCGAACCGTCGAGGCTTACGTCGATGACATCGTAGTCAAGACGAGGAAAGCCTCCGACCTCCTCTTGACCTTGAAACGACATTCAAGTGTCTCAAGGCGAAAGGCATAAAACTCAACCCCGAAAAGTGCGTCTTCGGAGTCCCCCGAGGCATGCTCTTGGGGTTCATCGTCTGCGAGCGGGGCATCGAGGCCAACCTGGAAAAAATCGCGGCCATCACCAACATGGGGCCCATCAAGGACTTGAAAGGCGTACAGAGGGTCATGGGATGCCTTGCGGCCCTGAGCCGCTTCATCTCGCGCCTCGGCGAAAGAGGCCTACCTCTGTACCACCTCTTAAGAAAGACCGAGTGCACTTGGACCCCCGAGGCCGAGGAAGCCCTCGGGTACCTGAAGGAGCTCCTTACGAACGCACCCATCCTGGTGCCCCCCGCTGCCGGAGAAGCCCTCTTGATCTACGTCGCCGCTACCACTCAGGTGGTCAGCGCCGCGATCGTGGTCGAGAGACGAGAAGAAGGGCACGCATTGCCCATCCAGAGGCCAGTCTACTTCATCAGTGAGGTACTGTCCGAGACCAAGATCCGCTACCCACAAATTTAGAAGCTGCTATACGCGGTGATTCTGACGCGGCAGAAGTTGCGACACTACTTTGAGTCTCATCCGATGACTGTGGTGTCATCCTTCCCCCTCGGGGAGATCATCCAGTGCCGAGAGGCCTCGGGTAGGATTGCGAAGTGGGCGGTGGAAATCATGGGCGAGACAATCTCGTTCGCCCCTCAGAAGGCAATCAAGTCCCAAGTCTTAGCGGACTTTGTGGCTGAATGGGTCGACACCCAGCTTCCGGCGGCTCCGATCAAACCGAAACTCTAGACCATGTTTTTCGATGGGTCGCTGATGAAAACAGGGGCGGGCGCGGGCCTGCTCTTCATCTCGCCCCTCGGGAAGCACCTCCGCTACGTACTGCCTCCATTTCCCGGCGTCCAACAACGTGGCTGAGTACGAGGCTCTAGTCAACGGGTTGCGCATTGCCCTCGAGCTAGGGGTCCGACGCCTCGACGCTCGCGGTGACTCGCAGCTTGTCATCGACCAAGTCATGAAGAACTCCCACTGCCATGACCCGAAGATGGAAGCCTACTGCGACGAGGTTCGGCGCTTGGAAGACAAGTTCTACAGGCTCGAGGTCAACCACGTCGCCCGACGATACAACAAGACTGCGGACGAGCTGGCAAAGATAGCTTCGGGGCGGACAACGGTTCCCGTGGACGTCTTCTCCCGAGACCTACATCAACCCTCGGTCAAGACCAGCGACACGACCGAGCCCGAGGCACCCTCGGCTCAGCCCGAGGCACCCTCGGCTCCGCCTGAGGCACCCCCGGCTACCGAGGGTGAGAATCTGCGCAGTCATGCCTAATCGGGACTGGCAGACCCCGTACCTGCGATATCTCCACCGAGGAGAGCTGCCCCTCGACCGAGCCGAAGCTCGGCGACTGGCGCGGCGCGCCAAGTCATTCGTCTTGCTGGGTGACGGGAAGGAGCTCTACCACCGCAGCCCCTCCGGCATCCTCCAGCGATGCATATCCATCGCCGAAGGCCAGCAGCTCTTACAAGAAATACACTCGGGGGCTTGCGATCACCACGTAGCGCCTCGAGCCCTTGTTGGAAACGCTTTCCGACAAGGTTTCTACTGGCCGACCACAGTGGCCGACGCCACAAGAATTGTCCGCACCTGCCAAGGGTCTCAGTTCTACGCAAGGCAGACACACCTACCCGCTCAGGCTCTGCAAACAATACCCATCACCTGGCCGTTTGCTGTGTGGGGTCTGTACCTTGTCGGTCCCTTGCAGAAGGCACCCGGGGGTTACACGCACCTGCTGGTCGCCATCGACAAATTCTCCAAGTGGATCGAGGTCCGACCCCTAAACAGCATCAGATCCGAACAGGCGGTGGCGTTCTTCACCAACATCATCCATCGCTTTGGGGTCCCAAACTCCATCATCACCAACAACGGCACCCAGTTCGTCGGCAGAAAGTTCCTAGACTTCTGTGAGGATCACCACATCCGGGTGGACTGGGCCGCCGTGGCTCACCCCATGACGAATGGGCAGGTAGAGCGTGCCAACGGCATGATTCTGCAAGGACTCAAGCCGAGGATCTACAACGACCTCCACAAGTTCGGCAGGCGATGGATGAAGGAACTCCCCTTGGTGGTCTGGAGCTTGAGGACAACGCCAAGTCGAGCCACGGGCTTCACGTCGTTCTTTCTAGTCTACGGGGCCGAGGCCATCTTGCCCACAGACTTAGAATACGGTTCCCCAAGGACGAGGGCCTATGACGACCGACGCAACCAGACCAACCGAGAAGACTCACTGGACCAGCTGGAAGAGGCTCGGGACGTGGCCTTACTACACTCGGCACGGTATCAGCAGTCCCTGTGACGCTACCACGCCCGAGGGGTTCAGTCCCGAGACCTCTAGGTGGGCGACTTGGTGCTTCGACTACGACAAGACGCCTGAGGGTGGCACAAGCTCACGCCTCCCTGGGATGGGCCATTCATCATCGCCAAGATTTTGAAGCCCAGGACATACAAGCTGGCCAACAGTCAAGGCAAGGTCTACAGCAACGCTTGGAACATCCGACAGCTACGTCGCTTCTACCCTTAAGATGCTTTCAAGCCATTCATATACCTCGTTTACATATGAAGTATAACCATCAAGGAAGGGTCGGCCTTGCCTCGGCAAAGCCCGACCCTCCCTCGGGGGCTAGAAGGGGCGAACCCCCTCTGTGTCGAAATTTTCCTCGAAAAAAGTCTTTCGGCAAGAACTTTTTTCATGTTTTTCGACTACTTCGATGGTGGGATCCTGAAAACGACAGAGTACACTTAAGCAGGCAAGGCTGACCGAGCCGAGGGACTCCTATGCCTCCGGGATACGGATACCTCACTCATCACCTTCTGCGATAAGTAACTCACACTCGGATAAACGGTTCCGCTGACCGAACAAGTCTTAACGCTCGAAGACTCTTCTGCCGAAACGATTTTTCGTGCCATCTCGACCATGTCGACAAAAGAATCCTACGGACGAGTGAGAGTACACGTAAGCGGCAAGGCTGACTGAGCCGAGGGACTCCTACGCCTCCGGGATACGGATACCTCACTCATCACCTTCCGCGAGAAGTAACTCTCGCTCGGATGAACGATTCTGCCACCGACAAGCAAGTCTTGATACTCGAAACAAGGGGAAAAGAAACGCAGCCTTACAACACGACGACAGTATGTTTCGGCCTCGACGGCCGCAAAAAACATATGCATACTACAGGCGAACCGATGCTGCAGGCTCAGATGTCGATGGAGAGGGAGCAGCAGCACCCTCGGCGTCAACTCCACCTTCGGCGAAGTCCTACCAAGCCTCGGACAGCAACACGGGCGAAGGATCTCCGAGGCCTCGAGGGCTACACCGAAGGACGACATCAGCACCACGCCCGGGCCATCACCGCCAGGGTTTCCTCCAGGAACCCGGCCCGAGCAGATGGCTCGGCCAGCCGCCCCGAAGCCTCAGCCAGCTGTCCCCCGAGGACACCAGCCCGGCTCATGGCCTCGGCAACCCGACTCCGGTGCCGGTCCCGCCAGTGGACGGCCCGGCCAGGCTCCGGCCGACGAAGCTCCCTTTTTCGAGCCAACTTCGCCTCTGTCCGTGCTGGCATCGCTACCTCCGGCTCCGGCTCATCGCAGAGCGGCCGAGGGCTTCTTTGACTAAACAAGTGAAGCCTCGGGCGGCAAGGCCGACTGAGCCGAGGGATTCCTACGCCTCCGGGATACGGATACCTCACTCGTCACCTTCCGCACAGAGCAACTCACATTTGGTTAAGCGGTTCGGCTAGCCGATAGGCGAGTCCCAGTGCTTGAAAATGAGGAAAAAAACATGGTATTACACCCAAAAATACCTACATGTTCAGGCCTCGACAGCCACAATGAACAAACACCGGCACTCAAGGTGCCATTACAAACGGAACTTCGGTTCCACCCCCGCAGGTACTAACAACCCCCCACATTGGAGGGCCTGCGGGGCGACAAAACCCCTGGTGGCTCGCCGACGCCTGCTCCGACAGCTGCAGCAACGGCTTTCGGGCAGACGCTGCGGCGGAAAGGCTTTCGCCCACGAAGGACGAGAACCAGCCATTCAAGCCAGGGGGACGAAGGTCCAGGGGTGCAGGCGGAGTTGGCGGTCTCGTCAGCAGAGAAACCTTCTCCGACTGCTACCGCCTCAAAGCGCACCGGCAGGTCCTCGCTCCCGCCCTCGCCGAGGCCGCCCCAGAACATGAGCGCCGCCCTCGCGGCACACGATGTGCTGGGCAACCCTCTGGCGCGGCTGTCGGCGTGAGGAAGACCTGGACATGGCCGGCCCGTACGTGGCGTGACCATCGCCCGGACAGAGGCCGGAATGCTGCACCCTGGCTGGGCAGCAGCAGTTCGCCTTCCCCGGCATGGCACGACGAAAATCCTTGAAGCCGAGCGATGGCTGAAAGGTACCAACTTCCGCGAAGTTGTGTTCCTCCAATGACAGCAAGACGAAAGCGACGCAAGCGCTCCCCATCCGGGGGCTCGGAAGGTGGAAGGACACAACGCATGAGGAAAGTGCAAAGACATGGATGCCATCCAAGGGGGTCACCCTCCTTTTAAAGGCGACTCTTCCCACTTGCGTCCTCAGCCGTCACGGACTGAGTCTTCTCCAACACGCTCCAAGGTCCTCCCCCTACGACGTGGGGGCTGGGTCCCATGCGTCATGCAAGCTGCCCCAGGATAGAAGGAGCCAAACCGCCGCGCGCGGAGCGCACAACGGCCCAGCGGTTACAAACGTTCCTCCACTATCGCCCGGACCAGCGGGTGAAAGGGCGAATAGCCATGCAGGCGGCATGCAACCGCACCAAGGGGGCACACCCTTTCGACTTCGCCGCGTCCAGCATGGAGGCTCAGGCCCACACGTCATGTAACCGGCGCGTCGGTTACTACGTGCGGGAAACTGCACCGCCACTCGCGCCAGTCCCGCGCCTCCTCGACTGCGGAACCGGTGCCGCAACTCGAGGCAACCCTGCGCACGGCCCAGCAGTGCCAACCAGGCACGCCGATCACGGGTCAGTCAGCCGCGGGAGAAGGGGTGATGGTCGATACGGTCAAAAATGGGCCGGTAGTAATGGCGATGGCAGGCGGGCGGAAGCAGCGGTCAAGTCATCTATAGGCTCATGTCCCCTCCTGGAACAGTGAGAGAACCCTCTCCCACGGCGTGAAGACGACGCGCCCGTGCTCCGTTCCTCGAACGGCTCGCGCACGCACAACGGCTACCCCGCAAACCACTCGTCCCGTCGCATTAACTCTGCGGCAGGGCAGGCGGCACCTTTGGCAGGCAAAGCGGGCGACGCTTCACCTCCGCCATAATGACCGCATCAAAAAAGGTACGCCACGACATTCAATTTCGTATCCTTTTCTACTTCCTCTTCCTCTCTCTTGCCACAGGGACCGGGAAAGGGGATACCCCGAAAGGGATCCTTCTCCACGAAGGAAACGGGCCCTGAGCCCCCCTACTGATCAGAGGTTCGAAGGCTGGCCCCTCGGAAGGGTTCGACAGCCGCCTTAGAGCACTCGGGCTCCGCACCCACTACTGGTTAGAGGTTCGAAGGCTGGCCCCTCGGAAGGGTTCAACGGCCGCCTCAGGCCACTCGGGCTCCGCGCCCACTACTGATCAGAGGTTCGCAGGCTGGCCCCTGAAGGGTTCGACAGCCGCCTCAGAGCATGCAGAGTTAGGGATGACCCTGGGTACGTTCGATACATAACCAAGGCTCGAGCTACGCTCCCGAGGTACCTAAGGACATTTCCGAGACCAGCGGGAGCGATTTTCGTAACGGAATCCCACCAGAGGGAGGCATCGAGCCCTCGGACCCCATCAAAAGGGGACCGGGTCCAGCGAATCACCCGCAGGTACTTTTGGAGCGCGCCTCCGGGCCACTAGTCGTCCCCTAACGAATGGGGCACGAGCGTCCACTCGGATTACCCACTAGCAACTCACTGGAGACACCATGTTCGGCGCCCTCCGAGGGCAGCATGGCGCTTTCCCCCCCTCCTCCTTGCGGAAAGGCGACGTAGGGGCGTATGAAAAAAGCCGAGTCTGTCCTTGACCGTCCTCTCGCTCTGTGCGAAGGCTGGGGGGCTGCTCTCACGAACCCGGCTCCGGCCAACCCGTTGACAGCGTCAACATACCAGCCCGAGAACTTGGGACTCGACTATGCACCCGGGCTACAGCCAGCTCGCATGAGGGAACAACCAAACCGGCCGAGCCATCACGAAAGGCACTAAGACCTCGAAGGAGTCAAAACACTCCTCCGAGGCCTCGGGGGCTACACCCTGTGGGTGCACTCGCGCGCACCCACCGGAACAAAATGCAACCGAGAAAGGCCAGTCCCCTTGCAAAAAAGTGCGACAAAAGCCTCCAAGCGAGTGCCAACACTCCCTTCGAGGCTCGGGGGCTACTGTCGGGGACCATAATTAGGGGTACCCCCAAGACTCCTAATCTCAGCTGGTAACCCCCATCAGCACAAAGCTGCAAAGGCCTGATGGGCACGATTAAGGTCAAGGCTCAGTCCACTCAAGGGACACGATCTCGCCTCGCCCAAGCCCAGCCTCGGGCAAAGGCAGCCGACCCCAGAGGATTCACGTCTTTCCCGAGGGCCCCCTCAAGCAACGGACACACCTTCGGCTCGCCCGAGGCCCAGTCTTCGCAGAGAAGCAACCTTGGCCAGATCGCCACGCCAACCGACCGTATCGCAGGAACATTTAATGCAAGGATCGCCTAACATCTTATCCTGACGCGTGCTCCAGTCGACAGGGCCAAAGTGACCGCAGTCACTTTGCCGCCCCACTGACCGACCAGACAAGAAAACAGCGCCGCCTGCCCTGCTCCGACTGCCGTGCCACTCGCCAGAGTGAGGTCGACAGCGACTAAGTCCAGCCTCGGGCGACATAGGAAACTCCGCCTCGCCCGACCCCAGGGCTCGGCCCCCGTCTCGGCCTCGGAAGATGGATTTCGCCTCGCCCGACCCTAGGGCTCGGACTCGGCCTCGGCTCCGGAAGACGACGAACTCCGCCTCGCCCGACCCCAGGGCTCGGACTCGGCCTCGGCTCCGAAAGACGACGAACTCCGCCTCGCTCGACCCCGGGGCTCGGACTCGGCCTCGGCTCCGCAAGACGACGAACTCCGCCTCGCCCGACCCCAGGGCTCAGACTCGGCCTCGGCTCCGAAAGACGACGAACTCCGCCTCGCCCGACCCCAGGGCTCGGACTCGGCCTCGGCTCCGGAAGACGATGGACTCCGCCTCGCCCGACCCCAGGGCTCGGAATCAACCTCGACCTCGGAGGGATCGCCACCTCACCCAAACTCGGGTTTGGACCAGCCACGTCGCCAGGAGGGCCATCATTACCCTACCCCTAGCTAGCTCAGGCTACGGGGAACAAGACCGGCGTCCCATCTTGCTCGCCCCGGTAAACAAGTAATGATGACACCCCGCATGATCCATGACGGCGGCAGCTCCCAGCCCCTTATGTCAGCAAGGAGACATCAGCATGGACCCGACAGCCCCGACAGCTGTACTTCCGCAAGGCTCCAGCGCTCCTCCGACGACCACGACATCACATGAACAGGGTGCCAAAACCTCTCCGTCTGCCATGACGACATGTACTTAGGGCTCTAGCTCCTCTCTGCTAGACACGTTAGCACTTTACTACACCCCCATTGTACACCTGGGCCCTCTCCTTACGTCTATAAAAGGAAGGTCCCAGGCTCTCGTACAGAGAGGTTGGCTGCGCGGGAGAACGGGCAGGCACATAAGGCTCTCGCTCTCTCTCTCCCACTCCCGCGCGAACGCTTGTAACCCCCTACTGCAAGCGCATCCAGCCGCCCTGGGCGCTGGACAACACGAAGGCCGTGGTTTCCCCTCGCTGTTCTCCCCCCTTTGTGTCCCGTCTCGCGCTGACCCATCTAGGCTGGGGCACGCAGCGACAATTTACTCGTCGGTCCAGGGACCCCCCGGTGTCGAAACGCCGACAAGTATTCATGCCAGAACTGGACAAATTTGTGGTGGTTTTCATTGATGATATTCTAGTCTATTCCAAGAATGAAGACGAGCATACTGAGCATCTACACATTGTGCTTCAGCGACTGCGCGATCATCGTCTGTATGCTAAGTTGTCTAAATGTGATTTCTGGCTAAGGGAAATTAAATTTTTGGGTCACACAATTTCTCAGGATGGGATATCAGTTGATCCTGAGAAGGTACGAGAAGTAATGGATTGGAAACCTCCTACCACCATACGGCAGATCCATAGTTTCCTGGGATTGGCAGGGTATTATTGACGATTTATTCCGGATTTCTCCAGAATTGCCAAGCCAATGACTGAATTGTTGAATAAGGGAGTTAAATATGAATGGAGCCAGAAGTGTGAGGATGCCTTTCATACACTAAGGCAGCATTTGACAATAGCACCAGTGCTAGCTTAGCTGGATAACACCAAACCATTTGAGGTTTATTGCAATGCTTCCGGTACTGGATTGGGATGCGTCTTGATGCAAGACAATCGAGTCATTGCTTATGCTTCTCGAGCACTTAGACCTCATGAGCAGAACTACCCCACACATGACCTAGAATTAGCAGCCGTAGTTCATGCTCTCAAGATATGGAGACATTATTTGATGGGAGTTCACTGTAATATTTACACTGATCATAAGAGTCTCAAATACATCTTCACTCAGGCTGATCTTAATATGAGGCAGAGAAGATGGTTAGAACTAATCAAGGATTACGATTTGGAGGTGCATTACCATCCTGGCAAAGCCAATGTTGTGGCAGATGCTTTAAGCAGGAAGGCCCAGTGCAATTGTATGAACATGGATGCAAGAGTCACCACCCTATGTGATGAGCTGTGCAAGTTGAACCTAGAAGTCATTTCCTCTAGTGCTTTGAGTTATATTTCAGTGGAGCCCACCTTACGTGAGCAGATAGTCATGGCATAGATTGGTGACAAGGGTGTTCAAGTCATTAAGGAAATGATCAAGCAAAAGGTGGACAAATACAAATGTTTCCGTCAGGAAAGCAAAGGAATTTTATGGTTCGGAGACCGACTGGTTGTCCCAAAGAACCCTGAGCTCAGAAAGAAGATATTGGATGAAGCTCACCTGTCCAAATTCTCCATGCACCCCGGCAGTAACAAGATGTACCATGATCTCAGACCCTTATACTGGTGGACCAGAATGAAGAGGGAAATTGCTAAGTATGTATCCGAATGTGACACCTGCCTGAGAGTCAAGGCCAGTCATTTGAAGGTAGCAGGCACTTTACAGCCCCTTCCCGTACCATCTTGGAAATGGGAGGATATTTGCATGGACTTCATTGTGGGATTGCCCAATACCTCCCGACACCATGATTCTATTTGGGTCATCGTGGATAGGTTGACCAAGACAGCACATTTCTTGCCAGTACATACCACCCACAGGACGGAAAATTATGCAGAAATTTATATTGACCAAGTAGTTCGTTTGCATGGAATACCAAGGACTATAGTATCTGACAGAGGAGCACCATTCGTGGCACGTTTTTGGGAGCAACTGCAAGAATCACTTGGGACTCATGTAATAAGAAGCTCAGCATACCACCCTCAAACAGATGGTAAGACAGAAAGAATAAATCAGATTTTGGAAGACATGTTGAGGGCATGTGTGCTACATTATGGAAAGGATTGGGACAAGTGTCTTTCATTGGCAGAGTTCTCTTATAATAACAGCTACCAGGCCAGTTTGAGGATGGCACCTTTTGAAGCCTTGTACGGGAGAAGGTGTAGGACACCACTAAATTGGTCACAAGCTGGAGAGAGAGAAATTTTTGGACCAGACTTGGTACTTGAAGCAGAGGAAAAGGTCAGAGTTATTAAGGGGAACCTAGAAGCTGCTCAGGCCAGGCAAAAGAGCTATCACGACAAGAGAAGGAAGCCTCTACAGTTTGAAGTGGGAGATCATGTTTATCTTAAGGTGTCACCCACCAAAGGTGTTCAGAGATTTGGAATCAAGGGAAAGTTAGCTCCTCGCTACATTGGACCCTATGAGATAAAGGCAAATTGTGGACCTGTGGCATATCAATTGAAGTTGCCACCCCATATGTCAGCAGTTCATGATGTGTTCCACGTATCTCAGCTGCGAAAGTGTGTCCGCTTACCCACGGAAGTACTACCTGAACCAGAATTGGAGATAGAACCAAACTTATCCTATCAAGAGCACCCCATCAAGGTATTGGATCAAAAGGAGAGATCAACACAGGCAAGGTCGATCAGAATGTATAAGGTTCAGTGGAGTCATCACTCAGTGGAAGAAGCTACGTGGGAGACAGAGTATTTTCTCCGTTCTCGCTTCCTCGACTTTCTACCCAAAGGAGTCGGTACATAATCCAAAACCCACCCCCACCTACCCTTTGAATCTAAATATAAGAAGAACTTAGATGTTAAAGGTATAGTAAGCTTCGAAAATAACTTTAAAAGGACTTCCTTCTGAAGTTGCAAAGAGAATGACATTCAAAGAGCAGTTAACTAGAGAAACTTGGATAAAGAAAGGAGCATCACACCAGCACACCTTCATGGTACCCCTCCAAAGGACTCTACCTAAATCTCGGGACAAGATTCCTTTAAGGGGGGTGGGTTGTAACACCTCAGGTGTTACTTAGGGTTTTCACTCAAAACTAAACAAGTAAAGCCATCATCACATGTGACTTAACTTGAGTGAAGGACTTCAAACTTGGAAATCAAGATCCTAAATAAGAGCAACCCATCTTAGATACCATGCCTTGGCTTATCATGTGCATATAAGGGGGAGAATTGCCCAAACCCTAATGCAAACCCCTTTTGGACAATTGGAGCACTATAAGTGAGAATGACCAAAAGGCTATGAAAACCACTTGATCATGACATGGGCCAATTATAAAAGATGTAGTACACTTAATACCCTACAAAAAAATAGTAAGAAGGTGACCCCAAAAAGGTTTCAGAAAAACCCCAAAAAGGTTCACCAAAGGGGTGAGCATAAAAGGGAAATCAGAATTTTTCTAAGTCCAAAACCACCCCTCTTGCAAAGATCAAGCATGTTCACCTTGATCCCAAATTCAAAACTACTTGGCCCAATTGACAAAGTGGCACCAAAATACCCCAAGAAAACCCTGGAAAAGTTTGAACCCAACCCTAAGTCGGTTGACATGACTTGGCACAAGTTTTGTCTCGGTTAGGACAGCTAGGACAAAGACAACTTCCCACCCCCATATCTCTCAAACCCGACCATATCTACCCTTGGGACTCACATGAACTAGATAGCTCTAGGTGCAGGGAAGAGATCTCTCACAGGTCTTAGGGCAAGATTCGTACGTTTTGGCCGCTCAATAGAGGGAAGAACAAGGGCAGAAGCAAAGAGCCATGTGTTCGACGAGCTCTGAGCTCGCCAGAGCACGCCCGACGCCCGCCCCCTCGTGCCCCCGTGTCGCGCCAAGCCAAGCCAGCGCTGTTGCCCGCGCCCGCGCCTATAAAGCCACCAGGGACTTCGACCGTACTCTCCCGCACGCGCTCGACCTCACCGAAGCACCAGATCACCGGCATTGCCCCACGCACGGCGTGCCCGCGGCCACCCGATCCTCCGCCACCATAGACCGGCCAGCATAGCCTCTCCCAACCCTGTCCGACCCTTGGAGTAGACTGTGCATGCCTCGGTGAAGCTCCCCGAGCAAGGAATCAAACTTTGCCTCACCGGAGAAGCCAGTCCACGGTCGCCGGACTTCACCAGACCGCCGGTGAACATAGACCGAGCAAAACCTTTGAGTGCCTACTAAAACATTTAAGGGGCAATCCAAGTCTTAATCCATTATGCTTACCTCTAGGCAAAACCTCAAACCTAAATGGATAAGCCTAAACACCTAAGAGTCTCTTATAACCAGGAAACCCTAAGTTATTAACTAACTTAGTTTTTCTTCACTTAGCATAATGATTACTAAATCCTACATGATCATAGCATACATCTTCTTATTCATTGCATTCGATAGATTGCAACCTCGTTGACGGAGAGTACATCCTCATGCCGGAGCAAGGAGTTGTTCACGAGGTAGCCCCGGATCTAGCACTAGAGCCTACCCAGAGGATCTGCCTGCCCCAGCTATGGAAGGCAAGCCCCGGTTCTATGCATAACCAATTATATTATGTTATTTTACTGCACTTAATGTTTGTAGGCTTGTATTGTGCACTTAAGTGTAGGAGTTGTTTGAAACCCTAGTTGCATGAACGCAGGATTCCTTTTGAGATGGATACTAGTATGCTAGGTCGGGTAGCTGCTTTGCTAATTAGGAATCTCGGTAGAAGTCGAGTGATTTTTCTAGCACTCGCGCGAGGTCAGGAAATTGGTTGTACCCATTTTCATATCATATTGATGTTGGTCTGTGGACAACAATCCATGGGGATTGGTTGTCTACAAGGTGGAAATTGGAATAAGGATTAAGGTGTGGTACCGTGAGTCAAGCGTTTGAACGTACTAAACATATGCCGAGAAATATGGTAAATCGGTAAGCCTAGTACCTGATTGAACCTGGCAGCAGACTTTACTCCTCACGCGACCTGAGACGTGGTCTCCCATTCCGGTTATGGTGGGTACAAGTGCGGTCACTGCACGACGGCAGTCGGGGTCAGTGAGGCATTGTACGCCAAGGCGGTGAGACCCTGATCTGCTGACGAGGAATCGTTGGGGATGGTTGATGTGTGTGGGGACGGAGTGCCTCACCACATCGTGTGTTTAGGTTTACCTTGCAAGGTTGAAACTCGATTCGAATCGTCTGCTTCTCGCAGCTAATGAGACTGCTTGATCCATGCTGCTACATTGAGTAACAAGTGAAAATGTGATGACTTGGCAAAAGTTGTTGATTGCTAAATGTTTGATACCATGTATGACTAGATAGGTATACACTTAGTCTTAAGAGAGTCACACTAAAACTTGAAAAAGCTAAAACTTGATTTTTAGACTCAGCTAGTGCTTTTGGCAAACCAAACCCCACAGCCAAACAGCTGCATGTCTAGAGGTAGAGGAGTAGACTCCTCACACCGGGTAAGTCTAGCTGAGTATTAGTATACTCAGCCTTGCTTGTGGCATAATTTTATAGGTGCTCTGGAGGACATGGTTGCTGGAGTGACTTGGCCGTCCACCTTGCCACCGGGTTGGACAGTCGAGTGGGAACCTACCTCGGCAGAGGAGGAGCATGAGGAGTGATGGGACAGGCTTCCCCATCTCTCTGATTATTTATCGTTAGTTTTATTCCGCTGCATTCCGAACAATGAGGACTACTTTTGCTAAACTCCGATGATGATGTAATAAATTTAATACTCCTCAATGTATGGTTTTATGCTTTATTGTATTTGCTCTGTGCCTCACCATCGAGTGAGTACGTGGTACTTGATCCTGTTAGTGGCCTCGTCAGACTTGATCCAAGGGATTAACGTGTTATTCCCATTTAAATGTGGTCTAGCCTCTGAGGCGGGACTTAGGCACTTAAGTTGGAATAATTCGGGCAGTTCCGCCACAATTCATAGTCACTATTCATCGTTCATCGGATCGTTCATCCTACAATTCATTGTTACTATTCATCGATCATTTGATCACCCAAATATTCAACTGCTCATCCAACATGCTGCTCAGCTCAGCCAAGACCTACCAGACCAATATTTCAGTCATACGGACACTAGTGACTGTGATTTTCCTTCTAGTAAGAACTTCCCTTCTGGTCACCCATCTCATATTTCTCCAAGTTGAGCATGCTTAACATTGAGATTCTTTCAAACCAGGCTTCCAAAAAGAAAGACGAACCATGTTTGTATGGATATGCCGTCAACCCTATAAAACCTGGCCCAAGATACCACAGCCCACCCAGACCAGAATACCACATTATTCCAGTCATTTTGGTCTTGCCTTATTGTTGTCCTATGTGACAGAGTGGGTAGGAACATTTGCCACCAACATAAACCTCTGTCCAAGAATAGCCCAGAAACAATTCCTAGCACTCCGCTAAAAAATACATTTGATTTTCCAAATATCTCTAAATATTCAAATTCTAGAATTTTCTAGGAATATTCCTTTTCCCTTTTTATTTTCATTCCTATGATTATAAAATCCAAAATTCCTCCATCCCATTCAGATTCCAATAGTTCTTGTTTCTAAATTCTAATCAAATTATTCTCTATCCAACCACGTCATCCCTTGAGCATGGTTTATATTCCAAAAAACTCCAAAAATACTCTTGTCCCATATTATGCCTATAATTTCATTATGCGGACTGAGTCAAATGATTCATTCGCCACTACTCTCACCAACAGTGAACTCTACCGTACTAAACCACATGTACCCAGCTATAAATACACCTAGCTACCCTATCCCTCTCCACACACTCAACACCCTCAGCCAAGGCAAACCCCCACCCACTCAGTTACCCCGCTCTGCCGACAACACGCCTAGTGTCGCTTCACCTCCAATCCACCCTCCTGGAAAGCGCCTCCCCTCCACCACAAGTAACATCACAACACCACATGACATAAATTCTACTCAAGACTCTACCCATCCATATATCGCCATTCTGACCACTATACTAAATATCTATTGACATACTTGTTGGTTTATATGTTTGCTTGTTCATGCTGCATAGTTATCGGAGCGTTCGTGCTGTCTCGTGAATGCCAGTTCTACAAGTCTACGCTAGACGATGGAGCAAGAAGCTAGTTCTACAAGCTCTCACCCTTTCACCGGTTAAAGCAACGACAAGCTCACTGGATCCCTTTGATGCATAAATTACCTATGTTTTTCAAACACAACCCTCATCCTGTTATTTTATGGATTATATGATTTTGCTGCTAAGAGACATGTTAATATGGCCACCAGCCTTAGAACTTTGCCGCAATTCATCTCTATATTGCTTGACATTTTTGTTACAAAATGATTCGAGAAGAGTTGTGAGTTTTTCAAAAGAGAATGTTTTTCAAAATGGGTATGATGAAGGGTTATCACCCTTATCACCTTTGAGTGGGATGATCAGGGACTCCCTGGTTTGGGAGGGCCTTAAGGTGAAGGCTCAGCCGGGTTAGGTGTGAGCATGAAGGATTGTCCCTTTCGTATAAGGACCAGTTTGTCATTCTTCACTGCCTATACTATTATCAAGTACAACCATTTGAGACTGTATGCGCAGTCGCTTGATCCAAACTTGCATGGCCTGCACCCCAGGGTTATGGTGGCTGCGGAGCATCGAGAGGACAAGGAGGGGAATGTTTTGTCCTAGTTTGGGCATGGAGGTGGTCTTGTTCCTTACAGTATAACTACCAAGGTAAAGTCGTGCAAGGGAAAAGAGAGTTTCGGCATTCGGATCTCACGACGGTGAGATTGTAGAAACCAGACTAGTGGGTAAAGTGTACACCTCTGCGAAGAGTTAAAAAACCTATTTGAATAGTCAGCATCCACGGATATGGATGATCTATGGCTTGGTATGACAATTAGTGATTGGTTTTCCAAAAATGCTTTTGAAAAGTGGTTTTAAAAGGTCCAGCGGTTGAGCCATGAGCTATGCTGGATGGGAAGTCCAGTAGCTGTTTTTGAAAAAGAAAACGGATGCGAAACTACCAAGATTCCTGGACAGTTTAGTCCAGGGGATTTTGTTCTATATTGAAAAACTTTCTACTCCTTTGGGAGAGGATGCGCATTGAAAAAGATAAAATGTTTTACAAAATAGCTCTGTTGTTGATCTCTTGTTTTTATTACTAAATCATAAAACAAGGCAACAAAATTGTTAAATGTTAAGTACCTTCGTCCTTTGAAGCATTATCTCCTTTCGGGCATAGTGGATCTTGGACGAAGGTTATGAAGAACAAGTCTTCATCATTCAAAAAAATATATGGTTACAGATGTAACATTATATTGATTATTCACTTCATATTAAATGTTAAACAACATTTAGGTACACATCATATATTGACAAAGTGATACATAATGCATGTTACATTTGTACCTTCGGTTTGCTCGAAGGCGAGAGCACGAATACAATTCCAATCCAACGTGAACAATATGGGGACATTGTTCATCTATTTATAGGCATGGGACGTAGCCCAAGCAAAAGAACATTTATGACCCAGATATGTATACATTATCTTAATACAAACATCAGGGATTAACGAGTCTTTTACTCTTTGGTTCAACATCGCGCTTGGCCTTCGTTACTGTCTTGGGCCAAAGCTATGAACCTTTGGTATTTTACACATGTCTTGTTGCAGCTTCGGCGCTCAGTCCTTTTAGTTGTAGACGATTTCTTCGTCCTAAGGACCTTCAGCACAAAAGGAGACCCCAGGTCATTTTTCATAACGAGCTCGATCTACGAAAACACACGAAGGCTTCTAAATGCCAAAGGTCCGAAAACACCTTCCCTGAGCTTGTTATTAAAAACGAATAAAAAGTTACGACTTGTGCCGTTCGACCGATCAGTCAGTATGAGCAACACGACAATTCGCCTTTCTTCACCTGCAGGACTATATAAACAGACGAACTGGTGAGAAGTTACCACAACATTCATTGCTATTGCATCACTGTTCTATTGAAAAATTTCGCTGAAGCTGAAGCTTTTTGTCGTCTGTACACTTGTTGTCTAGTCTTCGAACAATCGTCAAGTTAGTTAAAAGTTAGCTTCGTCTTAAGTGTTGAAATTGCTAGGATCAGGTCTACTACTAGGCTGACAAATGAAGGTGAAGAGACTGAGGCAACTGAGACAGCCCCAATCTCAAAAGTAATGAGGTGCTTTGGGTTAGTTGTTCAAGAAGGAGAAGGGTCTATTCCTGAGAAGGATGATGTTATTGCCGAAGCTGAACATACTATTGCCGAGGTTGCTAGTGATGACGAAGAAGATGATGGCATCTTGAGTCCGAGCAAGCCTAGCCATATTGAATTTGGAAAATCCACTCTGCAGGAAGAAGATTTCATTTTAATGAAAAAGCTTGGATATTTTGGGAAAATGATGATGAGTTGATAAGGTTCGCCAGAGACGAAGTGGTTCCAGAACCAAGAGATGATGAAGTTGTTGTTTTTAAGAGCTTCTTTGGGGCAGGGCTTCGGTTCCCTTTGTATGAAATGATCGGTAAAGTTTTGAAGAAATTTGAAATTTATCTTCGTCAAATGACTCCAAACGCTAAACTTAGGCTTAGCGTATACATATGGGCTCTTCGAAGCCAGGGAAGGAGTGCTAACGCTGAAGGATTTTGTAGAGTCCATGAACTCCACTACCAGACCAAGGAGAGAGCAGATGGTCTGCACAAGAACTTTGGATGCTACAATTTTGCACACCGAAAGGATATGAAGGCCCCTATGATTGGATACCGCACCAAATGGCCCATCGGCTGGAGAAGTGAATGGTTTTATGTGAAAGCTGATGAGAAGAGAAGGGAAAAGCTTATGTGTATGGTGATGAGTCCCTCGAAACTGAGCTTCGGCGTGACGAGGCCATTATGCAAGATGCAACTCGGCTCCTCATGCCAACTAGCCAAAGTAGAATTCAGGGTTGTGGCCGAGTACATCAGTACTCGGGACCTAGTTCAAGAATATCTGGCTTATAAAACTTTTCCCACATTAGTGAAAGAGAAATGTGCCCATAGGGCATTTCTATAATTGTTTTTGTGATTAAATTCCCAACACAAATGTTTTGAACCCTTATGTACTAAACAAGTAAGAAGTACAAATCAAAGACAAGGTATGTTTCTAAACTTAGTGAATTGTTTTGTGAGTACTAACATGTCTATCTAAGTGCTAGAAATAGTGCTAAGACAAGAAGATTTGAATTGAAGAAAGGTTGGCTGCGTATAGCCAACAGCAGCTCGAGCCTGGCGCACTGGACTGTCCAGTGGCGCACCGAACAGTGTCCGGTGGTGCACCGGACAGTGTCCGGTGCCCCAGGCTGGCCCAAAGTGAACCAGCTGCTCTCGGGAAATGATGGAGTCATACGGCTATAATTCACCGGACTGTCCGGTGGTGCACCAGACTGTTCGGTGTGTCATCCGCGACGAACTCGTCACTCTCGGGAAACGGAAAAGGCGACGTGGCTATAATTCACCAGACTGTCCGGTGATGCACCGGACTATCCGGTGAGCCAACGACGCAAGTGCCCAACAGTCGTCTGCGCGATCAACGCGCGACACGTGGCTCGCTCCAATGGTCGGCTGGGTGCACCGGACTGTCCAGTGCGCCAACCAGCCCCGAGGAGCAATGGTCGGCTGCGCCCGATATGGAAGGAGATCACACACCGGACATGAATAGTGGCTGTCCGGTGCACCACTTGATAGATGGCAAGAATGACCTTCCAAATTGATCTCCAACGGCTCCTAGCTGCCTTGGGGCTATAAAAGGAATCCCTAGGCGCATGGAGCAAGAAATAAAGCTCTAAAGAAACATTCTAAGACTCCAAGACTCCATCTCCACGCATTTGATTCGCTGTTTTAGTGATTTGAGCTCCGTTTGAGTTGGGTACTCCCTGTGTTGTGTTTCGAGCTCAAGTATTGGCTTGTGTGTGTGGTAGTGCTACGAATTTGAGTCTTTCGATTATTGCTCTCCCATCCTTACTCTTGTGCTTTCTTTGTGATCATAACTTTGTAAGGGCGAGAGGCTCCAACTTGCGGAGATTCCTCCCAAAAGGGAAGAGTACTCTAAGATAAAACACGTGGTATTCAAGTTGATCATTGGATCACTTGAAAGGGGTTGAGTGCAACCCTCGTCCATTGGGACGCCACAACGTGGAACTAGGCAAGTGTTACTTGGCCGAACCATGGGATAAAAATCGTGTGTCTCGTGTGTTGCTTCTTGTGATTGTTTTGTTCACACGAGCGTGTTCCATAGCCACTTGATTTCGCTAACAACTTAATAATCAAGTTTGTGGCTATTTATTGTTTGATTTTATAGGATCACCTATTCACCCCCCCCCCCCTCTAGGTGCTCTCTATTGGTATCAGAGCCATACTCTTCATTTAAGGGACTAACCGCCCAAAGAGATGGATCCTAAGGGTAAGGGGATGGTGATTAACGATAAGGAAAAGGAGTCCCTCTTCAATGAGCCAAGAGACGACTAGCCTACCGACTCCGGCTTGAGTCACATGAAGAGGGACGGGAAGAAGAAGAGACGCATCAAGAAGATCATCTACTACAACAGCGATGCATCTTCCTCTTCACCAAGGGACGATGACGACTCCTCATCAAAGAAAAAGACGGTTAATCAAAACTATTCCTTTGATTATTCTTGTATTCCATACAATTCGAATGCCCATTTACTTTCTATTCCTCTTGGAAAACCCCCACACTTTCATGGAGAGGATTACTCATTTTGGAGTCATAAAATGCGTAGTCATCTATGTTCTCTCCATCCTAGTATATGGGAAATTGTAGAAAACGGGATGCATTTTGATAGTACCAATAATCCTGTGTTTATTAATGAGCAAATTCATAAAAATGCCCAAGCCACTACTATTTTGCTAGCATCTCTATGTAGGGATGAATACAACAAGGTTAGCGGCTTGGACAATGCTAAGCAGATCTGGGACACCCTCAAGATATCTCATGAGGGAAACGACGCCACTATGATCACCAAGATGGAGCTAGTGGAAGGCGAGCTAGGGAGATTCGCGATGATCAGGGGGGAGGAGCCAACACAAACCTACAATAGGCTTAAGACCCTGGTCAACAAGATCCGAAGCTACGGAAGCACAAGATGGATGGATCATGATGTCGTCTGACTCATGCTAAGGTCATTTACTGTAATTGACCCCCATCTTGTCAACCTTATTCGTGAAAATCCCAGGTACACCAAGATGACGCCTGAGGAGATCCTTGGAAAATTCGTAAGCGGGCGCATGATGGTGAAGGAGGCGCGATACGTGGACGATGTGCTAAATGGTCCACTGCCCATCTACGAGCCGCTGCCTGTTGCTCTCAAGGCAACAAGCAGCAAGGAGGCGCTACCAAGCAAGGTAGCATAAGTGGTGGCTGCCGGGCTCAATGAGGACGAAACGATGCTTATCATCAAGCGCTTCAAGACCACGCTTAAAGGACATAAGGAGTACCCCAACAAGAAAAAAACAAGGGGAAAGCGCTCCTGCTTCAAATGCGGTAAGACTGGTCTTTTCATAGTGAAAGAGAAATGTGCCCTTGGGCCATTTCTAAGTATTTTGGTGATTGAGTGCGAACACAAGTGCTTAAGTGTTAATCTATGCCAATTGATGGACAAAGTGCAAATCAAGAGTAAAGGTAGGTTTCTAAGACTTAGTACATTGTTTTGGAGACTAATGTATTGTGTCTAAGTGCTAGAAACAGGAAAAGACCAATTTGGAAAAGACTTGGCTAAGCAGCCAAGTCTCTGCGCAGTCACGGTGCATCGGACTGTCCGGTGGTGCACCGGACAGTGTCCAGTGCGCCAGGCTGGCGACTGTCAACTGGCTGCTCTCGGGAAGCAATTAACGACGTACGACTATAAATCACCGGACTGTCTGGTGGTGCACCGGACTGTTCGGTGAGCCATTCACAGGCGAAGTCGTAGCTCTCAGGAAGCAATTAACAGCGTACGGCTATAAATCACCGAACTGTCTGGTGGTGCACCGGACTGTCCGGTGAGCCAACAGTCGGCCGCGTAATCCAACGCGTGGCCGAGCCAACGGTCAGAAGGGGGCACCGGACTGTCCGGTGTGCACCGGACAGTGTCCGGTGCGCCAACGGCTCTGGATCTTCAACGGTCGGCTTCGCCAAATAAGGGAAGAGATCCGCACCGGACAGTGTCCGGTGGTGCACCGGACTGTCCGGTGCGCCAGGCGACAGAAGGCAATAATTGTCTTCCTGGAATGCTCTCAACGGCTCCTAGCTGCCTTGGGGCTATAAAAGGGACCCCTAGGCGCATGGAGGAGAACACCAAGCATTCTCTAAGCATTCCTAAGCACCAAGACTTCAATTCCACGCATTCGATTCTTTGTGATAGCAACTAGAGCTCCGTTTAAGTAGAGAACTCTTTGAGTTGTGTGGAGAGCTCGTGTTATGACTTGTGTGCGTGTGTTGCTCTGATTTTGTGTCTTGTGTGTGTTGCTCATCCCATCCTTACTTCCGTGCTTGTTTGTGAACATTTTTGTAAGGGCGAGAGTCTCCAAGTTGTGGAGATTCCTCGCAACCGGGATATTGTAAAGTGAAAGCAAAACACCGTGGTATTCAAGTGGGTCTTTGGACCGCTTGAGATGGGTTGAGTGCAACCCTTGTCCGTTGGGACGCCACAACGTGGAGTAGGCAAGTATTGGACTTGGCCGAACCACGGGATAAATCACTGTGCCATCTCTGTGTTGATCTCTTTGTGGTTATTGTGTTTTGATAAGACTCCTCTCTAGCCACTTGGCCTTATTGTGCTAACTCCTAATCAAGTTTTTGTGGTACTAAGTTTCAAGGTTTACAGGATCACCTATTCACCCCCCCTCTAGGTGCTCTCAATTGGTATCAGAGCCATTCTCTTCAAGAAAGGGACTAATCGCCCGAAGAGATGGATCCTAAGGGCAAGGGGATGGTGGTCAATGATAAGGAGAAGGAGTCCTTCGTCAATGATCTAAAGGATGACAAGCCTACTGACTTGGGGTCGGGCTACAAAAGAAAAGACGGGAAGAAGAAGAAAACGAGGCGCATCAAGGAGATCATCTACTACGACGACAGCGACGAGTCCTCTTCTTCCCAAAAGGACAACGACGACAACGACTACGAGAAAAATAAAACGGTCAATTCGAACTTTTCTTTTGATTACTCTCATATTCCGCAAAGTACCAATGCTCATTTACTCTCCATTCCACTTGGTAAACCTCCTCACTTTGATGGAGAGGACTACGGATTTTGGAGTCACAAAATGTGTAGTCACTTGTTCTCTCTCCATCCAAGCATATGGGAGATAGTAGAGAGTGGAATGAAATTTGATAGTACTGATAGTCCCATGTTCATTAATGAGCAAATTCACAAAAATGCACAAGCTACTACTGTTCTTCTAGCTTCATTGTGCAGGGACGAATACCATAAGGTGAGCGGCTTGGATAACGCCAAGCAGATTTGGGACACCCTCAAGATCTCACATGAGGGGAACGACGTCACCATGCTCACCAAGATTGTAACACCCACTTTGTAATTTGCTAGAAATAATACCAATAGAGAAACAATTTCTCTTTATGTGAATTTGATCTTTATGCATCATCAAAGGTGAACACTATGCCCAAAAACAATTAATAAAAATATATACTACCAAATTATGCATCATGCTCGATTTTATTCTGTGTGCATTTTGTGACAACATATAATAATGTGAGAAAGAAATATATTAATACCCAAATGGGAATTTAAGATTTGAAAGAAATTCTAGAATTTAGAAGGGAAAAGAAAATAAGTATTGTGTGGATAAAATAAGTAATTAAAAGTATATTATTCCAAGACTAGATTTTGAACTTGTATAATTTAACCCAAAGCTGAAATTTATATTCAAATTCAAATCTGGATTCAAATAAGTATGAATAAAAAAAAAGAAAACAGAAAATAAAAAGAGAAAAGAATAAAACCTTACCTGGGCCGGCTACTACCAATTCGGCCCGGTTGGACAACACACCACGGCGGCCCAACAGAACCGCGCTCGACCGCACCGTGTGGCCCTGACGGCTGGGGCCCACGAGCCAGCCGCTCGCCGTGCGCAGGGGGTGTGCACCTGTGTCTCTTGCGTGTGGACCCGACCGCCAGAGACGGAAGCAGCGCGCGCAAGCCTCATGTACCGCTGGCGTGTGGGGCCAGAGTGTCAGTTAGATCGTCAACCTCCTCGCCGAACTCCACGGGCGCCGTTGCGTACTTAGCGGCGTGGTGGCGTTGAGCTCATGCCGATCTCCGCGCGCCCTTCTGTTGATCCCGTGCCCCTGTTTTGCTTACAAGTGGACCCGGCTTTGTCAGCTGCTCAACCAACTCGACCGCCCATGGCGGAAGTCGCCCGCGGGGATCGGACTCAATGACCCACCTCGGCGCGGACTCGAGGGGGGGCCATAAAGGACAGGCGCGGACCTCCCCAATCTCCTAACCTCCCCATCTCTGCGCCGCATACGAGCCTAGAACACCATCGCCGCGCGCCCGCGGCTGTTGCAGTGCGCTCGCCGCCATAAATCGCCGCCGTCGTTGAACCGCGCCATCATCGCCCCTCTGCTCCGATTGCCTCGTCCTGGGCGTTCGGGAGGTTGCACGGAACACGCGCGGGGCAGTTACCGGGGGGGCGCGACATCGACCGGCCGGGAATTCCTCACCGTCGACCGAGTGCCGCCGTGGAGCCGTGACCTTCCGTGGACAGAGCAGTCGCCGCATCGGACCGAGGTAATAAGCCCACGAACGGTTTCGCCTTGACCTCCTGTACGCGTAGCGCTGTTTAATTTTGGGCACGGGGTAGCGGATGACCGGATTGTGCGCTCGCCGGTGGTGCTCCGCCGTGGATGGTTGGTGCGCCGCCGTGCTCCGGTCTGTTTGGGACGGTGAACTCGCACCGTCGGATCATGGACGGACGATCCCGATTAGATTAGGCATACCTCTTCGCGCGATCGATGAGAACCGTAGATCCACGATCCGATGATTACGACGCAATCCCGGGTATTTTGAATCCGCGCCGTAAGATTAGGATCCAACGGTTGCTGTCGCACACCGGTTCATAACTCGCGCCAATCTAATCTGGCGCGTAGGATCTGGATCGTGCGGCCAGGATTAGATGATACCCCTTCGCGGGTCAGTTTTCTTAAAGAGCCCTCGGACTTTAGTGGAATCAACCCGCCGTCCCTTAGTCACTATGCACTGTGTCTCGGGTTTCTTGCCCCGAGCCCCCTGGGTTTCTCTAGATTTGAGGCCCAGTCCAGTACAGTTTTAAATTGATTAAATGATTAGGAAATTGGATTTTTTATACAAAAATAAATTCTAGAACTTGAATAAATCATAGAAAATCCATTTTTAGTCCAAATTAGTCCATTCCACTTTCTAAATTTTTGTAATTTTATTCTTTATCACCTAGAGCCTCTGTTATGTCATGAAAACAGTAAGAAATTTATTTATCACTTAATCTTATTTAAAGCACATAAAACCTTTGAAAATGCATAACTTGAAATCTATAACTCAGAAAATTATGATTCCAGTTCCTAGGTTTTTATTTTAATATGTAGAATATCTCTGTGTATTTTGTTACATGCTTGGTGTAATGTTAATTCTCCCTATATCCTGTGCTTGTTTGTATTGTGGCGAGTAGAAGAGCCCGTTGCTGAGGATCCTGGTGAGCAGCAGGTTGAAGTAGCTGAGCAGGAGCTCATTGAAGGCAAGTTGTGCCCTTGACCACTTTTTACCCAATAATGTTCTTTAATATCATTTATCCATGCATAGGTTAATTTTGATGGGACCCAATAGGTCACCCTAGATTGTTTATCTCATTACCTTGTTTACCCCTGAATCACTTGGGTAGTTTGCTATTGCTTTACATGGTTTTGGGATAATCATTTATTACCTCTATGTTCCAATTCTTTTTGTTATTCTATTTATGTTCATGTTGAGATCATTAATGTTAATTGGAACATAGAGCTTAACTTGAGTAACACGTGCCACCACAAGGGTTTAATGGGACGCCCTTGGCTGACTAATTAGGAAAGCTAGTGGAAGACTACCTTACCCGAAAGGGGCAAGGGCAGTAGGGGAGTGGTCAGTGTAGGGAGGTCCCTGGTTGATTTTGCTGCGATGGCAGTCAGCCAGGAACCCTGCATTGGAACTTCCTATAAACTGTAGCGGGTTTTCGGAAGCTAGTGGAACTTTGTAAAGGCCTCGTAGTGTTGCCCTGCCGCGCTTCCTAGGTAGAGGTGTATGGGAAGTCGCGATCCCTTGGCAGATGGGTAACATGACTTGTGGGTAAAGGGTACAACCTCTGCAGAGTGTAAAACTGGTATACTAGCCGAGCTCACGGTCATGAGCAGCTCAGGACTCTCTGATGTTTAAATTATGGAACTTAAATTCAATTTTGTCATTTGCATTGCATGGGTTTATTATTAATTTTGTTCTATTACTTTATTTATGGTTTGGTATGTACTTACACTTAGTAATTGCTAATAAAATTTTGACCAACTACTTAAAAGCAATGCTCAGCTTTAACCCCTATCATTGATTAGCCTTACACATCACATGAACTCACACCTTTGTGAGTTTATGTCCACTGGTTCCCCACAACTTGTTGAGCTATGATCATGTGTGAGCTCACCCTTGCTGTCTCACACCCCCCCCCCCCCCGACAGGAGAAGATCAGGTGGTTCAGGAGGAGCCGCCTAACACTGAGGAGTTCGATCTAATCTAGGAGGCGTTTCCCAGTCGACATTGGCGCCGACGATCCTTAGTTCGTTTTATCTTTATTATTTCATTTTGTAATAAGTCTTCCGCTATGTAATAAATACTCTGATGTTTTATGACATTTATCTCTATACACTCTGTTATTATATATGTTGTCTTCTTGGCGCATGTATGAGATGCACCCGGCTTTGTTCCTTAAAGCCGGGTGTGACAGAAGTGGTATCAGAGGAAATGTTGACTGTAGGACGAGACCTAGATAGAAATGGACAACCCTTACCTACTTATCTTATTCTGGTTCATTCCACACTTACCTTACTCTGATTCTTTCTACACTTATCTTAATCCTGTCTCACCTTCTACTGTTCTACTCTGATCATTCTTATCTTTTCTACTCTTAGACAAGATGGATTTCACACCTTGGAATCCCTACCCCTATGACATTTTTAAGAGATAGGAAGCCTAAGACAAAATTAAAACTATTTTCTCTATTAAAAATATTGGTTGATTGTTCTGATGATCAATGCCTGATTTGCTTCTTTGATTGATTGAATTATTATAGATGGACATCTTAGCATGTACCAACATAAGGTATTGAATTAGCTATAGTAGGTGAAATGTTAATCTGCTTAGCTAATAAATCCCCCAAAGTAACGTGATTGTAATTACTGCCTTGTCTACTGCTCTTTCTTACCATATGTATCTAACTCAGATGGTCAATACCAGGAGGGGTGGTGGAATTGATTTGCCTCCTAATCGACACACTCGAAGGATATATAGACAACCTCAGCCACAACCTGCAGAGATGAATCCTCCCAATCCTCCACCAGGCGGAGTTGACCCACTGGTTGCTGCTCAGATGGCGGTGATGCAGCAAATGGCAGACACTATGGCTGATATGCGTGCTCAGATGCAACAAGAACGCCAGGAGATGCGTCAGGAAAGAGAAGATATACGACAGGAGTTGCGCCAGGAGCGAGATGAGATACGCCAGGAAAGGAGGGCGCAACAACAGCAGCTGCAACAACAAATGCAACAGCAACAACAGCAGCAACAAGTGCCACTGCCACCACCACCACCAGTTCCACCTCGTGATAAGCACCGGGAGTTTATGAGTCATAAGCCACCTACATTCGCTAGCTTGCCTGATCGACTGGACGCGGATGATTGGCTGAAGTCCGTTGAGAAGATGTTGAATATTGCACAGTGCACGGACCGGGAGAAGGTTTTATATGCTTCTGGACGTCTGACTGGTCCTGCTGCTGACTGGTGGGATTCTTATACTGCTGCCCATGATGCTGCGGATACTATTACTTGGGCAGAATTCAGTACACAGTTCAGGAACTACCATATTCCAGCCGGTATGATAAAGATCAAGAAGAAGGAATTTCTGTCGCTGAAGCAAGGGAGTATGTCAGTCAGCGAGTACCGCGACAAGTTTATTCAGTTATCCAGATATGCCCCTGAAGAAGTTGCTGAAGACGAGAGGAAGCAAGAGCATTTCATTGAAGGACTTAATGGACCACTGCAGTATGCTCTTGTGGCACACACATTTCCATCATTTCAGAGACTGTTGGATAAGGCTCTTGCTATTGAACACAAGCGTGTTCAATTGGGTGATTTGAAGAGAAAGGCAATATCTCAAGGACAAGGAAGTAGCAGTGTTCGTCCTCGCTACAGTTCACCACAGGGTACACCAACTCAACTAGGAGGACCACGCCCAGTTCAGCAATCACCACTGAGGACTCCCCCTCCTCGACAGGCTACCCCTACTGGCACCCCGACGAAGTTTTCAGGACAGAGTCCGGGCACTCAATGTTTCAAGTGTGGGAAGATTGGTCATTATGCAAATGTCTGCCCACAGAGGATTGCTGCTACTCCAGTTCAGAACAAGCAACAGACCCCTGGCAAGGGATATTCTATTGCCAAGGTTAATCAAGTCAGCGTTGATGCTACTCCGGATGGAGGGGACCTCGTAATTGGTATGTTTTATGTTAATGCAATTCCTGCAACCATATTATTTGATTCTGGTGCTACACATTCATTCATGTCTGCTAGATATGCCAACACAAATGAAATACCACTGCTAAATATGAGAAAACCCATGATAGTAATTACACCTAAAGGGCCTGTTGAGGCGAATCAAATGACACGTAGATTGACATTAACCATTATGGGTAGAGAATTTGGAGCTACTGCTATAATATTGGAGTCAAGCAGTATAGATCTGATCCTTGGTATGTCACGGCTAAGAAAGGCAAAGGCCGTTATAGCATGTGGTAGAGGTACCGTAGAACTCACTACCACTAAAGGAGAAAGATTTCAAGTTAATATTGCAGTAACCTCCTCATCTATGCGTGCAATGTTCTTTATGCCTGAGGAGTTTGTTGGTGACAACATCCGGGTGGTTAGAGATTTTCCGGATGTCTTTCCAGAGGAGTTACCAGGGATGCCACCTGATAGAGAAGTTGAGTTTGTTATTGACCTCTTACCTTGAACCGCCCCTATTTCTAAACGGCCATATAGAATGTCCGTAGAAGAGTTGAAGGAGCTTAAGAAGCAGTTAACTGAGTTACAAGATGCTGGGTACATACGTCCGAGTTCCTCACCGTGGGGAGCACCGGTTTTGTTTGTATAGAAGAAGGATGGATCGCAGCGGATGTGTGTGGATTATAGATCTCTTAATGATGTTACGGTGAAGAACAAGTATCCGTTGCCCCGTATTGAGGATCTATTTGATCAGATGAGAGGTGCTAGAGTATTCTCGAAGATTGATCTCCGATCCGGTTACCATCAGATGAGGATTAGACCATCGGATATTCCCAAGACGGCATTCTCGACTAGATATGGATTATATGAGTTCACTGTGATGTCGTTTGGATTAACCAATGCACCAGCGTATTTTATGAACTTAATGAACAAGGTGTTTATGGAGTATTTGGACAGATTCGTCGTGGTATTCATCGACGATATTCTTATTTATTCTCAGAGTGATAGTGATCACGAGGAACATCTGAGGTTGGTGCTACAGAAGCTACAAGATAATCAACTCTATGCTAAGTTCAGCAAGTGCGAGTTTTGGATTGGCGAAGTGTCATTTCTTGGTCATATTATTTCTAATGGAGGAATTTCAGTGGATCCAGCTAAGGTTAAGGAGATAATGGAGTGGAGAGTACCCACTACAGTTACTGAGATTCGGAGTTTCTTGGGATTAGCAGGATATTATCGGAGATTTATTGAAGGATTTTCTAAGATTGCTAAGCCTATGACTTCGCTTTTGGAGAAAGGAAAAGAATTTAAGTGGGACGAGAAGTGTCAAGACAGCTTTGATCTATTGAAGAAGAGGTTGATGTCGCCACCAGTATTGGTTATGCCAGACCTACAGAAAGGATTTGATATCTATTGTGATGCATGTGGCCAAGGCTTAGGATGTGTGCTCATGCAAGAAGGACATGTGATCGCTTATGCTTCTCGTCAGTTACGCAAGCATGAATTAAACTACCCCACGCATGACTTGGAATTGGCAGCCGTTGTGCATGCGCTTAAGATTTGGAGACATTATATCATGGGGACCAAGTGCCAAGTGTACACGGATCATAAGAGTTTGAAGTATATATTCAATCAAAAGGATCTCAACCTTAGGCAACGCCGTTGGTTGGAGCTTATTAAGGATTATGATTTGGAGATTCACTATCACCCGGGCAAGGCAAATTTGGTTGCAGATGCCTTGAGTCGCAAGGAGCATGTTCATTTCAGCTATTGTTGCCCAGCTACCCGATGAGATTGTTGAGGATTTCAAGAGACTTAACCTGGGGATAGTTGCTCATACTGAAGGAGTTACTATTGATGTGGAACCTACTTTGGAGCAAGAGATCCGCGAAGGACAAATTGGTGATGCTAAAATCAAAGAGATCAAGGATCTGATTACTGAAGGTCGAGTTCCGGAATTTACGGAAGATGAGCAGGGCACCGTATGGTTCAAGGACAGGATGTGTGTTCCTGATATTAAAAGCCTTCGGGAGACTATTTTAAAGGAGGCCCATGACTCCGATTATTCTATTCATCCTGGTAGTACTAAGATGTATCAGGATTTGAAGCGGAAGTATTGGTGGTATGGATTAAAAAGAGATGTGGCTGCACATGTGGCTATGTGCAATGTATGTCAAAGAGTTAAGGCTGAACACCAGAGGCCAGCTGGACTATTGCATCCACTGAAGATACCCGAGTGGAAATGGGAAGAGATCGGTATGGATTTCATTACTGGATTGCCTCGCACCCAGAAAGGATATGATGCTATATGGGTGATTGTGGATAGATTGACTAAAGTGGCTCACTTTATTCCGGTAAAGACTACTTATAAAGGCTCTCAGCTAGCAGAGTTATATATGGCTCGGATTGTGTGTTTACATGGAGTACCAAAGAAGATCGTGTCTGATCGAGGTTCACAGTTTACCTCAAGATTTTGGAGAAGCTTTCATGAGAACATGAGTACAAAGCTGAGTTTTAGTACAGCTTATCACCCTCAGACTGATGGACAGACTGAAAGGACTAATCAAGTGTTGGAAGATATGTTGAGAGCATGTGCCCTTCAGCATGGAGGAAGTTGGGATAAAAGTCTACCGTATGCTGAGTTCTCGTATAATAATAGTTACCAGGCCAGTCTGAAGATGTCACCTTTTGAAGCTTTATATGGGAGGAAGTGCAGGACTCCTTTGTATTGGGATCAGACTAGAGAGACAGTTCTTTGGGCCTGAACTGATTCAAGAAGCAGAAGAACAAGTTCGTATAATTCGAGAGAATTTGAGAGTGGCTCAAACCAGGCAAAAGAGTTATGCTGATAATAGAAGGAGGCCACTGGAATTTGAAGAAGGAGATTATGTGTATCTCAAGGTGTCACCACTTCGTGGAATGAGGAGATTCAAAGTCAAGGGCAAATTGTCCCCTCGCTATATTGGACCATTCTTGATCTTTAGAAGAGTTGGGGAGATGGCATACCAACTCGAGTTACCTGCTAGTCTATCAGATGTGCATAATGTATTCCACGTGTCTCAACTAAAGAAGTGTCTCCGTGTCCCTGAGGAACAGTTACCAATGGAAGAGCTTAGTGTTCAGGGTGATTTGACTTACACGGAATACCCGATCAAGATTTTGGATACTTTGACTCGAGTTACGAGAAATAAGGTGATAAAGATGTGCAAAGTGCAATGGAGTCACCACGGTGAAGATGAAGCAACTTGGGAAAGAGAAGAAGAGCTTCGCATAGATTTTCCCCACCTTTTCCCTAAATCTTCTTAAATCTCGAGGACGAGATTATTTTTAAGGGGGGTAGGATTTGTAACACCCACTTTGTAATTTGCTAGAAATAATACCAATAGAGAAACAATTTCTCTTTATGTGAATTTGATCTTTATGCATCATCAAAGGTGAACACTATGCCCAAAAACAATTAATAAAAATATATACTACCAAATTATGCATCATGCTCGATTTTATTCTGTGTGCATTTTGTGACAACATATAATAATGTGAGAAAGAAATATATTAATACCCAAATGGGAATTTAAGATTTGAAAGAAATTCTAGAATTTAGAAGGGAAAAGAAAATAAGTATTGTGTGGATAAAATAAGTAATTAAAAGTATATTATTCCAAGACTAGATTTTGAACTTGTATAATTTAACCCAAAGCTGAAATTTATATTCAAATTCAAATCTGGATTCAAATAAGTATGAATAAAAAAAAGAAAACAGAAAATAAAAAGAGAAAAGAATAAAACCTTACCTGGACCGGCTACTACCAATTCGGCCCGGTTGGACAACACACCACGGCGGCCCAACAGAACCGCGCTCGACCGCACCGTGTGGCCCTGACGGCTGGGGCCCACGAGCCAGCCGCTCGCCGTGCGCAGGGGGTGTGCACCTGTGTCTCTTGCGTGTGGACCCGACCGCCAGAGACGGAAGCAGCGCGCGCAAGCCTCATGTACCGCTGGCGTGTGGGGCCAGAGCGTCAGTTAGATCGTCAACCTCCTCGCCGAACTCCACGGGCGCCGTTGCGTACTTAGCGGCGTGGTGGCGTTGAGCTCATGCCGATCTCCGCACGCCCTTCTGTTGATCCCGTGCCCCTGTTTCGCTTACAAGTGGACCCGGCTTTGTCAGCTGCTCAACCAACTCGACCGCCCATGGCGGAAGTCGCCCGCGGGGATCGGACTCAATGACCCACCTCGGCGTGGACTCGAGGGGGGGGCCATAAAGGACAGGCGCGGACCTCCCCAATCTCCTAACCTCCCCATCTCTGCGCCGCATACGAGCCTAGAACACCATCGCCGCGCGCCCGCGGCTGTTGCAGTGCGCTCGCCGCCATAAATCACCGCCGTCGTTGAACCGCGCCATCATCGCCCCTCTACTCCGATTGCCTCGTCCTGGGCGTTCGGGAGGTTGCACGGAACACGCGCGGGGCAGTTACCGGGGGGGGCGCGACATCGACCGGCCGGGAATTCCTCACCGTCGACCGAGTGCCGCCGTGGAGCCGTGACCTTCCGTGGACAGAGCAGTCGCCGCATCGGACCGAGGTAATAAGCCCACGAACGGTTTCGCCTTGACCTCCTGTACACGTAGCGCTGTTTAATTTTGGGCACGGGGTAGCGGATGACCGGATTGTGCGCTCGCCGGTGGTGCTCCGCCGTGGATGGTTGGTGCGCCGCCGTGCTCCGGTCTGTTTGGGACGGTGAACTCGCACCGTCGGATCATGGACGGACGATCCCGATTAGATTAGGCATACCTCTTCGCGCGATCGATGAGAACCGTAGATCCGCGATCCGATGATTACGACGCAATCCCGGGTATTTTGAATCCGCGCCGTAAGATTAGGATCCAACGGTTGCTGTCGCACACCGGTTCATAACTCGCGCCAATCTAATCTGGCGCGTAGGATCTGGATCGTGCGGCCAGGATTAGATGATACCCCTTCGCGGGTCAGTTTTCTTAAAGAGCCCTCGGACTTTAGTGGAATCAACCCGCCGTCCCTTAGTCACTATGCACTGTGTCTCGGGTTTCTTGCCCCGAGCCCCCTGGGTTTCTCTAGATTTGAGGCCCAGTCCAGTACAGTTTTAAATTGATTAAATGATTAGGAAATTGGATTTTTTATACAAAAATAAATTCTAGAACTTGAATAAATCATAGAAAATCCATTTTTAGTCCAAATTAGTCCATTCCACTTTCTAAATTTTTGTAATTTTATTCTTTATCACCTAGAGCCTCTGTTATGTCATGAAAACAGTAAGAAATTTATTTATCACTTAATCTTATTTAAAGCACATAAAACCTTTGAAAATGCATAACTTGAAATCTATAACTCAGAAAATTATGATTCCAGTTCCTAGGTTTTTATTTTAATATGTAGAATATCTCTGTGTATTTTGTTACATGCTTGGTGTAATGTTAATTCTCCCTATATCCTATGCTTGTTTGTATTGTGGCGAGTAGAAGAGCCCGTTGCTGAGGATCCTGGTGAGCAGCAGGTTGAAGTAGCTGAGCAGGAGCTCATTGAAGGCAAGTTGTGCCCTTGACCACTTTTTACCCAATAATGTTCTTTAATATCATTTATCCATGCATAGGTTAATTTTGATGGGACCCAATAGGTCACCCTAGATTGTTTATCTCATTACCTTGTTTACCCCTGAATCACTTGGGTAGTTTGCTATTGCTTTACATGGTTTTGGGATAATCATTTATTACCTCTATGTTCCAATTCTTTTTGTTATTCTATTTATGTTCATGTTGAGATCATTAATGTTAATTGGAACATAGAGGTTAACTTGAGTAACACGTGCCACCACAAGGGTTTAATGGGACGCCCTTGGCTGACTAATTAGGAAAGCTAGTGGAAGACTACCTTACCCGAAAGGGGCAAGGGCAGTAGGGGAGTGGTCAGTGTAGGGAGGTCCCTGGTTGATTTTGCTGCGATGGCAGTCAGCCAGGAACCCTGCATTGGAACTTCCTATAAACTGTAGCGGGTTTTCGGAAGCTAGTGGAACTTTGTAAAGGCCTCGTAGTGTTGCCCTGCCGCGCTTCCTAGGTAGAGGTGTATGGGAAGTCGCGATCCCTTGGCAGATGGGTAACATGACTTGTGGGTAAAGGGTACAACCTCTGCAGAGTGTAAAACTGGTATACTAGCCGAGCTCACGGTCATGAGCAGCTCAGGACTCTCTGATGTTTAAATTATGGAACTTAAATTCAATTTTGTCATTTGCATTGCATGGGTTTATTATTAATTTTGTTCTATTACTTTATTTATGGTTTGGTATGTACTTACACTTAGTAATTGCTAATAAAATTTTGACCAACTATTTAAAAGCAATGCTCAGCTTTAACCCCTATCATTGATTAGCCTTACACATCACATGAACTCACACCTTTGTGAGTTTATGTCCACTGGTTCCCCACAACTTGTTGAGCTATGATCATGTGTGAGCTCACCCTTGCTGTCTCACACCGCCCCCCCACAGGAGAAGATCAGGTGGTTCAGGAGGAGCCGCCTAACACTGAGGAGTTCGATCTAATCTAGGTGGCGTTTCCCAGTCGACATTGGCGCCGACGATCCTTAGTTCGTTTTATCTTTATTATTTCATTTTGTAATAAGTCTTCCGCTATGTAATAAATACTCTGATGTTTTATGACATTTATCTCTATACACTCTGTTATTATATATGTTGTCTTCTTGGCGCATGTATGAGATGCACCCGGCTTTGTTCCTTAAAGCCGGGTGTGACAAAGATGGAGTTGGTGGAGGGCGAACTTGGGAGCTTCGCAATGATCAGGGGCGAGGAGCCAACCCAAACATACAACCGGCTCAAGACCCTCGTCAACAAAATAAGGAGCTATGGAAGCACGCGATGGACGGACCACGATGTCGTCCGCCTAATGCTAAGGTCTTTTACCGTCCTTGATCCACATCTTATGAACAATACTCGTGAGAATCCTAAGTACACCAAGATGTCGCCCGAGGAGGTACTTGGAAAGTTCATAAGCGGGCGGATGATGATCAAGGAGGCTAGATACATTGATGATGCGTTGAATGGCCCAATCCAAGAGCCTCAAACCATTGCTCTCAAAGCAACGAGGAGCAAGGAAGCGCTACCTAGCAAGGTGGCACAAGTTGAGGCGGCCGAGCTTAATGATGAAGAAATGGCCCTCATCATCAAGCGTTTGAAGACGGCGCTAAAGGGTCGCAAGGGGCATCCCTACAAGAACAAGACAAAGGGGAAGCGCTCATGCTTCAAATGTGGTAAGATTGGTCATTTTATCGCTAATTGTCCCGATAATGATAGCGACCTGGAACAAGGGAACAAGAGGGAAAAGAAAAAGGCGTACAAGAAGGCTAAGGGCGAGGCACACCTTGGCAAGGAGTGGGACTCGGATTGTTCGTCGTCCGACTCCGACAACGAAGGACTCGCCGCCACCGCCTTCAACAAGTCATCCCTCTTCCCCAACGAGCATCACACTTGCCTCATGGCAAGGGAAAAGAAGGTAAGCACTCGTAATACTAGTACTTATGCTTCCTCAAGTGATGAAGAATCTAGCGATGATGAAATAGACTATTCATGTTTATTCAAGGGCTTAGATAGAACTAAGGTTGATAAGATTAATGAATTGATTGATGCTTTGAATGATAAGAATAGATTATTAGAAAAGCAAGAGGATCTTTTGTATGAAGAACATGATAAGTTTGTAGAGGCTCAAAAATCCCTTGCTTTAGAAATTAAAAGAAATGAAATGCTTTCTTGTGAATTGTCTACATGCCATGACTCTATTTCTAGCTTAAAGAGCATAAATGATGATTTGTATGCTATGTTTGAAATATGTCACACCCAGTTTTAAGGGACAAAGCCGGGTGCATCTCATACATGCGCCAAGAAGACAACATATATAATAACAGAGTGTATAGAGATAAATGTCATAATATAATCAGAGTACTTATTCCATAGCGGAAGTCTTACAAAATAAAAGATAAATATAACAGGATCTAAAAATACATCCTTGGCACAAGAAAGTCAACTGGGACACGACGACCTAGACCTCTCACGAACATAGTGCAACATCCACCATGCGCCTCATCCAGTGGTACCTGTTCTTGACCTATGGGGGTGTGAGACAGCAAGGGTGAGCTCACACATGATCATAGCTCAACAAGTTGTGGGGAATAATGTGGCATGAACTCACCAAAGGTGGGAGTTCATGTGAGGTGTGAGGCTTACCAAAGAGAATGGTTAAAGCTGAGCATTGCTTTTATAAATTGGTCAAAATTTTATTAGCAGTTACTAGATGTAAGTAAATACCAAACCTTAAATAAAAGTAATAGAACAAAATTAATAAATAATCCCATGCATATGAAAATGACAAATTGAATTTATGTTCCATAAATTAATCATCGGAGAGTCCTGAGCTGCTCTTGACCGTGAGCTCGGCTAGTATACCAGTTTTACACTTTGCAGAGGTTGTACCCTTTACCCACAAGTCGTGTTTCCCATGTCGCCAGGGTTAGCTAGGCCCTTAGACACTACCGAGGTGAATGGCTAGGGATCCAATACGAGGCCTTTACAAAGTTCCACTAGCTTCCGAAAACCCGCTACAGTTTATGGGAAGAGCACTTGCAAGAATCCCCCGTCTGACCGCCATCGCAGCAAAATCAACCTGAGAACCTCCTTGCATGCAACTCCCCTACTACCTTTGCCCCTTTCGGGTAAGGTAGTCTTCCACTAGCTTTCCTAATTAGTCAGCCAAGGGGTCCCATTCCTCCCTTGTGGTGGCACGTGTTTCTCAAGTTAAGCTCCATGTTCCAATTAACAATAATATAATGATCTTGCCATGAACATAAATAAAATAACATAATAACTGGAACATGGATATAATAAATGATTATCCCAAAACCATGTAGAGCAATAGCAAAACTACCCAAGTGATTCAGGGATAGCAAGGTAAAGAGATAAACAATCTAGGGTGACCTATTGGGTCCCATCAAAATTAAACCTATGCATGGTAAATGATTATAAAGAACATTATTGGGTAACAAAAGTGAATCAAGGGCACAACTTGCCTGGCACTTGAGATTCCAGGTACCAACTTGCTTTTCAGATGACACGCGTCCTCGCGCTAGTCGTAGCAATACAAACAAACATGGTACAGATAAAATTATCATTGTTGGGGCGAAGGCAAAGGTGCCACCCTTCGCTCGAAGCCTTCGCTGCAGCAGCTGAGCTAACAGAAACAAAACAGGCAGGGACACCCTTCGCTTCTTCCGCACCAGACGAAGACTGGCGACGAAGGGCATCCCACAGTGCGGCCTCGTCCAGCTCGGAGGCCCACGTGCAATCCGGCCCATTGTAACGGGCCCCGCGTGGCCGCCGTGCGTTACGGGCCTAATTTGTAAGAGCTTTCCTGTAATTACGATCTGTAACCCCGCTTTATGGGAATATTCTAGGGATAACCTAGGTAGCTGAGGGCACATGCGTCCTTAGCTTAAGGCGCTGCGCACTCAGGTACCTATAAATACCCCTGCACAGTGCCCGTGAGAGGCCAGATTAACAGAGCTTTTGCCATCTAGCGCGAGTGCCCTGTTGACGTCACTGTTCACCCTTGTTGGATCCCCTTGCAACTGAGAGCAAGTTCCAACATTTGGCAACCACCCGCGATGGCACCCAAGAGAGCTAACCCGAAGGCTGACGAGGCTGCGAAGGCAGCACTGCTCGCCGCAAGAAAGGGCAAGGCCCTCGCCCTCACCCAATCCACCCACCAAGAGGCCACTGAAGACGATGTCCCTCGCGCATGCGAAGACGACACCCTCCGCACCTGCGACCCTGAGGGACAACCGCAGCCACCCTCAGGCTTCGCACCACCGGAGGGCGCGGACCTCACCGAGGACGGTGAAGTCCTCGGCGTCTCAGCAGAAGAACAGCTACAGCTGCGCGCCCTGCGCCTCAAGAACCGCAATCTCCAGAGGCAGAAGGAGATACTGGAGGCCAAGCGCCAACGTGTGTCCGCACTAGCCAAAGTGCGGCAAATGATACGCGACGAAGAGCACAAGGCCCAGGAACTCGAGCGGGAGATTGCGCTGATGCAGCGCGAAGGCCACCTCGGCCTGCAGCACGAGTCACCCCTCCAGCAGCGCGCACAACTCGAAGACACGCGCGAAGGCCACCCCGGCCTGCAGCATGGGCCACCCCTGCAACACCGCGCGCAACCGGAGGACCCGCGTTTCCCTCAACGCGACCACACCTTCCCGCACGCCGCGCCATTCCAAGGGGTCAACTATCTCGATGAGCGAAGTCCCCTGGCGCCACACCTGCAAGTGACGCCGTGGCCGGCTAACTTCCGGGTAGGGACCTATCCCAAGTACAACGGCAGCACCGACCCAGCTCAATACATAATGAGTTATCAGGTCGCCGTTGCATCGTCCGGAGGGGACAACGCCACAATGGCGAAGTCTTTCATCATCGCCCTCGAGGGCCCCGCACTCACCTGGTTCACCAGGTTGCCTCCGCTGTCCATTGATTCCTGGAGAAGTCTCCGGGACAAGTTCCTGCTCAACTTCCAAGGGTACCGCCCAGACACCGACGCCCTGGCCGAACTTTCGCTCTGCAAGCAGCTAGAAAAGGAGACTCTAAGGGAGTATTACCGCAAATTTTTAACACTCAAGTCACAGCTGCCCTCAGTCGATGACCAGATTGCCATCCACTATGCTATCAGTGGCCTTCGCGCCGGCGTCCTTTACAGCCACTGCATCAGAGATCCACCAAAGAACCTCCAAGAGTTATATCAGCTGTTTGAAAAGTACGCCAGATCCGAAGAGCTCCACCAGTGCAAGATTGAGTCCCAAAGGAAGCCAAAAGATGCTCCACAGTCCAGCCGCACGTGGACAAGGACTCCGCAGCCAGACTCCGGTCGAGACGGCCGCAATCAGCAGCAAGTGCACAACATCGCCAACCAGCATCCCGCTGCTGACCCCCCTCGTCGCCAGGAATATCCCCCCCAGGGCCGCGGAAACGGCACTCGTGGCAGGGGCCGAGGGCGTGCGCAGCCGCCGCGCTGATTCTACTGCCTCTTCCATGGCGAAGACTGCGCCCACCAAACCAAAGACTGCCCCGAAACGAAGGCTACCAGAGACAGAATGGCACGGGCGCAGCCAGCCGACAACCCCAGAATTGTCGCGCACAATTACCAGCAACCCCCTCCACCATATATCCATGCTCCCGCCCCGCATCCACCGCACCACGCTTACCAACACCATCAGGAAGTACAAATCGTACCTCCTCCACCCCCACCACCACACCAGCAACATCAAAACATCCCCCATGCCCCAAAGCAGGAAGACTTCGCCGATCAACCATATCGCGGAGTCATCCACATGATAACTGGGGGTCCAGCACTGACTTCGACACTAAGCGGCAGAAGCGGGACCACTACCGCAGCATCAACCATGTCACCGTCACGGGCCAGTCGTGCAGACAAAGTGGTCCCACATACCGCTAACGTTCGACGCACGGGACGTCGACTTGCGCAGCGCCCCCCACTGCGACGCCATGGTTATCAATTGCAGCGTGGCAGGCTGGGACCTGCACAAGGTCCTCGTTGACAACGGCAGTCAGGCGGACATCATCTTCCTCCACGCCTTCGATCGCATGGGCATAAGCCACAGCCTGCTTAAGCCTTCGGACAACCCGTTGTATGGCTTCGGCGGCAAGGGCACCTTCCCCGTCGGCAAAATAGAGCTGCCTCTCTCCTTCGGTGTAGCACCCAATGCCCGAAGCGAGCAAATAACCTTTGACATTGTGGACATGGTATATCCTTACAATGCCATCATGGGCCGGGGCTCCATCAATAAGTTCGAAGCAGCCATTCATGGACTGTACCTATGTATGAAGATACCAGGTCCGTTAGGCGTCATCACAGTCTTCGGCAATCAACAGACTGCGCGTAACATAGAGCGGGACTTCGTGCCCGGTCAAAGAAACATGCACTGCCTCACGGCCCAACGCGAGGTCCCCGCGCCTGCCAGCCCAACCGATAAGCAACACGACAAGGCGCAGCTGCAGAGCAACGACGGGACCAAGACTGTCCCCCTCGACCAGGCCACGCCCAGGCAGACAGTCATTATCAGCGAAGACCTTACTTCGCATGAAGAAGAAAAGCTCCTCTGCTGCCTGTCCAAGAACAAAGATGTCTTCGCCTGGTCGGCCCTCGATCTGGTCGGGGTCAGCCGTTCAATAATTGAGCACAGTCTGGGAATCGACCCTTCGGTACGGCCGAAAAAGCAGCGGCTTCGCAAGATGTCCGACGAAAAGACGGAGGCCGCCGAGGCAGAGGTGCACCGCCTCCTAGAGGCCAAATTCATCGAGCCGGTGGCTTACCCCACATGGCTCTCCAATGTCGTGATGGTGCAGAAAAAGAGCAGGAAGTGGCGAATGTGCATCAACTTCACCAGTCTCAATAAAGACTGCCCAAAGGACAATTTCCCGTTGCCGCGGATCGACAAAATAGTCGATAGCGCGGCCGGATGCGAGGTCATGTCCCTCCTCGATTGCTTCTCCGGTTACCACCAGATATACATGAAGGAAGAAGACAAGGCCAGCACCAGCTTTATAACACCCTTCGTCACATATTGCTTCATCAGAATGCCGGAGGGACTCAAGAACGCCGGGTCCACCTTCTCCAGGCTTACCAAAACAGTTCTCGAAGGGCAGGTCGGCAGAAACATATTCACATATGTAGACGACATTGTCGTCGCCAGCAAGAGCAAGGAGGACCACCTCGCCGACCTCGCCGAAACATTCGCGAACATGCGAGACGCACAACTCCGCCTAAACCCAGAAAAGTGCGTCTTCGGCGTTCGCCGAGGCAAAATATTGGGCTACCTGGTATCACACCGCGGCATCGAGGCCAACCCGACCAAGATTCAGGCCATCTTGGACATGACGCCTCCGCAGTCCGTCAGGGACGTCCAGCGCGTGACAGGCAGATTGGCCGCTCTCAACAGATTCATCTCCAGGTCCGCCGAGCGAAGTCTCCCCTTCCTCAAGACACTCCGTGGTGCAAAAGACTTCACCTGGGGACCAGAGCAGGCGGCGGCCTTCGCCTCATTAAAACAGTACCTGACAGAGTTGGCCGTCCTTACCATCCCCAACCCCTCGCTCCCCCTGCTGCTCTACGTCGCGGCTTCGCCACATGCGGTCAGCGCGGCACTAGTGCAGGAGCAGACTGTCGAGGGCGTGGTCCGGCAGTGCCCCGTGTATTATGTCTCCGAAGTGCTGACACCGTCCAAGTGCAACATGATAGAGTTGGAGAAGATTGCCTACGCAGTCGTCATGTCGTCGCGCAAACTGCGCCATTACTTCGAAGCATTCAAGGTCCGAGTCACCTCAAACAGGGGACTCGGCGAATTATTCAGAAACCCGGAGGCGTCGGTGAGGATTGCCAAGTGGGCGGCCGAACTCTCCGGCTACCACATCTGCTTCGAGCCTAGGACAGCTATCAAGTCTCAAGTCCTAGCAGACTTCATCGTCGACTGGACTGGGCCAACAACACAGCCAGATCCGTCCGCAGAGAAGACTTGGACGATCCATTGCGACGGTGCATGGTGCCATGCAGGGGCCGGCGTCGCTGCAGTCATCACCTCACCAGTCGGGGTCAAGCATAGATATGCAGCACGACTCAGCTTCAATCTGGAATCCGACAGATGCACAAATAACATAGCAGAATACGAAGCAGTCATCCTCGGCCTCCGCAAGCTAAGGGCCCTCGGAGTCACCACCTGCATCATCAAAATAGACTCCAAGGTAGTTGCCGGCCAAGTCGAGAAAGACTACGCAGCCAAGGACCCCGCGCTCATGCAGTACCTCGCGGCCATCCGAAGTCTCGAGAGGCAGTTCAAGGGGTTCACCTTGCAACATGTGGATCGGGCCAAGAATGAGGAGGCCGACGCATTGGCCAAGGCCGCCGCCAGGGGCGAAACTCTGCCCTCCGACGTGTTCTTTCATGTCATCGGCACGCCAGCAGTCCGGAGCCCTGAAGGGCTCCAAATAACCAATGACAGCGAGGGCCACCGCACAGTCAACCTTATCATGACCGAAGACTGGCGGGCACCCATAACCCTGTTCCTGCAGGGTATTATCATCCAGCCGACATCAGTGAGGCCAAGCGTCTCAGACATCGAAGCCGAGACTTCGCATTGATTGAAGGCCAACTCTACAAAAAAGGGGTCAGTCAGCCAATGCTTAAGTGTGTCACCGAAGCCGAAGGCATGCAGATTCTACGTGAAGTCCACAGTGGCACGTGCGGCTCACACGCAGGGCCGAGGGCCCTAGCTGCTAACGTGATCCGCCAGGGCTTTTACTGGCGCGCAATGATTTGCGCCGCAAATCGGGTCACACGGTCCTGCGAAGCCTGCCAGAAGTTTTCTCCTCGGTCAGGCGGCCCCTCGCAGTATACAAAGCTGATCGCCCATAAATGGCCTCTCCAGCGCTGGGGCCTCGACATTGTCGGGCCCCTGCCCACCGCTCAGGGGAACCTTAAGTTCGCCTTCGTCGCGGTCGAGTACTTCACCAAATGGATCGAGGCACGGGCTGTTTCTACAATAACATCAAAGACTGCCCAAAAATTCTTCTAGCAGAACATCGTTTGCCGCTTCGGAGTACCGTCCGAACTAACAGTTGACAACGGCAAGCAGTTTGACAACCAAGACTTCAAGGATTTTTGTTTCTCCATTGGCACCAAGCTTGCCTTCGCCTCAGTCTATCACCCGCAGTCCAACGGGGTCGTGGAGCGCGCCAACGGGAAAATCTTCACAGCTATCAAGAAAATGGTCCTTGATGAAAAAAAGGGCAGATGGACCGATTTGTTACCCGAGGCAGTCTGGGCACTAAACACGACTGAGTGCAGGGCGACCGGGTTTACTCCCTTCCGCCTTCTATACGGATCGGAGGCCATGACCCCGCAAGAAATAAAGCACGGGTCCCCGCGAACAGTTCCGTCAGCCATCCCCGATGTGGACGAGCCAACTTCAAAGGATCTCATCGACGGAGACCGAGTCTTCGCCCTACAGGCCCTGAACAAATACCAAGCCCAGACCAAAGCATGGCGCGACCACTCAGTCATCCCGAGGGAGTTCAGCGAGGGGGACCTCGTACTCGTTCGAACAGCTCGGACGGAGTCCAAGGGCAAGCTGGAGCCCAGGTGGGAGGGCCCCTTCATAGTCAAGACAAAAGCTTCCCCCAACGCTTACAGGCTCACAACGCCAAACGGCAAGGACCTAGAGCACTCCTGGAACATCGACAACCTCCGCAAATTTTTTGTTTGATTCCTCAGGGCTGTCTTCGCCCTTGTAATTCGCAAAAACAATCTTGTACCGGCCCGCACTCTTTTCCTCCCGGGGGGTGAGGTTTTTAACGAGGCGGAGCCATGTAATATATGTGTGAAAAATCCCCCGCAAAGACATGCGTCGAAAAAGACCGCGACGATGGTCTTCGACATTCGACCAACACGAGGTCACCGTGAGGCTAAGCGCTAGCCACCCTCGCGTGCGACAAATCCGCGTAGAAGTCGCCTAAGGGTGCAGCCGGACTAGCACAACAAGTGCGAAAAAATCGAAGTCTATCGTGAAGACTATCCGCGCAGAAGTCGCCTAAGGGTGCAGCCGGACTAGCACAACAAGTGCGAAAAAATTAAAGTCTATCGCGAAGACTATCCGCGCCGAAGTCGCCTAAGGGTGCAGCCGGATTAGCACAACAAGTGCGAAAAAATCGAAGTCTATCGCGAAGACTATCCGCACAGAAGTCGCCTAAGGGTGCAGCCGGACTAGCACAACAAGTGCGAAAAAATTAAAGTCTATCGCGAAGACTATCCGCGCAGAAGTCGCCTAAGGGTGCAGCCGGACTAGCACAACAAGTGCGAAAAAATCAAAGTCTATCGCGAAGACTGTCCGTGCAGAAGACACCTAAGGGTGCAACCGGACTAGCACAATAAAGGCAGAAACGACAACATCAAACCGTCCACGCCAAGACCAACTATAATCACACCAACACAGCACAACAAAACAAACCAGACAAAGTACACAACGCCTTCACACACATATACAAGCGAGGGCACACAACTTCATCATACAACACTCTACATATACAAGCAAGGGCACCACACTCTACATTGGCTCAACCTTAGGAATAATTCCCATCTCCCTATAATTAAATAACATTATCCTAAGCTCCTCACCCGCAAAAAGACTTCGCAGTTCCCCTTCACCTGTATTCTCGGCGGCCGGCAAAGACAACAGTTCCTGCCGGCCAGCCCCACTCACACGAAGCCGAGCCCCCTCCGCCCCACTAACTCTACGTTTCGCAACTGCCCTTCGTCGCCATCGCCCGGTGCTAGGACCTGGCACATCTCCTGCGTCCGCGGCGTGCGGCAAAGCCTCCGCCGCAGCCACATCCAAAGCCGCGAAGTAGTCCAAGTCCTCCGACGACTCCTCAGTCCACTCAATCGAGCTCCCAGAGTCAGCACAATCAAAAAACTCAGATGCAGACCCACCACATTCATTACCATCTTCCGCGGTCGAAGCCGCCAAAAATTTAGTAGTAGCGGTTGTGTGCGTAGGCCCAAAATCTTGAACCTGCGCAGCAACCAAAATTCAGTAACATGTACAAATTTCCCCAACCCTCTACACCCACTACGCCACCTGCGACGGCCCTGACGTTGCGGGAGCCTCCGCCGTTGTTTCCGCTGTTATCTCCGCCGCCACCGCTGCGGGATCTTCAGCACTCGGCGCAGCAGCTGAGGAAGCATCAGGCGCGCCTTCGGCGACCTCTGGGGGCAGGTCTTCGCCGGCCGCATCGGATGCGGGGGCACCCGACGCGTCCCCCGCAGTCTCCGGGGTCGGCTCCAGGGCAACCCCAGTCACGGCCTCCGCCGGGGTCGACTCCGGGTCAGTCAGCATGATGTTCAACGCCCCGAAGTCGTCGACCCTCTCGCCACGTGCCGCCTAAGCCAAAACACACAAAATTCATCAAACACACACACAGCCTACGTCCAACAAATACCAAACAAGCAAAAACGTTACCTGAGCCCTCGCCGTCTCGGCGCGCTCCCTGACCACCTCGCGACCGTGTGGACCCCACAGCCGGTCGAAGATAGCTCCGGCGGATTCCTTCACTACGGGGTCCTCAACCTTGAAGATATCTTGCTCAAAATCTTCTTCGACTTGGTCGAAGACCTCGAAGTGCCGGCACCCTTTGCGGGAGAGCACGTTCATCGCCCCCTCGCAGGTGACTAGGGAGGCATACGCCATAAACCCCTCCACGACAGTGGGGAGTGCCTGCAACTCCTCCTGCACCCACTCCAGGCACCGAAGTCTGGGCTCTCGGTCCGGCACTTCGAATTCACCGATACCCGCGCCTAGGCCACGGTATGTATCTACATGCAGTTGGCGCGTCCGCTCCGCCTCCACGCGTGACGCGGCCTCGGCCCCCTTCACGCGGCTCTCCAGGGCGGTGAGCCGCTCCTGCAGCTGCTCGGTGCGCTCCCTGGCAAGATTGCCCTCCGCCCGTGCCAGGTTGGCCTCCGCCTGCGCAGCCTGCACCTTGACAAGGGCCTCGTTGGTCTCCCTCCTTTCCCCCGCCAGCTGGCGCCGGAGAGCGGCCTTCTCGTCCTCCAGTGTGGCCACCTTGTCCGCCAGCTTGCGACACTTGCTGTCGGCGGCCGATTTTTCACGGACAGCGTCAGCATGTTGTGTCCGAAGTCTTTTGACTTCGGCAGCCACAGCTGCCGTGAGGGCCCCCGACGCAGTGCGGCTGGCGAAGTCAGCCACCTGCAGAGCAATCGTAAGACCGCGGCCCCAGCAAGCAAAAAAAAAAGAGAGGACGAAGTCCAACTCAGCGGACCTGACGTAGCGCCTCCGTCACCTCCGTCAGCCGGCGGGACGCAGCGCCCGCCTCATCCATGACAACCGCGAGGGCCGACGCCTCGCCTCCGGCGCTAAGAGCCCCGCCCTTCGCCTTCGGCACTGTGGCAGCCGTCGTGGTCGCCGCGGCAGGCGCAACCATAGCAAGTTGGCCTTCGCCCGACCCTGCAACGTACCAACGAACCAATCAAAAAAAAACAATAAAGCCAACGACTTACCACCGAGATAGTCGTCCACACTAATATCGGTGACGAAGTCGGCGACACGTTTGCCCGCCAACGGCAACGCTCGGGCCGCCTTCGCGACCTCCGCCACTCCGCTGGACGGTGGCACCGCCTTCGCCGATTTCGAGCCTCCGGCGCCTGCCATTGCCTCTGGCGCCTTGCTAGATGCAGGGACGCCCGACTTCGCCGCCAGCGGCGGCCGACCTCCGCCGGGGACCGCAGCCTTCGCAGCCCCCCGCTGCCTCTTCGGCCTGGCTTCAACGAGCCTGACAGCCGCCTGGCGCTTCTGTGCAGCTCCCTGGCGATCCTTGTCCATCACTGCTGACACAACAGCAGCAATATTCCGCCCGTAAGGAAATACCCTCCATTCACGAACCATGCGAGATGTAAAAAAGTCCTCGCCAGCCGCGCGGGGGACAGGAACATTCCTAGGCCAACAACCCCCGGTAACCCTCAGCATCCGAGCCGAAGACTCCCGGAGCTCGGGCGAAGACATCCTTTCCCCCAGGGTCACGCACGTCCTCATCAACTCTCTAGCAAAACCATCAGAAACCCCAAGTCCTCCCATAGCAGTACCTAATTTTCTCTTTTTAGAGGATGGGGCGGCCGCCGGCGCAGGGTCGTCTCCGGTCTCCACCGCCGGTTTCTTCCCACGGCGGTCCACATCGTCTTGACCAGGGTAGCCGTCATATGGCAATTGATTTAATTCAAAAACCCTGTTCAAGCGGTCGTTCGACCCGCGGATATCCCATCTGCGCTGGCCCTCTGTCCTCGGCACGTAGCGTCCAACAAGCCGCACCGCCCCATCCTCCGCCTCACGCACGAAGGCGGCCGGATCGCGGTTTTGCAGATTCAGGGCGAAGGCGGGACTCCGCACCACCCTTCCGCCATGAAAGGGCATCTGGCGAGGGCATACTTCGCCCAACGCCCAGCCATGCGCCAAGGGCCACACCCCGTACGCCACAAATTATTCAACCAAGTCGCGCCCACTGCTTAGGCCGGCGGCGCACCGAAGAGCCCCTTCGTCCACATCCTCCTCCGCCACTTCAAAGGGCGGGTACGCTGAGTAAAAATGAGAACACATCGCGGACACGGGGAGTCCCTCATGGCCTTCGACAGTACCCTCAGCAACGTAAAGCCAAAATTCATTCCAGTTGCCCCACTTGTTGCGGGCGCAAGGAACCAACTCGACTACCTGCATCGTGGTTTTGCCGGTCTTCGGCGTGAATGTGCAGGATCCAAACTGAGCAACTTCGCCTCCAATCATCCTCTTCTGCCAATGCAAACAATAATACTTCGCAAAAACTTCCACCGATGGCTGTCCGCCGTACGAAGTCATCGCCTAGACATACTTCGACAGAGCCACTATAGCATTCGGTGTCAGCTGATGTATTTGAACGTTGAACCTGCGCAGGACTTCGCCAACAAATCGGTGCGCAGGCAAGCGGAGTCCGGCGGCGAAGAACGCCTCGAAAACGACCAACTCGCCCTCTGGCTCGGGGACTTCCTCCGTCCCCGGGACTCGAGCAACTCCGCCGCCGAAGTAACCCAACCGTTGCATATCTTGCACGCGGGCCGACGACATCCGCGATACGCCAAAATCAACAGAATCGCCGGCGCGCAACTCCTCCGCCATTAAACTACTCAGCGTCTCCTCAGACGAGGCGGCGGCCGGCGGCGAGGGAACGGCCGGCGGTGTAGCGGCAGCGGAAGTAGACGAGGACGGCATCGCTACGTACCGTCGGCGGCGGCGGGCGGTCTGCTTCACTCGAGCCAGATCTCTGGCGAACAAGAGCACGGCGGGCAGACGAGCAGCAAGACGGCGGAAAGGGCGGCTAGGGTTTTCGCGGAGCGCGGAAGGTGAAGTTCAAAAAGCGCCGACCCCCGCCCCCTTTTATAGGCAGGGCGCGGCTCTTCGGGAAACCCGCAATCCAACAGGGCGCGGCGCTTCGGGAAACCCGCAATCCAACAGTACGCCGTCAATCAACGGTCATATCAAAAACCCCCGCGGAACCACTTCGAGCGAGGGCAGCGTCTCCGCCATCTAACGACATCTTCGGCACCAGGTGACTTTGTCGAACTGGTCCCTCGGAGGGCAAATGTTGGGGCGAAGGCAAAGGCGCCACCCTTCGCTCGAAGCCTTCGCTGCAGCAGCTGAGCTAACAGAAACAAAACAGGCAGGGACACCCTTCGCTTCTTCCGCACCAGACGAAGACTGGCGACGAAGGGCATCCCACAGTGCGGCCTCGTCCAGCTCGGAGGCCCACGTGCAATCTGGCCCATTGTAACGGGCCCCGCGTGGCCGCCGTGCGTTACGGGCCTAATTTGTAAGAGCTTTCCTGTAATTACGATATGTAACCCCGCTTTATGGGAATATTCTAGGGATAACCTAGGTAGCTGAGGGCACATGCGTCCTTAGCTTAAGGCGCTGCGCACTCAGGTACCTATAAATACCCCTGCACAGTGCCCGTGAGAGGCCATATTAACAGAGCTTTTGCCATCTAGCGCGAGTGCCCTGTTGACGTCACTGTTCACCCTTGTTAGATCCCCTTGCAACTGAGAGCAAGTTCCAACATTTGTCACACCAAACATAAGAACAAACTGAATAATAATAATCTACACGTTGCTACGAGACTAACGGAACTTGAACAGATCAAATCGGAGTTAAAACGGAGGAGTTATGATTTTCTGAATATTCTATGTGTTTTGTACAAGATTAAATGGGATATAAATTTTAATGTGACTTTCATGTCAAAACAGTGGTACTAGGTGATAGACAATAATATTACAAAATTATAGGAATTGGAACGGATTAATTTGGGCTTAATATGAATTTTCTATGAATTACCCAAGTTTTACAATTATTTTTATACTCAAAATCAATTTCTAAATCTATTTTTCCGGTTTTATTTAATTCCTGGACTAGGCCATTATTATTAGAAAGTGCAGGGGCTCGGCATAAATTTTCCCAAGACTCATTGTGACGGAACCTCCCAAGTAATTAGGCCCACCTACAGTTGTCCTTGCCCAACGGACTTCAGACAACCCTGTAGGTGCCCCTGAACTACTTGATAAGTTCGGTATCTTTCCTTACCTTACCAGGAACGTTTCACCCGTCTTGCAGATATTACAGAACATAGGAGATAAAGAAATGCGGAAGCGAATTACATAAACTTACATTTATTTCAAAAGCAAGCTTGGGTTATTTTATTACAGACCAGACTAAAAGTGAGTGCAGAGTAGTAATATTATACAAACCATGGGAAGCACAAACTTCTCCCGATAAGCTATAAACAAAAGATCCTATGTGGAGGAACGAGTCCTCCCGCACTTCAGTCTTGTTTTTCTTCTTTGGGAACCACCTTGGCACAGAAGCAGCAAAAGTCTGCTACTTCCTCACCTAAAAACAACGAAGGGATAAACCCTGAGTATGTAATTACTCAGCAAGTCTTACCCGACTAAGGAAAAGACTCTCAAGGGTATGCTGGATAAATAGGAGTCAAGGAGAGGCTTTAGCAAAAATCAACTTATACTTTTGCAGAAGTAGCTTACTAAAGTGAGTCCTTACTTTCAATCTTTTAACGCCATATTAGGTATTAATAGACTCTATTTGCATCTAGTCTAATTTCACATCACAACATCATTTTTATCCATAGTGTTCACGTCCTGACTTTAGGTTGCAGGGAAGTGACCAAGTCTTCATAACCGCGAAGGTACGGCGATCCGAATCGATTATACTCAGCTGAGGATCTCCAATCACACGACATATGTAGCACTTAACCCTTGCATATGTCAACCCGCCACCGGGGTTCTTAAGACCGGATCAGGTTCACGCAAACCGAGAGCACAGATACACCACCGTCCAGCCTCTTGCCACGGAGGGTACACGCTACTCTCGCCACCGCTCCACGCCCATTTCGTGTTATCTTATTCCGGCCTTAGTCTGCCCGAGGCAAGGCTTACCCATGACGAGGCATGTGATTAGTTAAAGGGTCCTCGGTCAGCACGCCTACATACGCGTTAATCCTTAACCAACCTGGGTAGAACATCACCTGTTCCTACCCCAAGTCTCAATTTACGAAATAAAAGGAAAGGGGTTGCATGCACCGGGTCTTGCCTTTGTTATCAGGTGAGTCCTCCTCGGTTCCACAAATATCGAAATAAAAGCAATTGCCTGTTTGAGGATCTGAGGATGGTGGTATCCCTTCTTCAGAGACTTCTTCTTCTTCTTTGTGCTCTAATATAACCATATATATGCATAAGAATGGATGTCATGGGATGCTCATGAGGATGCAAAGATAATATAAACTTATTATCTAAGTCTTGAGTACAACTTTCCTTCACGGTACTCCGAGAACTTAGGGTTTCCGGAGTCAGTAAAGGAGTTCATGGAGCAGGGGGGTTGGTTTTGGGTTTAGTGATCAAACAAGGTCCAAATCAACCCAAATTCTACCCAAGGCTTCTAAATATTGGTTTAAGTGCCCATAAAAAGTTTGGACATTTTTGGACTTATCATTTAGTTTCTAAAAATCCATAACTAATACTTTTAACTACTTTAAATACCCTAAAATTTCTTATTTCCACTAAAAATCACAAAACTATTTTTATTAAATTCTAGGGAAAATAACAAGTCTAGGAAAATTAGTTTCACAATTTTAGCATTTTTCTACATTTTTCCACATATTTCTAAAGCTGGCTAAAAATAGAAAAAGGAAAACAATGAACAGACTTGGGCCGAAATCAGTTCAAGTCGGCCCAACAACAGCAGAAATGCGCCCGCGCCCGCACGCGCTGGCGACTTTGCAAAAATACCCTCGGGGTTCTCATTAACTGGGATCCGGTCTTTCTACTGTTTTCCTGTGTCACTGACGCTTTGCACAGAGGCCCTTGAGGTTTTATTTCTTCGCAGTGGGCGGTCCACGACGGCGACGCGCGCGGAGAGGCTCCGGCGAGGTCCTGGACCGGTCGATTGGGACAAGTACTAGCGCCCAGCTTTGGATTTAACCAAATTCGAGTTCTAAGGACCATTTCCCCCCAATCAATTTCATATTTGGTAAGCTCTCGAGCTCTGTTCACGTAAACCGCGAACGATGAAGACAATTGGTACGTGTTCCCGGTGATCTAAAGCTACTCCGTACGAATTGAGGGTTCGTCAAGCATCACAGAGTGTCAAGAGTGCTCGAACAAGTGAGAGTGAGGGATGAACTGACCGATAAAGGGCTGGCCGCGGCGAACGGATCTTCACGGTGGCGGAGAAAGGATTTGGGGGAAACAAGGAATTCGGGCACACTGGTGATCGATTGCTAGCAATTCTTGGTGGCTGGGTAGCTGATGACCTTGCGGAGCTAGGCACAGGCTCAATTTATAGGGAGGACGGGCGGTGGTGATCAATTCAGCCGGGCCGTGCTGGCGGCCGGAGCTGGAGAGGAACGTGGGTGCGGTGAATTCGTGTCCACCGCCGTGGCAACCTCCCCGTCGACGATGGGACGGGTATAGGGAGTCATGGCGACGCGGTGGAAAGGCTTGGACACGCGGCGCACAGCCGGGAGACGGCGGTCACCGGCGTTCTTATCGAATTCCGCCGCGGTGACGCATGTACGGTGGCCGGACTTGTTTATGGCCGGAGTTATCTACGGCGAGGATATTTACGCGACTTCGAGTGCTATCCAGTTACTCGTGAGTGCGAATCTCAATGGCGGCGACGACCACGACGCAAGGTCATCGGCGGCGAGGACCCTGCGCTGGCGGTCTGATCCCCAGATTCACTGTACCATGGCGAGTGGTATTCAGACAGCCTGACAGTCAAGTTTAGAGACAAATTTTCTCTTAATTTCTAATGACAACACAAGTCCAACTCTGCAGCAAACTTGTAGAGCATTATACCCATTACAACTTTGCTACATGGTGTTGTCACAAAAAGTCACTGAATCATGTCTGAAATTGGGTTTGAAGTTGGTGGTAATTCACTGTTAGTCTGAAAATTCAGACCAAACCAGTCTGACAGCCTAACTTCAGGCTTAAATATCTCTGGATTTTTCTCAACAAGTGAGCTTACAATCTTAAGCAAAGTTGTTCTCCATTAATTGGTCTACAAACTTGTTGTGGTCACTTTGGGCAAAATCCCTATATTTTAAAAGATACAGGGCTCCAAAGTTGAACCAACTAAACTGAATTTCAAAATTAGGCTCTATAGTGCTTAAGAGGTGATTTTTGCAAATAAGCCCAAAACTTAGGGTTTAACTTGCAAATTCACATATTTGTGAACCAAAGGACTTAAGAAACTCATTTGGCTTGGTTTTTGCACTTTAGTCCAAAAGTGGACTAATTTTGCACATAGGTCCCTAGGATTTGGTTTTAGGGTTTTCCAGGGTTCCAATTGGGGTTTCTGGTATCCCAGGGGTATAATTATGATTCAACTTTATTCTTGGAGTCATTTTATGACTTTTACCATAAATCTTTTAGGTTTTCTCAACTTAGGTTAAGTTTTACCCCTTTAATCACTATTTAGGGTTAAGTCCTTTAACCAGGGTCCTATTTGTAAAACATTAAAGCAATACAACTTGTTTGAAATTTTTGCCTAGTGAATGCACTCTAGGTGTGTCAAACATATGCAATACCAATGTTATGATGTCATGCTCAAGTTTTAGTTATAGTAACACCAGGAGTGTTACATCCTTCCCCCCATAAAAGAATCTCGTCCCGAGATTTAAAGTCCTAGGGTGAGTAATGGAAAAGGAAATGTGTCACATTTTTATTTCCTTATTTCTGGTACAAGGCAGGGGTGGTGTGGGGGTTCATTCCTTTATTACACAGCTATACAAACTTTACAACTTACAAGAGGCTAGAAAGCCTGGGAAATTCTTATCTAAGAAGTCTTGGGTTCCCATGTAGCCTCATCTTCAGAATGCTGGTTCCACTGTATCTTATAAAACTTGAGAGTCTTTCTCCGAGTAACCCTATCCTTTTGATCCAGAACTCGAATGGGATGTTCCGAGTATGTTAAATCTGGTTCCAGGACAACATCAGTCACTTCAACGGTTCGATCGGGAACCCGAAGACACTTCTTCAATTGTGACACGTGGAACACATTATGCACAGCAGACAATGTTTCGGGTAGTTGGAGTCGGTACGCCACTGGTCCACATTGTTCAAGCACCAGGAATGGACCAATGTATCTGGGTGCAAGCTTCCCTTTAACCCCGAAACGCGATACACCCTTCATTGGTGAAACTTTCAAGTAGACATAATCGTCTACCAGAAAACATAAGGGTTGTCGTCGTTGGTCTGCATAACTCTTTTGTCGAGTCTGAGCTTCCTTCATATTATGAATAATTTTCTGAACCTTTTCTTCGACCTCTTTCACCATATCAGGCCTAAAGAAGTATCTTTCTCCAGGTTCAGACCAATTTAGCGGAGTTCGACACCGTCGCCCATATAAAGCTTCAAAAGGTGCCATCTTGATACTTTCCTGATAACTGTTATTGTATGAAAACTCCGCTACGGGCAAACATTCATCCCATTTTTGCGAGAAGTCCAGAACACATGCCCGCAGCATATCCTCGAGTATTTGATTCACTCTCTCAGTCTGTCCACTGGTTTGAGGATGATAGGCCGAACTGTGGAGCAATTTGGTACCCAAGGATTTATGAAGTTCTTCCCAAAACTTGGATACGAATTGAGGTCCACGATCCGACACTATGGTCTTTGGAATACCATGCAAACTGAGAATACGGCTGATATATAATGCTGCATAAGTGGCTACCGTATATTTGGCCCTGACGGGTAAGAAGTGGGCAATTTTTGTGAGTCGATCAACGATAACCCAAATAGAATCATACCCTTTGGTCGTCCTGGGCAGTCCCACAATAAAGTCCATGCTGATGTCTTCCCATTTCCATGTTGGGATTGGTAAAGATTGTAATGGACCAGCAGTTTTCATGTGTATGGCCTTGACACGTCTGCAAGTGTCACATCTAGCCACATAGCGTGCAATTTCAATCTTCATCTTTGTCCACCAGTAATGTTGCTTTAAATCTTGGTACATCTTAGTGCTTCCGGGATGAATAGAATAACGACTAAGATGTGCTTCATCAAGAATTTGCTGGCGGAGTTCTTCGTTCTTTGGCACGACTATGCGGTTTTTAAACCATATCACACCTTGATCGTCTTCCTTGAAACATTTGGCTACTCCAGCCCTTATCTTCTCTCGTATGTGCTTCATACCCAGATTATCTCTTTGAGCATCAATTATCCTTTGCAAAATGATTGACTCCAGCTTTAGCTGATTCAGAGTCCCTTGTTGGATGATCCCCAGGTTTAGCTTTTCCATTTCTTGACACAAAGTGTTCTCAGAGGTCTTTGCCATAAGACAGTGGCAGGAAGTCTTACGACTCAATGCATCTGCCACCACATTGGCCTTGCCTGGGTGATAATGGATCTCTAGTTCATAGTCCTTAATGAGCTCAAGCCATCGTCTTTGCCTCATATTTAATTCTGACTGGGTGAAGATGTACTTCAAACTTTTATGATCTGTATATATGTGACAGATATTTCCCAGCAGATAGTGACGCCATATTTTCAGGGCATGAACCACAACAGCTAACTCCAGATCATGAGTTGGATAATGCTCCTCATGTCGGCGCAGCTGCCTTGAAGCATACGCAATTACTCGGCCTTCTTGCATCAGTACACAGCCGAACCCACTGCCTGACGCATCACAATATACATCAAAAGGCTTAGTGATGTCCGGTTGAGCCAATACCGGAGCAGTGGTTAATAATGTCTTCAATTGCTCAAAGGCTTCATTACACTTAGAAGACCAATTGAATTTAATGTCATTCTTCAACAAACTTGTGATTGGCTTCACAAGCTTAGAAAAATCGGGTATGAATCTGCGATAATACCCAGCCAGTCCAAGAAAACTCCGGACTTGGTGAACAGTGGTTGGGGGTTTCCACTCCAGAATATCCTTGACCTTGCTAGGATCTACCGCAATTCCTTTAGCTGATAACACGTGCCCCAAAAATTGAATTTCCTCCAGCCAGAATGTGCACTTGCTGAACTTGGCATACAGCTGATGTTCCCTCAGGCGCGTCAATACAATCCGTAGATGCTGAGCATGCTCCTCTTCATTTTTAGAGTATATCAAAATATCATCAATGAAGACCACCACGAACTTGTCTAACTCGGGCATGAACACCGAGTTCATCAAATAGGTGAAGTGGGCAGGAGCATTTGTAAGCCCGAAAGACATTACCAGGTATTCAAACAATCCATACCGCGTAGTAAATGCGGTCTTCGGTATATCCTCGGGCCGAATACGGATTTGATGATAGCCCGACCTGAGATCAATTTTAGAAAATACCCTCGCCCCAGTCAGTTGATCAAATAAGATATCGATCCTTGGAAGGGGGTACTTATTCTTGATGGTGACCTCATTCAGGGGCCGATAATCCACGCACATGCGCAAGGTTTGATCCTTCTTCTTAACAAAAATGGCGGGACAACCCCATGGGGACGAGCTTGGCCGGATGAATCCCTTATTCAGTAGATCTTGTAATTGAATCTTCAATTCTGCCAACTCATTCGGGGGCATACGGTACGATCTTCGGGAGATGGGAGCCGTAGCGGGCTTTAGCTCAATTACGAATTCTACATCTCTTTCAGGGGGTAGTCCAGGCAAATCTTCCGGAAATACATCTGGAAACTCACATACTACCGGAATGTTCTTGATCTCCGGTACAATGGCTTCAAATATTCTACCAGAAGCTTTGGCTGGATTGGTTTTGGGGAGAGACAAAAGAATTTCTTCTTGATTATAGCTCAACCTGACGGTTCTGAGTTCAGTGTTGAGTATTGCCTTGTGTTGAGTTAACCAATTCATACCCAAAATTACATCTATATCCTGGCCTTTCAGAACAATCATGTTAGCAGGAAAGTTCCGTCCGGCCATTGTTACTGGCACTTCATAGGCCACTTCTCTAGTAAAAATGTGTCCCCCAGGTGAATGAATTTTAAATCCCTCTTTTGATTCATGACATGCAATGTGATGTTGCTCCACAAATGTCTTGCTAATGAAGGTATGCGAAGCACCAGAATCAAAAAGAATAATTGCAGGGTGACTGGCCACGGGAAACGTACCCATCATCACCGGCTCTCCCTCCGGTGTAGTGGCCACTTGAGTGTAATATACACGCCCTGTCTTCTTGGTATTCCTCCCCACAACATTTCCCTTGGGCTGAGTGGACTTCCCAGTTCCTTGCTGAGCATTGGATTGATTTTGCTTGGGGTACGGGCAGTCTTTGATAAAATGTCCCGACTTGCCGCAGTTGAAACACCCAGTTGAAGAGCTGGGCAAGGCAGGGAATCGAGTGCCTGGGGCACCCGGCTAATTTGGGGAAGTGGAGGTATTGTTGGGGCGAATAATAATGGGCTGTTTAAAAGGGAATACTGGTGGACGAGAAAAAATTTGGTTTTGGCTAGAAGGCCGGATGACGAACCGTTGCCTCTTTGCCTGGCCCTGATTAGGCCTCTCACCACTGAATCCCTTATTCTTCCCAGAACTTGCGTATTTTGCCTCCACAGATAAGGCTGTACTGACAGCCTTCCCATATGTGAGATCAATACATGTGGCCATTTTTTGCTGCAACCGGTCATTTAGACCTCTCATAAAACAGTTCTTTTTCTTCAAATCAGTATTCACCTGATCAATGGCATACTGTGACAGGTGATTAAACTTGTTAAGATATTGATTGATGGTGTCTCCTCCTTGTTTCAGCTTCATAATTTCCTCTTGTTTTATATGCAGCACTCCTTCAGGTATGTAGTGTTCGCGGAAGGCTGCTTTAAATTCATCCCAAGTGATTTGATGGTTGTCAGGTTGGATAGCCACAAAGTTTCCCCACCAAGTACTGGCAGGGCCTCGTAGTTGCTGTGCCGCAAATAATGGCTTCTGCGTTTCAGAACAACGAAGAAGACCAAACTTCTGTTCAATGACCCGTATCCACTCGTCGGCTTCTAGCGGGTCTTCTGCTTTGATGAATAGAGGTGGACGAGTTTCGGAGAAGTCCAAATAAGTAGTTTCACGGGGACCTTGCTGAAAACCTCTTCCTGCCTGCTGCTGGAACTGCTGCTGACCCGCCATTTCCCTAAGGAAACGGGTATTGTCGGCGGTGGCATTCACCAAGGCAGCAATCGCCTCGGCAAGCGTGGGTGGAACCGGAGGTGGATTTGGGGTGACATCCCGACCCCCAGAAGTTTCGGCTGCGTCCTGTCCGCGAGTCCTGGTCGGCATCTGAGGCAAAAACATTTGAATAAACATAATGTGCCAAAGAAAACCTTCCATTTTACATTACTATAAAGAGTAATGATACAGACTCGACACTACATAACAGGATACATTACCCATTTTACAAAAGTTCAACCTATTATACAACAGTACACCCTACAATACACTACTCTACTTTTATTACACCATTAGTCCTGCTTTCCGTTACTTTTGGCGGCCTCATCGTCAGGTGTGGGAGTCCAGACGTCAACCAACCTCAAAGAAGGAGGGGGTTCAAAAAGGTCTAACTCCCCACCCAATGCGCGTCCCGCAACGTGAGAGGGTCCGGCTTCCGACTCAGCAGAGTGTGCAGGTTCACTAGGGTGTAATTGTGAGTATAACACATGGACTTCCTCATGCAAAGTATTGCAGTAGACCTGCAGGTTGTCGACAGCTGAGCTAAGTTCTTTAATTCGGGCCTGAGCCCTCGCTTCCTTAGCACATGCCAACATACGAGACTGTACTGCCCAGTCAAGTGCTAAGTCCCGATCAGCCAGCTGATCCTGCAGGTGACGGATATCCCTTCTTAGTTCATTGATTCTATCTCCGTCTGCAATCCAAGCATTGGTCCTGTGTTGCAGCGTTGCTTGAAGTCGACTCACTTCGGCTTCCAAGTCTCCTATAGGGTCATTACTTCCGCTGCTACTGCTTTCGTGTCGAGGGGCTAGTTGATGCCGGGGTACTCCAATCGGTCCCGTTGACTTACGTGCCGTTAGCCTTGTGCGTGGCGGCATCTTTCTAAGGGGGAAATTTATTAGTATAATTCTTAGCATGATGCATGAATAAGTACAGAATCAACCTTGGTCGATTCAACCTTCTATACATTGCACTCATCCTATCTGGTCTTTAAATAAACTCTTCAGAGTACTTAGGTAAGAAGAGAAAAGAATTTTTAGGTAAGATTTTCGGAAATCCTTTTGAAGATGCCTTATAATATCTGCAAAGAAGGGCTACGCTCCGATACCAGCTGTGACGGAACCTCCCAAGTAATTAGGCCCACCTACAGTTGTCCTTGCCCAACGGACTTCAGACAACCCTGTAGGTGCCCCTGAACTACTTGATAAGTTCGGTATCTTTCCTTACCTTACCAGGAACGTTTCACCCGTCTTGCAGACATTACAGAACATCGGAGATAAAGAAATGCGGAAGCGAATTACATAAACTTACATTTATTTCAAAAGCAAGCTTGGGTTATTTTATTACAGACCAGACTAAAAGTGAGTGCAGAGTAGTAATATTATACAAACCATGGGAGGCACAAACTTCTCCCGATAAGCTATAAACAAAAGATCCTATGTGGAGGAACAAGTCCTCCCGCACTTCAGTCTTGTTTTTCTTCTTTGGGAACCACCTTGGCACAGAAGCAGCAAAAGTCTGCTACTTCCTCAACTAAAAACAACGAAGGGATAAAACCTGAGTATGGAATTACTTAGCAAGTCTTACCCGACTAAGGAAAAGACTCTCAAGGGTATGCTGGATAAATAGGAGTCAAGGAGAGGCTTTAGCAAAAATCAACTTATACTTTTGCAGAAGTAGCTTACTAAAGTGAGTCCTTACTTTCAATCTTTTAACGCCATATTAGGTATTAATAGACTCTATTTGCATCTAGTCTAATTTCACATCACAACATCATTTTTATCCATAGTGTTCACGTCCTGACTTTAGGTTGCAGGGAAGTGACCAAGTCTTCATAACCGCGAAGGTACGGCGATCCGAATCGATTATACTCATCTGAGGATCTCCAATCACACGACATATGTAGCACTTAACCCTTGCATATGTCAACCCACCACCGAGGTTCTTAAGACCGGATCAGGTTCACGCAAACCGAGAGCACAGATACACCACCGTCCAGCCTCTTGCCACGGAGGGTACACGCTACTCTCGCCACCGCTCCACGCCCATTTCGTGTTATCTTATTCCGGCCTTAGTCTACCCGAGGCAAGGCTTACCCATGACGAGGCATGTGATTAGTTAAAGGGTCCTCGGTCAGCACGCCTACATACGCGTTAATCCTTAACCAACCTGGGTAGAACATCACCTGTTCCTACCCCAAGTCTCAATTTACGTATTTCCATCCTTAGGATTGTGTCTGTTCCTTAGGATGAAAGAGCATCAAAGGGAACTTTGCAGTAGGATCCCACCATTGCTCCAAATGAAAATATTCTTGCAGGTAGAAGCCATCCTTTCTCGAGTTAAATTAAGGGCAACCTCTATCCACAAGATCTAAGCAAGGCTAAGCATTTTTTTGTAAATCATAATTTTGATACTTCACAGAAGTATCTATAAAGGTATGGATATCAAGGAAAGCAATGCATCAAAGGGTTTCAAGTAACTCCTATGAACCTAATGCACATTGCACTAGACTTAAAGTGTGCGAAAATTATTTAAAAACACAAGGAAAGGGGTTGCATGCACCGGGTCTTGCCTTTGTTATCAGGTGAGTCCTCCTCGGTTCCACAAATATCGAAATAAAAGCAATTGCCTGTTTGAGGATCTGAGGATGGTGGTATCCCTTCTTCAGAGACTTCTTCTTCTTCTTTGTGCTCTAATATAACCATATATATGCATAAGAATGGATGTCATGGGATGCTCATGAGGATGCAAAGATAATATAAACTTATTATCTAAGTCTTGAGTACAACTTTCCTTCACGGTACTCCGAGAACTTAGGGTTTCCGGAGTCAGTAAAGGAGTTCATGGAGCAGGGGGGGTTGGTTTTGGGTTTAGTGATCAAACAAGGTCCAAATCAACCCAAATTCTACCCAAGGCTTCTAAATATTGGTTTAAGTGCCCATAAAAAGTTTGGACATTTTTGGACTTATCATTTAGTTTCTAAAAATCCATAACTAATACTTTTAACTACTTTAAATACCCTAAAATTTCTTATTTCCACTAAAAATCACAAAACTATTTTTATTAAATTCTAGGGAAAATAACAAGTCTAGGAAAATTAGTTTCACAATTTTAGCATTTTTCTACATTTTTCCACATATTTCTAAAGCTGGCTAAAAATAGAAAAAGGAAAACAATGAACAGACTTGGGCCGAAATCAGTTCAAGTCGGCCCAACAACAGCAGAAATGCGCCCGCGCCCGCACGCGCTGGCGACTTTGCAAAAATACCCTCGGGGTTCTCATTAACTGGGATCCGGTCTTTCTACTATTTTCCTGTGTCACTAACGCTTTGCACAGAGGCCCTTGAGGTTTTATTTCTTCGCAGTGGGCGGTCCACGACGGTGACGCGCGCGGAGAGGCTCCGGCGAGGTCCTGGACCGGTCGATTGGGACAAGTACTAGCGCCCAGCTTTGGATTTAACCAAATTCGAGTTCTAAGGACCATTTCCCCCCAATCAATTTCATATTTGGTAAGCTCTCGAGCTCTGTTCACGTAAACCGCGGACGATGAAGACAATTGGTACGTGTTCCCGGTGATCTAAAGCTACTCCGTACGAATTGAGGGTTCGTCAAGCATCACAGAGCGTCAAGAGTGCTCGAACAAGTGAGAGTGAGGGATGAACTGACCGGTAAAGGGCTGGCCGCGGCGAACGGATCTTCACGGTGGCGGAGAAAGGATTTGGGGGAAACAAGGAATTCGGGCACACTGGTGATCGATTGCTAGCAATTCTTGGTGGCTGGGTAGCTGATGACCTTGCGGAGCTAGGCACAAGCTCAATTTATAGGGAGGACGGGCGGTGGTGATCAATTCGGCCGGGCCGTGCTGGCGGCCGGAGCTGGAGAGGAACGTGGGTGCGGTGAATTCGTGTCCACCGCCGTGGCAACCTCCCCGTCGACGATGGGACGGGTATAGGGAGTCATGGCGACGCGGTGGAAAGGCTTGGACACGCAGCGCACAGCCGGGAGACGGCGGTCACCGGCGTTCTTATCGAATTCTGCCGCGGTGACGCATGTACGGTGGCCGGACTTGTTTATGGCCGGAGTTATCTACGGCGAGGATATTTACGCGACTCCGAGCGCTATCCAGTTACCCGTGAGTGCGAATCTCAACGGCGGCGACGACCCCGACGCAAGGTCATCGGCGGCGAGGACCCTGCGCTGGCGGTCTGATCCCTAGATTCACTGTACCATGGCGAGTGGTATTCAGACAGCCTGACAGTCAAGTTTAGAGCCAAATTTTCTCTTAATTTCTAATGACAACACAAGTCCAACTCTGCAGCAAACTTGTAGAGCATTATACCCATTACAACTTTGCTACATGGTGTTGTCACAAAAAGTCACTGAATCATGTCTGAAATTGGGTTTGAAGTTGGTGGTAATTCACTGTTAGTCTGAAAATTCAGACCAAACCAGTCTGACAGCCTGACTTCAGGCTTAAATATCTCTGGATTTTTCTCAACAAGTGAGCTTACAATCTTAAGCAAAGTTGTTCTCCATTAATTGGTCTACAAACTTGTTGTGGTCACTTTGGGCAAAATCCCTATATTTTAAAAGATACAGGGCTCCAAAGTTGAACCAACTAAACTGAATTTCAAAATTAGGCTCTATAGTGCTTAAGAGGTGATTTTTGCAAATAAGCCCAAAACTTAGGGTTTAACTTGCAAATTCACATATTTGTGAACCAAAGGACTTAAGAAACTCATTTGGCTTGGTTTTTGCACTTTAGTCCAAAAGTGGACTAATTTTGCACATAGGTCCCTAGGATTTGGTTTCAGGGTTTTCCAGGGTTCCAATTGGGGTTTCTGGTATCCTAGGGGTATAATTGTGATTCAACTTTATTCTTGGAGTCATTTTATGACTTTTACCCTAAATCTTTTAGGTTTTCTCAACTTAGGTTAAGTTTTACCCCTTTAATCACTATTTAGGGTTAAGTCCTTTAACCAGGGTCCTATTTGTAAAACATTAAAGCAATACAACTTGTTTGAAATTTTTGCCTAGTGAATGCACTCTAGGTGTGTCAAACATATGCAATACCAATGTTATGATGTCATGCTCAAGTTTTAGTTATAGTAACACTAGGAGTGTTACACTCATCCTACAGCTGCATGGACGACGGGTTGTTTTAACACAAGTCCAGGGTCTCTTACGCAAAGTTATAAGGCCGAAGGGGTACGGTGAGATCTCGGCCGCTAGATCTGATATGAGCGGCCTAGATTAGATCGGGATTTTAAGTGAACCAGTACGCATAATGGACCGTCAGATTGAAGATCAATGGCCCAGGAGACATCCCTGCACGATTTGACCCCAACCGCATGATCCAAGATGAACGGTACCCATTTAACCACCGGACCGAAAAGTCGAGATCCATTCTCAATAGTCTGATCAATTACCTACGACTCAGATCTCCTCCTGACTCGATATGGCTTGGCCTAATCCTAGCCGCCCATTCCCAGATCCACAGCCGCGACGCTGTCTTCTTTCACCCGAGCACACGCACGGCGGCGCGCACAGCCCACGGCGGATCCCCATCTGCGCACGGCCACCCACCGGACCACCCGAGCTCCCAAAACCAAATTGAATCACTGCAACGCGAACCTAGGCGCATGGCCAAACAGAGAACTGGGCATTACCGAGGGTTGGGTGGCGGAGCGAAGCTGTCCTTGACATCAGGCGGGTCCACGGCGGCGCTTAATCTACGGCGAGCGATTCCCACGCCGTTGGCCCACAATCGGACCCGGAAAAACCACGGATGGTTTCCAGATGCGCAGGCGACATCACTGGATCCCTTCCTGGTCCGATTCCAAGGCCCCAGTGAAGATGAGGATGTGGGGCAACTCCGGCGGCCCGACTCTTTCTCTCACCCTTGGTCTCTCTTCCACCTACCAGTGTGCGCGTGGACCTGGTAAAAAGGGAATAAGCGACGCTGGAGTGGCGCTTTATTCACCAGGGAGACGATCCCGCAAGGCCCCACCAGAGCGCAACGTCCTGCGAGTCCTACGGCGGAGTTGGTGGCGGCTTCGATCCTGCTCACAGTCGCCAAGGGTGCGAGGAAGACGGCTAGTGTGTGGGCCCATGTGAACCAGTGATGGAGAAACAGCGCTCCACCCATGCGTGATACCTGGAACCGCAGATAGGTGGGTCCCACATGTCTCTAGTGGACGCGGCACGGGAGCGAAGTTGGGCTGGCAGCGCGAGAAATGGCATTTGGGCCAGATTCTACTAACCAGCCCAACGCAGGTGATTTTCCTTTTTAATTTTCTTTTCTTTTTATTATTTTTGAATATAAATTTGAATTTCAAATTTGTGATGAACTTGTACTCAAATTTCTGAGTATATGAATTGAATAAATTATTGTGGAATAAATTTATCTATTTATAAGTTTATTTTTGTATTGCATAGTATTTTTTGTTCTTCCCCTTTTCCTACTTTTGAATTTTCCCTTAGGATTAAATCCCACTTTGGACTTTAATATTTTTCTTGTCACATTTTCTTTATATTGTCACGAAAATGCACACAAAAAAAAATCCCAGCATGATGCATGTATTATTTTTGGGTATCTCTTGTTAATTATATATTTGTGTAAGTAATGCGTCCACATGAAATGATAAACATTAGTAATGCATATAGATATAGAGTAGTATAATCTCTCTTTTAGACCTTTCTTATAAAGTGGGTGTTACAAAATAGCTAATAAATCAACATCTTGTGTAGAACATGTTACAATTTGCAATAGGTGTAAAGATTTTGATGTTGATGCTTGTAGTGAACACCTAGTTTCAATTTCTAAATTGAATGATGAGGTGGCTAGTCTTAATGCCCAACTTAAGACTAGCAAGAGTGAATTTGACAAAATAAAATTTGCAAGGGATGCCTACACGATTGGTAGACACCCCTCAATTAAGGATGGTCTTGGCTTCAAGAGGTAAGTCAAGAACTTAACAAGCCATAAGGCTTCCATCTCCGCCTAGGAGAAAGGGAAGGCCCCTATGGCTAGTAGTACTCAAAAGAACCATGCTTTCATGTATCATGATAGGAGACATTCTAGGAATGCTTATAGAAGTTATGATGCTTTTGATTCTCATGCCATGTTTGCTTCTAGTTCTTCTATTATGCATGATAGAAATTTGGCTAGGAAAAATGCTATGCCTAGAAGAAATGTTGCTCATGTTCCTAGAAAAGTAAACAATGAACCTTCTACAATTTTTCATACTTGCAATGCTTCCTTTGCTATTTGTAGAAAGGATAAGAAGGTTGTTGGGGACTTGTTCTCAAATGCTAAGAGTTAAGAACAAGGCAACATAAAAAGTATTAAATGTTAAAGCCCTTCGTCCTTCAAGACATTATATCCCTTCGGATATAATAAATTCTGGACGAAGGTTATGAAGAAAAAGACCTTCGTGAGCTTGACAGATAATGAAGGAGAATACGTATACACAATACAAATAATAATACCGATATTATTATCAATTTATCCTTATTTTGCATTATCAAATTCATAATAACAAACTATAAATGTACCTTCGAATTGATGAAAGGTAAAGGTACAGACGTGATGTGAAAAGCAAATGCCAAGTCAGCGTGAACAGTACGGGAGTACTGTTCATCTATTTATAGACACGGGACGCAGCCTATGTAAAATTACATTAATGCCCTTTACATTTATCAATAACTCTATAGTAATTCTTAAGGGTCTAATTTGGCTTTTCATCTTTAAGTCGGTTCCCCTTTTCTGATGTCAAGCCGAATCTTATCTACGCATAACTTCGTGATCATCTTATCCTTCGTCACAATCGCCTTCCGTCCCACTCAAGCTTCGTCTTGACCATACTCTTGTATACCTGTAACCCGATTCCGAAGACACCTGTTCACATATTTCACTTGGAAAACATTGTCAAATCATGTTTTTGAGGACCTTCGGAAGCTGAAGGCCCCCAACAGTAGCCCCTCGCAATATTAATTTGCTGAAATGATAAATTCATATTGCGACATGGACGAAGGCTTTAAGCCGAAGGTCCGAAAAAACACCTTCCCTTTGCTAGAATAGCAACAATCTTTGACAAGCGGGACCCTCCACTTTTCAACGCACTAGGTGTATAAATAAGAGCTCACCACCAGTTTATTTAGCACGCTCCCTTGCCATCTGCTTTTACTCACCCAACTTTTAGCTTGCGCGCAACAACACTTGCTTGGCCTTTTAAATTTTTAAGCTTCGGTTCCGAGAGTACTTTCTTAGCATTTGCGAAGATGTCTGAAGATAAGAAAGCTGTTGGTGATTCAAAGCTAAGCCTTTCTGAGGAAATGCATCTGGTCTTTCTTGAATCAATATCAAAGACTAATACAGAGAAGATTACTAAGGAGATTTTGGAGGGTTTATCTGAAGATACTGGTGACAGCGACAGTTATGATGTGGATAGTGGTGGTGAAGACTCCGAAGATCGACCTTGGCGACCAAGCCATGCAGTTTTCGATAAATCCAGTATTAAAGAAAATCATCTTGTCAATATGAGGGGCAGATATTTTCGGGATTTGTCTGTTGTGAGGGCTGACGAAGGAGAGAAGACTTGTCCGACTCCCGAGGAAAATGAAGTCGTGATATTCCGAAGCTTCTTAAAGGCTGGACTGTGATTTCCCTTGAGTAGTTTTGTCGTGGAAATACTGAAGATATTTGAAATCTACCTTCACCAACTTACCCCCGAAGCAATCATAAGGATGAACATCTTTGTGTGGGCCGTGAGGAGCCAAAGTTTGGAACCTAATGCAAAAAGCTTCTGCAACATACATGAGCTACTGTATGAGACAAAACCCTGGGGTAAAGAGCAGTATGACAACAATTTTGGCTGCTACAGCTTCGGCGCCCGGTCTGGATCAAGTTGCCCCGTGCCAACTTTTCGAAAGAGGTGGCCCGGCGACTGGATGACAGAATGGTTTTATGTGAAAAATGACTTGAAATCACGGGAAGATATCAAAGGTATCATTATGCGTCCTATCTGGCAACGCTTCGGCCTCCGGAAACCGAAAGTGGAAATGAATGATGCAGCTGAAGAATGCCAGAGAGCCTTCGACGTTGTTTGCTCTTTTATTGGGACAAGGGATCTGGTCCAAGAACATATTGCTTTCAGAGTATGGCCACTTGTGGAAAAATGAGAAATGCCGAAGGAAACCATTAAAGAAACTGACGAAGGTGGACTAGTCAGGCTAAAATACACATTCAAATACGGAGATAAGTTTGTTGAGCCATATGATGACTGGTTGAAAAGTATTGAGACCATCAGTGATGAATTGCTTGGGGTATACTCAATGGCCGAAGATACTGTAAAGCCCAAAATTTGGTAGAAAAAATAAAGAGATAATATATATATATATATATAATAGTGTGATGAGAATTTTTGAAGATCTTTGAAATCTATTAGGGATTCCCCCTCATACTCAAGCAATAATATAAAATTAGATAAGTAACTAATAAATAGATAAAGAGAGGTTGAGTTCTTACCAATAATTTTGAGTGATTCCTTTTATTAAAAATATAATTTGACCTCAACTTATAAAAAAATATATATAGGAAAGAACTTGAGAAAAGTAATAATCATTTATTTCTCTTAGAATTAAATGGTAAGGGGGAAGATAAATAATAAAAAAAATAGTAATAAAAATAATAATAAATATGAAGATAAGGATTTCTGTACCCATTAGAATTATGCTTGTGATTCAAAGTTGAATCATGTTTGAATTTGAAATAGAAATTTAAAATTTGGAATAGAAATTATAAAGAGAAAATAGAAAAAGGGGCAAACCGCGCTTGGGCCAAATCTGGCAGTCGGCCCATCTCCATATTCTCCCTCTGGTCGGCCCATCCCTCTATTTTTATCCCCGACGCGTGTGACCGCGCCCGTGCTGCCATCTTGGCCCATTCGCTGGTATGTGGGGCCCCTCTGTCAGGATTACCTTCTCCGACCGAAGCGCAACAAAATCCGAGCGAGCTCGCCCGACTTCCGCCAAACTCGGCCATGGTCGTTTAATCGGCCGGTGCCTGTCCATATAAGGAGAACCCTTCTCTTCACCCGTTCCCGCTCCCCTGGATCTGTGCGGTAATGAGCCGCCGCCATGGGCTACACTGCCGACCCGAGCGATTGAGTGAGAAAGAAGATGCCGCACGGGAGATACCCGCCGCCGTGGAACCTCGCCTGGGATGCCGTTCGGGCCTTGGGGACTCGACTAAGGTGGAGCATGGTGCGCATGGATGGTGCTGTGGGCACCCTTCAAGCATATGGAGCCGGAGGTAAGTCACAATTCCTCGTCGGTGTACTACACCGCCTCAAATCCGCACTTCACCGTGGCCAAGGCGTATGAATGGACGATTCGTGGTTTGTCATCCACCCTCTAGTTCGCAATGTCGCCTGCTCCCTGTTGACCTAATCGATTTCGAGTTTGGGAACTTGTCGCTCGAGTTTGACACCGTGGGTCATGGCGCCGCCGCCCCGGCGCTTTGCGCCGCCGCGGTCTGATGCCCGGGCAGTGGAGGATGGTCCGTGATCGTAGGATCACGATCCAGCGGACGTGGGTACGTACCGCTTTGAGTAATGCGTGTGCCGTGGATTCGGGCGCGAACGGCTAGGATTAGAATTACTTAACGCTTCATCGCAAATGTACCCAAGTCGTTCGCCTTGGATCGGTTGGTCCAGGTCAATCTAGAGTATACCTGTTCGATTGGGGGAAATCTGGCCGCTCAGGGCGAATCTAGCGGTCGAAGTCATTCGCGTGTGCGGGCCGTGGATGACCAATCTGGTAGCCCACATAGCCTGTTGATTTTATTGTTATTGAGATCTAATCTCGGCCGTAGGTGGGGAATCCAACGGCTGAGGTTGGGGAATACCGCTTCGCTTCAGAACAATTGTAAATGAGTCCCTGTGCTTTCCTAGATTCAACCCGCAATCCACTCGGGTGTTCCCCTGAGTCTGGGGAATTCTTACCCGAGACCCCCTGCACTTCCCAGAAATCTGCGCCCAGTCCAGATAATTAAAAAAACCAGGAAAATCATTTAGAAAATAGTTTTTAGTACATATTTAAATGCAGAAACTTGTTTAATTTGTAGAAAATGCATATGAGCTCCGAATTAACCCATTCCAGTTTCTATAATTTTGTAATATTATTGTTGATCATTTTGTGTCACAGTTTTAACATGAAAGCCATATTAAAATTGATATACTAATTAATCTTGTGCAAAACATATAGAATCGTTGGAAATCCATAACTTAAAACCTATAACTCCAAAATTAATAATTCTTGTTCCTGTGATCATATTTCATCATGTAGATTATTAATATGTATTTTGCATATATGTTTGGTGTAATGTTAATTTTGCCTATACATTGTTTGTTTGTAATGCTACGACTAGCGTGAGGACACGAGTCACCCGAAGAATCATCCTGGTACCTGGAATCTCAAGTCCCAGGCAAGTTGTGCCCTTGATCACTTCTTTTTACCCACTCATGTTCTAATTAATCATAATGGTCTGCATAGGTTAATTTTGATGGGACCCAATAGGTTACCTTAGTTTGTCTATCTTTATACCTTGTTTACCACTGAACTTTCTGGGTAGTACTTGCTAGTGCTATATGTGGTTTTGGGTATGGAGATACACTATTCATGATTACACTTTTGTTATCTGTTGTTATTTATTGTTCATGATAAGATCATTATGTTAATTGGAACATGGAGCGACCACCCGGGAAAACAGTGCTACCACAAGGGAGGAATGGGACCCCTTGGCTGATTAATTAGGAAAGCTAGTGGAAGACTACCTTACCCGAAAGGGGCAAGGGCAGTAGGGGAGTGGTCAGTGTAGGGAGGCCCTCGGGAGGATTTTGCTGCGATGGCGGTCCTGCAAGGGAATCCTGCATTGGAACTTCCTATAAACTGTAGCGGGTTTTCGGAAGCTAGTGGAACTTTGTAAAGGCCTCGTAGTGGATCCCTAGCCATTCACCTCGGTAGTGTCTAAGGGCCTTGCAAACCCTGGCGACATGGGATACACGACTTGTGGGTAATGATGCGCAACCTCTGCAGAGTGTAAAACTAGTATACTAGCCGTGCTCACGGTCAAGAGCGGCTCGGACCCTCACATGATTAAATTATGGAACTTAAATTCAATTTGTCATATGCATTGCATCGCAGGTGATGTTGTTACTTTTGTTCTACTACTTAATTGGGTTGGTATTTACTTATACTTAGTAATTGCTAATAAAATTTTGACCAACTTTAAAAGCAATGCTCAGCTCTAACCATCCTCTTTGGTAAGCCTTACACTTCACATGAGCTCCCACCTTTGGCGAGTTCATGCACATTATTCCCCACAACTTGTTGAGCGATGAACGTATGTGAGCTCACTCTTGCTGTCTCACACACCCCACAGGTCAAGAACAGGTACCACAGGATGAGGCGCTTGGAGGATGCTGCGACGAGTTCGCGAGAGATCTAGGTCGTCGTCTCCCAGTCAACTTTGGGTTGCTGGACCGTTGTCTCCTTAAAATGTAATTATTTATTTTGTATAGAACTCCTGTTATATATAAAGATGTGACATTCGATCCTGTGCCATGATTCATCATATGTGTGAGACTTGGTCCCAGCACACCTGGTGATTATGTTCGCGCCCGGGTTTTGGACCCCTAAAATCCGGGTGTGACAGAAGTGGTATCAGAGGAATGTTGACTGTAGGACGAAACCTAGATAGAACTGGACAACCTTCATTTACTTACCTTTGCTACTCAGATTCTTTCTAAACTCTTCTTAATCTTTTCTCATCTATTTCCGCTTTACTCTGATTATTCTTATCTTTTCTTTCCAAAGACAAATGTGGATTTCACACATTGAAATCCTTAACCTAAAGTGACTTTAGGAATAGGAGACCTAAACTTAGGGACAAAAGCAAAACTATTTTTGTAGATATTGGTATGCTTGAGTGTTTGTTCTTATGATACTTGTCTGATTTGGATCTTTGATTGAGTGTGATGGGTTGTGGAGTAATGTCCACAATTGCATCTGTATATACACATAGGTATAAAAATATATTTATAAAATAACTAGACAACCTAGATTGTCCCCATTGGAACATATCTAGCTTAAGAGATTTATCTTATCCTAAAAGCTCTCATTCTAACCAATTCATCTTATCTTAAAAGATTCTCCCTTATCTTAATAGATCCATCTTATCTCGAAAAAGATTCTAACCTTTCATACCAGATCTAACTGACCTCAAAAGATTTTACCTTATCCTTATGGATTCACATTGCCCTAATTAGCATATTGATCCCACTCTAGAATAACGACGATGTGATAATCCAAAATTTACTTAGATCTTAACCGGTCTAATCTAGTGATATCCAACCTAAACTAGATTTTATCTAATCTATTATGATCTAATCTAGAGTAAGTTACTTAATGCTGGTACGAAGGATAAAGTCATACTCCAAATCCACCTAAACTTAAACTAGTGATACCCAACAACTTGACCTACATAACAGATGTATCTTAGCCTCTTGTCCCAAACCCGGATGAAGACACCAAAGACCAAGACTGGAGAAGAAAATATCAACATCAAATCAAGGAAGGATAAGATTCAAGCCAGATCTTCAAAAGAATCAAGATCCACAATCTTGGACGTAGTCTTTTCTTACCCTACTCTTTCTTACCCAAACCTATAAATGCTTTAAAGATATCCTTTATCCTCCATAATAAAGTGGTTATACCCATATATACCCATGTTTTCCTAATCACCTGATAATTTGCGATATAGAAAAAAAAGAAGAGTTTTGGTATTCAAATCAATTAGAAACTAATCCATAGACTACCAAGAATTTCTTCTACAACCCTTTCTTACTAATCTCGAGGACGAGATTATTTTTAAGGGGGGTAGGATTTGTAAAGCCCAAAATTTGGTAGAAAAAATAAAGAGATAATATATATATATAATAGTGTGATGAGAATTTTTGAAGATCTTTGAAATCTATTAGGGATTCCCCCTCATACTCAAGCAATAATATAAAATTAGATAAGTAACTAATAAATAGATAAAGAGAGGTTGAGTTCTTACCAATAATTTTGAGTGATTCCTTTTATTAAAAATATAATTTGACCTCAACTTATAAAAAAATATATATAGGAAAGAACTTGAGAAAAGTAATAATCATTTATTTCTCTTAGAATTAAATGGTAAGGGGGAAGATAAATAATAAAAAAAATAGTAATAAAAATAATAATAAATATGAAGATAAGGATTTCTGTACCCATTAGAATTATGCTTGTGATTCAAAGTTGAATCATGTTTGAATTTGAAATAGAAATTTAAAATTTGGAATAGAAATTATAAAGAGAAAATAGAAAAAGGGGCAAACCGCGCTTGGGCCAAATCTGGCAGTCGGCCCATCTCCATATTCTCCCTCTGGTCGGCCCATCCCTCTATTTTTATCCCCGACGCGTGTGACCGCGCCCGTGCTGCCATCTTGGCCCATTCGCTGGTATGTGGGGCCCCTCTGTCAGGATTACCTTCTCCGACCGAAGCGCAACAAAATCCGAGCGAGCTCGCCCGACTTCCGCCAAACTCGGCCATGGTCGTTTAATCGGCCGGTGCCTGTCCATATAAGGAGAACCCTTCTCTTCACCCGTTCCCGCTCCCCCTGGATCTGTGCGGTAATGAGCCGCCGCCATGGGCTACACTGCCGACCCGAGCGATTGAGTGAGAAAGAAGATGCCGCACGGGAGATACCCGCCGCCGTGGAACCTCGCCTGGGATGCCATTCGGGCCTCGGGGACTCGACTAAGGTGGAGCATGGTGCGCATGGATGGTGCTGTGGGCACCCTTCAAGCATATGGAGCCGGGGGTAAGTCACAATTCCTCGTCGGTGTACTACACCGCCTCAAATCCGCACTTCACCGTGGCCAAGGCGTATGAATGGACGATTCGTGGTTTGTCATCCACCCTCTAGTTCGCAATGTCGCCTGCTCCCTGTTGACCTAATCGATTTCGAGTTTGGGAACTTGTCGCTCGAGTTTGACACCGTGGGTCATGGCGCCGCCGCCCCGGCGCTGTGCGCCGCTGCGGTCTGATGCCCGGGCAGTGGAGGATGGTCCGTGATCGTAGGATCACGATCCAGCGGACGTGGGTACGTACCGCTTTGAGTAATGCGTGTGCCGTGGATTCGGGCGCGAACGGCTAGGATTAGAATTACTTAACGCTTCATCACAAATGTACCCAAGTCGTTCGCCTTGGATCGGTTGGTCCAGATCAATCTAGAGTATACCTGTTCGATTGGGGGAAATCTGGCCGCTCAGGGCGAATCTAGCGGTCGAAGTCATTCGCGTGTGCGGGCCGTGGATGACCAATCTGGCGGCCCACATAGCCTGTTGATTTTATTGTTATTGAGATCTAATCTCGGCCGTAGGTGGGGAATCCAACGGCTGAGGTTGGGGAATACCGCTTCGCTTCAGAACAATTGTAAATGAGTCCCTGTGCTTTCCTAGATTCAACCCGCAGTCCACTCGGGTGTTCCCCTGAGTCTGGGGAATTCTTACCCGAGACCCCCTGCACTTCCCAGAAATCTGTGCCCAGTCCAGATAATTAAAAAAACCAGGAAAATCATTTAGAAAATAGTTTTTAGTACATATTTAAATGCAGAAACTTGTTTAATTTGTAGAAAATGCATATGAGCTCCGAATTAACCCATTCCAGTTTCTATAATTTTGTAATATTATTGTTGATCATTTTGTGTCACAGTTTTAACATGAAAGCCATATTAAAATTGATATACTAATTAATCTTGTGCAAAACATATAGAATCGTTGGAAATCCATAACTTAAAACCTATAACTCCAAAATTAATAATTCTTGTTCCTGTGATCATATTTCATCATGTAGATTATTAATATGTATTTTGCATATATGTTTGGTGTAATGTTAATTTTGCCTATACATTGTTTGTTTGTAATGCTACGACTAGCGTGAGGACACGAGTCACCCGAAGAATCATCCTGGTACCTGGAATCTCAAGTCCCAGGCAAGTTGTGCCCTTGATCACTTCTTTTTACCCACTCATGTTCTAATTAATCATAATGGTCTGCATAGGTTAATTTTGATGGGACCCAATAGGTTACCTTAGTTTGTCTATCTTTATACCTTGTTTACCACTGAACTTTCTGGGTAGTACTTGCTAGTGCTATATGTGGTTTTGGGTATGGAGATACACTATTCATGATTACACTTTTGTTATCAGTTGTTATTTATTGTTCATGATAAGATCATTATGTTAATTGGAACATGGAGCGACCACCCGGGAAAACAGTGCTACCACAAGGGAGGAATGGGACCCCTTGGCTGATTAATTAGGAAAGCTAGTGGAAGACTACCTTACCGGAAAGGGGCAAGGGCAGTAGGGGAGTGGTCAGTGTAGGGAGGCCCTCGGGAGGATTTTGCTGCGATGGCGGTCCTGCAAGGGATTCCTGCATTGGAACTTCCTATAAACTGTAGCGGGTTTTCGGAAGCTAGTGGAACTTTGTAAAGGCCTCGTAGTGGATCCCTAGCCATTCACCTCGGTAGTGTCTAAGGGCCTTGCAAACCCTGGCGACATGGGATACACGACTTGTGGGTAAAGATGCGCAACCTCTGCAGAGTGTAAAACTAGTATACTAGCCGTGCTCACGGTCAAGAGCGGCTCGGACCCTCACATGATTAAATTATGGAACTTAAATTCAATTTGTCATATGCATTGCATCGCAGGTGATGTTGTTACTTTTGTTCTACTACTTAATTGGGTTGGTATTTACTTATACTTAGTAATTGCTAATAAAATTTTGACCAACTTTAAAAGCAATGCTCAGCTCTAACCATCCTCTTTGGTAAGCCTTACACTTCACATGAGCTCCCACCTTTGGCGAGTTCATGCACATTATTCCCCACAACTTGTTGAGCGATGAACGTATGTGAGCTCACTCTTGCTGTCTCACACACCCCACAGGTCAAGAACAGGTACCACAGGATGAGGCGCTTGGAGGATGCTGCGACGAGTTCGCGAGAGATCTAGGTCGTCGTCTCCCAGTCAACTTTGGGTTGCTGGACCGTTGTCTCCTTAAAATGTAATTATTTATTTTGTATAGAACTCCTGTTATATATAAAGATGTGACATTCGATCCTGTGCCATGATTCATCATATGTGTGAGACTTGGTCCCAGCACACCTGGTGATTATGTTCGCGCCCGGGTTTTGGACCCCTAAAATCCGGGTGTGACAGATACTGCATTATCAGCGGCCTTCGGAGGCCGAAAGAAGAAGAGACTCAACCGAGTATTTGATGCAATTGGGTTTGTTTACCCCGACTACCATTATCCAACACGGGGTCAAAAAAGAAAGAATACATCTTCTGCAAAGGAAACTGCTTCAGCCGCTCCTAGCGAGCCGGCGCCGAAGAGGAAAAAGGTAAAGGTTCTCACACACCGGCCACGTTATATTGAACCGGCCACAGTGCCTGAGTTTATTGGTGAGACCTCTTCGGCCACCGAAGCTAAAGAACCAACTCCACTGCTAAAAATCGAAGAGCTGGCCGAAGTGCCAGCAACAGAAAAAACAGAAGAACCGAGGACTGAAGAAACAAAGACATCATAAATTTTAAGTCCTTCAGCAAAAATTGAGGCGACAAAAAGCCAAAAGGGTCCAGCAGTGACCCCGAAAAGAAAAAGGATGGTTAATGTGCTGGATGTCTTGGAGACAATTAAGTCTTCAAGCACGACTCCGAAGAAAATTGTTGAAACTTCCGAAGTGCATACTGAAGCCTTTGTTGTCGAAGCTTCAAAGCAACAATCTAAAACTGAAGCTGGGCCTTCAGAGCCCACCAAGGTAAAATCCTTGGAAGCCGAAAAAACAAAAATGACAGAGCCAATTTTAGTTGAAGAAACTGGCACTGCTGCCCCCGAAGCATCCTCCAAAGCCCTCGATTATATTATACGACATGCTTCGGGAAAAAGATTATCTGAAGATGAGATTTTTGAAGCTAATCACTATGCCCGAGAACTGAGGTATCCAAAAGGGGCCTTAGTATTCAATGGCACAGACGAAGACGACTTCTTATACTGTCTCCCAGATAACAAGGAATTATCCATCTGCCGGGAGATGGCTAGAAGTATGGGGTTCCCGAAGCTCGAAGCTGGCCTCTGCGCTATGACGAAGAACGATCTTGCGGATAGCTTTGCATACAATAGTCTGAAGGTACAAAAATTGCGAATTTTGAAGTTTATGAATTTTGAATTAGTCTTTTGTTCTTATGTTAATCCATTCATTCTTTTGTATAGGGCTTAATACTCAGCAATGCCTTAAGGGCACAAAAGAATGCTGAAGATGAGAGCTGCACTATTGCTCTCAATAACCTTCGAATAGAGGTTATCAAGCTAAGAAATGAAGCCTTGGAAAAAGACAAAATTCTGCTTACATTGGTGGATAAGATAAAGGAAGACGAAGCTACTTCTAAAGCTTAAGCTGAAGCTCAAAAGCACGAAATCGAGGATCTTCGGAAATAGTTAGCCCGAGCTAAAGAAGAACGCATAATTGAAGAAACGAAACGAGAACTTAGTGATCAATGGGCAAATCATTTAGAAGGAAACGTTGAAGAGCTTCGTGCATCCAAGAAAAGGTGCTATGATAAATCTATAGAATGCGTTAAGAAAATAAAAACTAGCTTCGCCAGCGTTGGCGCATTCTCGAGCGAGGAAAACTTCACAAGGGGTAACCCCGAAGGCCCGATTGAATGGATCAATCACGAAGCTGAGGCCTTTGAGGAAATTCTGAATAGCCGCGGAGACATATGTGCCTTTTCGGGTTCCAGGGGGATTGCTACTATTTTGGAGAGGAAAGGCTGTGAACATGTAAAATCTTTGGCACAATCCGAAACTGCCTTATCCTCCGAAGATATAAAAGACCCCTCGGCCGAAGCAAGCATGGTTGGTGGAATTTTTTTTACTGACATCTGGGACAATGGTGGCCGGGAAATGGCCCATGAAATTATTCAAAAGAGTGAAAAAGGTATTCATGATGCTAGGAAAGTAGCAGAGGCCACTGAGAAAAGCGCAGAGCCCGAAGGGCAAATAGGTATTAACTAGTGGTTTTTGACTCTTTGTTGTAATTTTTTGTTTTCGAACTTGTTCACGGTTTGTAATAGTAATAAATCCGTATCTACTCTTCCCTCAGAAGCTGCTGAGTCATCTGCGGGCCACCACACGAAGGGGATGACGAAATTAGACAAATGGCCGAAGCCATCATAGATAGAGTTGTTGATCAGCTTCTAAACGAAGTTGCAGAAGTAGTCTTAAGGGAAGATTAGGTGCTGTTGCAAAAACATTTAGAATGTAATATTTGTTGAGAATCATGTATAATATTGTGTAAATTAGGATGTAATATATTAGCTGTTTATAGTTCTATTCTTTACGATGCATGAAACATTATATACATACCGTTTTTGAGCCTTCGGCGAAAAAACACCTTCCCTTCTTTTCATGCTTCGTAAATAATATCCGTGTTCTCATAAAATCAGTAGCCAATCCTCGTAAAATCAATAATCAATAAATCTTTCCATCTCAGAGTTTGACGAAGATATAACTCCTCAATGGCTATTGTTTGTACCGTGTCACTATTTCTTCAAAACGGTCTTCGAATATCAATATTGAGACCCCCTTCTTGCGTTGTTGATGCACTATGATGTATGATGTTATGCTATACAAATGATGTAATGATATGATGTTATGCAAAATGATATTTGCCGAAGGTCGACATTTATTTTTCACTGTAAGCCTCCCTTAGGAGTTTCTTCGCCTTTTACTTCAGCGGAATCAGCATTTATTTTTCGCTGTAAGCCTCCCTTAGGAGCTTCTTCGCCTTTTACTTCAGTGGAATCAGCGTTTATTTTTCGCTGTAAGCCTCCCTTAGGAGCTTCTTCGCCTTTTACTTTCAGCGGAATCAGCGTTTATTTTTCGCTGTAAGCTCTGCATTCCCTTCGGAACGACTTTTGAGCAGAAAACTTACGCTGCGCTCCCTTAGGAACGACTTTTTGCTGCTTCGAAAATTTTCATTGTATTCCTTAGAACAAATTTTTGATAATTCGAAGGTCCTCCTTGCCACCATAAATTCTTATGCTTCGGCAACTTAAGCCTGTGGAGAAGACATATTTTTATTATGGTAGAGAACGAAACTGTTACAAGAGATTAAAAAACGATAAAAAGCACTTAAACTTCCCACAATTGTTCCTTATTAAAAAGAAAGTAAGACTGAAATGCGAAAATGCAAAAAACCGCTGTCAAAGTAGGATATTTGTCAGTAAATATGCTTCGACTCCGGCACAGTGCTATTGACTGTGCGAGCTTCGGACTCCTCTCTGAAGTCCCGCTGAAGGTGAGTGTGTTGACTCCCTTCTGGCTGCTGACCTCCTTGTTCTATTGGTGGTGGCGGTGGAAGCTGTTGCCAAGATGCTTGGGGTTGACTTGCCGAAGCAACAGAAGCTGCAGGGTGATTGCCTACATATTCTGGAATGTAAGGCGAATGGTACGAAGCAGTATGCATGACTTGCTTCGGCTGATTCTGTTGCGCTGCAGCTTCTGCTATTTCCTTTTGCTTCTGGATGGTAACATGGCACATCCTGGTGGTATGGCTCTTGTTTTCACCACAGAATAGGCAATAAATTTTTCTTGGCTGATCCCCAAATCTTCCCCCGAAGCCCCTGGCGCCTCTGCCCCTTGGCGCTGGCGGCCGGAAAGAGCTTTGCTGCTGCCCCGAAGCTTGCGAGGAGCACTGTGGCCTTTGCTGTTGATTCCCTCTGTCATCACTTTGAGTAGAGTTGTGAATTGACCTGACGTGCCTCGGATGGAATCTTCCTCCGAAGCCCCTGGTCATTTCAGAGAACTTGAATGCTTCCTCCCTTCTTTGGCGAAAATCATTGTCAGCTCGAATATACTCGTCCATCTTCTGGAGCAGCTTCTCCAAAGTTTGAGGAGGCTTCCTGGCAAAGTACTGAGCTGAAGGTCCCGGCCGAAGCCCCTTGATCATGGCTTCAATGAGAATTTCATTGGGCACTGCTGGTGCCTGTGCCCTCAGACGCAGGAACCTTCGGACATACGCCTGAAGGTATTCTTCGTGGTCCTGGGTGCACTGGAATAAAGCTTGAGCAGTGACTGGCTTCGTCTGAAACCCTTGGAAGCTGGTTATCAACATATCCTTCAGCTTTTGCCATGAGGTGATTGTCCCTGGCCTAAGAGAGGAGTACCAGGTTTGTGCAACACTCCTGACAGCCATGATGAAAGACTTTGCCATGACCGCCGTGTTACCACCATACGAAGATATGGTTGCCTCATAGCTCATCAAGAATTGCTTCGGGTCTGAATGACCGTCGTACATGGGGAGCTGAGGTGGCTTGTAAGACTGTGGCCAAGGTGTAGCCTGCAGTTCCGTTGACAGAGGAGAAGAATCATCAAAAGCAAAATTTCCATGATGGAAATCTTCATACCAGTCATCCTCGTTGTAGAAGCCCTCCTGATGAAGCTCTCTGTGCGGAGGCCTTCGGTTCTGGTCATCTTGAGCAAGATGACGAAGCTATTCAGAGGCTTCGTCTATCTGCCTTTGTAGGTCAGCTAGACGAGCCATCTTTTCCTTCTTCCGTTGGACCTGTTGATGGAGCATCTCCAAGTTTTGGATTTCTTGATCCAAGTCATCCTCCGAAGGCGTTGGACTGGTGGCCTTCCTCTTCTGGCTTCGGGCCTCCCTGAGAGAAAGGACATCCTGATTGGGATCCAGCGGCTACAGAGTGGCAGCCCCTGTGGCTGAAGCTTTCCTCGGCGGCATGACGAAGGTGATGCTTGCCGAAGATGTTCAAAACTCAAAAAATGGACGTGAGTTCACTGGAGGTGGGCGCCAATGTTGGGGACTTGTTCTCAAATGCTAAGAGTTAAAAACAAGGCAACATAAAAAGTGTTAAATGTTAAAGCCCTTCATCCTTCAAGACATTATATCCCTTCGGATATAATAAATTCTGGACGAAGGTTATGAAGAAAATGACCTTCGTGAGCTTGACAGATAATGAAGGAGAATACGTATACACAATACAAATAATAATACCGATATTATTATCAATTTATCCTTATTTTGCATTATCAAATTCATAATAACAAACTATAAATGTACCTTCGAATTGATGAAAGGTAAAGGTACAGACGTGATGTGAAAAGCAAATGCCAAGTCAGCGTGAACCGGGAGTACTGTTCATCTATTTATAGACACGGGACGCAGCCTGTGTAAAATTACATTAATGCCCTTTACATTTATCAATAACTCTATAGTAATTCTTCAGGGTCTAATTTGGCTTTTCATCTTTAAGTCGGTTCCCCTTTTCTGCTGTCATGTCGAAGCTTATCTGCGCATAACTTCGTGATTATCTTATCCTTCATCACAATCGCCTTCCGTCCCACTCAAGCTTCGTCTTGACCATACTCTTGTATACCCGTAACCCGATTCCGAAGACACCTGTTCACATATTTCACTTGGAAAACATTGTCAAATCATGTTTTTGAGGACCTTCGGAAGCCGAAGGCCCCCAACAAAGGTGATTGCTAGGAAGTTAGGGGCAAGATGCAAGGGAGATAAAACTTGCATTTGAGTCCCTAAGACCATTGTGACTAACCTTGTAGGACCCAACAAGAGTTGGGTACCTAAAACCCAAGCCTAAATTTGCCTTGCAGGGTTATGCATCTGGAAGGTTCAAGCTGGATTATCGAGAGCGGATGCACAAACCACATGACGGGGGAGAAGAAGATGTTCACCTCCTACGTCAAGAATACAGATTCCCAAGACTCAATCATATTCGGTGACGGGAACCAAGGCAAGGTGAAAGGGTTAGGAAAAATAGCTATTTCATCTGAGCACTCCATTTCCAATGTGTTTTTAGTTGAGTCGCTTGGATATAACTTATTGTCTGTGAGTCAGCTTTGTAATATGGGATATAACTGCTTATTCACAAATGTAGATGTGTCTGTCTTTAGAAGGAGTGATGGTTCATTAGCTTTTAAGTGTGTATTAGACGACAAACTCTATTTAGTTGATTTTGCAAAAGAGGAGGCCGGTCTAGATGCATGCTTAATTGCTAAGACTAGCATGGGCTGGCTGTGGCATCGCCGCTTAGCACATGTAGGGATGAAGAACCTTCACAAACTTCTAAAGGGAGAACACGTGATAGGTCTAACTAATGTAACTTTCGAAAAAGATAGACCTTGTGCAGCTTGTCAAGCAGGTAAACAGGTGGAAAGCTCTCATCATACCAAAAATGTGATGACCACATCAAGACCCCTGGAGCTACTGCATTTGGACCTCTTCGGACCTGTCGCCTACCTAAGCATCGGGGGAAGTAAGTATGGGTTAGTAATTGTTGATGATTTTTCCCGCTTCACTTGGGTATTCTTTTTGTAGGATAAATCTGAAACCCAAGGGACCCTCAAGCTTTTCCTAAGGAGAGCTCAAAATGAGTTTGAGCTCAAGGTGAAGAAGATAAGGAGCGACAACGGGTCCGAGTTCAAGAACTTTCAAGTGGAGGAGTACCTTGAGGAGGAAGGGATCAAGCATGAGTTCTCCGCTCCCTACACACCACAGCAAAATGTTGTGGTGGAGAGGAAGAACAGGACACTCATAGACATGGTGAGGACGATGTTTGGAGAGTTCAAGACCCCCGAGCGGTTTTGGTCGGAAGCCGTGAACACGGCTTGCCATGCCATCAACCGGGTCTACCTTCACCGCCTCCTCAAGAAGACTTCGTATGAGCTTCTAACCGATAACAAACCCAATGTGTCTTACTTTCATGTATTTGGGAGCAAATGCAATATTCTAGTGAAGAAAGGTAGAAATTCTAAGTTTGCTCCCAAAGCTGTAGAAGGGTTTTTGTTAGGTTATGACTCAAATACAAAGGCGTATAGGGTCTTCAACAAATCATCGGGTTTAGTTGAAGTCTCTAGCGACGTTGTATTTGATGAGACTAATGGCTCTCCAAGAGAGCAAGTTGTTGATCTTGATGATGTGATATGACCATGCCATTAAGCAACACATTACAACCTCCAAGTCATACTACATCACTAACCCAAGTCTTTGATGGACCAATTACACGTAGCCGAGCTAAGAAGCTACAACAAGAGGTGCACACGCTACTTTATGAATTTCAATTAAACACTAATGAGAATTTTATGCTACATAAGTCGTGTATGTTGATATTACTTAGGTTCACCAAAGAGGAAGGACAAAACATATCAAGGATGAGTCAGCAAGAAGAGCTATGTCCGAGTCAGTCCAGCGCAACAGAACCATCCAGAAGAAATCGTCATATCTTTTGATTCCCAAAAGCTATGAAGGCCCATAAGTACTTTTTGGAAAGCTCTTGAAGTCTAGTTTCCAATGCTTCTACAGCCGACTTAATCAAATCTACCAAATAGGCAGCCGACCTACATTAGTGCTGACTAGTCAGAAGGTCAACAGTCTGCTTGATGACCAAGTTTTCGTATTAAACTGCATCATTCTATGAAGTTTCATTAAGCATGCTATTTATGGGGAGAAAGCTTATCAAGTTAGCTTTCCAATGCAACTAGTCCCACATCATTTGCAGATTCCTAGAAGAAGTTATTGTCAAAATACTGAAGGCTGCGCAGAAGTCAAACAGCCACACGGAAATTAGCTCTGCAGATCTCCCGAAGAGGCTCCTTTACATTAGCACGTGAAAATAGTTTTGTTTCATGTTTATACCTCGCTAAGGCTGGTTGTTACTAGTATAAATACACCCCTATGTCTATGATGTAAGGCAAGCTTATGATAATCTAAAACAGAACCCTTTTGTTCAGCTGTGTGCTAACAAATATTGAGAGTGATCTCTACCCCTTTGCTCTTGTGAATTCCTTCGTGGGATTGCAGAAGCGGCGGCTTCATCCGCTCCCAATTGGTGCTCCTACTCCCTTCGAGGTCTCCTCGATTGATTGTAGGCTGTGTTGGTTGGTTCTATGAGAGTGTGGTTGGGCGAATCCTCGATTCAGGCTGCCGGTTAAAGACGGTGGTTGGCTTCGAGTTTTATTTGTCAGGTTGCACTAGTTATCGCTGCTTGCAGCAAGTTATCTTGGCTTCTTCGAAACTAGTTATCTGAAGATTGATCCTACGTCGTGAAGATCGGGCATCGTGACGCATCATCTGGTATCAAATCCTCAGTTGCCACGGTAGGATTCTTTACCCTTAGCTACATATATTTTGTGTTCGTCCTATCCACCAAAAAGCCATAAAACATTTTGTCATAGCCCTTTGTTTCAATCTGTTGTTCCAGTGAGTATTGTTAAGTTTCAGTCCTTAGAGTCTTGTTTAGTTGCTGGTCACTCTATCCTTTGTGTTCCCTTTGAGCCTCTTATATATATCTGAAAATATCCACAAAAAGAAAAATCTGAAAACCCTCATCATTTCCTTCGCGTTAACTTTGATCCTATTTAAGTTATAGCTGCTGGTTGAGTTCTTTGTTAATTATTGTAAAGTGTGCAATATCATATCAGATCTCTGTGTTTAGTTCTCTAAATAAAGAGTATCAAAAAAAAGAGAAGAAAGAAAAGTACCAAAAAAAGTGTTGAGCAAGATTGTGAAAAAAACGATCAGTTTGTTTATGTGCACAAGTGCTGAAAGTTCATCAAGTTGTTCAACTAGTTTGCTATTGTCATTTGGTGCAAAATTTTGGTTGGATCTGATTGCAACACTTGCATTCCAATCATACTCCTTGTCTGCATCAAATCTAAAATTTCTTTGCGCGTGTGTTTGATCTACTTCCATCACTCGAATCTTGTGGTCAGCACTAAGCAGTGAACTTCTAGTTGGATTGTTATTTAACTTTACAACAACTTGAATTTAGATTGCATTCCTTGTTTACTATTCCCCACCAAGCTCCACATATAAGCCATCGTAATCGGTACTCTGGTCTTGTATTCGCTTAACCATCACTTTCTTGTTACCACCACACATTTTTCTTGCAACCCGCAGGGACCTCATAAGAGCTTTGGTTGGTAAGAGTGTTGAGGTTGTGAGATTCTATATAGCTTCATATTCCACCTATATTTGTTGTCTTGTTGCCACTAATTTTGCAGGAAGATGGATCCCAACATTGAGATTGAAGAATGTGTCACTATGATACACTTCAATGAGCTCAAACAAAGCATAGAAGCCAAGCAAGATCTGTTGGCACAAGATCTTCAGACACTTATGGCTGAAATCAGAGGTCGTCGTCGACTCCCTGATGGTGCAAGAAACCATGATGAAGATGGGGAAGAAGGTGAAGGAAATTATTCTAGAAAAGCAAGTGAACATGGGAGGAGAAATCAAGGTGCTGCACATGGTAGAGGAAGAGGCCGGAATCGAAGAAATAATGACAATGAAGAATCTGAATTTGGGGATGATGATCAGTCCCAACGTTGCTATCATCGTCATCATAGAGGCGTCAACCAAGAAGAGAGATTTGGGAAACTTAAGTTTACCATGCCAAAATTTGATGGTAGATCTGATCCTAAAGATTATTTCACATGGGAATTGAAGGTGGAGAAAATCTTCTGCCTACATAATTATTCAGAGGAGAAGAAACTTGCAATGGCATCTCTTGAGTTTGAAGGATATGCTCTGATTTGGTGGGAGCAACTTCTTCGTGATCGTGAAGAAGATGGAGAGGACCCTATTGTTACATGGCAAGAGATGAAGCGAGAAATGAGAATTCATTTTGTGCCGAAGCATTATCGACGTGATCTTTTTGATAAATTGCAGAATTTGAGGCAAGGAAGTTTCTCTGTTGAGGAGTATTATAAGGAGATGGAGAAGGCCATGATTAGAGCCAATGTGTATGAAGACGAAGAGCAAACCATTGCACGTTTCATGGCTGGGTTACACCGCAACATTCAGAGTATTGTTGAGTTTCAGCCATACCAAAGTCTTATTGATTTGGTACATCAAGCCACCAAAGCAGAACGCCAGCTGCAACAAGATGCTAAGAGCAGCAAGCCCTTGCCATATGGTGCACGAATCATGACTGGAGGAAGCAAATCAATCTCAAGGTTTACTGCTGCATTCTCAGCAACAAAAGTTTCAACTGGGGGCCTGCGATCCAATATTGAAGGCAATTCTAGTGGAAAGAATAGTGCTGCTCCAAACCCGAGTTATAAACCAGCAGCATCCACTTCAACATCAGTGGGTTCAACAGCCAAGAGTAGTGGTATTCAGTGCTTCAAGTGTGGAGGTCATGGTCATGTCATAAAGGAGTGTCCAAATAATCGTGTGATCCTTGTGAATGATGATGGAGAATATACATCAGCTAGTGAAGAGGAAACTGAAGCAGAAAATGTAGAAGATAAAATTGAGGAACACACTGGATGTGAATTTGAGCATGGTACTACTCTGGTGGTTACACAAATCTTGAGTGTTCAAATGAAAGAAGCTGAAATTGGACAGTGACATAATCTTTTTCAAACGCGCGCCAAAGTACAAGACAAAGTAGTAAAGGTGATCATTGATGGAGGGAGCTGCCATAATCTTGCAAGTCGTGAGATGGTTGACAAGCTTGGTTTGAAGTTGCAGCGACACCCTCATCCATATCATGTCCAATGGTTGAATGAATCAGGAGGTATCAAGATTGGTTATAAGGTGAAAGTTCCGTTCAAGATTGGAGAGTATGTTGACACAATGGAGTGCGATGTTGCACCCATGTCTGTGTGTCACATGCTACTAGGAAGACCCTGGCAATATGACCGATATTCTCAGCATTGCGGAAGAACAAATCAGTACACGCTAGATCTGAAAGGGAGGAAGTTTGTACTCAAGCCTATGACCCCTCAACAAATCATGGCTGAACATTTACAAAAGAAAACTGAAATTAGTATAGCAAGTAGAGGAGGAGAAGAGCAAAAGAAATTGAGTGCCATCCACAATTCGGTGAGCGAGTGCTACAAGCCAAATTCAAGAGATAAAAAGAAGGAAGAGGGAGAACATCTAGTTATGCTAGCCACAAAATCTGAGCTGAGAGAAGTGAGGAACAACCCATATCAAGTGCTCTTTGTACTTGTGAACAAAGATGTTTTGATTTCTCCTAATGACATAACATCTCTTCCTAGTGTTATGGCTGATCTTTTGCAGGACTTTGAAGACGTATTTCCACAAGAAACACCGGCTGGACTACCTCCAATTCGAGGGATTGAGCATCAAATCGATCTTATTCCAGGGGCTGCACTTCCTAACCGTCCACCATACCGAACCAATCCTGAAGGAACTAAGGAAATACAAAGGCAAGTGAAAGAACTTCTTGATAAAGGTTTTGTTCATGAAAGTTTACGCCCTTGTGCTGTTCCTGTGATTTTAGTACCTAAAAAAGATGGATCTTGGAGGATGTGTGTTGATTGTAGAGCTATAAATAATATTACCGTTCGCTATCGCCATCCTATTCCACGGCTAGATGATATGCTTGATCAATTAAGTGGTTCCACAATTTTTACTAAAATTGATGTGAGAAGTGGATACCATCAAATAAGAATGAAAACTGGAGATGAATGGAAGACTGCATTTAAAACAAAATTTGGGTTGTATGAATGGTTAGTGATGCCCTTTGGGTTAACTAATGCTCCTAGTACCTTTATGAGATTAATGAACCATGTCTTAAGAACTTTCATTGGAAAATTTGTTGTTGTCTACTTCGATGATATTCTAATTTACAGCAAGTCTTTTGATGAACATGTGAAACACATTCAACAAGTTTTAGATGAGCTAAGAAAGGAGAAATTATTTGCTAATCTTGAGAAGTGCAGTTTTTGCACAGACCATGTTATGTTTCTTGGCTTTGTTGTTTCAGCAAAAGGAATAGAGGTGGATGAATCCAAGGTGAAAGCCATCAAGGATTGGCCAGCTCCAACGAATGTAAGTCAAGTAAGAAGTTTTCATGGTCTTGCTGGTTTTTATAGAAGATTTGTGCGATATTTTAGTACCATCGCTTCCCCTTGACAAAGAAAGGTGTTGAATTTAAATGGGGAAACTCACAAGAAGATGCTTTTCAAGAATTCAAGAAATGTTTGACTGAAGCACCTGTACTTATTCTTCCTGATTTCACTAAAACTTTTGAAGTAGAATATGATGCTAGTGGGATTGGGATAGGAGTTTTAATGCAACAAGGAAAACCTATAGCATATTTTAGTGAAAAATTGGGAGGTGCTCAATTAAATTATTCTGTGTATGACAAAGAATTGTATGCTTTGGTCCGAGCGCTTGAAACATGGCAGCAATACTTATGGCCAAAAGAGTTTGTTATTTATTACGATCATGAAGCTTTGAAGTATTTGAAAGGGCAAGCCAAATTGAACCGTCGCCATGCCAAATGGGTTGAGTTTATCGAAACATTTCCATACATTGTGAAATATAAGAAAGGTAAGGACAATGTGGTCGCTGATGCCTTGTCTCGAAGGAATGTGTTGTTGAATCAACTAGAGGTAAAAGTTTTGGAGCTTGAAAATTTGAAAGAAATGTATAATGATGATCCTGAATTTTCAGAACCATACAATCATTGAAAGATGGAAAAGGTTGGGAAAAATATCATATACATGATGGATTTTTGTTTAGAGCTAACAAACTTTGTGTACCAAATTCTTCGGTTAGATTGCTTTTACTGCAGGAGTCACATGGAGGAGGTCTAACAGGACATTTTGGACAAAAGAAGACTTACGAAATGCTCAGTGATAATTTCTATTGGCCCAAGATGAGGAGAGACGTCATCAGATTTGTGGAGCGTTGTGTCACCTGTCACAAAGCTAAGTCAAAACTGAACCCTCATGGTTTATATACTCCTTTACCCGCTCCTAAAATTCCTTGGGAAGACATAAGCATGGATTTTATTTTAGGGCTGCCGAAGACTCAAAAAAAGAGAGATTCTATTTTTGTTGTGGTTGATAGATTTTCAAAAATGGCTCATTTTATTCCATGCAACAAGAGCGACGATGCTTCACATGTTGCTAATTTGTTTTTCAGAGAAATTGTGAGACTACATGGAGTGCCCAAGACCATCGTGTCTGACTGTGATGTGAAGTTTGTGAGCTATTTTTGGAAGACATTGTGGGCAAAGCTTGGGACTAAACTTTTGTTCTCCACCACATGCCACCCCCAAACTGATGGCCAAACTGAAGTAGTGAATCGTACATTGTCAAGGCTGCTGCGAACAATGGTAAAGAAGAACTTGAAGGATTGGGAGGAATGTTTGCCACACGTGGAATTTGCTTATAACAGGGCAGTACATTCTACAACTAATTTATGCCCCTTCGAAATTGTATATGGGTTCAAACCTATTGCTCCCATAGATTTGTTGCCCCTTCCATTGCAAGAAAGAACCAATATGGAAGCTTCCAAGCATGCTGCATATATAAAAAAGATACATAAGAAGACCAAGGAAGCAATTGAGCTCAAAGTAGTGCGCAAGGCTGCAAGTATGAACCAGCATAGGAAGAAAGTGTTATTTGAACCGGGGGACTTGGTCTGGATTCACTTGCGCAAGGAGCGTTTTCCTGATCAGCGCAAATCCAAATTGATGCCACGAGGGGATGGTCCATTTCGTGTTCTTGCCAAGATCAATGATAATGCATACAAGATAGATCTTCCACCAAGCTATGGCGTGAGCAACACGTTCAATGTTGCTGACCTTTTACCATATACAAGCGAAGACACTTCAGAGTCGAGGACGACTCCTTTTCAAGGGGGAGAGGATGATATGACCACACCATTAAGCAACACATTACAACCTCCAAGTCATACTACATCACCAACCCAAGTCTTTGATGGACCAATGACACGTAGCCGAGCTAAGAAGCTACAACAAGAGGTGCACGCGCTACTTTATGAATTTCAATTAAACACTAATGAGAATTTTATGCTACCTAAGTCGTGTATGTTGATATTACTTAGGTTCACCAAAGAGGAAGGACAAAACATATCAAGGACGAGTCAGCAAGAAGAGCTATGTCCGAGTCAGTCCAGCCCAACAGAACCGTCCAGAAGAAATCGTCATATCTTTTGATTCCCAAAAGCTATGAAGGCCCATAAGTACTTTTTGGAAGGCTCTTGAAGTCTAGTTTCCATGCTTCTACAGCCGACTTAATCAAATCTACCAGAAAGGCAGCCGACCTATTTTAGTGCTGACTGGTCAGAAGGTCAACAGTCTGCTTGATGACCAAGTTTTTGTATTAAACTGCATCATTCTACGAAGTTTCATTAAGCATGCTATATATGGTGAGAAAGCTTATCAAGTTAGCTTTCCAATGCAACCAGTCCCACATCATTTGAAGATTCCTATAAGAAGTTATTGTCAAAATACTGAAGGCTGCGTAGAAGTCAAACAGCCACACGGAAATCAGCTCTGCAGATCTCCCGAAGAGGCTCCTTTACATTAGCACGTGAAAATAGTTTTGTTTCGTGTTTATACCTTGCTAAGGCTGGTTGTTACTAGTATAAATACCCCCCTATGTCTATGATGTAAGGCAAGCTTATGATAATCTAAAACAGAACCCTTTTGTTTAGCTGTGTGCTAACAAATATTGAGAGTGATCTCTACCCCTTTGCTCTTGTGAATTCCTTCGCGGGATTGCAGAAGCGGCGGCTTCATCCGCTCCCAATTGGTGCTCCTACTGCCTTCGAGGTCTCCTCGATTGATTGTAGGCTGTGTTGGTTGGTTCTTTGAGAGTGTGGTTGGGCGAATCCTCGATTCAGGATGCCGGTTAAAGACGGTGGTTGGCTTCGAGTTTTATTTGTCAGGTTGTACTAGTTATCGCTTCTTGCAGCAAGTTATCTTGGCTTCTTCGAAGCTAGTTATCTGAAGATTGATCCTATGTCGTGAAGATCGGGCATCGTGACGCATCATGATGTAGATGAAGATGATGTTCCAACGGACGCAATACGCACCATGGCGATTGGCAATGTGCGACCACAGGAACACGAGGAGCAAGATCAACCTTCTTCCTCAACAATGGTGCATCCCCCAACTCAAGACGATGAACAGGTTCATCAAGAGGAGGCATGTGATCAAGGGGGAGCACAAGATGATCATGTGATGGAGGAAGAAGCACAACCGGCACCTCCAACCCAAGTTCAAGCGACGATTCAAAGGAATCATCCCGTCGACCAAATTTTGGGTGACATTAGCAAGGGAGTAACTACTCGTTCTAGATTAGTTAATTTTTGTGAGCATTACTCCTTTGTCTCTTCTATTGAGCCTTTTAGGGTAGAAGAGGCCTTGCTAGACCTGGACTGGGTGTTGGCCATGCAGGAAGAGCTCAACAACTTCAAGCGTAATGAAGTTTGGACACTAGTGCTGCGTCCCAAGCAAAATGTTGTGGGAACTAAGTGGGTGTTCCGCAACAAACAAGACGAGCACAGGGTGGACAAGGAACAAGGCTCGACTTGTGGCAAAAGGTTATGCCCAAGTCGCAGGTTTGGACTTTGAGGAGACTTTTGCTCCTGTGGCTAGGCTAGAGTCCATTCGTATTTTGCTAGCATATGCCGCTCACCATTCTTTCAGGTTGATCCAAATGGATAAAGAGCGCTTTCCTCAATGGGCCAATCAAGGAGGAGGTGTACGTGGAGCAACCCCCTGGCTTCGAGGATGAACGGTGCCCCGACCACGTATGTAAGCTCTCTAAGGCGCTCTATGGACTTAAGCAAGCCCCAAGAGCATGGTATGAATGCCTTAGAGACTTTTTAATTGCTAATGCTTTTAAGGTTGGGAAAGCCGATCCAACTTTATTCACTAAGACTTGTGATGGTGATTTATTTGTGTGCCAAATTTATGTCGATGACATAATATTTGGTTCTACTAACCAAAAGTCTTGTGAAAAGTTTAGCAGGGTGGTGACTCAGAAATTTGAGATGTCGATGATGGGCCAGTTGAACTACTTCCTTGGGTTCCAAGTGAAGCAACTCAAGGACGGCACCTTCATCTCCCAAACGAAGTACACGCAAGACTTGCTAAAGCGGTTTGGGATGAAGGACGCCAAGCCCACAAAGACTCCGATGGGAACTGACGGACACGTCGACCTCAACAAAGGAGGTAAGTCCGTTGATCAAAAAGCATACCGGTCCATGATAGGTTCTTTGCTTTACTTATGTGCTAGTAGACCGGATATTATGCTTAGTGTATGCATGTGTGCTAGATTTCAATCCGATCCAAGGGAGTGTCACTTAGTGGCTGTGAAGCGAATTCTTAGATATTTAGTCGCTACGCCTTGCTTCGGGATCTGGTATCCAAAGGGGTCTACCTTTGACTTAATTGGATATTCAGACTCCGATTATGCTAGATGTAAGGTCGATAGGAAGAGTACATCAGGGACGTGCCAATTCTTAGGAAGGTCCCTGGTGTCATGGAGTTCTAAGAAACAAACTTTCGTTGCCCTATCCACCGCTGAGGCCGAGTATGTTGGCGCAGGACAGTGTTGCGCGCAACTACTTTGGATGAGGCAAACCCTCAGGGACTTTGGCTACAATCTAAGCAAAGTCCCACTCCTATGTGATAATGAGAGTGCTATCCGCATAGCGGACAATCCTGTTGAGCACAGCCGCACAAAGCACATTGACATCCAGCATCACTTTTTGAGAGACCACCAGCAAAAGGGAGATATCGAAGTGTTTTATATTAGCACCGAGAACCAGCTAGCCGATATCTTTACCAAGCCTTTAGATGAGAAGACCTTTTGCAGGCTGCGTAGTGAGCTAAATGTCTTAGATTCGCGGAACTTGGATTGATTTATAGCATACATGTGTTTATGCCTTTGATCATGTTCCTTATGCATTTTGTTGTTTACTTATGGTGCTCAAGTTGTACAAACACTCCCCGGACCTCACAAGTCCTTTTTGCAAGTGATGCACATATTTAGGGGGAGATGTGCTACAACTTCACCCTTTGAGACTAACCGTGTGCTTGAGTTTGCTTGATTTAGTCTCAAAGATGGATTGAAAGGGAAAGGTGGACTTGGACCATGCAAGACTTCCACTGCACTCCGATGAGAGGGTAACTTACTCCAAGTCCATCTCAATATCCTTATTGCCTTGGTACTCTTATTTGAAGATTTTGGTGAGGCAATGGGGTTTAAGGGCCAAGATTGATCCCGTTTTGGTGCTTGATGCCAAATGGGGAGAAAATAAGGCCAAAGCAATAAATGGAATAGCTACCACTTGATAATTTTGAAAATAGTAGAATAGAGCTTTTGGATTGTCAAAACTCTCTTGTTGTCTCTTTTGTCAAGAGTTTGCTTCTTGTGGGGAGAATAGTTGATTATGGGAAAAGGGGGAGTTTTTGAAATCTTCGATCAATTTCTCTTGGAACAACTCTCTTTATGTCTCAACAAGTGTGTTTGACTTAGAGATAGGAAATTGAGTTTGATTTGCAAAAACAAAACCAAGTGGTGGCAAAGAATGATCCATATATGCCAAATGTGAATCAAAACAAATTTGTGTTCTCATTTGCATTGATGTTGCACTTCTTTAGTTGCTTTTTGTTGTGTTGGCATAAATCACCAAAAAGGGGGAGATTGAAAGAGAAATGTGCCCTTGGGCCATTTCGAAGTATTTTGGTGATTGAGTGCCAACACAAGTGCTTAAGTGTTAATCTATGCCAATTGATGGACCAAGTGCAAATCAAGAGTAAAGGTATGTTTCTAAGACTTAGTACATTGTTTTGGAGACTAATGTATTGTGTCTAAGTGCTAGAAACAGGAAAAGACCAATTTGGAAAAGACTTGGCTAAGCAGCCAAGTCTCTGCGCAGTCTGGGTGCACCGGACTGTCCGGTGGTGCACCGGACAGTGTCCGGTGGTGCACCAGATAGTGTCCGGTGCGCCAGGCTGGCGACTGTCAACAGGCTGCTCTCGGGAAGCGATTAACGGTGTACGGCTATAAATCACCGGACTGTCCGGTGGTGCACCGGACTGTCCGGTGAGCCATTCACAGGCGAAGTCGTAGCTCTCGGGAAGCAATTAATGGCGTACGGCTATTAATCACCAGACTGTCCTGTGGTGCACCAGACTATCCGGTGAGCCAACGGTCGGCCGTGTAATCCGCGCACGACGCGTGGCCGAGCCAACGGTCAGAAGGGGGCACCGGACTGTCCGGTGCGCCAACGGCTCTGGATCTTCAACGGCCGGCTTCGCCAAATAAGGGAAGAGATCCGCACCGGACTGTCCGGTGCGCCAGGCGACAGAAGGCAATAATTGCCTTCCTGGAATGCTCTCAACGGCTCCTAGCTGCCTTGGGGCTATAAAAGGGACCCCTAGGCGCATGAAGGAGAACACCAAGCATTCTCTAAGCATTCCTAAGCACCAATACTTCAATTCCGCACATTCGATTCTTTGTGATAGCAAATAGAGCTCCGTTTGAGTAGAGAACTCTTTGAGTTGTGTTGAGAGCTCGTGTTGTGACTTGTGTGCGTGTGTTGCTCTGATTTTGTGTCTTGTGTGCGTTGCTCATCCCATCCTTACTTCCGTGCTTCTTTGTGAACATCTTTGTAAGGGCGAGAGGCTCCAAGTTGTGGAGATTCCTCGCAACCGGGATATAGTAAAGTGAAAGCAAAACACCGTGGTATTCAAGTGGGTCTTTGGACCGCTTGAGAGGGGTTGAGTGCAACCCTCGTCCGTTGGGACACCACAACATGGAGTAGGCAAGTATTGGACTTGGCCGAACCACGGGATAAACCACTGTGCCATCTCTGTGTTGATCTCTTTGTGGTTATTGTGTTTTGCTAAGACTCCTCTCTAGCCACTTGGCCTTATTGTGCTAACTCCTAATCAAGTTTTTGTGGTACTAAGTTTCAAGTTTTATAGGATCACCTATTCACCCCCTCTAGGTGCTCTCACATAGCACAATGCCCCAATAATGATAATGATCAGGGACAAGAAAATAGCGGGAAGAGAGAAAAGAAGAAGAACTACAGGAAGGCGAAGGGCGAGGCGCACCTTGGAAAGGAATGGGATTCTGACTGCTCCTCATCCGACTCCGATGATGAGGGATTGGCTGCCTCGACCTTCGACAAGTCTTCGCTCTTCCCCAACGAATGCCATACTTGCCTCATGGCTAAGGAGAAGAAGGTACGTATTCGAGATTCCCCTAAGTACTCCTCTTCTAGCGATGAGGAAACTTCCGATGATGAAGTAGACTACACTGACTTGTTTAATGGACTAGATAGAGCTAAGGTAGACAAAATTAATGAATTAATTGATGCTCTAAATGAAAAGGATGATTGCTAGAGAAACAAGAGGACATTTTGTATGAGGAACATGACAAGTTTATTAATGTTCAAAAATCTCTTGCTTTAGAAATTAAAAAGGAATGAAATGCTATCCTCTGAGTTGTCCGCTTGTCATGAATCTGTCTCTAGTTTAAAGAGTTTAAATGATGAATTAAATGCTAAGCTAGAGGAAGTTAACAAAACTAGTTCATGTGTAGAGCATGTTGTTATTTGTAATAGATGTAAGGATTTTGATATTGATGCCTGTGATGAACATCTTGCTTCTATTACTAAATTAAATAATGAGGTGGCAAGTCTTAATGCTCAACTTAAGACTTGCAAGGTTGATTATGACAAACTGAAATTTGCTAGGGATGCCTACACTGTTGGTAGACACCCTTCAATTAAGGATGGACTTGGTTTTCGAAAGGAAACCAAGAACTCAACAAGCCAAAGGACTCCTGTTCTCAACAAGGAGAAAGGGAAGGCCCCTATGGCGAGTAGTCTTCAAAGGAACCATGCTTTTATTTATGATAGGAAAATTGCTAGTCGTTCTCATTATAATAAGAGTTATGTTCATGCTGCTTATAATGATTCACATGCTATGTTTGCTTCTAGTTCCACCTTTGTTCATGGTAGAAGTATGCCCAGGAGAAATCATATTGTGTCTCATGCGCCTAGGAGAATGTGCAATGGACCTTCTACCATTTATAATGCTTGCAATACTTCCTTTGTACTTTCATGTAAGAATGCAAAAGTAGTTGCTAGAAAGTTGGTATCCAAATGCAAGGGAAACAAGACTTGTATTTGGGTTCCAAAAGTTATTGTGACTAACCTTGTAGGACCCAACAAGAGTTGGGTACCTCAAACCCAAGTTTAAGTTGCCTTGCAGGTTTATGCATCCGGGGGCTCAAGCTGGATAATCGACAGCGGATGCACGAACCACATGACGGGGGAGAAGAAAATGTTCACCTCCTACGACAAGAACAAGGATTCCTAGGATTCAATCATCTTTGGAGATCGGAACCAAGGCAAGGTTAAAGGTTTGGGAAAGATAGCCATCACATCCGAGGATTCTATCTCCAATGTGTTTTTAGTTGAATCGCTCGGGTACAACTTATTGTCTATGAGTCAATTATGTAACATGGGATATAATTGTTTATTCACAAATGTAGATGTATCTGTCTTTAGAAGGAGTGATGGTTCATTAGCTTTTAAGGGTGTATTAGACGGCAAGCTCTATTTAGTTGATTTTTCGAAAGAGAATGCCGATCTAGATTCATGCTTAATGGCTAAGACTAGTATGGTCTGGCTTTGGCATCGCCATCTAGCACATGTTGGGATGAAGAACCTTCATAAACTTCTAAAGGGAGAGCATGTGTTAGGACTAACTGATGTTTGTTTTGAGAAAGACAAACCTTGTGTAGCATGTCAAGCAGGGAAACAGGTGGGAAGCACTCATCACAACAAGAATGTGATGACAACATCAAGACCACTGGAGCTTCTTCACATGGACCTCTTCGGAACCGTTGCCTACCTCAGCATCGGGGGAAGTAAGTATGGTCTTGTAATTGTTGATGATTTTTCCTGCTTCACTTGGGTATTCTTTTTGCAGGATAAGACAGAAACCCAAGGGACCCTAAAGCGCTTCTTAAGGAGAGCTCAAAATGAATTTGAGCTAAAGGTGAAGAAGATAAGGAGTGACAATGGGTCCGAGTTCAAGAATCTTCAAGTCGAAGAGTTTCTTGAGGAGGAAGGTATCAAGCACGAGTTCTCCGCTCCCTACACACCACAGAAAAATGGTGTGGTAGAGAGGAAGAACAGGATGCTAATTGACATGGCGAGAATGATGCTTGGAGAGTTCAAGACGCCCGAGCGGTTTTGGTCGGAAGCTGTGAGCACAGCCTGCCACGCCATAAACCGGCTCTATCTGCATCGCCTCCTCAAGAAGACCTCCTACGAACTCCTTACCGGTAACAAACCCAATGTCTCTTACTTTCGTGTATTTGGGAGCAAATGCTATATTCTAGTGAAGAAAGTTAGACATTTTAAATTTGCTCCCAAGGCCGTAGAGGGGTTTTTACTAGGGTATGACTCAAATACAAAGGCGTATAGGGTCTTCAACAAATCATCAGGATTAGTTGAAGTCTCTAGCGACGTTGTATTTGATGAGACTAATGGCTCTCCAAGGGAGCAAGTTGATCTTGATGACATAGATGAAGATGAAGTTTCGACGGCCGCAATGCGCACGATGACGATAGGTGATGTGCGACCACAGGAACCACATGAAGAAGATCATCCATCTTCCTGTACAATGGTGCATCCCCCAACTCAAGATGAAGTACAGGTACCTCAAGAAGAAGGGCAGGATCAAGGGGAGCACAGGAAGATCAAGTGATGGAGGAAGAAGCACCACGGGCCCCTCCAACTCAAGTCCGAGCGTCGATCCAAAGACATCACCCCGTCAATCAATTTCTGGGTGACATCAGCAAGTGAGTAACTACTCGCTCACGATTAGCTAATTTTTGTGAGCATTACTCGTTTGTCTCTTCTATTGAGCCTTTCAGGGTAGAAGAGGCCTTGTAGGATCTGGACTGGGTGTTGGCCATGCAGGAAGAGCTCAACAACTTCAAAAGAAATGAAGTCTGGAGCTTGGTGCCATGTCCAAAGCAAAACATTGTGGGAACCAAGTGGGTATTCCGCAACAAGCAAGACGAGCATGGGGTGGTGACAAAAAAAGGCTCGACTTGTGGCAAAAGGTTATGCCCAAGTCGCAGGTTTGGATTTTGAGGAGACTTTTGCTCCTATGGCTAGGTTAGAGTCAATTCGAATATTATTAGCCTATGCCGCTCACCATTCCTTTAGGCTATTTCAAATGGAAGTGAAGAGCGCTTTCCTCAATGGGCCAATCAAGGAGGAGGTATACGTGGAACAACCCCCTGGCTTTGAGGATGACAGATATCCCGACCATGTGTATAAGCTCTCTAAGGCGCTCTATGGACTTAAGCAAGCCCCAAGAGCATGGTATGAATGCCTTAGAGATTTCCTTATTTCTAATGCTTTCAAGGTTGGGAAAGCCGATCCCACTCTTTTCACAAAGACATGCAATGGTGATCTTTTTGTGTGCCAAATTTATGTCGATGACATAATATTTGGTTCTACTAACCAAAAGTCTTATGAGGAGTTTAGCATGGTGATGATGCAAAAGTTCGAGATGTCGATGATGGGCGAGTTGACCTACTTCCTTGGATTCCAAGTGAAGTAACTCAATGACGGCACCTCCATCTCCCAAATGAAGTACACTCAGGATCTTCTCAAGAGGTTTGGGATGAAGGATGCCAAGCCTGCAAAGACACCGATGGGAACTGACGGGCACATTGACCTCAACAAAGGAGGTAAGTCCGTTGATCAAAAGGCATATTGGTCAATGATAGGGTCACTACTTTATCTTTGTGCTAGTAGACAGGACATTATGCTTAGTGTATGCATGTGTGCTAGATATCAATCTGACCCCAAGGAATGTCACCTTGTGGCCGTTAAGCGTATTCTTAGGTATTTAGTTTCTACGCCTTGCTTCGGGATTTGGTATCCAAAGGGGTCTATCTTTGACTTGATTGGATACTCAGACTCTGACTATGCCGGGTGCAAGGTTGATAGGAAGAGTACATCAGGGACGTGCCAATTTCTAGGAAGGTCCCTGGTGTCCTGGAGTTCGAAGAAACAAACATCCGTTGCCCTATCCACCGCTGAGGCCGAGTACGTTGCCGCAGGATAGTGTTGCGCGCAACTACTTTGGATGAGGCAAACCCTCTTGGATTTTGGCTACAATCTGAGCAAAGTCCCACTCCTATGTGACAATGAGAGTGCAATCCGCTTGGCGGATAATCCTGTTGAACATAGCCACACTAAGCACATAGACATCCGGCATCACTTCCTGAGAGACCACCAGCAAAAGGGAGATATCGAGGTGTACCATATTAGCACCGAGAACCAGCTAGCCAATATCTTCACTAAGCCTTTAGATGAGAAAAGGTTTTGTAGGTTGCATAGTGAGCTAAATGTCTTAGATTCGCGTAACTTGGATTGATCTATAGCATACATGTGTTCTATGCCTTTGATCATGTTAATTTGAGCATTTATATCATTTGTTGTTTATTTATGGTGCTCAAGTTGTACAAGTCATCCCCAGACCTCACAAGTCCGTATGCAGATGTGCACATGTTTAGGGGGAGATGTGCTACAACTTGATCCCTTTAAGACTAATTTGTTTGTTTGAGTACACTTGATGTAGTCTTGAAGGTACATTAAAAGGGAAATTGAACTTGGATGATGAAAAGTCTTCCACTACACTCAGGTATTAGTGTATTTAGTTCCAAGTTCATAATTATGCTCTCATTGCCTTATTGCTCTTAATTGACATTTTTGCTGAGGCAATGGGGTTAAAGGGCCAAGAATGATCCCGTTTTGGTGCTTAATGCCAAAGGGGGAGAAATTAAGGCTAAAGCAAATGGATCAACCAACCACTTGTGAATTTTGAAAACAATAGAGTTAGAATTTGTGTTTTGTCCAAAATACTCTTATTGCAAAATTCGGTCTCTTATGGGGGAAAATTTGATTACGGGAAAAATGGGGAGTTTTTTTGGCACTTAATGATTTTCAGTCTTGGAGTATCTCTGTATTTGTACAAAAAAGAATGTTTGACATAGAGATAGGAAAAAGAATTCGATTTGCAAAAACAAACCAAGTGGTGGCAAAGAGCGATCCAAATATGTCAAATCTTGAGTAAAAAGAATTTGGTCTTCATTTGCATTAATGTTGCACTTCTTTTGTTGCCTTTTGATGTGTTGACATAAATCACCAAAAAGGGGGAGATTGAAAGAGAAATGTGCCCATGGGCCATTTCTATAATTGTTTTGGTGATTAGATGCCCAACGCAAATGTTTTGAACTCTTACGTACTAAACAATCAAGAAGTACAAATCAAAGACAAGGTATGTTTCTAAACTTAGTGAATTGTTTTGTGAGTACTAACATGTCTATCTAAGTGCTAGAAACAGTGCCAAGAGAAGAAGATTTGAATTGAAGAAAGGTTGGCTGCGTACAGCCAACAGCAGCTCGGGCCTGGCGCACCGGACTGTCCGGTGCCCCAGGCTGGCCCACGGTGAACCGGCTGCTCTCGGGAAACGACGGAGTCATACGGCTACAATTCACCGGACTGTCCGCTGAGTCATCTGCGATGAACTCGTCGCTCTTGGGAAACGGAAAAGGCGCGTGGCTATAATTCACCGCACTGTCCTGTGGTGCACCGGACTGTCTGGTGAGCCAACGGCGCCAGTGCCCAATGGTCGTCCTCGCGATCAGCGCGCGACACGTGGCTCGCTCCAACGGTCGGCTGGGTGCACCGGACTGTCCGGTGTGCACCGGACAGTGTCCGGTGCGCCAACCAGCCCCGAGGAGCAACGGTCCGCTGCGCCTGATATGGAAGGAGATCGCGCACCTGACATGAACAATGGCTGTTCGATGGTGCACCGGACTGTCCGGTGCACCACTCGACCGAAGGCAAGAATGACCTTCCAAATTGATCTCCAACGGCTCCTAGCTGCCTTGGGGCTATAAAAGGGACCCCTAGGCGCATGGAGCAAGAAACCAAGCTCTCATGAAACATTCTAAGACTCCCAGACTCTGTCTCCACGCAGTTGATTCGCTGTTTTAGTGATTTGAGCTCCGTTTGAGTTGCGTACTCCCTGTGTTGTGTTTCGAGCTCAAGTCTTGGCTTGTGTGCGTGGTAGTGCTGCGAATTTGAGTCTTGCGTGTGTTACTCTCCCATCCTTACTCTTTTGCTTTCTTTGTGATCATAACTTTGTAAGGGCGAGAGGCTCCAATTTGTGGAGATTCCTCACAAACGGGAAGAGTACTCTAAGATAAAACACTATGGTATTCAAGTTGATCATTGGATCACTTGAAAGTGGTTGAGTGCAACCCTCGTCCATTGGGATGCCACAACGTGGAAGTAGGCAAGTGTTACTTGGTTGAACCACGGGATAAAAATCGTACGTCTCGTGTGTTGCTTCTTGTGATTGTTTTGTTCGCACGAGCGTGTTCCATATCCACTTGATTTCGCTAACAACTTAATAATCAAGTTTGTGGCTATTTAGTGTTTGATTTTACAGGATCACCTATTCAACCCCCCCCTCTAGGTGCTCTCAATTAGGTGGGTGGGGAAAGACAAAGAAGAAAGACGAAGGAAAGAAATTTGAGCTTGCTAGACTTCCATATCGCTTTAAATTTCAGAAAACCTTCAGTGGCCCTTGTGCCGAATGGTTGGAGGTCATTAAGACATTGTGTAATGAAATCCTTGGAAATTACACTAAGAAAGAGGACCAGCTATTGACCGCTGCCTTCGGCACATGAGAAAAATGAAGGCTAAATTGAGTGATGGATGCCCTTGGCTTCGAGTATCCCGACTATGATAGACTTGACAAAGAGGCCAGAGAGTGAAAAAGAAAAGAGTTGTGAGTATTCTAAAAAGACAAGCACAAAGATCTGTCGACAAGGACAAAAATAAAAGGTTAACAAAAAGGCCAAAGTTAACGCCATTACCTTCAGCATCTAAGAAAAGAAAGATTATATCATCGAGCCACAAAGAAGAGAGATCTTCTCCATCGAAGGACTCTACCAAGACCCCTTCGGAAACTTCTATTGGTGTGATAGAAATTTTAGAGGTAATGACTGAACCCTTGTCTTTCACCATGCTAAGTCCTCTAGGATCAGAGCTAACAAGCTTATTACAGCCATAGAAGAAAGATGCTAGGGAAATTACCAAAGCAGAGGCAGAAAAAGAGCCTTCGGCACCCGGTGGGGGAATGCATAGAAGAAGCGTCGTATGATGAATGTGATGAGGGTTGTTCTTAATACCCCGCCACCAGCAATTCAAAAGAGGATTGCCCCCTCTTATGCTGACGAAGTGCCTCAACAGGCCGAAAGCAGTGGTGGTCCCCTCGGAACTACTTTATCAAAGATTGATAGAATTATTGCTAGCGTAGCGCCTGAGAAGAATACTGAGGGGACGATTGCTCTTGAGACTTCAGCGTCAAAGGGAAAAGAACTGAAGAAGCCTCTTCGGAAGATAAAAGCTTCGACTTACGACACCTGGGAGGCCAACAACTTTCTGAAGAGGATATATCCGAATTAAAAGAATTTGTTGTGTCTGGCGGCTACCAGCCTGGATCTATTCTCTTCAGCGGCGTAGATGAAGAGATCTTCGGATGCATTCGTGATCGCGCTGGGGCAAAAATTGTGAGTACGCTGTCAAAGATTATCGGATTCCTGAAGCTAGAAAGAGACATTAGCAAATATAGAAGACAACATATCACATGTAGCTTATTTTACTCAAATTTTAAGGTGTGATTTTCTACTGTTCCTCCTTCGTTAGGTCAGCTTTAGTGTTTCAAAAGTGAAGGTCTAATTCAACTTTGCCTTTTGATATAGAGTTTGCTACTAAACAAGGCTTTGAAATTGCAACAAGATGATGAAGATAGAAAGAACGAATTTGTTATTAGTGGCTTAGAGAAAAAATTGAGGACCTTGAAAATTCGTTGAAGGAAAACGACGCCTTGCTTAGCTCAGCCAAAGGCTCTCTTGCTGAAGCCCAGCTTCAAAATGAGATGCAAGGAATTCTAATTTTGAATCAGGATGTAAGAATTGAAAAATTGAGTAAAGAGCTAAAGGAAACAAAAACAATTTTGGAAGAAAACACGAGTCGATTCAGCCGTGAATCCAAAACCTTAAACATGAAAATCAAGGACGAAGCTGAGAAAAGTTTTAAGCTTAGTGAAACACCGAAAGCTCTTTAGGACAGATGCTTCGGCTTTACAACACAATGCTTTGCTCGGCTGAAAGATATTATCAATTCTATCGGAGCTACATCTGAGGAAGCCAGTCATTTTGCCAAAGATATCCTAGGGGCACTCGGATGGATTGACAAAGAGATTGAAGATCTTGACGAAGTCATAGTCGACCATGGTGACTTTTGTGCACTAGTGGCTGCCCGTGGAACGACTGCTGCTTTTGCCAAGGATGGATGCAACCACCTCAAGACTGTTAATAAACCAACCTTCAGCCTTTCATCATCAGATTTGATCGACATCCTGGCCGAAGCCAGAAGTGTGGGTAATAGATTTATTACTCAGATCTGGACTAAGGGTGGCCAGGAAATTGCTAGAGACAAAGCACGAGCATTAATTAACAAGGTATGAAGATTTTCTTACTTTCATACTTCTTCTCGTTTTCTCACATTATGCTTCATAATAGCTTTGTCCCATTATTTTCAGGGCGATGTTGGTGAAGATTGACAAGCCAAAGCTTATCCAATTGCTTTCGAAGCTGTCCTTTCTTCTGCTAGTAGTACTAAAAGATGCTCTTAAAGCTCTTTTTGTAAAAAACATTATATTTGACAAAAAATTGTCAAAGAATGTAATATCTTTGTAAACATTTATGAGTACCTTGTAATATTACCTTCCTTCTGCTGTTACTTGCTTTACTATGGACGAAACCAATGCTTCTGGTTTTTGAGCCGAAGGCGAAAAACACCTTCCCTTCTTTTTGTTCACAACGAAGCATTCTTTATTCAAAGGCAAAAAAACATCCTTTCTTTTTGTTCATGACGAAGCATTCTTGAGCCAAAGCATCCATTAATTGTCTCATGCAATGTATCATGGTGTGATGAAGCTAAAGTTGTCTAATGAATGTTTGTATGAATGCAAAGTATGATGTGATGAAGTATGCAAGTGCATGCCGAAGATAACAAAACCAACACAAATACACACATAGACTCTACATCCCCTTAGGAACGATTCTGGAGTCTCTTCATCTCTTACTTAGGTGGTATTTAAGCTCTGCATCCCCTTAGGAACAACTTTGGAGCTTCTTCACCTTTTACTTAGGTGGCATTCTAGCTCTGCATCCTCGTAGGAACGACTTTGGAGCTACTTCACCTTTTACTTAGGTGGTATTTTAGCTCTGCATCCCCGTAGGAACAACTTTGGAGCTTTTTCATATTTTACACTCAATGGTGTAATCTCAGATCTTTACATTTTACATATGGAGGAAATGTGCCCTTGTATTGGACAGTGCTGTGAAAAGAAAATGAAAATTACAATCTATGGCCCCATTAAAAACCTTTCTGCCCTCTTGAAAGGAAAAGTGTGTCGTAGGAAAAAGAAAATTACATGACCATTACACATAGTATCTCCGAAGCTCGTCTGCATTCCGAGATCTTGTAATATCATTCCCATCCAAGTCTCTTAACCTGTACGATCCTGGTCTTGATGAAGATACCACCAAGAAGGGGCCCTCCCACTTAAGTTGTAGCTTCCCCACTGTTTCTGGGTTAGCTATTCTTCAAAGCACCAAATGCCCTGGTTTAATATTCTTTAATCTCACCTTCCTGTCCTGCCACTTTGTTTTTCTGGCTTGGTATTTATTGATATGATATATTGCCTGAAGTCTGATCCCTTCTATGGAGTATTTTGATACTTTGCAAGTGTCTTCATCCTCTGCCGAAGCTAGAGTCCTTATTGATCCTGTTCTTGCTTCTTTCGGTGTTATTTCTTTGTCTTTGAATAAAAGCTTAAATAGGGTGAACCATGTTGACCTCGAAACAACAGTGTTATGAGTCCACACTACCTTTACTAGCTCGTCTAGCCATTTTCCTTTTGGCAAGTTAAAGATTGATTTCCTTATTCTGGTGATGATGATTCCATTTGCCCGCTCTACTAAACCATTGGATTCTGGATGTCTTACTGATGTGAAAGTGCATTCATTCCTTTTGTGAGTTTTGGTGAATTGGATAACAACACATTTGAAGGTCTAACAAGTTTGCTAAGTGTTGAATAGGAAATTCATTATGATGAACATACTTGAATAGTGTATAATGATCAGTGAACAAAGGTTCAACAAAAGGTTAAATAACCAGTGAGACAATGCAAATGGATATAATATGGTCTCTGTATTGGTTTGAATATATGGACAAGACCTAAGAAATCACTATGCATAAATATGATCAGAATAGAGGTTCAAGTGATCAAGAGCATTGGTCAAGCCAAAGTGAATGAGATATGAGGAATCATGAATGGGATTGACCATATTACTATTAGTCCATATATGCTTCTATGAGAATCAAACTAGAGCTTTATTGATCTTAGCATTTATATCTAGATGACATTCAAGCAAGGTTCACAATATCGAAGAAATGATTCTCTCAATGGATGCTCAATATGATGTGACTCAAGAATGGCTTGATAGGATGAAGATAGCGAGGAAAGGGCTTCGAGGAACTAAGCGAAGGTGAAGGCCAAGCGACGGCTTGTGGACCGAGGTACCATAACTAAGGTGAAAAAGAGAGTACTTGCACTAAGTCGACGAACTAATCAGCTATAAAGAGTTATAATATGTTGATGCATCAGTAAGGTGACTTGAAGCCGTAATTTGAACTCATATATGGTGAAATGGTACAAGTCACAGGGTTTGATTTGTGTTTGCTTCAAAAGGTGAGACAAAGATGTTTGTGATCCTTATGAAGCATGGGGGATCCAAAAAGAAGGTTGGTGTTGGTACTAAAGCTCAAAATTCTTGATCCAAAACTTCTATTTTACCCTTGTTAATCCTTAGTGAAAGTATGTAGTACAACCTTTTTAAGTCTATCTTGGCCAAAATTGCTCTCTAGAAAATATTGGTTCAGCTGGTTTTCAGGCTGGTTCAGCTGGTATTCAAAAACCAGCTCAGCCGGTTTTTGGACCAGCTCGGCCGGTTTTGACTCCAGTCTACCCACCAGCTCAGCCGGTCACTGAACTGGAATTCAGTCTGCTGAAAACGGCTAGTTTTGGAGCCCCACCTATATTTACTCACTCCTACCTCTCTCCCCTACATCAGAGCACGACTCGTACTTCATTCCTAACCTGAGAAACACCTCCCACTCTATCTCACACCTCTTGCCTCTCCCATTTCAAATCTTTGGAGAGAAATCTTTGAGTGATATTGAAGAGATGTGGTTTTTGTGCTTCATCTTCCAATCATTCTTGTTCTTCTTGATTCGATCTTTGGTACTATGTCAAGTTCTTTGTGGATTCATTACTCTTGGAGCTTCTAGCTCCTAGACGACTAGGTGTCGCTTGTGTCGGTGTTTGGGGCCCGACCGCGCACCCGAGGTTACCCCTCGAGGTGCTTTTGGGTAGGACGGTATTGCTGATTGTAACTTAATGGTTCATGCGCGACGCACGAGAGACAGTAGGCGATTTTCTGCAGGTTCAGGCCGCTTTGAGGGGCGTAATACCCTAGTTCCTGGTGTGGATCTTTATGTGGTGGGTTACAAGGGAGTTCTCTAGTATTGATAGTGCTAGAGAACTAAGTAGATGGCTGATGAATGACCTGTTTTTGATGGGGTACCCCCTAGGCCTTATATATCCGACCGTGGGGTACTTACATGCGTGTACAATAATGATGTATGCCTAAGTAATAGTGAACCAACTTAACTTATCCTCCTACAATCTTGCCGACTTATTCTCACTTAGTTCCAATGTCCAAGGTAGTCGCGCGGGAGAATCGAATCAGAGCTGTGGATAATACTCACAACCCCACGAGCCACTTTGGCTCGTGTTTGCTCATTCCCAATGTTGGCTCGTTCTACCGGCAGTTCTCCCCTGGCCCACTAAGGGATGACCTTGTGAAACAATAGGCCCAAGGCCTTTCGCGAGGCCTTCTAGCCTTCTAGTGGACCTGGGGGATATCTGTTCCCCACAAGCCCCCAATGTTTGAGTTGATTTTGAAATAATCGGCCCAAAGATTCTAGGTCCAGCTTGTGGTTTTGATTTTCATTTTGGCTATGGCCGCTTTGAGGATGCGCCTGTTGAACGTTGCTTCTGAACTCTAAATGACTCAGTAAAAAAATAATCTTATGTTGTCCTCCTTTGGTACATTCAACGATCTTTGTTTCATGCCTTAGAAATCAGCGCTCTGTCATCAGCTTATGTTTTAGAGATTAGCGTTCTGTCCTTTGGAGTTTAAGGATTCATTGGGTGCACCGGAGGTGCACCCAATGGGTGTAGCCCCCGAGCTTTGAGTGGATTGCTAAAAATAATCCACTCAAAGATCTTCATCTCATGCTTTTAGGGATCCATATTTTATCTTCGTCTCATGCTTTAGAAATCAGCATTTTATTTTCGTCTCATGCTTTAGAAATCAGCATTTTATCTTCTTCTCATGCTTTAGAAATCAGCATTTTGTCTTTGTCTCATGGTTTTAGAACTCAGCATTTTATTCTCGTCTCATGCTTTAGAAATCAGCATTTTATCTTCTTCTCATGCTTTAGAAATCAGCATTTTGTCCTCGTTTTAGAACTCAGCATTTTTGCTTCCTCCATGCTATTGTGAATTCAAACAATGCGGTCTGCCCATGCCCTATTAGGTTTGAAATTTATTTGATTGGTGACAGATTGGACGTCTGGTAGATGGCTCTCGGCTGGTCTTCACCATGCTCTATGCTCCAATGCTTCTGCTGACTAGACTTGCAGTTCAGTAGCTATATTTGGATTTCCTTTGATCTCTGCCGATATCTTCCTTCTGCCTCAATACATTGTCTATACTGTATGGATGTGACTTGTATAGAAAATCTATTGGAAATTTCTGGCCGTCCCCCCCAATGGGTGTGACCAAGGAACATCTTGGTATGCAGAGCGTTTAGCACACTGTCCTGGAGTAGTAACTTGACGTGACCGCGGGGCGTAATCATATCTCTTGGGCAGTTGACCTTAGTCCAAATGGTGTCGTGTTACGCGAAGCGGCGTCTGTTGCCTGACTCGTCTTTAGGTGGCTTGAATTGCTTATCGAATGTTTGCGACTGTTCAGATGGCGTGGTAGGAAGTGGACGGTCACTTCTGCCTTATATAAATAGCCTGCTTGCACCGTTGTTCTCTTCACCTTCCTTCAATCATCTGTTTCTTCTTTCCTGACTCCTTCTCCTTTGTTCGATCATGGGCAAGGATAAAAAGGGCCAAGGTTCGCCACGTCGCTCCGGTGACAAGCGAAAGCGCGACCCATGTCCTCCCTCGGAGGACTTCGGTGATTCTGAGTACTCGAAGGAGGAGTTTTCCTCCGAGTCCAAGGGGTCACCGAAGTATGCTTCCCCCCCGGTGTCGTCTGATGACTCAGACGATTCCCAGGGGATAGCTACCGAGGTGTGGACGTACATCCGGTCCGTCGAGCGCGCCGGGCTCGAGGGCTCGAATGAGTCGGAGGTCTCCTCGGACGAGGAGAACTCTTTCGACTCGTCCGAGGAAGGAAGCGGCGGTGACGGCGATGACGAAGGCGATGAAAGTGGCGGTGACGATAGCGGCGGCGACAACGGCGGCAGCGACAGCGACAAGGGCAGCGGCGACGACAAGGGCAGTGGTGACGGCGGCAGGGGCGGCAGCAGCAGCAGCAAGGCTAGTGGCAAAGCGCCACTGGCTTTAATATTAGTATAGGTAATTAGTGGTAGTGGTAGTAGTAGTAGAATAATGTAGTAGTAGTTAGTAGTATAGTGTAGCGTAAGTAGCGTAGTAATGTAGTGTAGGGTAATGTAATGTAGGAAAAAGGGAAAGAAAGATTGACTCATAATGAGTCAGTCTTTAAGTTTGTGTAACTTCTTTCTGCTAATGAAGAACCTCGGTTGCTTTTACTGCTTTTTCTGTATACATATTTTGGTATTTTGTCTTCATGTCTACTGCTGCTGGCGTTTTTAGAAATAATTACCGGCCAATAGCTGAAGACATCGGCATTTTAGAGGTAACAACCGAGTCATGTTCAATTCCACCAGTGTTTCAGAGGTAACCATCAGGCAATAGCTGATGTTATCGATGTTTTAGAGGTAACCACCGAATGATATTTGACACTGCCGGCGTTTTAGAGGTAACGCCGAGTGGTGCTTGACATTGCCGGCATTTTTTAGAGGTAACGCCGAGTAGTGCTTGACACTACCGGCATTTTAGAGGTAACACCGAGTGGTTCCTGACACTGCCGGTGTTTTTAATGGTAACACCGAGTCATGCCTGAAGTTTTACTTTCCTGAGTGATGACTTGGCACTTTTTTAGAAATAGCACTTCACCCGGGAAAACCCCATTTATACTCGCGTCGACGTGCGTTTTGATTTCTGTGCCCTGATTTCACTTTTCTGCCTTGAAACACTCCCTGCTTCCCTGAGATCTTGCTCCTATTTGTTCCGCCAGCAAGATTGCGATGGCGCCAAAACGGAAGAGTTCTGCCACGGCGATCATTCCTCCCATCGACCCCAACAATCAGTTGCCATTCGCGGGTAACCACATGTCTGTTGTTTCTGAATCCGATCTTTTCCATCTTGTTGATGTTGGGGTTCTACTACCAAAAGAGCTCTGCTCTTGGCGGATTTGCCGCGGGGTCACTGTTCCGACAGAGGACACCCACGAGTTCATCATCTACGTTCCTTTTCTTATCCGCGGCGTTGCTTTTCCCGTTTCCCATTTCTTCCGTGGCCTCCTTGATTTCTATGATCTGAATTTGACCCATTTGAACCCTAATTCTATCCTGCAAATTTCCATCTTTGTGTATCTATGTGAGGCCTACCTCGGGATTCTCCCTCTTTTGGCCTTTGGAAGTATTTGTATCATTGTCGGCCCGGGATGGCCGGGGGGCAGCACCAGCTCGTCGGTGGTGCCAGTCTGGAGATACGTCATGGGAGGAAGACAGACTACCTCGACATCCCCCTCAAGGATAGCATCAAAGGGTGGCGCCTCGAGTGATTTATTGTGGAAAATCACTGCGAGTCTCGCCCCCTTGGTCGGGGAGGCAACTAGATGTTCGTACTCCGAGCTGGGTTGAATCTCCGACTCCTTTGGAGATTGCGGAGGCCAGAGTTCTGCTTGTTGAGATTTGCTTGCTGAAGGACAGAGGTCTGACTGCTGAGGCTGTGGTCGTCAATTTCGTCTTCAAGAATATCCAGCCTTTGAAGGACAGGGTGTATCCTGCTTATCTATATAGTGGCATCAACGATTATTGTATATTGGGTAATGTATTTGTTGGGGACTTGTTCTCAAATGCTGTAAATTAAGAACAAGGCAACATAAAATGTTAAATATTAAGACTCTTCGTCCGCCGAACATTATATCCGTAAGGATTTAATGAACTTCGGACGAAGGTCACGAACATAATGTTACGAAAGTTTCACCTTCGTAATTAAACTTGTAAAGATAATACAAAGTCCATTGTTAGAGATAAATATATTAAAAATAGGTGACACCATTCACATATCTTATTATACAAATTTAAGATATTTGAATACAATGTTTAGGTACATTTATACCTTTGCCTTGACAAACAATGATTCCCAAACGATGCGTTAGCAATTACAGGAATGCGTGAACAGTAAAGGAATACTGTTCACTATTTATAGACACAGGACACAGCCTGTGAACAATTACAATCATACCCCTCATAAAAGTTTACAACATCGACTCAAACTCTTATGGACTAAAAGGTCATTCTGTCTTTAAGTCGGTTTGTAACTCCGAAGCTTCATGGGCGACACCCTTCGGCATTACGTACAGACAGCTTCAACCGAAACTGTTTCTTCCTTCAGGACCTTCGGCGATGAAGCATGGTCCCAACAGTAGCCCCTTCGCGGTGCTAGATCGTTTTTCGTAACGAGCTTGATCCGTGAAAAAAGTCTCTCAGGCTTCAGGAAGCCGAAGGTCCGAAAAACACCTTCCCTGAGCTCGTTGTCGAGAAATGATACAGCTTTCGAGCGCGTAGCGATTCCACCATTCGAGTTCACTATTCTGGCTTTTGCGGTCCACCGTTCAGCGGGTGCGAACAACCGCTTGCCTGGTGTAAAAATTCTCGATGATTCACCTTCCTTCCTGCAACACTATATAAACAGACTGGTAGGTGCAAAGTTACCACAGCATTCATTGCTATTACACTGTTTTGCTACCAAAATTTTTAACCATAGCTGAAGCTCGACTCTCGGATTCAGACGAAGCTCCAACTTGGTGTCTGCTTCGTCAGAAGAAGAGGTTATTTAGTTCCCGAGAAATCTTTCAAGAAATTTAAAATTGAATGGCCAGGTTGCGCTCTACTGCTAGAGTTGAGCGTGAGGGAGGCGAAGTCGAAGGTGCAGAGACTGTCCCTATCTCCGAAGCAATGCAACGATCCGGATTGGTGACTTCGGAAAGAATCCCTACTGCCGAAACAGAACAGGCTGGTGCCGAAACAGAACAAGCTGCTGCCGAAGCAGAACGAGGAGATATTGAGGAAGCTGGTTCTGACGATGATTACCATATCGCAGTACCGAGAAAGCCTAGTCATTTGGACTTCAGGAAATCGACTATTTCCAAGGTGGATTTCTCCAAGATGGTGAAGGCGGGCTATTTCAGAGAAGATGAGAAGAAGCTACTTCGATTCGGGGGAGAGGAGACTACCCCGAAGCCAGAAAAGGATGAAATAGTTATTTTCAAGAGTTTTTTAAAGGCTGGGTTGAGATTTCCTTTGAATAGGATGATTTCTGATGTGCTGCAAAGGTTTGGGATCTATTTTCACTAGTTGACCCCCAACGCCATCGTCAGGCTTAGCGTTTATATCTGGGCTCTCCGAAGCCAGGCGGTGGAGCCGTTTGCCGACAGCTTCTATCGAGTACATGAGCTGCATTACCAGACAAAGGCCAAAAAGGATGGGTTGCACAAAAATTTTGGTTGTTACAATTTTGCCTATCGGAAGACCACAAAATTTCCTGTGATTAGCTACCGAAGCAAATGGCCGGCAGGCTGGAAGTCAGAATGGTTTTATGTCAAAGTTGACGAAGACAGAGAGAAGCTAGTACAAAGCCCTCTTGAACTGATCTTCATAGAAACAAGACCCTCCTGCAGAATGACAACTCAAGGTCCAACTTGGGCCGCACTGGCCGAATTCAAAATTATTGCAGAACACATTGGCACTAGAGATCTAGTGCAGGAATTTCTGGCCTTCAGAGTATTTCCGACTATGAAGGAGTGGACTATGCCGAAGCTTAAAGGAGAAAAGAAGGAAGGGGAGCTTGTCCGACTACCCTATTATTATAAGTTTAAGAAATATTTTAAAGCACCCTGTCAAGAATGGCTCGATACAATTGAAGTAATGAGTAATGAAATCCTTGGAAATTACTCCAAAAAAGAGGACCAGCTGATGACAGCAGCCTTCGGCACTCGGCCGATGCGAAGACTGAACAGGGTGCTTGATGCCATAGGTTTTGAATATGCTGATTATGATCGCCTGGGCGGAGATGCTGGAGGCCCGAAGCGAAAAAGAATTCCCAGCGCTGCTGACGAAGAGATCGCCAAGGCGACCAAAAAGAAAAGGGGAGATTCTGAAAAACTTAGCCCTGAAGAGTTGAATCCTGAGCCGAAGGTGGCCACTGCAGGAAAGAGGAAAACTGCATCTCCAGAACCAAGAACGTTGGTTCAAGAAGAAGATACTCCTGCAACGCCTTCTGCTGTTGAAGTAGAAGAGATTATGAAGGTAATGACTGAACCCTTGCCTGTCAAGCTAAGTCCGCTGGCGTTGGAACTGACGAAGTTTTTTCAGAAGGACAAGGCAGCTTCGGCAGAAGAAGGTCCTGCACTGCCGAAAAAAACGAAGGATTATTCAAATAACAGATGTAATTCATGGGACACCGTTACCGACACCGGCATCAAGAATTGCTATTGACCAGACTGCCGGAACTGCCGAAGCTAAAGGCGCCACAGCCGAAACCACCAGAGCGGAAATCTTCGAAGCTGAAACTAGCGCAGCCGAAGCTGCCGGAGTTGAAACTGAGGCCGCAGAAGATCTGAACCTGGACGAGACACTTGAAGTTATTGATAACATACTCTTAAAAATGACTGAGGAAGAATATGCTGTGGCCGCGGCGAGCACAGGCACTGAAAAGGGGAAAAAACAAGCTGAAGACATTTTGGAGGGTGAAGATTTTGAATTTCAAGATCTAATTGGGCAAGAGTTGACAGACGCTGAAAAAGCAGAGCTTAAAAGATGTGCCATAGCCTGCGGATATAAGCCAGGGGCTACACTATTTGGTGGGGTTAACGAAGGAAAGCTGAGGTGCCTTCGAAACCGCAGCGAAGCTAAAATTGTTAGAACTCTCTGCAAAAACATAGACTTGCCGAAGCTGGAAGTGGACCTCTGCCGTTACCAACGGCACCATATCGCCGGAAGTTTGCTTTATGCTAACTTCAAGGTAACAAATATTTTTGCTATTTTATTATTATCTTTTAGGTCGTTTTCTAACGAAGATCTTTTCGACAGAGCATACTGTTAAGTAAAGTTCTAAAAATGCAACAAGATCTCGAAGAAGAGAAGAACAAAGCCGTCATTCAAAATTTGGCTGAAAAGGTTGAAAACTACGAAGCTGATTTGAAAAAGAAGGATTTCACCATCCAAGATCTTGAAATGATGGTCAAAGAGCACGAAGGTGCATTAGAAAAGAAAGATTTTGTTATTCAGTCTATGGAGGGTTCTTTGGCTGAAATCCAAACTGAGAATAAAAGCTTAAAGAATGAATTGCACCAACAGTCAGAAAAATTTGAGCAAGAAAAGAAATATCTCGAAGCAAGCCTGAAAACTGAGATGGATATAAATTCAAATTTGCAGAAATCCTTTAAAGAACTTCAAGAGAAATGCCTAAGCTTCGGCAGCCGATGCGTGCAACGGCTGAAGGATGTGTTTCATTCTGTCGGGGCCAGCTCTGCAAAATTTACACCTTCAGCTGATAATCTGCCAAGCACGTTAGAATATATTGAAGGCGAGGTTGATGCCCTTGACGAAGTTATTGGTGGGCATGCCGACTTCTGCGCCCTGGTAGCTTCTCGGGGCACGGCCACCGCTTTTCTGAAGGCTGGCTGCACGCATGGAAATATTGTGAACAGACCAAACTTCAGCTTGTCAGCATCAGATCTGATAGATATCCCAAGCCTAGCCTGAAGCATTGGAAATAGATTCATGACCCAGATCTGGGTAGGTGGCGGGCGAAAGATGGCGGGTGACGAAGCTCGAAGTCATCTTAAGCCGGTAAGAAACTTATTTTTGTTACTTTTACCTTCTCCTTGAAATTTGCACCTTTCTTATTTTGCTGTTTGATGTACGCAGGATGACGAAGCTGAAGTTTGACAAAGTTGAAGTTTGATGAAGCCTAGCCTGAAGCTTGATAATTGTTTACAATATACTGTCCTGCAAAAATTCTGGAGAAACTTTTGTAATATAGTTATGGAACAACTTATGTAAATTTGTACATACCTTGTAATATATTTTGTTTCTGCTGTCTGCGTACAATCTGCTTTGCTATGGACGAAACTTCTCTTTTGAGCCGAAGGCGAAAAACACCTTCCCTTCTTTTCGTACACAACGAAGCATAAAAATTTTCCTTCGAGTTTTTCCTCATCGCCGAAGCATCTGTGTTTTTATGCGGTACAATGATGATTCTATATATGTCTAAATGCATGTTTATGAATGCAAATGACATGATGAAATGCATTGTGCAAATGAATATCAAAATACAAAATCATAGTCCTTCAGCGTTGACTTTTCGCTGTAAGCCTCCCTTAGGAGCTTCTTCGCCTTTTACTTTCAGCGGAATCAGCGTTTATTTTTCGCTGTAAGCTCTGCATTCCCTTAGGAACGACTTTTGAGCTTCTCCCTGTTTCCTTTTCTTTTTCCTTTTGCATTTACATTTACATTTTTTGGGGGATATCACTCTCATAAAATTGAAATAAGGAAAATTACATGTTGTGGCCCCATTAAAAACCTTTCTCCCCCTTTGGAAAGGAAAAGGGTGCCACGAAAAAGAATATAAAAAATTACATCAAGCTAAACATAATATCGTCGAAGCTCATCCGCATTCCATGATCTAGGAATGTCGTTGCCGTCCATATCCTTCAATCTGTAGGAACCGGGTCTTGACGAAGATACTACCAAAAAGGGGCCTTCCCACTTCAGCTGTAATTTGCCTGCTGTCTCAGGGTTGGCTACTCTTCGAAGTACCAAGTGTCCTGGTTCAATGTTCTTCAGCTTGACTTTTCTATCACGCCATTTTATTGTTTCAGCTTGATATTTATTGATGTTTTCCACAGCTTGAAGTCTGATCCCTTCAATAGCATCTTTTTCTACAGAGCAATCAGCTTCGTCTTTGCCTTCTGCCGAAGCTACTACCCTTATTGATCCTGCCTTGGCCTCTTCTGGGGTTATTGCTTCGTCACCGAACAATAGTTTAAAGGGCGTAAAACCTGTTGACCTTGACATGGTTGTATTATGGCTCCATACCACTTTGATTAGCTCGTCAGGCCATTTTCCCCTAGGCTGGTTAAAGATTGACTTCATTATTCCTGTCATTATGATCCCATTAGCTCTTTCGACAAGTCCATTTGACTCTGGGTGTCGAACTGATGCAAAATGGATCTTCGTGCCAATTCGATCACAAAATTCTCTGAAGGCTTCAGAATCAAACTGTGTCCCATTGTCCACAGTAATGGCCTTCGGCACTCCGAAGCGACAAACAATGTTCTGCCAGAAAAACTTTTGAATAGTAAATGAAGTTATTGTGGTTAAGGGCTTTGCCTCAATCCATTTGGAAAAATACTCCACTGCCACTACCACATATCTTAAGTTCCCCTGCGCTGGTGGTAATGGGCCTAGCAAATCAAGGCCCCACCTCTGCAACGGCCAAGTGGGTTGTATTAATTGAGTTAAAGACGAAGGTTGTTTTTGATCTCTTGCACATTTCTGACAACCTTCGCACTTTTGGACTATATCCGCTGCATCCGAAGCTGCCTTTGGCCAATAAAATCCTTGGCGAAAAACTTTCCCAAGCAAGGGCCTAGATCCAATGTGAGATCCACACAGGCCTGCATGTATTTCCTTCATTAATTCTATACCTTCGGATCTGGATAAACACTTGAGCAATGGGGAATAGACCCCACGCTTGTATAACTCCCCTTCTATTATGACATATGGTCGAGCTCTTGCTTCTATTCTCCTGTTATAAGCTTCGTCGTCTGAAAGAAAATTACCCTGAAGGAAAGAGACGATCTCGGTTCTCCAATCCTCGCTATAAACAGGGGATATATTAAGGATTGCTCTTTCAAGAAGCTCGACCGAAGGTGCTTTTATTGTTTCGAAAAATACTTCCGAAGGTATAGGCAGCCCCTGGGCTGCTGACTTGGCCAATAGATCAACGTATTCATTTTCTCCACGAGGAATATTTTTGACAGAGAAACCTTCGAAGGAAGCCTCAATCCTTCGGACTGTATCTAGATACTTTTCAAGCTTCGGGTCTCTTGCTTTATAGCTCTTGTCAACATGACCAGATATAACTTGAGAATCAGTTTTAAGAATGGCCCTTCTGATTCCCATTGCCTTTAACTTCCGAAGACCCAAAAGCAGAGCTTCATATTCAGCGATATTATTTGTGCAACTAAAGTCAAGCCTTGCCGCATAACAAGTTTTAACTTTGGAAGGTGAAACCAACACAGCAGCCGCTCCTGCTCCAAAGGTTCCCAAGACCCATCGCAAAACACTGTCCATGCTTTGGCATCTTTATTTGTTTCTTCCTCCTAAGCCCCTGGCGTCCAGTCAGCAATGAAGTCTGCTAACGCCTAGGACTGAATCGAGGATCTATGAACATAATCAATACAAAATTCATTGAGTTCTGCATCCCATTTTCCAATCCTTCCAGTAGCTTCTCGGTTTCTCATTATATCCTTCAGAGGTTGTGAAGAATGAACAATTATGTTGTAAGCTTGAAAATAATGTCGAAGCTTCCTGGAGGCCATCAAAACAGCATACAGTACCTTCTCCAATTCTGTATAATTTTTCTTCGACAAACTAAGAACCTTAGATACGAAATATATTGGGGCCTGCCTCTTAACTTGGCCTTCAAGCTTCTCCTGGACAAGTGCTGCACTTACCGCTGAGTGCGAAGCTGCCACATATAATAACAAAGGAGCCCCTAGCGTTGGTGGAGTTAATGTTGTTAGATCTATCAAATATTGCTTCAATTCTTCGAAGGCTTTCTGCTGGATTGGTCCCCATTGAAAGACTTCGGCTGACTTCAACACTTTGAAAAATGGTAAGTTTCTCTCTGCTGATCTGGATATGAATCTGTTGAGAGATGCCAGCCTTCCCGTCAATCTTTGAGCCCCCTTTTTTGTACTTGGTGGTTCCATTCGAAGTATAGCTTCGATTTTGCTTGGATTAGCCTCAATTCCCTTTGTTGAAACTAGGCAACCAAGAAATTTCCCCTTCTTTACTCCGAAGACACATTTTTCTGGATTCAACTTTAAACCAGCCTGTCTAAAATTAGCGAAGGTCTCCTGTAAATCAGCAATGTGGTTATCTTGCTTCGTGCTTTTTACAATGATGTCATCAACATAAGTTAGTACATTCCTGCCTATCTGAGAGTGGAGAACCTTCGCTGTCATTCTGCTGAAGCTTCCTCCAGCATTTTTAAGCCCCTCATGCATCCGAAGGTAGCAATATGTCCCGCTAGGGGTTATGAAGCTGGTTTTCGGTTCATCCTCCTTCTTCATCCAGATTTGATGATAGCCTGAATAGCAATCCAGCAAACTCATAAGCTCTGATGAAGCTGCTGCATCAACTAAGGAATCTATCCTTGGCAATGGAAACTCGTCCTTTGGACAAGCCTTATTGAGGTCAGTAAAGTCAATACACATTCTCCATTTACCATTGGCCTTCTTCACCATAATAGTGTTAGCCAACCATTCTGGGTATTTTACCTCTCTAATAACTCCGGCACTGAGAAGTCTTTTCACTTCATTCCGAGCCCCTTCGGCCTTGTCATCAGACATCTTCCGAAGCCTCTGCTTTCTGGGTCTGAAGGATGGATCGACATTGAGCGAATGCTCAATAACATCCCTGTTAACTCCACAAAGATCATTAGCTGACCAGGCAAAAACATCTTTATTGTTGAACAGAAACCTTATCAAGGTTTTTTCTTGCTCTTCAGACAATTGAGATCCCAATAGCACCTTCTGATCTGCTATATCCTCACACAAGAGCATGGGCTTCGGCTGGTCAGCTGAAGCAGCTTTTTCCCTTCTGAACTTGTATTGCTCACAGGCCTCAGCTCCATCTATGTTATGGATTGCTTTTGAATCTGTCCAATTTCCTTTGGCCCTTCTGGCAGCTTCCTGACTTCCATGAATAGCAATAGGCCCTTGGTCCGAAGGTATCTTCATGCAGAGGTAAGGTGGGTGAAGAATTGCTTCGATGGCATTGAGAGTACCGCGACCAATGATAGCATTGTAAGGATACTCCATGTCAACAATATCAAACACAATTTGCTCAGTCCTTGTGTTGTTAACAAATCCGAAGGTTACCGGCATGGTAATCTTCCCAAGTGCTACAATTTGCCGTCCTCCGAAGCCACAAAGAGGGTGCGTAGCATCATGGATCTTGTCTTCGGGCTCTTGCATTTGTCTAAAAGCTTTAGCAAATATGATATCAGTTGCGCTGCCTGTGTCAACCAAAACATTATGGACCAGAAATCCTTTGATCACACAAGAGATAACCATAGCATCATTGTGTGGGTAATCCTTGAGTTGAATATCCTCTTGGGAGAAGGTAATTGGAATGTGAGACCATCTTGACTTGATGAAGGGTCCTTGCACCCCAACATGCTGTACCCTTCTCTGTGCTTCCTTCTTCTGCTTTTTGTTGGCTGGCTCTGAGCATGAACCACCTGTTATCGGGAGTACCAGCTTCGGGGCCGAAGCAGCTCCAGCTTGATCGTTGAACGAAGCCATCAGCTCAAAAAAGTGGAAGTGTGTTGACCGGAGGTGGGCGCCAATGTTGGGGACTTGTTCTCAAATGCTGTAAATTAAGAACAAGGCAACATAAAATGTTAAATATTAAGACTCTTCGTCCGCCGAACATTATATCCGTAAGGATTTAATGAACTTCGGACGAAGGTCACGAACATAATGTTATGAAAGTTTCACCTTCGTAATTAAACTTGTAAAGATAATACAAAGTCCATTGTTAGAGATAAATATATTAAAAATAGGTGACACCATTCACATATCTTATTATACAAATTTAAGATATTTGAATACAATGTTTAGGTACATTTATACCTTTGCCTTGACAAACAATGATTCTCGAACGATGCGTTAGCAATTACAGGAATGCGTGAACAGTAAAGGAATACTGTTCACTATTTATGGACACAGGACACAGCCTGTGAACAATTACAATCATACCCCTCACAAAAGTTTACAACATCGACTCAAACTCTTATGGACTAAAAGGTCATTCTATCTTTAAGTCGGTTTGTAACTCCGAAGCTTCATGGGCGACACCCTTCGGCATTACGTACAGACAGCTTCAACCGAAACTGTTTCTTCCTTCAGGACCTTCGGCGACGAAGCATGGTCCCAACAGTATCCTGTTGTAAAAAAATCGAGTCTGTAACATTACTCTTTTTGGTAATGTAAATTGGATGGTTTTGTCGTTGGCATATTATATTTGCTTTCAAATGATTGTTGCCACAGATGTCGTCCAAGACCCGATCACAGGATGCAGCTGGAACCTCCAGTGGGAGGGAGTCTACCCCAAATCCACGTCCTGTCCCTCCCACACTTGCCGAGGCGATTGCCGCCTTGGTAAATGCAACCGCGGATAATACCTGTTTTCTGAGAGAGATGGCGGGTCAACAGTTTCAGCAGCAAGGCGGGCGGGGTTATCAACAGGGCCCCCGTGAAACCTCTTACTTGGACTTCTCAGAGACACGTCCACCCCTATTTGTTAAAGCCGAAGACCCGTTAGAAGCAAACGAATGGATTCGGGTTATCAAACAAAAATTTGGACTTCTGTGCTGTTCTGAAACCCAGAAGCCTTTATTCGCAGCCCAGCAACTGCGCGACCCTGCCAGCACCTGGTGGGGAAATTTCGTGGCCGTTCAACCGGCCAATCATCAGATAACATGGGAAGAATTCAAGGTGGCCTTCCTCGAACATTATATACCCGAAGGTGTTCTTCACATGAAGCAAGAAGAATTTATGAAGCTGAAGCAAGGAGGGGATACTGTTAATCAGTATCTCAATAAGTTCAATCATTTGTCGCAGTATGCAATCGATCAAGTGAACACCGATCTGAAGAACAAGAATTGTTTTATGAGAGGTTTAAATGATCGACTGCAAAGAAAAATGGCAACCTGCATAGATCTTACTTATGGAAGAGCTGTCAGTACAGCATTGGCGGTAGAAGCGAAGTATGCTGGTGTCGGAAAATCCAAGGGTTTTGGAGGAGACAGGCCTAGTCAGGGCCCGGTGAAAAGGCAACGGTTTGTTCTCCGGCATTCCAACCAGAATCGCTCTCGTGCACCCTCCTTCCCTTTTAAGCAGCCAATAATTATTCGTCCCAATAATGCCCCAAGTCAGCTGGGTGCCCCAGGCACTCGATTCCCTGCTCTGCCCAGCTCGTCGACTAGATGTTTCAATTGTGGCAAATCTGGGCATTTCATCAAGGATTGCCCTTATCCAAAGCAAAACCAGTCAAATAATCAGCAAGGATCTAGGAATTCATCTCAAGTCAAGGGAAATACTTCGGGCAAAAATATCAAGAAGATGGGACGCATATATTATACGCAAGTGGCCACTACACCGGATGGAGAGCCGGTAATGATGGGTACGTTCCTCGTGGCCAATCATCCCGCAGTCATTCTCTTTGATTCTGGTGCTTCGCATACATTCATCAGCAAGAAATTTGTGGAGCAACATTGCATTTCATTCCATGAATCAAAAGAAGGATTTAAAATTCACTCACCTGGGGGACAAATCTTTACTAGAGAAGTGGCCTATCAAGTGCCCGTAACATTGGCCGGACGGGACTTTCCTACTAACATGATCGTTCTGAAGGGCCAAGACATAGATGTCATTTTGGGTATGAATTGGTTGGCCAAGCATAAAGCAACCCTCAACACTGATCAAAGAACCATCAGGTTGAGTCATAATCAAGAAGAAATTCTCTTGTCTATCCCCATTCCAACCAAAGCTACTGGCAGAGTTTATGAAGCCATTATACCGGAAATCAAGGATATTCTGGTAGTATGCGAGTTTCCCGATGTCTTTCCAGAGGATTTGCCTGGATTGCCACCTGAAAGGGATGTAGAATTTGTAATTGAGTTGAAGCCCGGTACGGCTCCCATTTCTCGAAGATCGTACCGTATGCCTCCAAATGAGTTGGCAAAATTGAAGATTCAATTACAAGATCTACTTGAGAAAGGATTCATCTGGCCAAGCTCGTCGCCATGGGGTTGTCCAGCCATATTCGTCAAGAAGAAGGATCAAACTTTACGGATGTGTGTGGATTATCGACCCCTGAATGAGGCCACTATCAAGAACAAGTACCCTCTTCCGAGGATTGACATTTTATTTGGTCAACTGACCGGGGCGAGGGTATTCTCCAAGATTGATCTCAGATCGGGCTATCATCAGATCCATATTCGGCCCGAGGATATACCAAAGACCGCGTTTACTACGCGGTATGGGTTATTTGAATATCTGGTAATGTCTTTCGGATTAACAAATGCTCCTGCCCACTTCACGTATTTGATGAACTCGGTATTCATGCCCGAGTTGGACAAGTTTGTGGTGGTCTTCATTGACGATATTCTAATATATTCCAAAAATGAAGAGGAGCATGCTCAACATTTACGGATCGTGTTAACGCGCTTGAGAGAACATCAGTTGTATGCTAAGTTCAGCAAATGCGCGTTTTGGCTGGAGGAAATTCAATTTCTTGGACATGTTCTATCTGCCAAGGGAATTGCGGTAGATCCCAGCAAAGTCAAGGACATCTTGGAGTGGAAACCCCTGACCATTGTTCATCAAGTCCGAAGTTTCCTTGGACTGGCTGGATATTACCGCCGATTTATACCAGATTTTTCTAAGCTTGTGAAGCCAATCACAATTTTATTGAAGAATGATATTAAATTCAATTGGTCTTCCAAGTGTAATGAAGCTTTTGAACAATTGAAGACATTATTAACCACTGCTTCGGTATTGGCTCAACCGGATATCACTAAGCCCTTTGATGTATATTGTGATGCATCAGGCAGTGGTCTCGGCTATGTGTTAATGCAAGAAGGCCAAGTAATTGCGTATGCTTCAAGGCAGTTGCGCCAACATGAGGAGCATTATCCAACTCATGATCTGGAGCTAGCTGCTGTGGTTCATGCCCTAAAGATTTGGCGTCATTATCTGCTGGGTAATATCTGTCACATTTATACAGATCATAAAAGCTTGAAGTATATCTTCACCCAGTCAGAGTTGAACATGAGACAAAGGCAATGGCTTGAGCTTATTAAGGATTATGAACTGGAAATTCATTACCACCCAGGCAAAGCTAATGTAGTGGCAGATGCACTTAGCCGCAAGGTTTCCTGTCACTGTCTTACGGTGAAGACCTCTGACAACACATTATGTCAGGAGATGGAGAAGCTAAACCTGGGAATGATCCAACAAGGAACCCTAAGTCAGCTAAAGCTTGAGTCAGTCCTCTTGCAAAGGATAATTGATGCTCAAAGGAATAATGAGGGTATGAAGCACATTCGTGAGAAGATAAGGACTGGAAAAGCCAAATGTTTCAAAGAAGATGATCAAGGCATTGTATGGTTTAATAACCGCATAGTGGTGCCGAAGAATGAAGAGGTCCGCCAGCAAATTCTGGATGAAGCACATCTTAGTCGCTATTCTATTCATCCCGGAAGCACTAAGATGTATCAAGATCTGAAACAACAATATTGGTGGACAAAAATGAAGATCGAGATTGCACGCTATGTGGCTAGATGTGACACCTACAGACGTGTCAAGGCCATACATTTGAAAGCTGCCGGTCCATTACAGTCTCTACCAATACCAACATGGAACTGGGAAGACATAAGTATGGACTTTATTGTGGGATTGCCCAGGACCGCAAAAGGGTATGACTCTATCTGGGTTATTGTTGATCGGCTTACGAAAATTGCTCATTTTCTACCCATCAAGACAGTGCACCCAGTTGCTGTTTATGCCCAATTGTATATTGCTCATATTCTCAGTTTGCACGGGGTTCCAAAGACTATAGTGTCGGATCGTGGACCTCAATTCGTATCCAAATTCTGGGAAGAACTTCATAAGTCCCTGGGTACCAAATTGCTCCACAGTTCGGCCTATCATCCACAAACAAGTGGGCAGACTGAGAGGGTTAATCAAATACTTGAAGATATGCTACGGGCATGTGTGCTGGACTTCTCACAGAAATGGGATGAATGTTTACCGTTAGCGGAATTCTCATATAATAATAGCTATCAAGAAAGCATCCAGATGGCACCCTTTGAAGCTTTATATGGACGACGATGTCGAACTCCACTAAATTGGTCTGAACCAGGTGAAAGGTACTTCTTCAGGTCTAACCTGGTAAAAGAAACTGAAGAGAAAGTTCAGAAAATAATACATAATATGAAGAAAGCCCAAGCTCGTCAGAAGAGTTATGCAGACAAACGACGAATGCCCTTGTATTTTCTTGAAGGGGACTATGTCTACCTGAAGGTTTCACCAATGAAGGGAGTATCGTGTTTTGGGATAAAAGGGAAGCTTGCACCCAGGTACATTGGTCCATTCCTTATACTTGAAAGATATGGGCCAGTGGCGTACCGACTTCAACTACCCGAAACTTTGTCTGCTGTACATAATGTGTTCCATGTGTCACAATTAAAGAAATGTCTTCGGATACCAGATCAAACCGTTGAAGTGACAGATGTTGTCCTTGAACCAGACTTGACATATTCTGAACATCCCATTTGAATCTTGGATCAAAAGGACAGGGTTACCAGAGAAAAACTCTCAAGTTCTATAAGATAAAGTGGAACCAACATTCTGAAGATGAGGCTACATGGGAAACTCAAGACTTTTTAGATAAGAATTTCCCGGGCTTTTTAGCCTCATGTGATTTGTAAAGTGTGATGAATTGTTGTAATAAAGAGTGAACCCCACATCACCCCTGCCTTGTACTAGAAATAAGGAAATAAAAATGTGACACGTTTCCTTTTCCATTACTCACCCTAGGACTTTTAATCTCGGGACGAGATTCTTTTATGGGGGGAAGGATGTAACACCCCTGGTGTTACTGTAACTAAAACTTGAGCATGACATCATAAACATTGGCATTGCATATGTTTGACACACCTAGAGTGCATTCACTAGGTAAAAATTTCAAACAAGTTGTATTGTTATAGTATTTTGTAAATAGAACCCTGGATAGGGAACTTAACCCTAAATAGGGATTAAAGGGGGTAAAACCTAACCCAAGTGGAGAAAACCTAAAAGCTTTAAGGGAATAGTCCTAAAATGTTCCCAGGAATGAACTTAAATTACATTTATACCCCTGAGATACCAAAAACCCCATTTGAATCCTGGGAAAACTCTAAGTCCAAACCCTAGGGGCCTATGTGCAAAAAGTGTGCACATTTGGACTAAAGTGTAAAACTACTATGTTAAATCATATAAGGTCACCTGGTTCACATTTGGGAAGATTTGCAAGCCAAACCCTAAGTTTTGGATTAATTTGCAAAAAGGACCCCAATTGAGAATTCACTCTAAGTCTGAATTTCAGAGTTGAGAGCTCAACTTTGGAGCCTTGTAACTTTCAAATTCTAGAGTTTTTGCCCTAAGTCACCACATCAAGTTTGTAGCTCAATCATAGGAGAACAACTTTGCTTAAGGGTGTGAGCATAGTTGTTAAGAAAATTTGGAAGATAATTAAGTCCAAAGTTGGACTGTCAAGTTACTGGGTCTGACTTTTCAGACAAACAGGGTAACCATTGAGACTTTGAGCATGAATTCAAGCTTAATTTATTAAGAATTGAACCAAGGTTGCTATAACAAAGTGGTAGCTGGTATATTGCTCTACAATTTTGCTGCAGAGCTTGAGTTGAGTTGTCATTAGAAATTAAGAGGAAATTTAGCTCCAAGTTTGGCTGTCAGGTGGACTGAATGGCAGTTCCCCATGGTACAGTGCCTGCACTGGATTAGATTGCCAGCGCGATTGTCCTCGCCGCCGATGACTCCCTCCGTCGCGATTCGTGCCGTTGTCGCCGTGATTTGTGCCCGAGTTGATCTAGTAGCACTCAAGCCACGTCGCCGTGAATAAGTTCGGCCGGTAAAACAAATTCGACCACCGTACTAGCTCGTCGCGGTGGAGCCCGATAGGCACGCCGATGAATGCCGCTTTCCGGCCGTGTGCCACGTGCCTGAGTACCTCCACCGCATCGCCGTGATTCATTTTAGCTTCCCGTCGATCACCGGAATAATCGCCACGACGGTTGACACGAGTTCACTTGCACCAGTAACCTTTCCCCTCTCCGGCCGCCACCGCGCCATCTTCAATTCAAGCGCCACCGCCCCTAGAATCTATAAATTGAGCCCACCATTAGCTTCACAACATCATCACCCACCCAGCCACCAAGAATCGCCAACGATCGTGCACCAGTGAGCTCTAATTTCGGTTTTCCCCCAAATCAAGCTTCCGCCACCCCGAAACCACCTCGCCGCGGCTAGCCCCATTCCGGTCAGTTCATCTCTCTCTCTCCCTCGTTTGAGCACTCTCTTAGCTCTGTGATGCTTGCCGAGCCACCAATTCGAACTGAGAGACCACCAATCATCGGGAAGCGATCAAACGCTCATAGCCTTCGCGGTTCTTGTGGGCATAATAGAATAGGTCACCATTTGTGCAATTAAGTTAGGGGAAACGTTCCCTAGGTAATGAATTTGGTTTAGGCCGAAGCTGAGCACTAGTCTTGGCCTCCTCCGGCCGGTGTGCGTGCTCGCCGGAGTTCAGTTGCGCGCGACGCCATCGGGGACCTCACCTCGCGAAGAATTAGAAACCAGAGGGCGTTTCTGTAATCTGTCAGCGACACAGTGTAATAGTAATAGAACCCTGTTAAGGTTAGCCAAAACCCCAGGGCCCTTTCTGTAAAGACACCGGCGTGGGCGCGGACGCACGCGTGATTCCGTGCGGAACTGGGCCGCCCGGGCCGAAACCAGCTCAGCACTATTCAACTTTTTTCTTTTTCTTTTTCTGTAGAACTTTAGAAATCTATAGAAAATTGTAGAAAAATCCTAAAACTGTCAAACTAATTTTCCTAGACTTCTTAATTTTCATAGTATTTAATAAAAATAGTTTCATGATTTTTAGGTTAAATAAGGAATTTTAAGGCATTTAAAGTAGTTTAAAACCTTAGTTCTGGATTTTTAGAAGATAAATGAAAATTCCAAAAATGTCCAAATTTTTTATATGAGCTCTACACATTAATTAGGAGCCTTGGGTAGAATTTGGTATGATTTGGACCTTGTTTGATAACTAGAACCCAAAACCCCCTGCCCTATGAACTCCTTTACTGACTCCGGAAACCCTAAGTTCTCGGAGTTCCGTGAAGGAAAATTGTATTCAAGACCTTAGATAATAAATTCTTATTATATTTGCACTCTCATGAGCATTACATGGCATTCATTCTTATATACATGGTTATGTTTAGAAAACGAAGAAGAGATTGAAGTGACCGAAGAGAAGGCACCACCACCTTTGGAATCTCAGGCAGAGACTTGTCTCTACTTTGATATTTGCGGGCCTGAGCCTGACTCACCTACCAACGAAGGCAAGCCCCGGTGCATTTGCCACCTTCCTTGATATTTTTAAAATCTTTCCCACTTGCTTGTTGCATTAAGTAATAGGAGTTGGTTGTTAAACAATTCCTGCATTATCTTCCTTGATCTTGATTACTTTCCTTGAAACCCTGTTTTTACAAAAAGATTTACTATGCTTAGTATTGCTTTAGCAAAAACAAAAGGTTTTGTTTTACAAAAGATGATTAGCAAAGTGGGAGGGATGTTTTTTTTTGAAATAAAACTTGATGGTGAATCCATCACGGTCGTGATGGATTCAACATCGGAAAAGATGTACCTCTGCCAGGTACCAAGTTTTTGGGTTTAAATGATTAAGCTGGGACCGGGCGGGTGACTTGCACGAGAAGAGAGTCTCGGTGTAGTGTCTCCGTCTGAATCGATTAAGGACTGTCTCGATGTAGGCCTGCTGACCGAGGAACCTTTAACTGGTCACATGCCTCGTCATGGGTAAGCCTTGCCTCGGGCAGACTAAGGCCAGAATAAGATAACACGAAATGGGCGTGGAGCGGTGGCGAGAGTAGCATGTACCCTCCGTAGCAAGAGGCTGGACGGTCGTGTATCTGTGCTCTCGGTTTGCGTGAACCTGATCTGGTCTTAAGAACCCCAGTGGCGGGTTGACATATGCAAGGGTTAAGTGCTACATATGTCGTGCGATTGGAGATCCTCAGCTGAGTATAATCGATTCGGATCGCCGTACCTTCGCGGTTATGAAGACTTGGTCACTGACTTACACGTAGCAATCCAGTGAAAATGAGTGGTTGATAAGAAATTGGCTAGTGAAGGTCAAGTGCTTGAACTAGGTTAGCAAGAACTCTAGATATAGGTAAGTTTACCTAACTTGACAATAAAACTAGATTTTTAAGGATCCACTTTTAGTAAGCATTCATGCAAAACAGAGTCTTTGATCTTGAGATACCTTACCTTGACTCCCTTATAACCAGCATACCCTTGAGAGTCTTTTCTTTAGTCAGGTAAGACTTGCTGAGTAATTCCATACTCAGAGTTTATTCCCTCGTTATTTTTAGGTGAGGAAGCAGCAAATTTTTGTTGCTTTTGTACCAAGGTGGTTCCAAATGAAGAAAAAAAAGAGTGAAGCTGCGGGAGGACATGGTCCTCCATAAGAAACTTTTATGTAAGAACTATCGGGAGGAGTTTTTGCCTGCCTTGGTATTGTAATAATACTACTCAGCACTCGTTTTATAACTCGGGTCTGTAATAAGCAACTTAATCTTACTTTCTAAATAAATGTAAGTTTATGTAATCGCTTCCGCATTTCTATATCTCCGATGTTCTGTAATGTCTGCAAGACGGGTGAAACGTTCCTGGAAAGGTAAGAAAGAAGATACCGAACTTGTCAAGTGATTCAGGAACATCTACAGGGTTGTCTGATGTCTGTTGGACAAGGACAACTGTAGGTGGGCCTAATGACTTGGGAGGTTCCGTCACACTCTAGAAAAACAAAATGTTTTGTTTTAAAACAAAAAGTGATGCTTCAGACTGGATGGGAATTTTTACAAAGAAAAACTTGTGATGATGGATCCATCAGGGCCTTGATGGGTTCAACATCGGAAAGGATATACCTCTGCTAGGTGCCAAACTTTGGGTTGAAAATAATAAAGCTGAGACCGGGCGGTTGACTTGCACGAGAAGAGAGTCTCGGTGTAGTGTCTCCGTCTGAGTCGATTAAGGACCGTGTCGATGTGGGCCTGCTGACCGAGGACCCTTTAACTGGTCACATGCCTCATCATGGGCAAGCTTTGCCTCGGGCAGACTAATACCAGAAAGGCCAACATGCAATGGGAGTGGAGAGATGGCGAGAGTAGCGTGTACCCTCCGTGGCAAGAGGCTGGACAGTGGTGTATCTGTGCTCTCGGTTGGCGTGAACCCGGTCTGGTCTTAAAAACCCGGTGGCGAGTTGACATATGTAAGGGTTAAGTGCTACATATGTCGTGTGATTGGATATCCCCAGCTGGGTATTAATCGATTCGGATCACCGTTACTTTTCGGATATGAAGACTTGGTCACTGACTTACACGTAGCAATCTAGTGAACTCAAAGGGGGATAAAAGACGGCTAGTATAGGCCAAGTGCTTGAACTAGGGTAGAAAGAACTCTAGATGCAGGTAACTTTACTTAACTTGACAAGTAAAAAAAGATTTTTAAGGATCCACTCATAGTAAGCTTTTCTGCAAAACAGAGTCTTTGATTCTTGATAAGTCATACCTTGATTCCTTTTAAAACCAGCATACCCTTGAGAGTCTTTTCTTTAGTCAGGTAAGTCTTGCTGAGTAATTGTGTACTCAGGGTTTTATTCCATGTTGTTTTCAGGATATAACTTTGTGCTACTATTGATGGTGTTAAGTGCTGGTGGGCTCGGCCTTCTTATAAGTCTAAGTAACTCTTCTATACTTCTTATTGAGGATAGTCACTTGAGCTAGCATATATTTCAAACTTATAAATAATTTATAACATTTCAAAGTTTACTTCTTTGAATCACTATTATAATCACTCCGATAAACATAAGTAAACTTGATGTAACTTGTAGAATTTGGTAATAAGATTTCCGCTGCAAAAAAAGTTTGTGTGTGTGATTTGTGTTACTTAATCTCGCGATCTTGGTTGTAAGTGGTTTATCCGATGTCCTTGGGGCACTCAGACGGATCCTTTTAAGTTACCTGGTGTACATGCATAGCCGCATGAGGTCTTTGAGACAAGGACAGGTGTATGTGGGCCCGATAACTTGGGAAGTTCTGCCATAGCTGGTATCAGGGCAAGATTAAGTATATATGGTCACATACGTATTTTCAAAAAAAAGTTTTGGTTTCGAAAAACCTATTTTCAACTAAACACAATGTTTGGCTTTGAAAAACAATTTTGAAAAACAATAATGGTAGCGACATCCTCTATTAAGCCCTAAGTTAAGGATTATCAGGTGGCTTAGTTCAAAACTATAACTTACAACCGGGGGTATTGCATACATGTGTAATGTTATTTTTGAGGCCATTCAGTCTTGAATGGATCGATGCTCAAGGTAAGGTGAGATGTGAGAGCACGACCTAACAATCGTCGGTCTAGGGGAGTGCTTAATTGTGGCGCTTGACTATATACATGTTCTACATATCTATATACGAAAGCTGCGATGTGGAGTAATTACTTTCTAGTAATTTAGTACCCCATGGATGTGTATGGGTATATAGACATGGGAATACTGAGAAATGTAATGTACTTGTAACGACACACCTACGCTCAGGTAAGAAGGTGAGTTACCATAATGAGCTGCCCTATGGTTAAATTGTGGCAACGGCGCCTATGCGTGGCTCAGTGCTTAATGATGAGCTGGCCTCCATATAGTAATATATGGAGTATAAACTGTGATAAACTGTCATGTGTGAACTACATCATGGGAAATTGGGCTATGATGAAATTTTCTGTAGGTACACTAACCTCGAAAACGTATGTGTAGCTGACATCTAGCAAAATATCGAGAGAGTCGTAAGTATGCCACCGAGATAGAACGTTATCGCCGCAGTATGTTGGCAAAACTCATGAGGATGCATAGGACGAGCATGCATCCTGATTGTTGCATCATGTTCGTCACCTATACACCTAAGATGCTTCTCTCATCTTTATTCCAGTAACCAGTGATTGTAGATAATGGGGTGTAATGTTGTATTATGAACTTCGATGAAATAGCTGTCCTCCGTTCTTTAGGTAATCTATTTAGGTGTTATATGTGTTTACTCTTGTGCCTGATGTGCTGATAGAAGGTTGGTGACTTGTTTGCCTAAACCCAAAACTAGGCCATGATCTTATTTAGGTAACCATGACCCAAAGTTGATTTTTCTGTTATCACTCCATGACCAAACAAATACAAATAAATACTTAGATAATTTCTTTGCTAGACATAAAGTGTACTCAGGCATAAAATAAGAATCTCGAGTCATATTTTCATCTTAGACCATGCCCTTATTCGAATGACACAAGCTGATGTCCCTTATCTAGTTTGCCTGTTCTTAAGGATCGCCATATTGCTTTATCAACCTAGCCTAGGAAAGACATGTTCGATCATTTTCCTTAACTTGATGCCTTTGGGTTCCTCATACCTATCGAAGGCATACCAACTTAATCCTTGACTTGTAATTGTTGCGATGGCATAGAATTATGCTTGGGGCTGAATTAACAGTCTCCCATCATATTCCCATCATCAACCAAGTTTAGGTTATGGCCATACCTTGTTCATTTCATCGGGCCATGATCTATTTGGATCTCTACTTGTAACCATTCTTACAAGTGGAGTATCTCTTTGTATACTGTCACCTTGCTCAATCCGTTTGTGCCACGTGAGATTTCTTATTGGTTACGTCTGGTAATGGTGTTGTGATTAAAACTGATGGTGCCACGACAAAATCGAGAGCCTCCTGTGGATGCATACACATGGTTGCGCTACTTGGCACGCGCTGGTATCACAGTTAGTAGTCATAATCCATTATGAGACTATATCGATATTTATCTTTGCACAAATTGTTCTTACCACGTGAGATTCCTTATTGGTGCCAGTTCGGTAATGGTGTCACGATTAATGACTTATGGTGCCGCAATGAAACTGAGAGCCCCTTGTGAATGTACACACAAGGTTATGCTGCTTGGCGTATGCTGGTATCGAGGTCTCTAGTTATGATCCATTATGGAACTACACTGATGTATTATCTTCCGTGGACTTTCCCTTGAAAGAATTTCTATGTTGTTTATCAAGTGGTCAAGCAATATATATCATCTCTGTTGGATCAAAAGGGCATACCACTTCCCATGTGTGGTCTCTTTTCCCTTGACTTTGGTAGTGACTGCACGTATACAAGTTCCCTTTGCATCCTTTGTTGTAAAGGTTAAGCCTTGAAGCTTTTTAGTGCTGGAAGATAGCTGATTAGTTCTCAGAATGGAGATTTGATTCCCTGCTGCTGAGATGCAGGAGTTTGTTCATTCGCTCTTTTATTTAATCCAGGTATTCTCTCACCAAGTCAGTTCATCCTGCATGAAGAAATAGATGAACAACCTGACCAAATGAATTTTTACCCAAATGCATGACCTTTTGCTAACAAAAGTGAACTCTCAACCCTTGGCTTACCGATGGTACTGAGAGGACCAGCTCAATGTCAAAGTTAGTTCAACAAGTTGGTTTTACTAACTTGTAACTGCCCAGTGAACAAAGGTTGAGTTTAGAGATCGTTTTATCGAATTGCCTAAACTCACTTTGGTTCAACCCATCCTAAGAAAGTATTTACAAAGATCAAGTTAAGTCGGCCAGTAACCACCTAATCATCGCTCTGGTCATGCCTTGATCGTATCACATGTGATTTTCTAGCATGTGTGATCAAGTCGAGCCATGATTAGTGCTGGATAAAACAGACTGGTTGCAAAGTCCGCATCTACAGATCCCTCTGCTGGTGATTTTCTCGAGTCTATATCACCTTTCATGGACTTGGATTTTCTGGCTGGCACGAGTTAACTGTGATGTTGTTCGACATTCACACCCGTCTCGTGTGCTATGAACTTATCGTGACCACTTGTTGGTAAACCTCCTTCCGCATGTTTTACCCAAGAGGTTGCAACTAGTTCCGTTTGGGTAAAGTCGCATATCTACCGCTCGCCCAACAGACTTAGATAGTGCAGTGTCATTAGAAAAAGCAAACTGCACACATGGAACCTTATGTGTTCCTATGGCAGATATCGTCTCTATTGGTGGACATCCCTAAGTTAGCTTAAGGCGATACATGTTATGTCCACTAGAAAAAAAATGCCCTGAGACACTCGTCTTTGCTTGGAACTGCCTTATGATTACCGTTGATATGGACATGGGTTACATACTTCTCAACCCTTAAAAGTCTTTCACCCCGAATCTCGGGACGAGATTCTTTTAACGGGGGAGGGCTGTAACACCCTGATGTTTATATTCCGCTCGACAACAAGTATGAATTTAAGCACGTAATATCAGTGGATAAAACGGATGCTAAATTTTAATCATCTTCGTCTATCGCGATTTTAATATCGTATCTGTTTCGTTTATCACGAGTTCGACATCGTTTTTATTTATCCAGGCTCTTCCAAAATTTTCATGATGTTTGGAACATAGTTGTTCCGAAAATCGGTGCGTTCGGTGATTATTTAAAACTCATCGCTCGTGCGAATACGAATTCGGAAGCCCGACCCACTCGGATGATTTTTATCCCGAACAAATTAATTTGAACTCGATGACTAAAATGTTCGCAGTAAAATAATTCGAATCGCGCAAAATCTTGCGCGAGGTTATGTCACACCCGGTTTTAAGGAACAAAGCCGTGTGCATCTCATACATGCGCCAAAGAAGACAACATATATAATAACAGAGTGTATAGGGATAAATGTCACAATAATCAAAGTATTTATTACATAGCGGAAGTCTTACAAAATAAAAGATAAATACAACAGGATCTAAAATCTATCCTAGGCGCTAGAAAGCTGACTGGGAGACGCCACCTAGATCAAGTCGAAAGCCTCAGTGTTAGGTGGCTCCTCTTCGACCACCTGCTCTTCTCCTGTGGGGGGGGGTGTGAGACAGCAAGAGTGAGCTCACACATGTTCATCGCTCAACAAGTTGTGGGGAATAATATGCATGAACTCACCAAAGGTGGGAGTTCATGTGATGTGTAAGGCAGATCAATGGAATAAAGGCTTAAGCTGAGCATTGCTTTTATAAGTTGGTCAAAATTTTATTAGCAGTTACTAAGTGCAAGTAAATACCAAACCATAGTAATAATAAGTAAAAGTAATAATAAAACAATCCCAAATGCAATGAAATGGCAAATTAAGATTAAGTTCCATAAATTAATCATGTTAGTGTTCGAGCCGCTCATGACCGTGAGCACGACTAGTATACCAGTTTTACACACTGTAGAGGTTGCGCATCTTTACCCACAAGTCGTGTTACCCATTTGCCATGGAGTTGACCAGACCCTATACACCTCTACCAAGGAAGCAAGGCAGGGTACCACTACGAGGCCTTTACAAAGTTCCACTAGCTTCAGAAAACCCACTACAGTTTATAGGAAGCTCTAGTGCAGGAATCCCTCGCCTGACCGCCATCGCAGCAAAATCAACCCAAGGACCTCCCTACACTAACCACTCCCCTACTGCCCTTGCCCCTTTCGGGTAAGGTAGTCATCTACTAGCTTTCCTAGTTAACCAGCCAAGGGCGTCCCATTAAACCCTTGTGGTAGCACTGTTTTCCCGGGTGGTTCTCCTTGTTCCCATTAACATAATGATCTTATCATGAACAGTAATAATAAACAGATAATAAAAGTATAACAATGAGTGATGAATATCTCTATACCCAAAGGCACATAAAGCGATAGCATGTACTACCCAAAAATTTAGTAGTAAAACCAGTGGTGAAACAAGGTATAAAGATAATCAAAATCTAGGGTAACCTATTGGGTCCTAGCAAAATTAACCTATGCAGATCATTATGATTAATAAGAACATGAACGGGTAAAAGAAGTGATCAAGGGCACAACTTTCCTTCCACGAGCTCCTGCTGAGCAGTCTCTACCAGCTGAATCTCAGAATCCTCTGTAGCTTGCTCGTCTACTCGCATCAACACATACATACATACATAGTATAGCAAAAATTAACATTACACCAAACATGTAAATAAAAATACACAATAATAATCTAGACATTAAAATAGGATCATAGGAACTAGAATCATTAAATTTGGAGTTACAGATTTTAAGATATGAATTTCTGAAGGTTTTATGTATTTAATACAAGATTAAGTAATAGATAAATTTTACTGAGTCTTTCATGTCAAAACAGTGGCACTAATGGTTAGACAATAATATTACAAAAATTTACGAACTGGAATGGACCAATTTGGAGTTCATATGCATTTTCTATGAATTATACAAATTCTATGAATTGTTTTTATATTAAAAACTCATTTTCTAATTCATTTTCTTGATTTTATAACACTCTGGATTGGGCCTCGAATTCCAGAAAGCGTAGGGGCTAACGTGAAAGAATTCCCAAGACTCAATGCACTGTTCTGTGGACCGAAGGTTCTATTTTGGAAAACGCAGGGGCTCATTTGTAAGACACACAAGCCGAAGGGGTATCGGCCGATCTGGCCGTCCAATCAGGGATGGACGCGCCAGATTAGATCGGCTCTGGTTAAAAATCTCGATTGCACCAACTGTCGTTGGATCCGAGGTCCATGTCCGAGATCTGACCACGCTAGAGCTCGGTCGCAGCCGCCGGATGAACAACACACGATCCGGATTTACCATGTAAAAGAGATGTTCCCCACTCCATCACAGCCGTAATCATCGGATCCTACGGCCACCAGTCGTCTTCTTCAACGCACGCAGGATCACGGCGTGACCCAACACACCAGCACTGCCAACAACGCGCCCCCAAGATCTGGCGGTCTCAACGGTGACGGGGTACCCTACCAGCCGGCCCCGAAGCCGCAACTTCACCAGTGTTCGACCCACGACCTTTCCCCCACCACCTGGGTCCCAATATCACAGCCAAGGAAGCACTACCGATATGAATAGGAAGCTGGCAGCGGCTAGATGGAAAGAGGGGGAAGTCTCACCGAGGTCCCAGCGCTGGTGATGCTTGACTCCGGAATCCCGGCACGGCAAAGACCCGGCCACGCCCACTTTCCTAGCGCGCACGGAAGAACTGCTTTGCGTGCGACGATGAACCTCGCCGAGGTGTGAGTCCAGCGATTCTCCCTCGTTTCCTGGTTGAACGCGACCGCCGCCCGAGCAATCCTTTAGCTCGGCCGATGGTGTGTGCAGTTTCCATGAGACGCGCACGACAGAGGAGCGGTTCCTTCCCTTTATCTTGCCACGACGTGGCGTGAAGGAAGGTGTGAGGCGCGGCGAGGCTGTTGCTTCTGGCGAGGAGAGATTCGCGGCGCGTGATTTTGCGGAGAAGTGGAACAGTGAATAAGTCCACGCTCCTGAGGAGATAGCGTCAACGCCAAGGGCCCCACATGCCAGCCTAGCACGCGCGTGGTGAGAGGAGGATGGGCCGCGTGGAGGTTACTGGCCAGATGGGCTGAAATCGGTTGATAGAAGCCCAGCTAGGCTCTTTTTCTTTTCTTTTTTTCTTTTCTGTTTCTTTCCTATTTATTTCCAAATTAAAATTCAAATTCCCGTTTAAGTTCAAATTTCATGGTAATTTGTCTTCACCTTAAATGTTCAACTTAGACATGGTAAGGTGATCTTTACCTATTTTAATATTTATTTCATGTTAACTAGTGTTCTCTTTCTTAAATTCTGGGATTCAAATTTGGGTACTAAATGATTTCTATTCACCTTATTTTTATATTGTCATCAAATGCACACACAATAAAATCCAACATGATGCATGACTTATTTAGGTGTTATTGGTTATTTAATCCCCTTTTGATGGTGTTTATTCTCTTAACATCACAACCGTCAGCGAGTACAGGGACAGGTTTCTGCAGCTATCGCGTTACGCCCCAGAAGATGTCAACACGGATGCCAAGAGGTAGTACCGCTTCTTGAGAGGATTGGTTGATCCCCTCCATTACCAACTGATGAACCACACCTTCCCTACCTTCCAGCATCTGATCGATAGAGCAATCATGACTAAAAGGAAGCGTCGGGAGATGGAGGACAGGAAACACAAGATTGGTGGACCTCAGGTTGGGAGTAGCAGCCGTCCTCGCTACTCAGGCAACCCACCACAGCCATTCAAGCAAGGTCACCAGCACCAGCACTAGCATCAGCGTCAGAACCAGCAGCAGTACCAGAGGCAGTTTCCTCAACAGCAGCAGTACCGTCAGAATAACCAACAGGGAGGAAATCAATACCAGCTGTAACGTCCCATTGCTCCCACACAATGAATGTTACCAAATACCCTTCTGTTGGGGGCCTTCGGCTTCCGAAGGTCCTCAAAAACAGGATTTAACAGTGTTTCTGGAGTATAATCTGTGAACAGGTATCTTCGGACTCGAGTCGATATCACAGTAGGAGAAGCCCAAAGTAATACGAAGGTTGATTCAACGCCGAAGATGTGAGCGGGGAAGCTTCGGCGTGGTAGCGAAAAAAGAAACCGACTTAAAGGTGAAAAGGCTATTCGGACCTCGGTGGATTACTGTAGAATTACTATCAAGTGTAAAGGGCATGAATGTAATTTTATATGGGCTGTGTCCCGTGCCTATAAATAGATGAACAGTACCCCCGTACTGTTCACGCTGACTTGTACTCGCTCGTGCGTCACGCTTGTATTTTTGCCTTCTCTCAAGCCGAAGGTACAAATGTAATTCAATATTGTTCTTATTCTTCCATGATTATATAATAAGGACATGTAATAATGTTATGTGATTATTCATGTTATTCTCGAATGTTTCATATGCTTCTCCTTTTATCAATATAAACTGTGACGATGAAGGTATGTCCTTCATGACCTTCGTCTGAAGATCGTTATATCCTAAGGGAAATAATGCTTCGAAGGACGAAGGGCATTAACCATTAACTTCTTTCTATGTTGGGTTCTTAATTCATAGCATTTGAGAACAAGTCTCCAACATTGACCACCCTTTGAGTTTTTTAACACCTTCGGCGATCATAAACCTTCGCTATGGCGCCGAAGAAAGCTTCAGCAACTGGGGCTGCACCTCTGCAACCACTGGACCCCAATCAGGAGACTCTCTCTCTTCGGGAGGCCTGAAGCCAGAAGAGGAAGGCTGTCAGCCCGACACCGCAAGAGGATGAGCTAGACCAGGAGATCAGAAACATGGAGATGCTTCATCAACAGGTGCAGAGGAAGAAGGAAAAGATGGCCAGGCTAGCTGAACTGCAAAGGCAGATAGACGAAGCTTCTGAAGAAGTTCGCCATCTTACTCACGATGAGCAGAACCGAAGGCCTCAGAACCAAAACCTTCATCAGGAGGGTTTCCTCAACGAAGATGACTGGTATGACAACTTCCATCATGGAAATTTTGTTTTTGATGATGCTTCTCCTCTGTCCGCTGAGCTGCAGGATACACCTTGGCCTCCGTCCTACAAGCCGCCCCAGCTTCCCATATTCGATGGCCATTCAGACCCGAAGCAGTTTTTGATGAGCTACGAAGCAACAGTATCTTCGTATGGTGGCAATGCTGCAGTCATGGCAAAGTCTTTTGTTACGGCTGTCAGGAGTGTTGCTCAAACCTGGTATTCCTCCCTTCGACCAGGAACGATCACTTCATGGCAAAAACTGAAGGACATGTTGTTAACCAGCTTCCAAGGGTTTCAGACGAAGCCGGTCACTGCTCAGGCCCTGTTCCAGTGCACCCAGGATCACGAAGAATACCTTCAGGTGTATGTCAGGAGGTTCTTGCGTTTGAGGGCGCAGGCGCCAACGGTGCCCAACGAAATTGTCATTGAGGCCATGATCAAGGGACTTCGGCCTGGACCTTCAGCTCAGTACTTTGCTAGGAAGCCTCCTCAAACTTTGGAGAAGCTGCTCCAGAAGATGGACGAGTATATTCGTGCCGACAATGATTTTCGCCAAAGAAGGGAGGAGGCTTTCAGGTTTTCTGAAATGACCAGGGGCTTTGGAGGAAGATTCTATCCAAGGCACGTCAGGTCAATTCACAACTCTACTCAAAATGATGATAAGGGGAGTCAGCAGCAAAGGCCACAGTGCTCCTCACAGGCTTCGGGGCAACAGCAAAGCTTCTTCCGGCCACTAGCTCCAAGAGGCAGAGGCGCCAGGGGCTTCGGCGGAAGATTTGGAGATCAACCAAGGAGAATATTTTGCTTGTTCTGTGGTGAAAACAAGGGCCATACCACCAAGATGTGCCATGTTACCATCCAGAAGCAAAAGGAGATAGCCGAAGCTGCAGCACAACAAGCTCAGCCGAAGCAGGTCATGCATACTACTTCGTACCATTCGCCTTACATCCCAGAATACGTAGGCAACCACCCTGTAGTTTCTGTTGCTTCGGCGAGTCAACCTCAAGCTTCCTGGCAACAGCCTCCGCCTCCACCACCGCTGCAACAAGGTCACCAGCCAGAAGGGAGCCAATATGCTCCACATCAAAGGGACTTCAGAGAACAATCCGAAGCTCGCACAATCAATAGCGCTGTGCCAGAGTCGAAGCACATCTATTGACAAATATCCTACCTCGACAGCAGTCTTTTCCATTTAGTTTTATTTTCTGTGTAATAAAGGACACTTTTTAAATTTCAAGTAATAGTTTTGTTGTTTGTCACAAGGAAAACATATCTTCTACACAGGCTTAAGTTGTCGGAGCTTAAAAGTTTGCAATAGCAAGGAGGACCTTCGGATTATTAAATTTATTTTAACAAAGAAGACATGGTATGAATTCTTCGAAGCAACAAGAAGTCGTTCCAAAAGGAGCGCAGTGTAAGTTTTTTGCTCCAAAGTCGTTCCTAAGGGAATGCAGAGCTTACAGCGAAAAGTCAACGCTGATTCCGCCGAAAGTAAAAGGCGAAGAAGCTCCAAAGTCGTTCCTAAGGGAATGCAGAGCTTACAGCGAAAAGTCAACGCTGATTCCGCCGAAAGTAAAAGGCGAAGAAGCTCCAAAGTCGTTCCTAAGGGAATGCAGAGCTTACAGCGAAAAGTCAACGCTGATTCCACCGAAAGTAAAAGGCGAAGAAGCTCCAAAGTCGTTCCTAAGGGAATGCAGAGCTTACAGCGAAAAGTAAACGCTGATTCAAAAAAGATTATGTATTTTATTGCAGGGATGTGTGTGTAGCTTCGGAACGAATACCTTTTCTCATAGCATAACATCATCACATCATTTTGCATAGCATAAGCATCATACATCATTCTGCATATGGCACAAGAAGGGGATACAATATTGATCTTCGGAATGTAGCTTCGGAAAATATTTTCATGAAGTTTGGATGTTCTTCATCAGAACACTATGGGTATTGTTGCGATAAATGAAAATTCTTCTTCACGAAGCATGAAAAGAAGGGAAGGTGTTTTTTCGTCAAAGACTCAAAAACGGTACGTATGTAAAATTTCATGCATCGTAAAGAATTGAATCATAAAAAACAAGTTTATTACATTCAGGGTTACAAGATATTACACATATTACATTTCAGAAGTTTTTACAGTAGCACCTAGTCTTCCCTAAGTACTACTTCTGCAGCTTCGTTCAGGAGTTGATTGACAACTTGATCCATGATAGCTTCGGCCATCTTTTTAATTTCATCGTCATCTTTCGGGGGAGGACCCGGAGACGCTTTAGTAGGATCTGAGGGAGGACAGGATACAGCTACATTGCTATTACAAATTGCGAACGAAGTTTAAAATTAAAAATTACAACACAATAAAAACCACTAGTTAATACCTATTTGCCCTTCGGGCTCCACGCTTTTCTCAGCAGCCTCTGCTACTTTTCTAGCATCATGGATGCCCTTTTCGCTTTTTTGGATAATTTCTCGGGCCATTTCTCGGCCACCATTGCCCCAGACATCGGTAAAAAATTTTCCACCAACCATGCTAGCTTCGGCTGAAGGATCCTTTGCATCTTCGAAGGGCAAGGTAGCTTCGGATTGCGCTAAAATCTTTACATGCTCACAGCCCTTTTTCTCCAAAATGGTGGCAATTCCCCTGGCACCCGAAAAAGCACATATATCTCCGCGGCTATTTAAAATTTCTTCGAAGGCCTCAGCTTCGTGGCTAATCCATTCAATGGGGCCTTCGGGGTTGCCTCTCGTAAAGTTTTCTTCACTCGAAAATGCGCCAACGCTGGCGAAGCTAGTTTTCATTTTCTTAACACATTCTATAGATTTGTTATAGCATCTTTTCTTGGACGAACGAAGCTCTTCGACAGTTCCTTCTAAATGATTTGCCCATTGGTCGCTAAGTTCTCGCTTCGTTTCTTCAAGTATGCGTTCTTCTATAGCCCGGGCTAATTGCTTCCGAAGATCGTCAATCTCATGCTTTTGAGCTGCAACTTGTGCTTTAGACGCAGCTTCGTTCTCCTTTATTTTATCCACCAATGTAACTAGAATTTTGTCCTTTTCTAGGGCTTCGTTCCTTAGTTTGATAACCTCTGTTCGAAGGTTGTGGAAAGCAATTTCATAGCTCTCGTCTTCGGCATTCTTTTGCGCTCTCAGCGCGTTGCTTAGTATTAAACCCTATATGTAAAAAGTTAGTATAAGAATAAAACAATAGATTTCAAATCATAAAGTTTCCAAATGCGCAGATCTCGTACCTTCAGGCTATTATACGCAAGGCTGTCCGCAAGATCGTCCTTTGTCATCGCGCAGAGGCCAGCCTCCAGCTTCGGAAACCCCATGCTTCGGGCCATTTCCCGGCAGACAAGTAATTCTTTGTTATCCGGGAGGCAGTATAGGAAATCTTCTTCATTTGTACCATTGAACACTAGTGCCCCCTTCGGATATTTCAATTCTTTGGCATAATGATTAGCTTCAAAAATTTCTTCTTCTGATAACTTTTTCCCCGAAGCATGTCGAACAATATAATCAAGGACTTTGGGGGATGCTTCGGGGGCAACAGCACTGATTTCTTCAACAAGAATTGGCTCTGTCATTTTTTCTTCTTCGGTTTCCAAGGATTTTACCTTCGTGGGCTCCGAAGGCCCAGCTTCAGCTTCAGTTTCTTGCTCTGGAGCTTTAGTATCAAAAATCTCAGTTTTCGCTTCGGAGGTTTCAACAGTCTTCCTCGGAGTTGTGCTTGAGGACTTAATTGTTTCTAGAACATCTAGCACATTGACCATTCTTTTTCTTTTCGGAGTCACTGCGGGCCCCTTTTGGATTTTTGTTGTGTCAACATTTGCTGAAGGACTTAAAACTTCTAATATTTTTGATCCCTCAGCTGATCCTTTTGTTTCTTCCATTTTTTCTGTTGATGGCGCTTCGGCCATCTCTTTGGTTTCTGATAACAAAATCTTTGGTTCTTCCAATTCTGTTCTTGTTGGCGCTTCGGCTATTTCTGCGATTACTGGCAGCAAGGTTGGCTGTTCAGCCTCGGTGGCCGAAGAAGTCTATAATACCCTAAAAACCAAACCATGTTTATAATCCTAATATGGTGTGTCCTACTGATGATCGGAGACCGTAGATGCATAGATATCGTCGAGACGATTCCGATCGACTACTAGTTTGCCTTGTTTGGAGTCTGAATGAGTTTTTTCAAGTGTCGGTCGATCTGAGCCATTGGATATTAGGATTGAGGGAGTTTTCTTCTATTTATACCTCCCTAACCCTAGCAGCCACGTCCTCCCACCCTAGCAGCCATCCCCTTTTGTGCCTTGCCCAAGAGAAGAAAGGAAGAACAAGGGAGAGAAGAGAGGGAAGATTAGGGCACACAGTCGCCTGTCGTCGTCATCGTTCCTCTTCAAGAATTGGTTGGATTTCCTTTCCTCTCTCCATTGTCCCCACTTGATGGATGTTTTACCTTGTTTTGGATGAGTTTTAGGCCCTGCAATTAGCCCTTTATGTTGGATTAGATGGGAGATTAGATTTTTGATCTCGAAATTAGTCTCTGCAGAATAACAGATTCGATAGTTTTTGTTCATGCCAGTTTTCCGTGGTCTTAGAAGCCTCAAAAAAATAAAAAGTATATTTATGAGTTGTAGATAATTTAGATATCTTTCCGTGGCCGCAAAGAACACCTCAATCGGACATCAGATCAGAAAGTTATTGCAGTTTTATTATAGCAGTTTTTCAGTCTCATAATTCTGTGCAGAATCTGTTCTATTAAGATTTAGGCAATTTTATCAACAGAATTCAACCTTGGGCTTGTAAGAAAAGTTGTAGATAATTTCATAAGCTTTCCAGATTGTTAAAGAGTGCATTCATATGAATTATGAAACTCTAGTTATGTTTGTTTTACGGTGGCTGTTTCTGTTGGCCTGACAGAAATGAGCGGGTCTGTTCACTGGTAGGTTTCATCAAGTAAATGGCCGAATTGGCTCTCCCAGCTATGGAGACTTTTGTAGAGGGATAAAAGTTCTTACTTCCAGCAGAATTTCATGATTTTTGGTTGAGTAGTTTGTGAGATATCGAATTTTGAAAGTTAACTATGCGGCTGTCTAAAACAGATTCAGTCAGTTATCTTGTAATATGTTTTAGACTTATAGATGGCAGAATTTAATTATCTATTGAATACCGAAGTTGTAGAGTATTTTGTGTAGATACTTCTAGAGTATTTGTTTGATATCACCACTGTTATAATTTTAAAGATACAAAATTAACAAACAGCGCTGCTGCTGTTTGACATGTGGTTCACGGTGGGAGTCTTTTCACCAGGTCTTGGTTTCAAGCGTAGGAACGATTTGTTGATTGTTGGCAAATGTTTATGAAATATTTGTACTAAGTTTTATGTCCCGCAACAGGTGGTTATGCTCCGTATCATGCTTAGTACATTTTCTTCTTCGATGAAAGCAAGTGAATGTAGCGGTGGTTGCTACCGTTTTGACTTGTTGTTTCATCGCCTACACTCTAATATTCAGAATCATCGAATTCTTTCGTAATTGAACTCTATGGGATGCTTTACTTGATTGTATTATATTGATGCTTAATCATATATTGATGATGATGATTCGAGTATGACCCACGAGATTAATTCACACTCCTGAAGGTGAATGAAGTATTATTTGAGGTTTGTATTGTATCTGAAGGTAAACGAAGTATTGTTTGAGGTTTGTATTGTATTTGAAGGAAGTGAAGTATATTGATAAATGCAGCATGCCATATACATTGCATGATTCACTTGCATCTGAAGTTTTGTCGTGACCTATGGTCCGACCGTACCGGTACAACTTAGCATCGTACGTTGCCCGAGGAGGAGTACGATGCGGCTTCATACCCTTAGAGGTATGAAGGCAGAGGACATATGCATTGCATTCATATGCATTCATTGAAGTGATATTTGCATATGGTGTGGTTTTATACTCTAAGAGATATGAAGGCAGAGGACTTACACATTGCATTCCTATGCATACATTGAAGTGATATTTGCAGGTATTGTTGACGCAGGGAAGTGTTATACAACCTATTGTGGTCGTTCGAGGAAATGAGATGGCATTGGTTATTTTGGGACTATTGAGTTCTATATCTACAAGTATTTCTGATCTCAATTGTGATCCCTTTTAAAATGTTGATTAATTCAATTCTTTTGGTTTAAATATCTCGTCAGAATATTTTACATGCTGAGATGTTTCATCTCACTCTTGCATTACTCAATGCAGGTACTTAATTCATGTTGGGAATGAGGGAAGTAGCAACACGTCCACCTTCACTCTCATAATAACGCTGCCCAGGCACAACCATGATTTAATTAGAAACTTCTTGTCAAGGATGTTTGTTTTTAACTAGTCGTGCACACTAGTTAATTCAGTTTATGTCGTTATGGTTATCTTCCCATTGCTAGCAGATTATTAATGTCTAGTATGTTTTCTTATCATGATATCTGTTTATACTCTGTTGCTTCCACGTTTATGCAAATTTCCAAAGGAGATGCTGTCGAAATTTTATATATGAATGTTAGTTGTGTAGTTTAGTAGCATTTCAGGGTGTTTGTGGATCCTGGGGTGTTACAGTTGGTATCAAAGCATAGGCTTTAGATTCTTGGCAATTTGAAGATAAATTTGACACACTTGCACATATAGGAAGGTTGTGGGTTCAAATATCTTTGATATATGTTAATGTCTTTGAAGTGCAGATGAAATAATTTCACCCTCCCTAATCCTTTACGGTGATGTGGTAAGTTGTTTATGACTTAATGCCTGATATAATTCATTTCTAAATTTTGATATTGTTTATTAATAAGATTGATATCACTGTTCTTTTGTGAAATTGAAGTCGTTATTATGCTTGTGATATACGTGTATGCCTATGTTGTTTTCAACATGTTTTTCATGGTTGAGTTTTATTACAATAATATTGTTATATATGTTTGATCGAGGATGTTTCCAAGAGGAGTGTGAATTGCATGTTTTGGGTTACAAGGTAACCATCGATTTGGATTTAAGTTGTTGGGCGGTTGGTGGATAGCTCCAACTATCTTTGCAAGGAATGATTGTTTATGCCGAGAAACCAGTTCTGAAAGAAATGAATATTGGTACTTTTATATGGATTTTGGGGGGAAAGTCTTTACATAGCTAGCCAGAGTGGATTACATGTCTCCCTTCTATCTTGTGTTTTAGTAGCCACAAAGCCTAGATGTGGTTTAAAGTGGTTGCATGTTAGTCATGCTAATTGTAGAATAAATCTTTTATTTTCTTGATCCATTGATTATATATTAATACGTTGAGGATCTGATGGTTATCTCCCTGATGCATGCTTGTGGAGCCATTGTTGGACCACTTATCTATTGGTTTGAATGAAGTCATTGCCTAGCCTAGAGTTGGTTGGGTGTGGTTAGTCACCTATTTCTAAATGATGTGGTTCTTACATCAGATTGAGGTGTTTGTCATGTGTGTAAAGGATTACAGGGTTATTATTGACCCTGTATGTCTGGTACTTTGAGTGCATCGTATGATGGAATGAAATGTAAGTTTCTGAACTACAGTAGATGAAGACTTATATTATGAGTAGGTTAACCTTACTAGTTTGGATATTTTTTTAGTTGAGTTGTTGGATGAAGTATAGTGACATTAATTAAGCAAAGTATTGTGTTGTTGCTGTGCTGTCAGTGCTCTTTGTGGAGTTTTTGGCATTTGTTCGATGAACTGTGCCGCACAGAATGTTATTGGCTTCTTGTTGGCTTTATTGCTCCATTAGTTCTGTAGACTTTCTCCCTTTTGTGGGGTGTAAAGAATGTTAGATTACATGATTATCTTTTTCATGACGTCAAGAACAAGGTTTAGGAAGATTAGGAGTTTTGTTTCAATAGAACGACTTGTTTCGTGGTGCTTTGATGTGAGGTGTTTGATCTTCTTATGCATTCATCTGGTGTGGATGTTTGACAATTGAATTAAAATGAATTGTTGAAGTTGGTAAGAGTTGTTCTTAGTGCATATTACCTCTTCATAAAAAGAGTGTTGTTTTAAGACATTGATCTTGATGTATAGTTGCATCCAAATTCAATGATAGCAAATCCTAGTGTTGATTGCACCTATGACAATGCCTTGGGAATTCATTTTATATTGTTTTATGGTTGTTGTCAAGGTGTGTCATTTTCTTTGGTAAATTAGTCCGACTTAGAGGTTATTTCATGAAAAACTCATTTCATGATCTCGTCAAGGCTACTAGTCTACTATATGAGTCTATTTAGGGTGTTTGGCCGAGTTTTACCGTTGGTGAATGTCTTGATTTGTAGAAGTGGCTGAATTCGAGGACGAATTCTTTTAAGGGGGGTAGAATATAATACCCTAAAAACCAAACCATGTTTATAATCCTAATATGGTGTGTCCTACTGATGATCGGAGACCGTAGATGCATAGATATCGTCGAGACGATTCCGATCGACTACTAGTTTGCCTTGTTTGGAGTCTGAATGAGTTTTTTCAAGTGCCGGTCGATCTGAGCCATTGGATATTAGGATTGAGGGAGTTTTCTTCTATTTATACCTCCCTAACCCTAGCAGCCACGTCCTCCCACCCTAGCAGCCATCCCCTTTTGTGCCTTGCCCAAGAGAAGAAAGGAAGAACAAGGGAGAGAAGAGAGGGAAGATTAGGGCACACAGTCGCCTGTCGTCGTCATCGTTCCTCTTCAAGAATTGGTTGGATTTCCTTTCCTCTCTCCATTGTCCCCACTTGATGGATGTTTTACCTTGTTTTGGATGAGTTTTAGGCCCTGCAATTAGCCCTTTATGTTGGATTAGATGGGAGATTAGATTTTTGATCTCGAAATTAGTCTCTGCAGAATAACAGATTCGATAGTTTTTGTTCATGCCAGTTTTCCGTGGTCTTAGAAGCCTCAAAAAAATAAAAAGTATATTTATGAGTTGTAGATAATTTAGATATCTTTCCGTGGCCGCAAAGAACACCTCAATCGGACATCAGATCAGAAAGTTATTGCAGTTTTATTATAGCAGTTTTTCAGTCTCATAATTCTGTGCAGAATCTGTTCTATTAAGATTTAGGCAATTTTATCAACAGAATTCAACCTTGGGCTTGTAAGAAAAGTTGTAGATAATTTCATAAGCTTTCCAGATTGTTAAAGAGTGCATTCATATGAATTATGAAACTCTAGTTATGTTTGTTTTACGGTGGCTGTTTCTGTTGGCCTGACAGAAATGAGCGGGTCTGTTCACTGGTATGTTTCATCAAGTAAATGGCCTAATTGGCTCTCCCAGCTATGGAGACTTTTGTAGAGGGATAAAAGTTCTTACTTCCAGCAGAATTTCATGATTTTTGGTTGAGTAGTTTGTGAGATATCGAATTTTGAAAGTTAACTATGCGGCTGTCTAAAACAGATTCAGTCAGTTATCTTGTAATATGTTTTAGACTTATAGATGGCAGAATTTAATTATCTATTGAATACCGAAGTTGTAGAGTATTTTGTGTAGATACTTCTAGAGTATTTGTTTGATATCACCACTGTTATAATTTTAAAGATACAAAATTAACAAACAGCGCTGCTGCTGTTTGACATGTGGTTCACGGTGGGAGTCTTTTCACCAGGTCTTGGTTTCAAGCGTAGGAACGATTTGTTGATTGTTGGCAAATGTTTATGAAATATTTGTACTAAGTTTTATGTCCCGCAACAGGTGGTTATGCTCCGTATCATGCTTAGTACATTTTCTTCTTCGATGAAAGCAAGTGAATGTAGCGGTGGTTGCTACCGTTTTGACTTGTTGTTTCATCGCCTACACTCTAATATTCAGAATCATCGAATTCTTTCGTAATTGAACTCTATGGGATGCTTTACTTGATTGTATTATATTGATGCTTAATCATATATTGATGATGATGATTCGAGTATGACCCACGAGATTAATTCACACTCCTGAAGGTGAATGAAGTATTATTTGAGGTTTGTATTGTATCTGAAGGTAAACGAAGTATTGTTTGAGGTTTGTATTGTATTTGAAGGAAGTGAAGTATATTGATAAATGCAGCATGCCATATACATTGCATGATTCACTTGCATCTGAAGTTTTGTCGTGACCTATGGTCCGACCGTACCGGTACAACTTAGCATCGTACGTTGCCCGAGGAGGAGTACGATGCGGCTTCATACCCTTAGAGGTATGAAGGCAGAGGACATATGCATTGCATTCATATGCATTCATTGAAGTGATATTTGCATATGGTGTGGTTTTATACTCTAAGAGATATGAAGGCAGAGGACTTACACATTGCATTCCTATGCATACATTGAAGTGATATTTGCAGGTATTGTTGACGCAGGGAAGTGTTATACAACCTATTGTGGTCGTTCGAGGAAATGAGATGGCATTGGTTATTTTGGGACTATTGAGTTCTATATCTACAAGTATTTCTGATCTCAATTGTGATCCCTTTTAAAATGTTGATTAATTCAATTCTTTTGGTTTAAATATCTCGTCATAATATTTTACATGCTGAGATGTTTCATCTCACTCTTGCATTACTCAATGCAGGTACTTAATTCATGTTGGGAATGAGGGAAGTAGCAACACGTCCACCTTCACTCTCATAATAACGCTGCCCAGGCACAACCATGATTTAATTAGAAACTTCTTGTCAAGGATGTTTGTTTTTAACTAGTCGTGCACACTAGTTAATTCAGTTTATGTCGTTATGGTTATCTTCCCATTGCTAGCAGATTATTAATGTCTAGTATGTTTTCTTATCATGATATCTGTTTATACTCTGTTGCTTCCACGTTTATGCAAATTTCCAAAGGAGATGCTGTCGAAATTTTATATATGAATGTTAGTTGTGTAGTTTAGTAGCATTTCAGGGTGTTTGTGGATCCTGGGGTGTTACAAAGTCTCTCCGGTGAATTCAGGCACCGAGGCTGGTTCAATATAGCGTGGCCGATGTGTGAGAACCTTTATCCTTTTTCTTTTCGGTGCTGGCTCACTAGGAGCAGCTACAGCTTCTTCTTTCGCAGAGGTCGCGCCTTTTCTTTTCTGCCCTCGAATGGGATAACGATAGTCAGGGTAGACGAACCCGATTGCGTCAAACACTCGGTTCAGTCTTTTCTTTTTTCGGCCTCCGAAGGCTGCTGACAATGCAGTATCTTCGGCCTTCGAGTAAGCCCCAAGTAGTTCATCACTTAAATTTTCAATGCTTTTCAGCCAGTCATCATCTGGCTCAACGAATTTATCTCTGAATTTGAAAGTATACTTCAATCTGATAAGTCCACCTTCGTCAGCCTCCTTTATGGTCTCTTGCGGCATTTCCCATTTTTCCGCGAGCGGCCATACTCTGAAGGCAATATGCTCTTGGACCAAATCTCTCGTTCCAATAAAAGAACAAATAACTCCGAAGGCTCTCTGGCATTCTTCGGCAGCTTCATTCATCTCAACCTTCGGCTTTCGCAGGCCGAAACTTTGCCAAATAGGGCGCATAATTATACCTTTAATATCTTCTCGTGCTTTCAGGTCATTTTTCACATAGAACCATTCTGTCATCCAGTCGTCGGGCCATCTCTTCCGAAATGTTGGCACGGGACAGCTTGACCCAGACCGAGAAACGAAACTGTAGCAGCCAAAATTATTGTGATACTGTTCCTTACCCCAGGGTTTTGTCTCGTATGATAACTCGTGTATGTTGCAGAAACTTTTCGCATCAGGTTTCAGACCTTGGCTTCTTACGGCCCACACGAAGATATTCAGCCTTATAATTGCTTCGGGGGTAAGTTGATGAAGATAGATTTCAAACATTTTCAGCACTTCTACAACAAAGCTGCTCAGGGGAAATCGTAGTCCAGCTTTCAAAAAGCTTCGGAACACTACGACTTCATTTTCCTCAGGGGTCGGGCAAGTTTTCTCTCCTTCGTCGACCCTCACAATGGATAAATCCCGGAAGTATCTTCCCCTCATGTTGACAAGATGATTTTCTTTGATACCTGACTTGCCAAAAACTGAATGGCTTGGTCGCCAGGGGCGATCTTCGGAGTCTTCACCACCACTATCCACATCATAACTGTCACTGTCATCAGTATCTTCAGACAAACCTTCTAAAATCTCTTTGGTGATTTTTTCTGTGTTGGTCTTCGACATTGCTATAAGAAACCCCAGGTTCTTCTCTTCAGAGAGACTCAGCTTCATCTCAGGACCAGCCTTCTTATCTTCAGACATCTTCGGAAACACTAAGAAACTGTTTTCAACGCCGAAGCTTAAAAACTTAAAAAGCTAAGCAAATCTTGGTGCGCAAGAGCTAAAAATTGAGTGAGCGAGAACAGATGGCAAGAGAGCATGCCAAATGAGCTCGCGGTATGCTCTTATTTATACGCCCAGTCCGTTAAAAATTAAAAGACCCCGCCTGTCAGTGAATGTTGCTATTCTAGCAAAGGGAAGGTGTTTTTTCGGACCTTCGGCTTAAAGCCTTCGTCCATGTCGCAATTTAAATTTATTATTTTAACAAATTAATATTGCGAGGGGCTACTGTTGGGGGCCTTCGGCTTCCGAAGGTCCTCAAAAACAGGATTTAACAGTGTTTCTGGAGTATAATCTGTGAACAGGTATCTTCGGACTCGAGTCGATATCACAGTAGGAGAAGCCCAAAGTAATACGAAGGTTGATTCAACGCCGAAGATGTGAGCGGGGAAGCTTCGGCGTGGTAGCGAAAAAAGAAACCGACTTAGAGGTGAAAAGGCTATTCGGACCTCGGTGGATTACTATAGAATTACTATCAAGTGTAAAGGGCATGAATGTAATTTTATATGGGCTGTGTCCCGTGCCTATAAATAGATGAACAGTACCCCCGTACTGTTCACGCTGACTTGTACTCGCTCATGCGTCACGCTTGTATTTTTGCCTTCTCTCAAGCCGAAGGTACAAATGTAATTCAATATTGTTCTTATTCTTCCATGATTATATAATAAGGACATGTAATAATGTTATGTGATTATTCATGTTATTCTCTCATGTTTCATATGCTTCTCCTTTTATCAATATAAACTGTGATGATGAAGGTATGTCCTTCATGACCTTCGTCTGAAGATCGTTATATCCTAAGGGAAATAATGCTTCGAAGGACGAAGGGCATTAACCATTAACTTCTTTCTGTGTTGCCTTGTTCTTAATTCATAGCATTTGAGAACAAGTCTCCAACACCTTCCCACAAAACTTAAACAACATAAGAAAAGAAATAGAGACAGAAAGTAAAGCAAAATCCGGCAGCACCTCCCTTGAAAGTATCACAACGAGAGGAACATAAAGTTTATACATAATGTAAAAGAAAGATAATCCACATAGTATAAACAGAATGTAGAGATAGTAATGAATATTCATGACCAAATAAAAAGAAAGGGAATCCAGTCAACCCAAAAGCAAATTCGACTATCATGAAGGCTAGAACATATTAATCCCCTAGACTTGAACCTCTATTTAACATCATTACTAAGTAGTGGTACATTTATTTAAGTGTGTAGTGGCCGTGCTGCTACTTCCCTCCTTTCCCAAGAACAAGGAGCAAGTGCCTGCATCAAACAATGCAAGAGTGAGATGACACATCTCAACAAGTAAAAAGGTCAACAACTACTGGACAATGTAAATAGGTCGTGCTTAAACAACCACGTAGTTCACAATTTCCCTCTTGAATATTAAATTGCTGCAAGTAAACAAGTAACCAATTACTCAGTTCCAAAATGAATCACAAAGTAAAGATCCACACTATCCACACCACCATAACATGTTCCACCCTTCACCCATGAATGCACATGGCTATAGATGCAGTAATGAATTCTGCCTTCATACCTCTAAGGATATGAAGCTACATCATACCCATCTCGGGCAACGCATGATGCTTATTGTACCGGTACGGTCGGACCATAAGATCGCGACGAAACTTCCATGCAACGGATGATGAATGCACTATGCATGTCAACAACATGAGTCCTCCCCAAATAAAATGTGCTAAACATATACTTCCACCCATTCCAAATAATAAACAACATGGGACACTTGATCAAATCACACCCTCAACATATGTAATCAATAGAACATGGATATCTTCAAACGATGGTACCCAACAAGGAATATGAGTACGAACACAAATAGCATGAATATAATTAAGTATAAGACACATTAATCGATCGATGGAATAACCATCACTATTTTACTTGCCTTCACCGAGGAATTTGGACAAAGCCCTAAGTGCGATCCGGAAGTCCAACACCTATTTTTGACACACCACTTTGTGCACAAATTCACATAACAAATGCTTATAAACAACGCAGCACCTGCGCGCTGTGGCAGAACCTCCCAAGTTATTGGGCCCACATGCACCTGTCCTTGTCTCAAAGACCTCAGACAGATATGCATGTGCACAAGATAACTTAACAGGATCCGTCCGATTGCCCAAGGACATCGGATAAACCACTTACAACCAGAACCGCGGGATTAAGTAACACAAATCACACACACCAATATTTTTGCAGCGGAAATCTTATTACCAAATTTTACAAGTTACAAAAATTTTACATTATTTTATCGGAGTGATTATAAAAGTACAAGTTTGAAATATATGCTAGCTCAAGTGACCATCCTCAATAAGAAGTATAGGAGAGCTACTTTAACCTATAAGAAGGCCGAGCCCACCGGCACTTAACACCATCATCAGCAGCACAAAACTATAACCTGAAAAACAACAGGGACTAAAACCCTTAGTACGGAATTACTCACCAAGACTTACCCGACTAAAGAAAAGACTCTCAAGGGTATGCTGGATTTGGGAATCAAGGAAAAGTTTTAGCAAGAATCAAATTAGATACTTTTGCAGAAATAGCTTACTAAATTGAGTCCTTACTTTCAACATTTTAATGCTAGATTAAGTATTAATAGACCTTGTTTGCATCTAGTCTAATTTCACCATCTCATCAATACAACTTCATTTTTATTCATGAGGTTCACATCCTAACTTAGGTTGTAGGTCAGTGACCAAGTCTCCACTGTCCGGGGATATAACGGCGATCCGAATCGATTTACTCAGCTGAGGATCTCTAACCACACGACATATGTAGCACTTAACCCTTGCATATGTCAACCGTTCCCACAGATCCTCCACAAGGTGAACCGGTCCGTGCTACCCAGGAGCACAGTACTCCTCCATCCAGCCTCTAGCCAGGAGGGTACACGCTACTCCCACCATCTCCCACGCCCAGTGCGCGGTTGTCTTTTCACGTATGGAATAGCCGGGTTCAAGCTTACCCTATCCCATATCTAGGGCATGTGGCCAGTTAAGATAGTCCCTGATCATACAGGCCTACATACGCATCCAATCCTTAATTGACCCGGACGGAACATCACCTGCTCCTAGCCCAAGTCCTGATTTAAGTACTTCCACCCTTAGGATTGTTTGTGTTCCTTAGGTTGAAAAGAGCATTATAGGGAACTTTGCAGTAAGATCCCACCATGCTCCCAATGAAAATATTCTTGCAGGTAGAGGTCATCCTTCCTCAGGATAAACCTGAGCTAGGCATAAGTGCAAAGGACAAACTCTATCTGCTTATAAGCAGGGCTAAGCATTTTTTTGTAAATCATATTTTGATACTTCACCAGAAGTACCTATAAAGGTATGGATATCAAGGTAGGCAATGCATCAAAGGGTTTCCAAGCAACTCGTATAAACTTATTGCACATTTCACTAGACTTAAAGTGTATAAAAATCTTTTTAAAAACACAAGGAAGGGGTAAATGCACCGGGGCTTGCTTGGAAGAACACTAGGTTAGTGTTGTTAGACGACGTCCACTTGACGACCATCTTTTGTTCTGATACTTGTTTCGTCTATCCACTTTCAGTTCCGTTCATCAGCAACATCTTGTGGAGAAGCTCACGCGTAGCGATATCTTGTGGTCGACTCAGTTCTGGTTCTCCGCATCACGTGGTTAATTCATGTACCTGAATGAAATGCATATAGACAGGAATATCGCAAACCTAAATAGTGCTCGCGATAGCGAATTATACACCTAGCGGCGAGGCGTTGAACAATTTCATACGGAGACACTAATTATCGACGTACGACTAAGCGCAATAATCACGCTACTCTAAATTAAATGAACCTAATGCAAATATCACGAAACATCCAACTATTCATAATAGGTACCTATAACTCATTAAGCGCAACGGTCACACTCCCCCTAGCTTAACCGGATCAACCCCAAATATCATGGAACCATCAAACCATACACAAACTCCATATATATCAAATTACAACTTTAGAACTAAAAGACCTAAAGTGTTTATACGCATTATTTATCAAGCAGATTCTAGATTCTGGTTGAAACAATTATATGGATGTTACTTGATCCTAAATATTCGAAGTTGCAATCAACATCCATTAACCAAATTGACATAATAACACTAGATAATCTATCACCTAGCTGATCGAAATACTAAGCCTATTTTTCTACGTCATCAGCTTGTGTGAATATCACATAAATTAATCTACCTTTCGCATTACTAACTCTATCCACTACCGGACATAGCTCCTTTGCCGAGTGTCTCAGACACTCGGCAAAGCCCGAAAAACACTCGGCAAAGGCTTTGCCGAGTGTAACACTCGGCAAAGAATGCTGGACGAACTGTACATCGGCAACGGCCTCTTTGCCAAGTACTTTTTGTCGGGCACTCGACAAAGACATTTGGTACTCGGCAAAGAAAAGTCGCTGTCACGGCGTCAAGTGACGGTGACGACGGATCCTTTGCCGAGTGTCTTCCTCGGCACTTGGCAAAGAGGCCAATTTTGCCGAGTGTCTTCTGCCTTGGCCCTCGGCAAAGACAGCTCCAGTGGGCCCCACCGCCAGTCCCTGTGCCGAGAGCTCTAGTAGGCACTCGGCAAAGGAGGCTTCTTTGCCGAGTGTCTAGTGGACTGGCACTCGGCAAAGAGTCCTCCAGTGGGCCCCTTTGCCAGTCCCTTTGCCGAGTGCGCTGGGCGGCACTCGGCAAAGGTAGCTTCTTTGCCGAGTGTCTTGACCACAACACTCGGCAAAGAAGGCTTTACCGGTTCCCAGGTGTCCTCCTTTGCCGAGTGCCATGGTCATAGCACTCGGCAAAGATACCCTTTGCCAAGTGTTACACTTGGCAAAGTGACCAGGAAGTCCCTTTTTTATTTGTTTTTGCTGTTCCATCCAAACAAACAAAAGATATATATCATTCACAGCACATTATATATCATTCGCATCACAGAATCAACACATTTATCATCAACACCATATATATCACAAATATCACCACATAAATCAGGTTTCACAGCACATAAGTCTCACTAAGTATCTCACAAGACCAAGTATAACTAACATCACCAACACTCACGAATATAAGTCTGGATCATCACAAAACAGGTCATCAACGAGGTGGGCATCTGGACTGGTTCGGCGAAGGGCTGGACGAAGCGTGAGGGTTGTTCGACGCCGCCGATTGACCCTGCACAGAGAAGAGATTGCATGTGTGAGAACATATGAATATATATCATGCAGTACTAAAATTTTGATACTCACAGGAGTAGTGAACTCAGCAGGGTCAGCTGCAGGGAACAACAGAGGTGGTGGAGCATGACCCTGTGCAGCGCCAAGGCTCTGCATGTACGCGAACATCTCCGCCATCCTCTTCTCCAGCTCCTCACGTTGCCTCCTCTCATCATCTAGCTGAGTCTGTAATATTTCGCCCTAATGTTACGATAATGCAAAGAGAAGATATATAATAATCAATGAACGATGAATAGATAAGGAATAACCTGGAGTTGCTGGATACGATGTTGTGAGCTGCCTACCGAGGTCGTATGGCTGGGCTCGCGATCGTGCTCCTTGCTCGCACCTGAGAGAGAGTGGGAGTGGAGGATGAGTCGATTGCCATGTCAGCAATCCAGTACCGCCCATGCCTCTTGCGTCCTCCGAACCAAATGAGGACATCTCTGTCGATGTCCTCGGTCCTCGGATCGTAATCTGGCCCATGGACATCCTTGGCCATGGCGGTGTACTCACTGAGGCGGCTGTGGACGACGAGGTTGGTGTACGCCTCGGGCCCGTCATCCGGGTTGTAGGTGACGTCGGACGTCGCCTTCCCCTTGTGGGCCATAGCATATGCCGAGAACGTGGAGCAAGGCGCGCCACCATGTGCCGCCGACTGCGAGAAAACCAACGAGATGGTTAGAAATCATGTCTAATCGAAAGTTATATACCTAAATAAAAAAGAGCGCGTACCCATGCTTCCGCGTATTTTCCCAAGCTGCGGCTGCCTTGATGGTGGGAGGGACCTTGCATCATCAAACGCCATTCCCGGCTAGCATTGTGCGCCTCGTCCCACTCAGCCGAGCACCACCTCTGCACCATCTGCTCCCAGCACTCAGGATGCGCGGCGCACCAATGAGGAATCATCTAAAAAAATACAAGTACACGACATATCAGAAGATAAAATTAAGCATATTTAGTACCAATAATAAAGTTTTGTATTTACCTGCAAGTACTGGTCCGGAGTCAATGACATGGTTTGGGCGTCCTTCTTGCTCACCTTCTCCCCAAGGACGGAGCCATGGTAAGTGACGATGGCCTGGATGCGTGCCTCGTAGTGCATGTCGACGACGAGCTTCTTACAGCTCGTGGTAGCCACCACATCCGCCCTGGCCTCGTATCTAGCCTCGCATCTGAAGAAATCCTACATACAAAGACGATGTATCCATACATTATTTCAAGAATATGCAACAAATGCGACTTATTAAACAATATAGTGCGAGGAAGACTTACCCACAGCTCTTGCTTCACCCGCTCCGCCTTGTTGTTGAATTATCTGTCGTCCCGATCTACTCCATCGGGAGCGACGGCGTAGTGGTCGAAGGTGTATGCTGGGCTCGTCACTCCGGCGTACTCGACAAGTCCAGGGAAGTGTTCCCTGCATAGAAGGCTGAGGATGCCATTGGGGTTGCGACCGTGACCCCCTGCAGTCTCCAAAACCATCCAAGACCTGTCCAAGTGATTAAGATAAAGTATTAGTTTCTATTATTAATTTGAACATAAAATATGAAAAAGCAGCAACAACATCTAAAGTTACCTACCTCTCTCCATCGGGTCGTATCAGCGGACGTCTGTCACGAAGTATGGGTCGCTGAGGGAGACTCGCGGGACCTCGTAGGTAGATACTCCTCGAACCTGAGGAGCCAGAACCTGAGACGTCCTGCTGAGCGGCGTTGTCGTCGTCGTCCTGCTGCGCCGCATCGTCGTCGTCCTACTGTGCCGCATCGACAGCGGCTTGCTGCTCCACCTGCTGTTGTACGGCGTTGTCCTGCTGCGCCTCCTCCTCCGTCCTACGGGTGCTCCTCCTCCCCCTCCCACTCCCCCTCCTTGTCCTCGTCCCACCGCCCACCATCTTTGTCCAACAACCTGCAATTAAGAGTAAGCAATTAAGCATAGATAAAAAAATATGTATTTAGAATTATATGCAAAATAAATGAAATATAGCATTACATCGATTAAAAATAATCTTCATATGTGTCCGGGTTAGCCGGATCATAAGTGTCATCATCACTATCAACCATTTCATAGTCAACACCATCTGAAGGCGCAATTTCATCATTGGCATTGCCTTCAAGCATTTCTAAGTCATTCTCATTTTGCACCTCATCATCCTCCTCATCAACAACCATTTCAATATCTACTTCCATTCCGATCGCTTCAGTTAAGTCTATCTCAAATCGCCCTTCTAGCCCATCTTCTTGGAAGAACTCTCTGTCATATGTGTCTGGGTCTAAGTTATAATCTTCATCGTTTGGAACAGGTAATTTACCGTGCGGTGATACCTTATACACAACATCCCAACCCTTAAGATGTTGTTTCGTTTGGCACGCATATGGAAGATAATAAACTTGTGTGGCCTGTTGGGCCACAATATAGACATCGTCTCATGGTAAGGTGGAATCCTGTCAAATTTCGACTAGCCCAATATTAGAATGTGTCCGTCTCGTAACTTCTGGGTCAAACCAATGACATTTGAATATCACTGGAGTAAGAGGTTTGGAACCATAAAAATTGAGTTCATATATTTCTTCAATTCTTCCATAATACTCGACCTCGTCAAGCCCGGGCGTAAAGACTCCAGAACACGTGGTTTTTCAATTGGGCCGACTTTGGTCGTAGCTTGTTGTGCGAAAACGGTATCCATTGACGTCATACCCAGAAAATTTCCTGACCCTATAGGCAAAGCCATTGGCTACTTGTCTCAACTCGGCACTCATAGACGACTCTCTTTGGCCCTGCAAGTTCAAACACGCTAGATTGTTATATTATTCGCACGTAAGAGCAACTTCAAATGACAAACTAAGCACGTACCTTATGTTTAAACTAGGAAATGAAATCGGGCAATCCATTTCCCGCACCCTTTCTAAGAAGGGTATCATATTCCTGTGGAGTTGGGTCCCTTGATCGACGCCAGAATTCATGAAGAAATTGCTCCATGTATGGCGTCACCTCTTCAAGGTTGGTCAATACATATAGCGTGATATGGCGCCACTCTTCATGTCTCAGGGTCTTGGTGGTCGAACCACTCGCGCTTCCGAGTTGCCCTCGAAAAATACTGAGGTTCGATTCATTGCCGCCATCATTGTAACGAGGGGGTGGATTATGCACGCTCGGCAGTTTGTCACCATAGTAAGTTGTTGTGAAGTTTGACACCTCCTCCAGTATGTATGCCTCTGCAATGGAAGCCTCGATTTTGCATTTATTTCTACATTTCTTTCGGATAGTCTTTAGACATCTCTCGATTGGATAGCACCAACGTCCCTACACGGGCCCCCCCATTCGTGCCTCATACGGGAGACGAAGAATCAAATGCTGCATCGGATTGAAGAAGCTGGGTGGAAAGATCTTCTCCAGCTTACACAGTAACACGGGTGCCATCCTTTCCAAGTCTGCAATCATGGTCCGAGCTAACTCTTTTGCACAAAGCTGGGGGAAGAAATAGCTCAACTCTGCAAGAGCTAGCCAGACATGCTCAGGGACATAGCCTCGAACCATCGCCGGAAGAATTCATTCAATCCATATGTGGAAGTCATGACTCTTCATCCCTAAGACTCGCAGAGTAGATAAGTTCACCCCCCTACTAAGGTTAGCTGGATACCCATCAGGGAACATTAACATCTTGATCCACTGTAGTACTTCCTTCCTCTGGGCCCTGCTCAGGACGAAATCGGCCTTAGGCCTTCTCCATGTCTTTCCACCACTAGGCGGCTTCATCTCTTGGTTTGGTCTATCACATAACTCTGCCAGATCCACTCTTGCCTTTATGTTATCCTTTGACTTATCAGGAATCTCCATAATTGTTGCCCAAAGTGCCTCGGCGACATTCTTTTCAGTGTGCATCACGTCAATGTTGTGTGGAAGGAGCAAGTCATCATAATAGGGGAGCCGAGTCAAGCCCGACTTATGTGTCCACATATGTTGCTCACCATATCCCACAAAACCACCTTCTGGGTTGGCCACGAGACCATCTATCTGTTGGCGAACTTCGGCACCAGTCATCATTGCAGGTGGGCGGTCTGTCACCATGACACCTTTCGTAAAGTTCTTGATGTCTAGTCGGAATGCATGGTCAGGAGGGAGAAATTGTCGATGTTTATCGAATGACGAATATTTGCCACCCTTCTTCAACCAAATGAACCTAAGAGCTTCCTTGCAAACTGGGCATGGGAACTTACCGTGAACACACCAGGCGCAAAATAGCCCATACGCCGGAAAGTCATGCATGGAGTACTGGTACCAAACATGCATTTTGAAGTTTGTCTTTGTAGCTCGGTCGTACGTCCATACCCCTTCCTCCCAAGCACGGACCAATTCATCAATCAAAGGCTCCATGTACACGCCCATTTTATTCCCCGGGTGTCCAGGAATTATCAACGACACGAATATGTTCTGTCTTTGAAAGCATACGCCGGGGGGAGATTGATGGGGATAACGAACACGGGCCAACATGTGTATGGGGCAGCGGTCATTCCATAGGGACTAAACCCATCTATGGCCAGCGCAACATGAACATTACGAGCCTCTTTGGCTTTCTCATGGTGAATGGCATCAAAGTGGGTCCATGCTTCACCATCGGACGCGTGAACCATCTTGTCAGGATTGTATCGTTTGCCTTTTTTGTGCCATGTCATCTGTTTCGCGGATTCCTCTGTCATGTATAGACGCTGGATCCTCGGTATGAACGGAAGGTGGCGTAGGATTGTCACGGGGATGTCGAGGTGCCTCTTCTGTCCATCACCAGAGTCTACCTCCATGAACCTAGACGATTTACACTTCGGACAGTACTTTGCCTCAGTGTGTTCTTTCCTAAATAGGACGCAGCCCTTCGGACAAGCATGTATCTGCTCATACGTCATCTTTATTGCACGAAGGAGTTTTTGTGCCTCGTACATGCTCTTTGGCAGAACGTGATCCTCCGGAAGCAGGCTGCCAATAACTGTCAACAAACCATCGAAGGCGTCTCGACTCATGCTATACTGCGACTTGAACGCCATTATACGCCCAATGGCATCCAGTTGAGAAACCTTTGTCTTGTCGTGAAGGGGTTTCTGTGCCGCGTCAAACATGTCGTAGAATGCCTTTGCGGTCGCCTCTGGCTCGTCCTCCATACGTCCTTCGACGAACTGTGCCTCGTGATAGTCGTTCAACATGTCCGCTACCCCGGCATCAGCATCGTAATCCTCGACACGTTGTCTCACCACCTCCTCTCTCGTGCGATGCGCTTCACCATGGAAGATCCACTGAGTATAGTCCGGCATAAATCCATTCTTCCAAATATGTTCTACCATGGCCTTCTTTGTTTTCCTTTTCCTATTGGCACATTTGCTGCACGGACAAGGGACTAGACTAGCTCCTTTAGCAGCTTCACCAAATGCCCGTTCCATGAAAGCATCGGTCTTCCTAATCCATTTAGGGGTGACATCATTACGTCGAATGCGGCCCGTGTACATCCACTCACGGTCCTCCATCCTCTAACATATATAACTGAGTATAGTTTAATATAGACATGTAATGCATGTACACTACGTTCCTACCTTCTAATAGGTGAGCATAGGTCCTAATCCCACCCGCGGTTGCGTAGATGGAGTTAGTTTCCATGCTCTACTCCGATCCGAGATAGAATTTCGGCAGCACCTCCCCGCTATTCTCCGGATACACGTCCTGGCAGGGAGAGTGTACTGTCCGTAGAACAACAGGGAGGTGACGCCGAAACTCTGTCTCGGACCGAAGTAGAGCATGGAAACTAACACCATCTACGCAACCACGGGCTGTCCAAAAAACGTGGACAATTCGAAACTGATACATTTGTAGATATGCAAAGATCTGCATATCTACACCGTATCTCTTTCGAACGGGAGACGCCTAACTGGGTTACGTGATCTACGACCATGATGCGGAAATAGAGGTTATACCTAGGGTGGCGGTGGAGTCAGGCTAGTATGGTTGTGGCGGGTTGGTGCAGTGGCGACGCGACGCGGTGCAGGCAGACCCGCAACGGCTAGGAAGACAAGTATCTTCTCTGTAAAAAAGAAACACAAGTCTGTTAATACAAAAAAAATCGACAGCACCTCCCCTATACGTTGAGGTTTTTAAAACCTGCAAATAAAACTAACAGCACGATGGCTGACATGCACACAGTAAGAAGCAATTCACCTAAAGTATACACTACTAGCAGTTGTCACATTTCTTATTTCCCATTGCAAGCCATCACAATGCTTCATGATGGAGATGCGAATAACTTGGTAGATCCACAACTACATGGTGACCTCGGGTGTGGCTATATAAATGGTTGGGTGACCTCGACATACATGATTTATACATTATATCATCTAATCAATAATAAATAAAAATTGACGCATAAAAAGTTTATACCTCGCGTGGGGGCGACGATGGTACGCGTGGCGTGGCCGAGCGGCGGTGGCGGCGCGCGAGGAGGAGGCCTCCGGCGGCGGTGGTGGCACGCGGCGTTGGTGGCGGGGGCACGGCGGGGGCGGGCAAGGGGCACGGCGGCGCGGGCAAGGCGGGGGCGGGCGAGGGGCACGACGAGTGGCACGACGGCGCGACACGGGGCACGGTGGGCGTGGAGGGTGCAACGACGAGCAGGCAGGACGCGTCGGGGGGCGCGGGTGCGGCAGACGGCGGGCGGGCAGGTGTGGCGGGGGGCACGGGCGCGGCGAGGGGCGTGTCGAGGGGCGAGGGGCGCGTGTGCGGCGAGGGGTGAGGGGCGAGGGGCGCGGGCGCGGCGGGGAGCGGCGAGGGGTGGCGGCGCAGCGAGGGGCGGTCGGGCGGGGCACGTCGAGCGCGGTCGGGCGGGGGGCGCGGGCGGCGGCGGGTCGCGTCGAGGGCGGCGCGCGGCAGCGACGCGACCGGACGGCGAGGGGCACGGACGGCGATGGGGCGGCGGCGCGGTGACAGTGCGTGAGTGAGAGAGTGAGGAAGAAAGGGCTAACTATCGGTAAGTAAACCCTCTTTGCCGAGTGCCCGTGATCTGGCACTCGGCAAAGATTTTTTTTTAATTTTAAAATATACTTTGCCGAGTGTCCTCGATCCGGCACTCGGCAAAGTCTTCTTTGCCGAGTGTCCCCCGGGCGACACTCGGCAAAGACTATTTCACTGCACTTTGCCGAGTGTCAACCATTTGACCCTTGGCAAAGGCTTCTTTGCCGAGTGTCATCTCTGGACACTCGGCAAAGTACATTTTTATTTTTTTTATTTTCCCTACCAAATTTTTTGTGGTGTGTTCCTACACTATATAGACCTACATGTACCATTTTGAGACAATTAGAAAATTGTTTTCTATAGCTAGTAGATTTAGTTCATTTATTTGAATTTCTTCAAAAAAAACACATTTGAACTGCAAGTCACTTGAAACTTGGAAAACCGTGCATGCAAAAATGATATCCATGCTACTTAGCACAAGTTACGACCGATTTCAGGAGCGGACCGGAAACTTCGAGCACCATGCTCACTCAACATGGCCGTGAACTTGCCATCCAGCTGTTTAAAATTTTATAAAAAACAAACAAACTTAGAAAATCATGAAACTTGTCCACGTGTCATGATATCATATGTAGAGTCTGTGATAAAAAATTTAGAATGTTTGGACAAAGTTGTGAGACATTATGTGTAGAAACCTAAGAGAACTACACATGAAATCATAGAGTTTCAATGTGGATCTCTTAGGTTTGTACACATAGTGTGTTACAGCTTTCTCGAAACTTTTTCAAATTTTTATCACAACCTCTACATATGATATCATGACACGTGGGCAGGTTTTATGATTTTCTTACTTTGTTTGTTTTATACAATTTTTAAACACCTGGATGGCAAGTTCACGGTCATGTTGAGTGAGCATGGTGCTCGAAGTTTCCAGTCCGCTCCTGAAATCGGTCGTAACTTGTGCTAAGTAGCATGGATATCATTTTTGCATGCACGGTTTTCCAAGTTTCGAGTGACCTGCAGTTCAAATCTGAATTTTCCGAAGAAATTCAAATAAACAAACTAAATCTACTAACGATTGAAAACTCTGTTATAATTGTCCACAAATGATACATATAGGTCTACATAGTGTAGGAACATACCACAAAAAGTTTGGGAGACAAAATAAAAAAATAAAAATATACTTTGCCGAGTGTCTAGAGAAGACACTCGGCAAAGCGTCCTTTGCCGAGTGCCCAGTATTTGGCACTCGGCAAAGACTGACGATCGTCAGCTGTAGACGGCCGCTAATGGCCCTTTGCCGAGAGCCATCTTTGCCGAGTGTTTGACTCTTGGCAAAGCCGTCTTTGCCGAGTGCTTGGCTGTGCCGAGTGTCCTGCACTCGGTAAATAGGATCTTTACCGAGCGTAGGACTTTGCCGAGTGCAGCTCTCGGCAAAGTTGGCTTTACCGAGTGCTCGATAAAAAGCACTCGGCAAAGCCGCCGGCACTCGGCAAAGGCCCGGATTCCAGTAGTGATCGTACGTCACATATATTTAACACTACCACAACGCGCCTGCGCTAACACGAGAATTATTACAATTTATATATTTATTCAATCCATCTAACAATGCGACTACAGGAATAACGAATCAGCTTGTCATACTAAAATCCTACTTGAACCCATGAAATCGACGACGCTTCCTGGTCCACGCATAACACCAAATATGTAACGAGTGATGTACTAGACTTCACTATTCTACCCGATCAAATTTTATTGGGGCACTAATTCACTACTGCGATTTACGCGCACGTCACCGGCTCACGTTAACATCGCAAGTATACCAAACTGACGAGAAATATTAAACCGAAAAGCGACGACAGCTCACCAATATTTTAATCCGTCTTGAAGGCCACGAGCATAGCTACGATTTCCAATTCCGCCATAGCGTCGAGCACGTTGTGAGCACCACGTGGACTTCACTGTCTTCTAAATCACAACAACACCCAACGCGACTATTCCAAAACCAAGAAAATAATCGCATCGCATTCATCAATTCAATATTATGAAAATAATTCCGCTTACCAAGACCAAATCGTCATGATCACACGAACGACCATAGTTCCACAGCTCAGGTGTTTTGTCGAGCACCTGGCAGCGGCACTGTAGCGCAGTCGAGCAGAAGATGGTGAGCGAGCTTAGTCGATGGGGCAGGACCTAGGTGCGGCTTGGATGGAGCAGCAGCAGGGAACATCAGCAGCAGCGAGCGAACGACGCTCAGTGGCTTGCTGGAAAGGCTGACGGCGCCGAGGAACAACGATCAGGCCACCGACGAGCAGGAAAAACGTTGGCTAGCGCCCAACGATACATGTACAAGGGAGGCATGGCGATATGGCATAGCTGATGGCAAGTATGAGCGCTCGCACAGGGAGCGATGATGGAAAAGGACGCAATGAGGAGGGAGAGGCGCTCGCGTCCCGTGCTCCAGAGATTTTGTCGGAGTGGAGGGAGAAGCAGAGGGAGGCGAGCAGAGGCGGCTGCATGCAAGAAGACCGGAGGCGAGCCTAGTGGTGTGCATGGCGAGGTAGGCTGGGAGGCCACGCGATGGCGAATACCTAGGCGAGCGCGTACGCTGATATGAGCATGGGCAGGGGCGAGCTGACCGACGAGTTTCAGACGTGAGGAACAGGAACGACTGGTGAACTCCGGCCCGGGCGAGTCGAGCGCATGGCATGGGGAAACATCGGGGAAGCTGGGAGCTTGGGGCGCGCATAGAGAACACCACGGCGCACGACTAGCAGGGAGAGAGATGAGGAATGGTCGAGCTGGAGCTCCGAGCGCTAGAAATTGGGAGCGCCATGGAAGGAAGCTTGAGGGATTTGCGCGCGTCCCTGGCGAGGAGTTGGAGACAGCAAGCTGGGGAATCGTCGGCCATGGAGTATAGGGACGAGCGGCCGGGGAGCTCGCAGCTGGTACTGGAATCTGAGCCCGAGGGACGTGGTAGAGGAGGAGGAAACCGTGTAGGGAGGGATCCAGGGAGGAATCGCCATGGGAGAAGAGGAGGAGATGGGCAGGAGGCCGAGTGCAGTGGCACACAGCGGCCAGCATCCATGGCAGCTAGCGCGAGTGGCAGATGGAGACGGTCTGCAGGGGAGGAGAGATAGCGAAGGGAAGGAAGACGCGGCCGAATGAGAAGATAAGCGCACGCGGGGAAAAAAATCATGGCGCGAGCGGCGGGATTTTCCCGTCCCACGAACTAAACGACGGCTGGGGATAATATCCGAGCGCGCCTGTGGGAAGATGTCCACAGAGCTGTGTGGTAGAAGACACGAGGAGATTTTCTTGCTTGAGCCAAGGATGGTCGGACACGTACATTGAAGGAGATAAGTACATGAATTTTTCTGGATGAGTATGACGGTGGGAAGATGAGGCCAAGGAAAATATTTCTTTTTTTGAATAATTAAATGCAAATATCTAGTGTCTAGGATTTGTGAGAGTTTAAATGACTTGGTCCCAAACATATTTCAGACTACGCATTTTATTTTCTGGATTACGAAATAGGACACCGACTCTACTAACAATTGCTCTAGTTTTGGTTAGTTCAGATTCATTTTATTTAAGCAGCCTACCTTAGTAATGTCTACTGAATTCGTAGAGACCGCTCAAACAAGAGCGAAGTAATTAGGTGATGTTTCCAATTTTCTTTAATCGATTCATTGTAAACTGGCACTTGACACTTTATGAAATAAATTTTTAATTACGCGAGCCGAACGCGGCATCGCAATCGGAATTCCTCCGGAGACGATGTCAGCATTGTCATGGGAGCGTGATGTAGACGGATTAAACCAGACGATATCAGATTTGATGTTTTAATAGTCATTCAATTTAGTTGAACTTAAACGAATTTCACCGCTACCCGAATATTCAATTGTAGAACAATTCTAGTAACAATTCTGCGCCTGGTTTTTCTCAGATTCCTAGTGTGGTCCGATTAAATTTTACATTAAAACTTTTGTCACCGAGTTTAAATTAATTTGCCCGAGACAAAATCACAAGACTTGGTGAAGTTTCTAGACTCGTATTGTATAATTAATGAATTTTATATAGGCACAGGACTCGCAAGCTTTCAGAACAATTGCGTTCCGAAATTCGCGAAAATTTTAGGAAGAGTCTAAATAGACAAAAACAAAGGCGATTTTAAAATCGCGATAGATGAAGATGATTAAATTTAGCATTCATTTTATCCATTGATATTATGTGCTTAAATCCATACTCATTGTCGAGCAGAATACAAACACTAGGGGTGTTACAACCCTCCCCCCTTAAAAGAATCTCGTCCCGAGATTCGAAACGAAAGACTTTAAGAGTAGAGAAGCATGTAACCCATGTCCATATCAGCGATAACAAAGGCAGTTCCAAGCAAAGATGAGTGTCTCAGGATGTTGTTTCTCTAGTGGACATAACATGTATTGCCTTAGGCTAATTTAGAAATATCCACCAATAGAGACGATGTCTGTCAGAAGAACATATAAGGTTCCATGTGTGCAGTTTACTTTTTCTGATGACACTATACTATCTGAGTCTGTTGAGCGAGCAGTAAATACATGATTTTACCCAAGCAGAATCAGATGCACCATCTTAGGTAAAACACACAAAAGTAACAAGTGGTCATTTGATGAATTCAAGTTCCAGGAAGATAATAAAATTTCAAGGAACGCATTAGTGAAGATGATCACAAATGTTGGCTTCACAATCAATCCACTTTATCGAGCACTAAGCATGACTCGACATGATCACTCATGCTGGAAAAGCACACGTGAGGCGATCGAGGCATGACTAGAGCGATAATTAGGTGGTTATTAATCGACTTAACTTGAGTTTTGCAAGTACTTCTTTAGGATGGTTTGGACTAAAGTGTGTTTAGGCAACTCGATAAAACGATCTCTAAACTCAATCTTTGTATACAAAGCAGTTACAAGTTAGTAAAATCAACTTGCTGAACTACCTTTGACATTGAGCAAGTCCTCTCAATACCATCGGTTGGCCAAGGGTTGAGAGTTCACATTTGCTAACAAAAGGGTCATGCATTTGGGTAGAAATCCATTTGGTCAGGTTGTTCATCCGTTTCTTCATGCAAGATAAACAGACTTGGTTCGGGAATACATGGATTAAATAGGAGAGCGAATGAACAAACTCCTGCATCTCAACAGCAGGGAAAATCCAATCTCCATTTTGAGAGCTGATCATTTGTTTTCCAACCCTAAAAAGCTTCAAGGCTTCACCTTTACACAAAGGACGTAAAGGGGACTTGTATGTGTGAAGTCACCACCAAAGTCAAGGAAAAAGAGACCACACATGAAAATGGTTTGCCCTTTTTATCCAACGGAGATGATAAATGTTGTTTGATCGCTTCGACAAACAACACCGAAATTGTTTCAAGGAAGAGATCTACAGAAGATAATATATTAGTGTAGTTCCACAATGGATCATGACTAGAGACCTCGATACCAGCATGCGCCAAGCAACATAACCTTGCATGTACATTCACAAGGGGCTCTCAGTTTCGCTGCGCACCATAAGTCATTACCCATGACACCATTACCGAACTGGCACCAATAAAGAATCTCACGTAGCAAAAACAGAATGTGCTAAAATAACACATTGATATAGTCTCATAATGGATTATGACTACTAACTGTGATACCAGCGCGTGCCAAGTAGCGCAACCATGTGTGTACATTCACAGGAGGCCCTCGGTTTCGTCACGGCACCATCGGTTTTAGTCATAACGCCATTACCAAACATAACCAATAGGAAATCTCGCACCACACAACTGGATTGAGCAAGGGTGACAATATACAAAGAGATACTCCACCTGTAAGAATGGTTACAAGTAGAGAGCCAAATAGATTATGGCCCGATGAAATGAACAAGACATGACCATAACCTAAACTTGTTGATGAATGAGTACGATGGGAGACTGTTAATTCAGCCCCAAGCATATTTCTATGCCCATCATAGAGATTACAAGGTCAAGGATTAGTATTTGATTAGATACTAAGGGAAAACAATCACAAGATTAAGTTGGTATGCCTTTGATAGATATGAAGAAACCAAAGGCATCGAACTCAAGAAAATAATCAGACATGCCTTTCCTAGGTCAGATTGATAAAGCAACGATATGATCCTCAGGAAGAGGTAAACTGAAATAGAGATATTAGCTTGCACCAACCGAATAAGGACATGGTTTAGGATAGAGACATGACTCGAGATTCTTGTTTCAAGTCCGGGTACACTTTATGTTCAACAATAAATTATCTAAGCATTTATTTGTATGTGTTTGGTCATGGAGTGATAAACGAAAAATCAACTTTGGGTCATGGTTCACCAACTAAGAGCCTAGCCTAATTTTTGGTTTAAGTAAACGAACTACCAACCTTCTATCGGTAGATCAAGTACAAGAGCAAACACATATAACCCCTAAATATATTACCTAAAGAACGGAGGACAGCTATTTTATCGAAGTTCACAATACAACATTACACCATATTATCTACAATCATGGGTTACTGGAATAAAGATGAGAGAAGCATTTTGGGTGTATAGGTGACAAACATGATGCAACAATCAGGATGCATGATCGTCTTATTCGTCCTCACTAATTTTGCCAACATCATGTGGCAATAACGTTCTATATCGGTGGCATACTAACGACTCTCGGTATTTTGCTAGTCGTCAGCTACACACACGTTTTCGAGGTTAGTGTACCTACAGAAAAATCCATCACCACCCATTTTCCAATGATGCAATTCACACATGATAGTTTATCACAGTTTATACTCCATATATTGCTATATGGAGGCCAGCTCATCATTAAGCACTGAGCCACACATAGGCGCCGTTGCCACACTTTAACCATAGGGCAACTCATTATGGTAACTCACCTTCTTACCTGAGCGTAGGCGCGTCGTTTCAAGTACATTACATTTCTCAGTAGTCCCATGTCTGTATACCCATACACATCCATAGGGTACTGAATTTCCGGAAAAGTAAATTCTTCACATCGCAGCCTTCATATATACATATGTAGAACATGTATATAATCAAGCGCCACAATTAAGCACTTCCCTAGACCGACGGTTGTTCGGTCATGCTCTCACATCTCACCTTACCTAAGCTTCGATCCATTCAAAACTGAATGGCCTCAAAAATAACAATACACATGTATGCAATACCCCGGTTGTGGGTTAGTGGTTTTGAACTAAGCCACCTGATAGTCCTTAATTTAGGGCTTAACAGAGGATGTCGCTAGCATTATAGTTTTTCAAAGATGTTTTTCAAAACCAAACAATGTGTTTAGTTGAAAATAGGTTTTTCGAAACCAAAACTTTTGTTTTGAAAATACGTATGTGACCGTATATACATAATCCTGCTCCGATACCAGCTGTGGCAGAACCTCCCAAGTTATTGGGCCCACATGCACCTGTCCTTGTCTCAAAGACCTCAGACAGCTATGCATGTGCACCAGATAACTTAACAGGATCCGTCCGATTGCCCAAGCACATCGGATAAACCACTTACAACTAGAACCGCGGGATTAAGTAACACAAATCACACACACCAATATTTTTGCAACAGAAATCTTATTACCAAATTTTACAAGTTACAAAAATTTTACATTATTTTATCGGAGTGATTATAAAAGTATAAGTTTGAAATATATGCTAGCTCAAGTGACCCTCCTCAATAAGAAGTATAGGAGAGCTACTTTAACCTATATGAAGGCCGAGCCCACCGGTACTTAACACCATCATCAGCAGCACAAAACTATAACCTGAAAAACATCAGGGAATAAAACCCGGAGTACGGAATTACTCAGCAAGACTTACCCGACTAAAGAAAAGACTCTCAAGGGTATGCTGGATTTGAGAATCAAGGAAAAGTTTTAGCAAGAATCAAATTAGATACTTTTGCAGAAATAGCTTACTAAAGTGAGTCCTTTCAACATTTTATTGCTAGATTAAGTATTAATAGACCTTGTTTGCATCTAGTCTAATTTCACCATCTCATCATTACAACATCATTTTTATTCATGAGGTCCACATCCTGACTTAGGTTGTAGGTCAGTGACCAAGTCTCCACTGTCCAGGGATATAACGGTGATCCAAATCGATTTACTCAGCTGAGGATCTCTAACCACACGACATATGTAGCACTTAACCCTTGCATATGTCAACCATTCCCACAGATCCTCCACAACGTGAACCGGTCCGCGCTACCCGGGAGCACAGTACTCCTCCATCCAGCCTCTAGCCAGGAGGGTATACGCTACTCCCACCATCTCCCACGCCCAGTGCGCGGTTGTCTTTTCACATATGGAATAGCCGGGTTCAAGCTTACCCTATCCCATATCCAGGTCATGTGGCCAGTTAAGATAGTCCCTGATCATACAGGCCTACATACGCATCCAATCCTTAATTGACCCGGACGGAACATCACCTGTTCCTAGCCCAAGTCCCGATTTAAGTACTTCCACCCTTAGGATTGTTTGTGTTCCTTAGGATGAAAAGAGCATTATAGGGAACTTTGCAGTAAGATCCCACCATGCTCCCAATGAAAATATTCTTGCAGGTAGAGGTCATCCTTCCTCAGGATAAACCTGAGCTAGGCATAAGTGCAAAGGACAAACCCTATCTGCTTATAAGCAGGGCTAAGCATTTTTTTGTAAATCATATTTTGATACTTCACCAGAAGTACCTATAAAGGTATGGATATCAAGGTAGGCAATGCATCAAAGGGTTTCCAAGCAACTCCTATAAACTTAATGCACATTTAACTAGACTTGAAGTGTATAAAAATCTTTTTAAAAACACAAGGAAGGGGTAAATGCACCGGGGCTTGCCTGGAAGAACACTAGGTTAGTGTTGTTAGACGATGTCCACTTGACGACCATCTTTTGTTCTGATACTTGTTTTGTCTGTCCACCTTCAGTTCCATTCATTAGCACCATCTTGTGGAGAAGCTCACGCGTAGCGATATCTTGTGGTCGACTCAGTTCTGGTTCTCCGCATCACGTGGTTAATTCATGTACCTGAATGAAATGCATTATGCACATGAATGCATACAGACAGGAATATCGCAAACCTAAATAGTGCTCGCGATAGCGAATTAAACACCTAGCGGCGAGGCGTTGAACAATTTCATACGGAGACACTAATTATCTACGTACGACTAAGCGCAATAATCACGCTCCTCTAAATTAAACGAACCTAACGCAAACATCACGAAACATCCAACTATTCATACTAGGTACCTATAACTCATTAAGTGCAACGGTCACACTCCCCCTAGCTTAACCGGATCAACCCCACATATCATGGAACCATCAAACCATACATAAACTCCATATATATCAAATTACAACTTTAGAACTAAAAGACCTAAAGTGTTTATACACATTATTTATCAGGCAGATTCTAGATTCTGGTTGAAACAATTATATGGATGTTACTTGATCCTAAATATTCGAAGTAGCAATCAACATCCATTAACCAAATTGACATAATAACACTAGATTATCTATCACCTAGCCGATCGAAATACTAAGCCTATTTTTCAACGTCATCAGCTTGTCCGAATATCACATAAATTAATCTACCTTTCGCATTACTAACTCTATCGTACTTCACATATATTTAACACTACCACAACGCGCCTGCGCTAACACGAGAATTATTACGATTAATATATTTATTCAATCCATCTAACAATGCGACTACAGGAATAACGAATCAGCTTGCCATACTAAAATCCTACTTGAACCCAAGAAATCGACGACGCTTCCCGGTCCGCGCATAACACCAAATACGTAACGAGCGATGTACTAGACTTCACTATTCTACCCGATCAAATTTTATTCGGGCACTAATTCACTACTGCGATTTAAGCGCACGTCACCGGCTCACGTTAACAGCGCAAGTATACCAAACTGACAAGAAATATTAAAATAAAAAGCAACGACAGCTCACCAATAATTTAATCCATCTTGAAGGCCACGAGCATAGCTACGAGTTCCAATTACGCCATAGCGTCGAGCACGTGGTGAGCACCACGCAGACTTCACTATCTTCTAAATCACAACAACACCCAACGCGACTATTCCAAAATCATGAAAATAATCGCATCGCATTCATCAATTCAATAATTATGAAAATAATTCCGCTTACCAAGACCAAATCGTCATGATCACACGAATGACCACAGTTCCACAGCTCAGGTGTTTTGTCGAGCACCTGGCAGCGGCACTGCAGTGCTGTCGAGTAGAAGATGGTGAGCGAGCTCAGTCGATGGGGCAGGACCTAGGCGCTGCTTGGATGGAGCAGCAGCAGGGAACATCAGCAGCAGCGAGCGAACGGCGCTCAGCGGCTTGCTGGAAAGGCTGACGGCGCTGAGGAACAACGGTCGGGCCACCGGCGAGTAGGAAAAACGTTGGCTAGCGCCCAACGATACGTGTACAAGGGAGGCATGGCGATATGGCACAGCCGATGGCAAGTACGAGCGCTGGCACTGGGAGCGACGATGGAGAAGGACGCAATGAGGAGGGAGAGGCGCTCGCGTCCCATGCTCCACAAATTTTGTCGAAGTGGAGGGAGAAGCAGACGGAGGCGAGCAGAGGTGGCTGGATGCAAGAAGACCGGAGGCGAGCCTAGTGGTGTGCATGGCGAGGTAGGCTGGGAGGCCACGCGATGGCGAATACTTGGGCGAGCGTGTCCGCTGATATGAGCATGGGCAGGGGCGAGCTGACCGATGAGTTTCAGACATGAGGAACAGGAACGACTAGTGAACTCCGGCCCGGGCGAGTCGAGCGCATGGCATGGGGAAACATCGGGGAAGCTGGGAGCTTGGGGCACGCGTAGAGAACACCACGACGCGTGGCTAGCAGGGAGAGAGAGGAGGAACGGTCGAGCTGGAGCTCCGAGCGCTGGAAATTGGGAGCGCCATGGAAGGAAGCTTGAGGGATTTGCGCGTGTCCCTGGCGAGGAGTTGGAGACAGCGAGCTGGGGAATCATCGACCATGGAGGATAGGGACGAGCGGCCGGGGAGCTCGCAGCTGGGACTGGAATCCGAGCCCGAGGGACGCGGCAGAGGAGGAGGAAACCACGCAGGGAGGGATCCAGGAAAGAATCGCCATGGGAGAAGAGGAGGAGATGGGTAGGAGGCTGAGCGCAGTGGCACACGGCGGCCAGCATCCATGGCAGCTAGCGCGAGCGGCAAATGGAGACGGTCTGCAGGGGAGGAGAGATAGCGAAGGGAAGGAAGACGCGGCCGAATGAGAAGATAAGCGCGCAGGGAAAAAAATAATGGCGCGAGCGACGGGATTTTCCTGTCCCACGTACTGAACGACGGCTGGGGATAATATCCGAGCGTGAGTGTGGGAAGACGTCCATAGAGCTGTGCGGTAGAAGACACGAGGAGATTTCCTTGCTTGAGCCAAGGATGGTCGGACACGTACATTGAAGGAGATAAGTACATGAATTTTCCTAGATGAGTATGACGGTGGGAAAATGAGGCCAAGGAAAATATTTCTTTTTTTAAATAATTAAATGCAAATATCTAGTGTCTAGGATTTGTGTGAGTTTAAATGACTTGGTCCCAAACATATTTCAGACCATGTATTTTATTTTCTAGATTACGAAATAGGACACCGACTCTGCTAACAATTGCTCTAGTTTTGGTTAGCTCAGATTCATTTTATTTAAACAGCCTACCTTAGTAATGTCTACTGAATTCGTAGAGATCGCTCGAACAAGAGCGAAGTAATTAGGTGATGTTTCCAATTTTCTTAATCGATTGATTGTAAATTGGCACTTGACACTTTATGAAATAAATTTTTAATTACGTGTGCCTAACGCGGCATCGCAATTGGAATTCCTCCGGAGATGATGTCAGCATTGTCACGGGAGCGTGATGTAGACGGATTAAACCAGACGATATCGGATTCGATGTTTTAATAGACATTCAATTTAGTTGAAATTAAACGAATTTCGTCGCTACCTGAATATTCAATTGGAGAACAATTCAAGTAACAATCCTGCGCCTAGTTTTTCTCAGATTCCGAGTGTGGTCCGATTAAATTTTACATTAAAACTTTTGTCACCAAGTTCAAATTAATTTGCCCGGGACAAAATCACAAGACTTGGTGAAGTTTCCAGACTCATATCGTATAATTAATGAATTTTAAATAGGCACAGGACTCGCAAGCTTTCAGAACAATTGTGTTCCAAAATTCGCGAAAATTTTAGGAAGAGTCTAAATAGAAAAAACAGAGGCGATTTTAAAATCGCGATAGACGAAGATGATTAAATTTAGCATCTGTTTTATCCATTGATATTAAATGCTTAAATCCATACTCGTTGTCGAGCAGAATACAAACACCAGGAACTACTAGAACTACTGTTGTTCGCCCACCCATAAAATTTCTGGACAGCACCTCTACCGATTCGCATAGGTAAACATATAATCAATTGGATTGCAGCACAATTAAACAAGAGATAATCTCAAAATCACCTTGAATTCTCCCCCTTTCCTTCCTCCTTTCTCCTTCCACCAAAAATCCAATTGGAGACTTGCATCAACGCGATGAAGATCCAAGCGGGAAAGGGTGGCACCTTGGAGAGGAGAAGATGGGGGGAGGGGGCAGCTAGGGTTGGGTGGGAGGGTGGCTGCAATCTCATGGGGAAGAAGGAGAGGGATAGAGAGGGGGCGGCGGCCAACAAGGGAGAGAGGAAGAGAGGGCAGCTGCAAAAAAACAAAAAGGGAAAGGGGGCGGCTAGGGTTAAGGGGGGGACTAGTGGGCTCCCCACCGCTGGATCGAGATCCACGGCCCAACTCGCTCTCACGCCTGCTCCCAACTCCCAGCGCACGAGTCTAACAAGAAATCCTACTGTTTTACTGATATTTACCTCCTAAAATTCCAAACCCCCTAGAACACAGGACCCGAAGGAGAAAAAACAAAGAAAGAATAACCTCCAACTTCTCTTTTTTTAAAAACCGGGTATCACACCAGCGTCAGAGCAACCAGGAAGCCCATCTTCCTGCCTCAGCAACCAACCAGAACAACCAAGCAGCATCAGCGCTAGGTGGAAGTTGTGCATGTTTCCACTATGGGGAACAAGGCCATTGGGCGAATCATTGCCCAAAGAAAGCAGCTCAGCAACAGCAAGCTCCCAATGCCTCAGTCAGATAGAATCCAATGCAGCAAGGAGGCAACAACCATGGGCAACCTCGTGCCCAGTATGGAAAGGTGAACCACTTGGAGGCCGATACTATCCAGGAGACTCCATGAGTGGTACTAGGTACGTTTTCAGTTGAGTACCATTCTGCAAATGTCTTGTTTGATACTGGAGCAACGCATTCTTTTGTGACTGCATCATGGGTAGAATCACATAGTATACCAGTAGCACCCATGTATCCACCTATGAGGGTTAGTTCAGTTGGTGGAAGGACCCAAACGGATAGATTTTGCCCTAGTGCAAGAGTTCAAATAAGGGGGATAGAGTTCCCCGCTGATTTAATAGTTATGGGTAACCAGGATACAACTATAGATGTCATCCTAGGGATGAATTGGCTAACCAAGTACCAAGCCAGTATTAGCTGTGACAAGAGAACGGTGAAGTTAGTATCCCCATCAGGAGAAGAAGTGTTAGTAGAGTTGGTCTTGTTTGGACCAAGGAAAGAGAGTTTTCACTAAGTCACCGCCTGTATTGAGGAGATTAAACCATTAGAGGCTATCAATGTAGTATCAGAATTCCCAGATGTGTTTCTCGAGGAGTTACCAGGTATGCCACATGAAAGGAAGGTTGAATTTGCCATAGAGCTTATACCAGGCACCGCCCCTATTTCCAAGAGAGCCTATCGAGTGTCCAGACCATAATTGGTGGAACTCAAGAAGCAGATTGATGAGTTGTCAGAGAAAGGCTACATCAGACCGAGTACCTCGCCTTGGGTAGCCCTAGTGCTATTTGTGGAGAAGAAGGATGGCACGTAGAGGATGTGCATCGATTACCGAGCTTTGAATGAAGTCACTATCAAGAACAAGTACCCCCTGCCCAGAATTGAAGATTTATTTGAACAGTTGAGAGGAGCCAGTGTGTTCTCGAAGATAGATCTGAGGTCAGGCTACCATAAGCTTCAAATCCGACCCTCAGATATACCGAAGACAACATTCATCACCAAGTATGGACTGTATGAGTTCATGGTCATGTCATTCGGTTTGATGAATGCGCCAGCTTATTTCATGTACTTGATGAATAGTGTGTTCATGGACTACCTCGACAAGTTCGTAGTAGTGTTCATTGATGATATTCTTATATATTCCCAGAATGAGCAAGAGCATGAGGAGCATTTGAGGAAGGTACTTCAGAGGCTACAAGATTGTCAGCTGTATGCCAAGCTCAGCAAGTGCAAGTTCTGGATCAGTGAACTCCTGTTCTTGGGTCACATTATAAACTGAGAGGGATTGGCTGTAGATCTGAAGAACGTAATAGCCATCTTGGACTGGAAAGCACCAAAAGATGTCTAAGGAATCAAGAGTTCCATCGGAATGGCCAGTTATTATCGGCGTTTCATTGAAGGTTTCTCCTAGATTGCCAGGCCAATGGTAGCCTTGTTGGCAAAGAAGGTTGAGTTCAAGTGGACCCCAGCATGCCAGAAGTCCTTTGAGACATTGAAGGAGAAGTTGACAACGACACTAGTACAGATTCTGCCAGATGTTCACAAGCCATTCTCAGTATATTGTGATGCTTCGTACACCGAACTGGGATGTCTGTTAATGCAGGAAGGGAGAGTAGTGGCATACTCGTCCCGACAGTTGAAGATTCATGAGAAGAATTATCCTATTCATGACCTGGAATTAGCAGCCGTGGTTCATGCATTGAAGACCTAGAGGCATTATCTTTATGGGCAGAAGTGTGATATCTACACGGATCACAAGTCTCAAATATATATTCACTCAGTCAGAGCTAAACATGAGACAGCGAAGATGGCTAGAATTAATCAAGGATTATGAGCTAGAGATCCATTATCACCCAGGCAAAGCAAACATGGTTGCAAATGCTCTTAGCAGAAAGAGTCAAGTTAATATGTTGGCCGCTTACTCGATGCCATATGAGCTAGCGAAGGAGTTCGACAGATTGAGTCTCAGATTTCTGAACAATACTCAAGGAGTGACAATTGAGTTGGAACCCACTCTAGAGAAAGACATCAGGAAAAGTCAGAAGGATGATGAGAAGATCAATGAGATCCGACAGCTGATCATAGATGGGAAAGCCAAGGATTTCCGTGAAGATGCAGAAGGAGTGGTATGGTTCAAGGATAGACTGTGTGTTCCCGACATCAAGTCGATCCGGGAACTAATTCTCAAGGAAGCTCATGAGAAAGCCTACTCCATACACCCTGGTAGTGAGAAGATGTACCAAGACCTAAAGAAAAGATTCTGGTGATACGGTATGAAAAGGGAGATAGCAGAGTATGTGGCTATATGTGACAGTTGTCAGAGGATTAAAGCAGAACATCAGAGACCTGCAGGTTTGTTGCAACCATTGCAGATTCCTTAGTGGAAATGGGATGAGATCGAAATGGATTTAATAGTCGGTTTGCCTCACACTCGTACTGGTTATGACTCTATCTGGGTAGTAGTGGACCATTTGACAAAGGCGACCCATTTCATACCAGTCAAGACCACCTACAACAGTGCGGTGTTGGCTGAACTATACACGTCTCGGATTGTGTGCTTGCATGACATTCCAAAGAAGATAGTATTCGATAGAGGCACTCAGTTTACCTCTCATTTTTGGCAGTAGCTACATGAAGCTTCGGACACACACTTGAAGTTCAGCTCAGCTTACCACCCACAAACAGATGGTCAAACAGAGAGAACCAATCAGATTCTAGAGAATATGTTGAGGGCTTGTGCTTTGCAAGATAAGATAGGTTGGGACAAGAGATTATCATATGCAGAGTTCTCTTATAACAACAACTATCAGGCCAGTCTGAAGATGTCACTATTCGAAGCGCTTTATGGGAGGAATTGCAGAACTCCATTGCATTGGGACCAACCTGGTGAAAGACAGGTGTTCGGTCCGGATATTTTGCTTGAAGCTGAAGAGAATATCAGAATGGTCCGAGAAGATTTGAATGCAGCACAGTCCAGACAACAAAGTTATGCTGACACCCGAAGAAGAGAACTGAGTTTTGAAGTAGGAGACTATGTCTAGTTGAAGGTGTCACCCATCAGAGGAACCAAAAGGTTTGGAGTCAAAGGCAAGCTAGCACCTCGATATATCGGGCCATATCAGATTCAAGCAAGACATGGAGAAGTGGCCTATCAACTTAGCTTACCAGAGAATCTGTCCGCTATACATGATGTATTCCATGTGTCTCAGTTGAAGAAATGCTTGAGAGTGCTAGAAGAGCAGTTGCCAGCAGAGGATCTTGAGGTTCAAGAAGATCTGACTTATATTGAGAAGCCAACTCAGATTCTGGAGACAGCAGATTAGGTCACTTGGTGAAGTACCATCATGATGTGCAAAGTCAGATGGGGCCACCACACAGAAGAAGAAGCAACCTAGGAAAGAGGATGATTTGAAAGCCAAATACCCTGAGCTCTTTTCTAGCCAGCCCTGAATCTCGAGGGTGAGGTTATTTTAAGGGGAATAGGTCTGTAACACCCTGAATTTGGGGGTATAAAATTTCTTTCTAATTACCCAAATTCATGTGTTACTCTTCTCTCTCTCACCCTAGGTTTTATCTCTCTCTAGATTCTCTCTCCCTTTTTCCCTTTTAAGTAGAATTAGCTTAGGTTAGGGGGTTTAATTATTTATTTTTGCCAAAAACACTATGAGTCACGCCCTCTGCCCGCTGGGGCCGACTTGTCGGCGCCAGTTGCTTCGCCCACGCGTGTCCCTCTTCTCTCTCCGTCTCGCGGGCTCGCGCTACCAGGCGCTGTGCCGTTGCCCGCACGCCCCCTTTTCCCTCTCTGCGCCATGGACCTTCCATGTCAGTTCCGCCCTCCCCGCCCTCGCCGTGGACTGGCACGTGCGCACTCGCGCACATCGCCAGAATTCTCAGCCACGACGCCAACCCACGCGCCCCCAGCTCCCTCTTAGAGCCCCGCCAGAGCCTGCACTCACTCCCTCGCCTCATTTCACACAGTTCCGCCCTCTCTCGCGCTCTGCCCACGCCGCCAGACGGCGCTGGAGAACCGCGCCTGCTTCCCCAGCCATCCAGCTTGCCGGAGACCGCGGCAAGCCACCCCAAGCTCCGCCCCGAGGTGAGACACCTTTGCCCGTGCCTAATCTCCCCGATTTCGCTCTGAGCTAGGCCAATTTTGGCATCACCGGTGGCCGGACATGGCGATCCATCGCGCTCGCGCGGTGGCCGGCCAATTTAGCCCGGTCCAGTGCCCCGGTGTGAGTCCCTAAGGTACCCCTCCCTCTGTTGAAGCCTTCCTAAGCCTTAGCGCACCTCAAGCCCCCTCCCCATGGCCGAAATCCCTCACCGGAGTTCCTCCAGCCCGCCCGTGGCCTTCTCCTCGGTGTTCTCCCCTCTCTGTCCTCGGATTCATGGCCTTTTCCTCGCCAATGAGTTTGCCGTAGCATCCTCTCCCTCTCTACCCAACTCCGGTGACCCTGGAACCACCCTAGCACGCGCCTGCCTCAACTCCGGCGGCCTCACCGGCACGAAGAGGAGCAGCGCCGCCCACAATCGTTTGTCCCGCCCTGGTCTGATCCCCTCCGTCCGATCTTGATCGCACGGCCCAAATCGCGGATACCGCTTCGCGCACGCGTGTCCTGCCCCCTGGCTCGCCTGTCAGCGCCCATGTTCCCTGGCGCTGGGCCCACTCGGTCAGTGCGCTCTCCCCCTCGGTCGCTGACGCCCCTGTCCCGCCTGTCAGAGCTCGCCCGCCGACGCACGCGCCCTCGGCCACAAATCTAATCTCGGTCGTCGGTTTCTGATCTAACGCTTAGAATCACCCGGTACCCCTACGCATGGTTGTTTTGCGTAAGAAACCCTCGGTTTGTTGGGAATCAAACCGTCGTCCCTGGTTTTCGCGCGCAGGCCCCTGTATTCTTGCAGATTGAACCCTAGACTTTTAAATATTCATAGAATTAGATCTAATTTCATATTTTGAATTCTCAAACTTGTTTATTTCATATCTTTTGCATATGGACTCCAAATTTAGTGATTCAAATTGCAAAATGTTCATAGGATTATTCTCTATTTAAATAAATTAGTTTCAGTCACTGTCTGCATATTCTAATTTTTATGGATAATTATGAACTAGTGAAAAGTAGATTTATTTATTTAATAAAATAAATAAAAGGAGAACCCTAGAGATTTAAACATGTTTAATCTTGTGAGATTAATAATGAATATTACATGAATTCATCTCTGGTCTAATTTTTAGGACACAATAAAATAAATTGGACTATGTTATGTATTTGTTGGTAATACTTAGAGAAATGATAATTGTTGGGATCATGCTTCATCGTCGAAGGTCGTCCTGCAGAAAGAAACACCTTCGGCAAATCTGTTTATACGTGATACCGAAGCTACCGCTCATAAAGCTTTGACACTATAGCGTATCCAAAGACGAAGGATCGAACCGAATTAAAGATGGAATGACTTTTTAGTCCATAAGAGTCTGAGTTATAATTGTGATCTTCTGTAAGGGGCATGATTATAATTTCTTACAGGCTGTGTCCTGTGTCTATAAATAGGTGAACAGTACTCCTTTACTGTTCACGCAATCTGGTAATTGCTAACGCAGTACTTCGGAACTATTATTTTCTACCAAGGAGAAGCATTTGAGAACAAGTCCCCAACATTGGCGCCCACCTCCGGTGAACTCACTTCCACTTTTTGAGCTGATGGCTTCGTTCAAGAACCAAGCTGGAACTGCCTCGGTTCCGAAGCTGATTCTCCCGATAACAGGTGGTTCATGCTTAGAGCCGGCTAACAAGAAACAGAAGAAGGAGGCGCAAAGAAGAGTACAACATGTAGGGGTACAAGGACCCTTCATCAAGTCAAGATGGTCTCACATTCCAATTACCTTCTCTCAAGAGGATCTTCAGCTCAAGGATTACCCACATAATGATGCTATGGTTATCTCTTGTGTGATCAAAGGATTTCTGGTCTATAATGTTTTGGTTGATACAGGCAGTGCAGCGGATATTATATTTGCTAAGGCCTTCAGACAAATGCAAGAGCCCGAAGACAAGATTCATGATGCTACGCACCCTCTTTGTGGCTTTGGAGGAAGACAGATTGTAGCGCTTGGTAAGATTACCATGCCAGTGACCTTCGGATTCGTCGATAATACAAGGACTGAGCAAGTTGTGTTTGACATTGTTGACATAGAGTATCCTTACAATGCTATCATTGGTCGCGGAACACTCAATGCTTTCGAAGCCATTCTTCATCCAGCATATCTTTGCATGAAGATACCTTCGGATCAGGGACCTATTGCTATTCATGGGAGTCAGGAAGCTGCCAGAAAGGCCGAGGGGAATTGGACTGATTCAAAGGCAATCCAAAATATAGATGAAGCCGAAGCTTGTGAGTAGTACAAGTACAGAAGGGATAAGGCTGCTTCGGCCGATCAGCCGAAACCCATGCTTTTATGCGAAGATATCGCAGAGCAGAAGGTGCTGCTGGGATCTCAATTGTCCGAGGAACAAGAGAAAACCCTGATAAGGTTCTTGTTCAACAACAAAGATGTCTTTGCATGGTCGGCTAACGATCTCTGTGGCGTCAACAGGGATGTTATTGAACACTCGCTCAATGTTGATCCATCCTTCAGGCCCAGAAAGCAGAGGCTTCAGAAGATGTCCGATGACAAGGCCGAATGTGCTCGAAATGAAGTAAAAAGACTCCTCAGTACCGGAGTCATCAGAGAAGTGAAGTATCCAGAATGGCTGGCTAACACTGTTATGGTAAAAAAGGCCAATGGCAAATGGAGGATGTGTATTGATTTCACTGATCTCAACAAGGCTTGTCCGAAGGATGAGTAAGGATGGACTCCCTAGTTGATGCAGCAGCTTCATCAGAGCTTATGAGTCTCTTGGACTGTTATTCAAGCTATCATCAGATTTGGATGAAGAAGGAGGATGAGCCAAAAACCAGCTTCATAACCCCTAGCGGAACATATTGTTACCTTCGAATGCCTGAGGGGCTCAAAAATGCTGGAGGAAGCTTCAGCAGAATGATAGCAAAGGTTCTTCATTCTCAGATAGGCAGAAATGTGCTAACTTATGTCGATGATATCATTGTAAAAAGCACGAAGCAAGAAAATCACATTGCTGATCTGCAGGAGACTTTCGCTAATTTTAGACAGTCCGGTCTAAAACTGAATCCAGAAAAGTGTGTTTTTGGAGTAAAGAAGGGGAAATTCCTTGGTTGCCTAGTTTCAACAAAAGGGATTGAGGCTAATCCAAATAAAATCGAAGCTATTCTTCGAATGGAACCACCAAGCACAAAGAAGGGGGCTCAATGATTGACAGGAAGATTGGCATCTCTCAACAGATTCATATCTAGATCAGTAGAGAGAAATTTACCATTCTTCGAAGTGCTGAAATCAGCTGAAGTTTTTCAATGGGGACCAGTTCAGCAGAGAGCCTTCGAAGAGCTGAAGCAATATTTGATAGACTTAACGACGTTAACTCCACCAACGCAAGGGGCTCCTCTGTTGTTATATGTGGCAGCCTCGCACTCAGCGGTAAGTGCGGCACTTGTCCAAGAGAAGCTTGAAGGGCAAGTCAAAAAGCAAGCCCCAATAAACTTTGTATCCGAAGTTCTTAGTTTATCAAAGAAAAATTATACATAATTGGAGAAGGTGCTATATGCTGTCTTGATGGCTTCCAAGAAGCTTCGGCACTATTTTCAAGCATACAATATAATTGTCCCTTCTTCACAACCATTGAAGGATATTAAGAGAAATAGAGAAGCTACTGGAAGGGTTGGAAAATGGGCTACGGAACTCAATGAGTTTTGCATCGATTATGTGCATAGATCTTCGATTCAGTCTCAAGCGCTAGCAGACTTCATTGCTGACTGGACGCCAGGGGCTCAGGAAGAAGAAGTGAGTAAAGATGCCGAAGCTTGGACAGTATTTTGCGATGGTTCTTGGGGAACCTTCGGGGCAGGAGTAGCCGCTGTGTTGGTTGCACCATCCAAAGTTAAAACTTGCTACGCAGCAAGACTTGATTTCAGCTGCACAAATAACATTGCTGAGTACGAAGCTTTACTTTTGGGTCTTCGGAAGTTAAAGGCAATGGGAATTAGAAGGGCAGTTCTTAAAACTGATTCCCAGGTTATTTCTGGTCATATTGACAAGAGTTGCAAGGCAAGAGACCCAAAGCTGGAGAAATATTTAGACATGGTCCGAAGGATTGAAGCTTCCTTTGAAGGGTTTTCTGTAAAAAATATTCCTCGAGGAGAATATGAACATGCTGATTTGCTAGCCAAGTCAGCAGCACAGGGGCTGCCCTTACCTTCGGATGTATTTTTTGAAACAATAAAAGCACCTTCGGTTGAACTCCTTGAAAGAGCAGTCCTCAATATATCTCCTGTTTATAGTGAAGACTGGAAAACTGAGATCATCTCTTACCTTCAGGGTAACTTCCTTTCAGATGACGAAGCTTATAACAAGAGAATAGAGGCAAGAGCTCGTCCATATGTAATAATAGAAGGGGAGCTGTACAAGCATGGGGTCTGTTCTCCGTTACTCAAATGTTTATCCAGAGCCGAAGGTATAGAATTGATGAAGGAAATACATGCAGGCCTGTGTGGATCTCACATTGGATCTAGGCCTTTGCTGAGAAAAGTTTTTTGTCAAGGATTTTATTGGCCAAAGGCAGATTCGGATGCAGCGGAGTTAGTCCAAAAGTGCGAAGGCTGTCAGAAATGTGCAAGAGATCAAAAACAACCTTCGTCTCTAACCCAGTTAATACAACCCACTTGGCCATTGCAAAGATGGGGCCTTGATTTGTTAGGTCCGCTACCACCAGCACAAGGGAACTTAAGATATGTTGTAGTGGCAGTGGAATATTTTTCTAAATGGATTGAGGCAAAGCCTTTAGCCACAATAACTTCGGTTACTATTCAAAAGTTTTTTTGGCAAAATATTGTCTGTCGCTTCGGAGTGCCGAAGGCCATCACTGTGGACAATGGAACGCAGTTTGATTTCGAAGCTTTCAGAGAATTTTGTGAACAAATTGGCACGAAGATCCATTTTGCTTCAGTTCGGCATCCGGAGTCAAATGGACTTATTGAAAGGGCTAATGGCATCATAATGACAGGAATAATGAAGTTAATCTTCAATCAGCCCAGGGGAAAGTGGCCAGATGAATTAATCAAAGTAGTGTGGAGCCACAACACAACAATATCAAGATCAACAGGTTTTACACCATTCAAATTGCTATTTGGTGACGAAGCAATAACTCCGGAAGAAGCAAAAGCAGGATCAATAAGAATAGTAGCTTTGGCAGAAAACGAAGCTGAAGCTGATTACTCTATGGAAAAAGATGGTATAGAAGGGATCAGGCTTCAAGCTGTGGAAAACATCAATAAATACCAAGCCAAAACAATAAAATGGCGTGATAGAAAGGTTCGGCTAAAGAATATTGAGCGAGGACATTTGGTGCTTCGAAGAGTAGCCAACCCAGAGACAGTAGGCAAGCTACAACTGAAGTGGGAAGGACCTTTTTTGGTAGTATCTTCATCAAGACCCGGTTCCTACAGATTGAAGGATATGGACGGCAATGACATTCCTAGATCATGGAATGCGGATGAGGTTTGGCGGTATTATGTTTAGCTTGATTTAATTTTCTCTATTCTTTCTTGTGGCACCCTTTTCCTTTCCAAAGGGGGAGAAAGGTTTTTAATGGAGCCACAGCATGTAATTTTTCTTTTTCTTATTTCAACTCTATAAGAGCAATATCCCCCAAAGATGTAAATGTAAAAGCTGAGAACGCACCATCGAGTGCAAAGGAAAAAGAAAAGAAAACAGGGAGAAGCTCAAAAGTCGTTCCTAAGGGAATGCAGAGCTTATAGCGAAAAATAAACGCTGATTCCGCCGAAGTAAAAGGCGAAGAAGCTCCTAAGGGAGGCTTACAGCGAAAAATAAACGCTGATTTTGCTAAAGTAAAAGGCGAAGAAGCTCCTTAGGGAGGCTTACAGCGAAAAGTCAACGCTGATACACCGAAAAATAAGCGGCAAAAAGATTGAGTCATTCCTAAGGGAATGAAGGCTATGATTATGGCTTCAAATATATATTTGGACATTCATTTGCACGATACATCACATCATGACATTTGCATTCATAAACATTCATTTAGACATACATAGGATCATTATCATCATATCATACAGAAAAGGCAGATGCTTCGGCTATAAGGTTAAAGCTTCGGAGAAAAACAGAAAGAAGAAATTTTTATGCTTCGTTGTGTACGAAAAGAAGGGAAGGTGTTTTTCGCCTTCGGCTCAAAAAGAAAATTTCATCCACAACAAAGCAGATTGTACATGGACAAAGGCGAAAAGATATATTACAAGGTACGCACAAATTTACATAAGTCTCTTTACAATCATATTACAAAATTTTCTCTAGAATCTTATGCAGTAAAGTCTTTCGGAACATCTGTTAAGGCTTCAGCTCGTCATTCTTTAGCTTCATCATCCTGTACATATTAAAACGGAATGAGGAAAGCGCAGAGTTCAAGGAGAAGGTAAAAGTAACAAGTATAAGTTTCTCACTGGCTTAAGGTGGCTCCGAGCTTCGTCACCAGCCATTTTTCGCCCGCCGTTTATCCAAATCTGGGTCATAAACCTGTTTCCTATGCTTCGAGCTAGGCTGGGGATGTCAATTAAATCTGCTGGCAACAAACTAAAGTTTGTCCTATTAACAATTTTCTCGTGCGTGCAGCCAGCCTTCAGGAAAGCAGTAGCCGTGGCTCGAGAAGCTAACAGGGCGCAGAAATCGGCATGCCCAGCGATAACTTCATCAAGTGCATCAACTTCGCGCTCAATGTATTCAAAGGTGCTTGGCAGGTTTTCAGCTGAAGGTGTAAACTTATCAGAGCTGGCTCCAATTGAGTAAAACACATCCTTCAGCCGCTGCACACATCGGTTGCCGAAATCTAAACATTTTTCCTAAAGCTCTTTCAATGATTTCTGCAAATTTGAATTCTTCTCAATTTCGGTCTTGAGACTTGCTTCAAGATTCTTCTTTTCCTGCTCAGATTTTTCTGATTTTATGAGTAATTCGCTGTTTAATTTGTCAATTTCAGCTTGAGCTTCAGCCAGCGAGCCTTGCATAGAATGAATGACGAAGTCCTTCTTCTCCAAGGCAGCCTCGTGATCTTTAGCTTTATGTTCAAGTTCTTGAATGTCGAAGTCCTTTTTCTTCAAAGCAGCTTCGTAACTTTTGACTTTATTTTCTAGATCTCTGATGGTAGCTTCGTTTTTCTCGTCTTCAAGATCTTGTTGCATCCTCAGCACTTTACTTATTAATATACTCTGGCAAAACAACCTTCGTCAGAAAACATCTTAATTAAAAAAATTTTTGAGAAGTTTTTACCTTGAAATTAGCGTAGAACAGGCTATCGGCGATATGCTGTCGCTGGTACCTGCACAAGTTCGCTTCAATCTTCGGCAGCCCAACATTCTTTGAGAAAGTCCTAACAACTTTAGCCTCGGTTAGATTCCAAAGGCATCTTAGTTTCCCTTCATTGACTCCGCCAAATAGCAGAGCCCCTGGTTTGTATCCACAGGATATAGCATATTTCTTTAGCTCTTCTTTTTCAGTTTCTGATAACTCTTGTCCAAGTATATCTTGAAAATTAAAGTTTTCTTCTTCCAAAGTGTCTTCAATTTGCTCTTTTCCTTTCTCAATCGTCGTGTCCACCACGACCGTAGTAGCTTCTTCTTTAGCCATTTTCAGAAGTATGTTATCAATATCACCAAGTGTGGTTTCTAGATTAGGATCTTCGGTGGTCTTAGTTTTGGCTCCGGTGGCTTCAGCTTCGGTGGTTGCACCTGTGGCTTCAGCTCCGGTAGTTTCGGCTCTGGTGGCTGTGGTTTCGGCAGTAACAGCGCTTTCAATTATTTTTGACGCCGATGTCGGTGGTGGTGTCTGATGAATGACATCGGCCACTTGCATAATTCTTCTTTTCTTCTTCGGCTTGGCAGGACTTTCTGTTGCCGAAGGTTCTTTTTCCTTTTGAAAAAACTTCGTCACTTCTGGCGCCAGCGGACTTAGCTTGATAGGCAAAGGTTCAGTCATTACCTTTAGAATCTCTTCCACTTCGGCAGCAGAAGGTGTTGCAGCAGCTTCCTCCTCTCGGGCTGGCGTCTTCGGTTTTGGGGATGCAGCTTTTCTTCTCTTTGGAGCAGCTATCTTCGGCTCAGGGCTCAATTTTCTGTTCTCAGAATTTTCTTTGTCCTTTTTAGCCAATTTGGTGCCTTCTTTATCAAGGACGCTGACAATCCTTTTTCTTTTCTGGCCTTCGGCATCTCCGCTCAGTTGCTCATAGTCAGGATAATCAAAATTCAAGGCATCCAGCACCCGATTCAATCTTCGTTTAGGACGAGTGCCGAAGGCCGCAGTCATTAACTGATCTTCTTTCTTAGAGTAGCTGCCGAGAATCTCGTTGCACATAACCTCAATTGTGTCCAACCATTCTTGGCATGGTGCTTTAAAATGTTTCTTAAATTTGTAGTGATAAGGCAATCGAACAAGTTCTCCCTTCTTCTTTTCTCCCTCTAGCTTCGGCATCTCCCACTCCCTCAGTGTTGGGAACACTTTAAAAGCCAAGAATTCCTGTACTAAGTCTCTAGTGCCAATATGATCTGAAATCACTCGAAATTCAGCCAAAGCAATCTGACTCGGGCTCCCCATTATCATGTTGCATCGGGGCCTCGTCTCTCCGAAGGTTAGTTCTAGCGGACTCTAGACCAATTTATCCTCATCTTCGTCAACTTCAACATAAAACCATTCAGACTTCCATCCGGCTGGCCATTTGCTTCGATAGCTTATCACTGGAAACTTCGTAGTCTTGCGATAAGCAAAGTTGTAGCAGCCAAAATTCTCGTGCAGACCATCTCCTCTGGCTTTAGTCTGGTAGTGTAATTCATGAACTCGGCAGAAACCCTCACCAAACGGTTCCACTCCCTAGCTACGAAGGGCCCAAATATAAACACTCAACCTAACGATAGCATTAGGGGTCAGCTGATGAAGGTAAATCCCAAACTTCTTCAGTACAATAGCAATCATCTTGTTAAGGGGGAACCTTAAACCATCTTTCAAAAAACTTTTGAAGACTACTACCTCATCCTTTCCTGGCTTTGGAATAGTTTCTTCTCCACCAAAACGAATTAATTCCTTCTTGGCCTCACTAAAATAACCTAGCTTCACCATCTTAGGAAGATCAGCTTCAGAGATGGTGGACTTTCCAAAGTCCAGATGACTAGGTTTACTTGGCATCCCGAAGCTGTACTCATCCTCGGAACCAATTTCTTCAACATCAGCTTGTGTTGCTTCAGCAGCAGGTGTGTCCTCTGATGAAACCAGCCCAGAACGCCTCATTGCTTCGGAAATCGGAACAATTTCAGTGGCTTCGGCCTCGTCTCCCTCACGCTCAATCCTGGCAGTGGAGCGCAATCTAGCCATTCGATTATGAATTCCTAAAGTTTTTTGAAATTAATGACCTTTTTTCCAAAGCTCTTCTTGTGACGAAGCAGAATCCGGAGTGGTGCTTCGTTTGAATGCAAGGGTCAAGCTTCGGCTATGGTGAAATTTTTGGCAGCAAAACAGTGCAATTGCAATGAATGCTGAGGTAACTTTACACCTACTTGTCTGTTTATATAGTGCTGCAGGTAAAAAGGTGAATCGTCAAGTCTCCTACACCGGACGAACAGTCGCCTGCATCCACTGAACAGTGGGCCACAAAACCCGAGAAGGTAAATATGCATGATGGGACTACTCCGCGCTCGGAAGTTGTATCGTTTCTCCGCAACGAGCTCAGGGAAGGTGTTTTTCGGACCTTCGGCTACCTGAAGCTTAAGAGGCTTTTTCACGGGTCAAGCTCGTTACGAAAAACGATCTAGCACCGCGAAGGGGCTACTGTTGGGATCATGCTTCGTCGCCGAAGGTCCTGCAGGAAGAAACACCTTCAGCAAATCTGTTTATACGTGATACCGAAGCTACCGCTCATAAAGCTTCGACACTATAGCGTATCCAAAGACGAAGGATCGAACCGACTTAAAGATGGAATGACTTTTTAGTCCATAAGAGTCTGAGTTATAATTGTGATCTTCTGTAAGGGGCATGATTGTAATTTCTTACAGGCTGCGTCCTGTGCCTATAAATAGGTGAACAGTACTCCTTTACTGTTCACGCAATCTGGTAATTGCTAACGCAGTACTTTGGAACTATTATTTTCTGCCAAGGAGAAGCATTTGAGAACAAGTCCCCAACAATAATCTATTTCCAAAGTAAGTTGGTTTATGCTATAGTTCATGTTACACTTTAATCTCATTGTTCCTTATTTAGTATTGTGTCTTTTAAGGTGTATTCCTATGCTTGAACATGTTTGGTGTGCTGTTCATTTGTACTTTCCCTAATGTATTGAATGCATGCTCGCTTTATTTAGACAACGAGCAGGCCGAGGTTCCTGAATGTGTTGTTGGAGACCTCCCTGAGCAACAACCTGGTGAAGGCAAGTGTCCTCTAACCTATTATGTCCTACTTACTTTACAATTCACTGTCCCGCATTACTTTATGAAACCTAAGGATTGACTAGTCTGTATTTACCTTATCCTTGTTTACCTTTTGGGTTATCATGGTTAGCACTTTGCTATTGCCATAACTTATTCAATGAACATGATGTGGCTATTTATGATATGATATTGTTATCCTGATTATATTGATGATCTTGTGATACTCTAGGGGGCTCAGGCCTTTTTCTTGAGTACCTCTCCGTAAGGACCTATTCATGGAGTGACCACCCGGGATAACAGTGCAACCATGAGGGTGGAATGGGACGCCCTTAGCTAATTAATTAGATGAACCTGGGGGTGTAGTTGGCTTTACCAGAGGGCCATCAATGGGGGCTGGGGCGTAGTGCTCGCTCTGCCAAGGGGGGTGCAGAGGTTCTTTCGATTTGGTTTTGTTAGTCACCCACCTTGGGGAGGTGTACTGCGTTTGTATGATTGGCGAAACCTAACGAGCAGCTATGCACCAGGGGAGTCTTTGTAAAGGCTATGTAGTGTATCCCTGGCCATTCACCTTGGTAGTGAAGATCGGGTCTGTACAACCCAAGCTAGAAAGGGATCACGACTCGTGGGTAAATTGTGCAACCTCTGCAGAGTGTTAGAAACTGGTATATCAGCCGAGCTCACGATTAAGAGCAGCCTTGGGATCCTCTTTGATTAGAAGAACTTTTGATACTTTTATGATGATGGTTAACAATGATGTTATAAATCTAATCTCTGGTATTTCATCTTTTGAGGGAGTACTATTGGGTAATAACTAGGTTTATTACTAAAACTTGGCTCTACTAATAATAATAAATACTTGACCAACTAAAAGCAACTGCTTAACCTCAACCCCACATACAGCTAGTCCACTTTAGCCAAACGGGACATTTGCTAAGTACATTGATGTGTACACACCTTTGCTTTACACACCACCCCCACCCTAGGTTGCCCCCACTGTACTCAGTGCTCAGGAGTTGATGCTGGCAACATAGAGGACATCAAGGAGTTCCAGGATTATGACGAGTTTTAGTTCACTTAGTGGCAAACCCCCAGTCAGCTGCTTGTGTAGGCTTATCATCTACGTTTTGTTTTCTCCGCACTTTGATGTTTATGTTAAAGACAATGGATATGTATTAGACTTTGTGGATGTCCTGGACATCTTGATGTAATTAAAAGTACCTTTCTGCTATTTATTTCGAGCATTGTGTGATGATGTCCAATTATGTAAATGTTGTGTACATGAGTTTCTGATCCTGGCACGTACATGGTTCGCATTCGGTTTACCTTCCAAAACCGGGTGTGACAGTTCTGCCCCAGGGTACACCAGCTTGTACTGGAGGAGGTCAGTGCCCAACTCAGTTTGCACCACAGGGGACTCCACAGACTCCACATACTCGTCCGGCTGCCCCCACTGGCACCCCGGCGAGGTTCGCAGGACAGAGTGCAGGCACCATATGCTACAAGTGTGGTCAGGTTGGGCATTATACCAATGTATGCCCACAAAGGATTGCTAGTACCCCCGCCCAAAACAAGCAGCAGACTCCAGGTTCTAGCAAGGGATTCAGCATTGCCAGGGTCATTCAAGTCAGTGCTGATGCTACAGCAGACGGAGCTAACATCGCTATTAGTATATTTTACATTAATGCAATTCCTACAACAATACTGTTTGATTCTGGTGCTACACATTCATTTATTTCTGCTTGATATGCCTACACAAATGAGTTACCACGACAAAATATGCAAAAGCCACTAGTAGTAATTACCCCTAAAGGGCCTGACGAAGCAAATTATATGACCAACATATTAACCTTGACAATTATGGGAAGAGAATCCTGGGCTACCCCTATAGTATTAGAAGAAAGCAGTATAGATTGATCCTTGGTATGTCATGGTTAAGGATGGCCAAAGCGGTTATACACTGTGCTAGGGGAACTGTAGAACTCACCAGCTCTAAAGGAGAAAGATTTGAAGTTGAGATTACCATAACTACCTCAACCAGACCCGCTGTATTTCTAGTAGATGGGAAGTTTGTAGACAACAACATCCTTGTGGTTAGAGATTTCCCCAATGTCTTTCCAGAGGTGTTACCTAGGATGCCACCAGATAGGGAAATTGAGTTTGTCATTGGTCTCTTACCTGGAACCGCTCCTATTTCTAAAAGGCCATATAGGATGTTAGTAGAAGAACTAAAAGAATTTAAGAAGCAACTAACAGAATTACAGGAGGATAGGTACATTCGTCTGAGTTCCTCACCTTAGGGAGTATCGGTTGTGTTTGTACAGAAGAAGGATGGATCACAGAGGATGTGTGTGGAATATAGATCACTAAATGATGTCACCATTAAAAACAAGTATCCATTACCTTGTATTGAAGATTTATTTGATCAGGTGAGAGGTGCTAGGGTATTCTCAAAGATTGATCTCAGATCGGGATATCATCAAATGAAGATTAGGCCATCTGATATTCCCAAGATGGCTTTCTCTACCCGATATGGTTTATATGAGTTCACAGTCATGTCGTTTGGCTTGACTAATGCACCAGCCTACTTCATGAATCTGATGAATAAGGTGTTCATGGAGTATCTTAATAGATTCGTTGTGGTGTTCATCGACGACATTCTCGTTTATTCTAAGAATGATAGTGATCACGAGGAACATCTGTGGATGGTGCTACAGAAGCTACGAGCTAATCAACTCTATGCCAAGTTTAGCAAGTGCGAGTTTTTGCTTGATGAATTACCATTCCTTGGGCACATCATCTCCAAAGGTGGAATCTTAGTGGATCTGACTAAAGTAACAACGATAGTAGGTTGGAAGATACCAAGTTCAGTCACGGAAGTTCAGAGTTTCCTGGGACTCGCGGGCTATTACCGGCGATTTATTGAAGGGTTCTCCAAGATTTCTAAACCTATCACTACTAGAAATATGCTTATTTAAGACACACATTTTAAGACAGATATCAGTGTATTTTATAGAAGCGTCTTTTATCATATGGTGATGAGTAAGGTAAGACGGTTTGTTGGTGATCCATCTTAAATAAAAGAGGTGTTTTGAGACAGTTACATCTTAAGAAATGTCCTATATTAATTTAAGACGAATTGTTATTGAAAATCGTCTCAAATAAATATACCTTTTGAGTCATTAAGATTGCAAGAATTGTCTTTGATTTTTGTCAGTATATTAGACACTTTTGTATATGAAACCATCTCAAATAAAGATATTATTAGACTCGTCTAGACTATAAGAACTGTCTTAGATTTTAGTGAGTATCTAGACACTTCTAAATATGAAACGCCTTTGTATGATATTTCTAATAAGATGTATTGTGAAAAAACGTAATAAATAGTGAATTTGGCTTAGTTTGATGATTAATATGATATAAAATGTAAAACGTATCTCTACAGCTTGATATATATAGTAAAATGGACCCACATGTGACCCGATCATTAATGTGTCACATAACAGACCTAAATCATCATTTTGTAAACTGACTTTTTATAAACTCCTCATATCCACACGGGGTGCTCTGCAAACTCCTTATTTCTATGTTCGGCCAGTAACAGAACCGATGGATCGTAGCGTCCTCTACGATCGAACATGTGAGCTTCTTCTCCAGATGGTTCACATTGTGACATCTTAGATATCACTCCTCCATCTCTCACTCAAGACGATCGTCTATCTGGAAATCTTAGGGCTAGTTTGGCAGGCCTATTTCCCGGGGCGGAACTGGCATTTTCCAGGGGCACGAAGCCCGCATGGAGATAGACGTCGTGGAATTTTTTCGGCCCATTTGGAAGCCTCTCCACGCGGGCCAGCTCTCCCCAATCCGATCAGATTACCCAGGGTACCGCTCTCGACCAACTGAGATCGGGCAACTTTCCCACGGGTGAAGAGAAGGCGGCGCGAGGTCCTCATCTGCCGCCACTGTTGTCATCCGCCGCCACGGCTGCCTCGGTCGAGACTGCGCCCTTCGCTGTCGTCCTCATCCACCGCCACGGTCTAGTGTTTGAGCACTACTCCATCATCTCCTTGCCTTCTCCATTGTCTCCTTGCCTCTTCTCTCCGCTGCATTCTCCTTCTGGTCACACTCTTGTTTGCTCTTTTGTTTTTCATTCAAATCGTAGTGCATCTAGATCTGGCGTCTATATTTAGGCCAAATGCTTATTTCTTACAGAAACTGCGCATCCAGATCTAGCGTCTTTTGAGCACGAAAGTTGTAGCAGGCATCTGTCGTGTGGCTGCTGCCCCTGGCCGGTGAGCACCGTCGAGCCGTGTGGCTGCTGCCTCTCATCGGCATGATGCATCTCTGATCGCCCAAGCTGCACATATTATTCGTTCCTCTTTTTTCAGAGAAAACCAGTCGCATATATTGTTGGTGTTCAATGTAATCAACATACAACATCTTAGATTCTTAGATTTACTTATTCATTACTGCTCCTATTTTTGCAGTATTTTACAAGTCTGTCAGAATGCTATTGATTAACTTGAACCGAGTTTATGCCTGTGCATTGGTTCTATTACACATTAAGTACTTCAGATCATGTCACCCTTATTTATTAATTGAATAATGTGGATCTGTGATGAAGGGATTGGTAAATTGATGTTTACGGTTGCATAATTTCTCCAGTCACAAGTGTCACTTTGCACACATATATCCCCCCATAGTTTTTCCAAGACAAGTCTCTTAATCTTATTATTTTTATATTCATTTAACTGACCTATGTATTTGTAAAGATTCCTATCACGCTTCCAATATTTCATTAAGAAAGAAGACATTTCATTAGGAAATAATTGCTACTTGCTACTGCGTTTTTCTTCTTCGAAATATCATGTAGCATCTTTCCTTTTTGGTCTGAGCTTGGCTTAGAGCCACAACAGCCCAGCTGTCAGGAATCCTGTATAGTACAATTTGTGAAGCATTTTGAATGCAGGCAGGCATACAAATGATTTCGAAGGCCAATGCTCGTTGTGGTTTGAAACCTTTGTTCGATATATAGTCTGAACTCTGAATTGATGCAGAGAAGGCAGGAAAGAGCTAAAAAGATGGAAGAAAAGAAAGTGTATCTGCAACTGTACGAAGCAATGGAGGCGCTGGTCCACATTTGCCGGGAATCAAACATATATGAAAACAATCAAACAAATATTGGGCTGACCGAAATCCCATTGTTCCTAAGGAACGGAAATTGTTATTGATGCAATATATAAAGCATGTGCTTGCTGAACGTCTTTTCTATTCGTCATCACATTTCTTTTCTGCTTTCCTAATTTTCTCGAATGCTTCTTTGCAAATACACCATGGATTAGGATTACCTATGGGTTTCAATCTTTTTTTGTAGGTTACGTCTAATCTTTATGGCAATTTGGTGGCTAACACGGCTGCAGGTATTGTTGGAGGGATGGGCATCATGCCTGGAGGTAGGGATTGCAGCTAATTCTTTATTATTTGTTGTTTTCCCCTCTGAAAAAAATTGTTCTAGCAGCGTTTCATTTCTGTAATTTATTACAAAAAATAATATTTTGGGCATGACTTATCTCCCTTTGTCCCTACATTGTTACATATTTGTAAAAACTTTGTGGCATATGGAACTTCTTGGAGCCTTTTGCTATGGTCTTCATCAAGTTTTCTACCAATGACTTATCTCCCGCTACCCCGACCCGCTCATCAAGGCCAACGACACCATCAAGATCGATCTAGAGACCAACAAGATCATGGACTTCATCAAGTTTGACGTCGGCAACGTGGTCATGCTGACTGGCGGGAGGAACACCGGGCGTGTAGGAGTCATCAAGAACAGGGAGAAGCACAAGGGCAGCTTTGAGACCATCCACGTGCTGCTTGGAGCTTTTTGCTATGTCTAGTTTTCTCCTATTTGTTGTACAGGAAAACATAGAATAGAATTCAAATTTGGTGGTCGCAAAAGTGTGGAGACTTTAATTCATATAAAGTTAGGCTTAACATTAGTGCAAACAGTTGTATTTTAGTTTAGATTTAGAGTACACTTATGTATGTGTTGTTTGACAATGTTTATTTATGATATATTGAATGGTACTTATTTATATTATATTAATTATAATGTTGTTCAACATATGTGTATGTATATTTCTCTTTCAAATTATTATAACATTATATCTGAAAAAATGATTATAAATTGAAGAATGTACTGCCGTGTAAGTCATTTCATTTAAATCTTAATAAGACGTTTACCAAAATGTCTAATATCAGTCTCCTAAATAAGACGGTTTCTAAAACGTCCATTATTAGTCACCTAAATAAGATGGTTTTCATATTGTAATCGTCTATTATTGTAGGATATTTGAGATGGTTTGATAAATACTTTATGACTTTTAATGTTTATATTCTCTACGATTCTTTAGAAGCAGTGTCTTAAAAAACCTAATTCAAGACGGTTTATCGGACAAAATGACTTAAACAAATAGCTTTTTCAGACGGTTTATTAGACAAAATGACTTAAACAAATACCTTTTTCAGACGGTTATAAATTAAAAACTGTCTTATATAATATCTTTTAAGACGGTTTATAACCATCTTAAATGTGGGACATCTTTTGCGACTCCATCAAAATTGGACACTTCATAAGCGTCTTAATAACTGAAAATTAACCATCTCATATAGCATGATCTGTACTAGTGTATGACCTCACTATTAGAGAAGGGGAAGGAGTTTAAGTGGACAAAGGAATGCCAAGAGAGTTTCAATCAACTGAGGTTTAAATTGATGGCCGCCCTAGTGTTGATTATGCTAGATCTACAGAAGGGTTTTGATATCTATTGTGATGCAAGCTGCCAGGGCTTGGGATGTGTTCTTATGCAAGAAGGACACGTGATTGCCTACGCGTCTCGTCAGTTGTGGACACATGAGTTGAACTACCCCACTCATGACTTAGAACTGGCAGCCGTAGTGCATGCACTCAAGATTTGGAGGCACTATATTATGGGAACCAAGTGCCAAGTCTACACCGATAACAAGAGCTTAAAACACATCTTCACTCAGAAGGATCTCAACCTTAGGCAACACCGTTGGTTGGAGCTCATTAAAGACTATGACTTGGAGATTCACTATCATCTGGGCAAGGTGAATCTGGTTGCAGATGCCTTGAGTAGGAAAGAGCACGTACATGCAGCTATTGTCGCCCAGCTACCCGATGAGTTAGATGAAGACTTTAGAAGACTCGACCTAGGAATAGTTGCACACACTGAAGGACTTAATATGGAAGTAGAAACTACCTTGGAGCAAGAAATCTGCAAGGGTCATATTGGTGATGCTAAAATCAAAGAGATCAAAGATCTGATTACTGAAGGTAGAGGTCCAGAATTTACGGAGGATGAGCAAGGCACAATATGGTTCAAGAACCAGATATGTGTTCCTGAGATTGACAGCCTCCGTGAGACTATACTGAAGGAAGCCCATGACTCTGACCACTCTATTTATCCTGGTAGCACTAAGATGTATCAAGTTCTGAAACAAAAGTACTGGTGGTATGGGCTGAAAAGAGATGTGGCTGCACATGTGGTTGTGTGTGATGTGTGTCAAAGAGTCAAAGCTGAATACCAAAGACCAACTGGACTACTGCACCCGCTAAAGGCACCCAAATGAAAGTGGGAAGAAATTGGTATGGATTTCATTACCAGGTTGCCTCGCACCTCGAAGGGCTACCATTCTATATGGGTGATTGTGGATAGATTCATCAAAGTGGCTCACTTCATTCCGGTCAAGGTTACATATAAAGGTTCTTAGTTGGCAGAGTTATATAAGGCTCGAATTATGTGTTTACATGGTGTACAGAAGAAGATCGTTTCTGATAGAGGATCACAGTTTACCTCAAGATTTTGGAAAAGCTTTCATGAGAACATGGATACGAATTTGAACTTCAGTTCGGCCTATCATCCTCAAACTGATGGCCAAACTGAAAGAACTAACCAAGTACTGGAGGATATGTTGAGAGCTTGTGCCGTTAAGCATGGAGGTAGTTGGGACAAGAGTCTACCATATGCTGAGTTTTCTTATAATAGAAGTTACCAGGCCAGTCTGAAGATGTCACCATTTGAAGCTCTATATGGCAGAAAGTGCAGAACTCCTCTCTATTGGGATCAGACTGGAGAAAGACAGTTCTTTGGGCCTGAAATTATTCAAGAGGAAGATGAACAAGTTCGTATAATCCGGGAGAACTTGAGGGTAGCCTAGACCTGGTAAAAGAGTTATGTTGATAATCAAAGAAGACCACTGGAATTCAAAGAGGGTGATCACATGCACCTCAAGGTGTCACCAATTCGTGGAATGAGGACATTCAAAGTCAAAAGCAAATTATCCCCTCGCTTTATTGGACCCTTCAGAATCTTTAGGCGAGTTGGGGAGATGGCCTACCAGCTCGAGCTACATGATCATCTATCTGATGTGCATGATGTATTCCACGTGTCTCAACTCAAGAAGTGTCTCCACATTCCCGAGGAACAGCTACCAATGGAAGAACTCAGTGTTCAAGGTGATCTAACTTACACGAAGTATCCTATCAAGATTATTGACACTTTGATTCGGGTTACAAGGAATAAGGTGGTAAAAATGTGCAAAGTGCAATGAAGTCACCATGGTGAAGATGAGGCTACTTGGGAGAGAGAAGAAGAGCTTCGAATAGAATTTCCCCATATTTCCCTAGTCCTATCTAATCTCGAGGATGAGATTCTTTTTAAGGGGGGTAGGATTTGTAATACCCAAAACTTTGAATCATGAAAATAGAGTTGATCTCAATATTTTGTGACCTCTACTTATTATCACATGTGAATAACCCCATTTAAAAGTGAATAATAAACATATGACACATAAAATAACTTATGCATCATGCTGAGGTTTATTTGTTTGTGCATTCACACATAAAAAAATGATAATAGAAATATACAAATGGTGAAATAGGCATTAAAACTACTTTTGGAAATTAAGAATTAGAGAAAATAAAGAAGAACAATATACAAAAATAAAGAAAAATAAACATATAAATAATTAAATCCCTTCTATACTAACATGTTCAATTTGTACATTTAAAGGGAGTACAATTTCACAACTAAGATTTCAGTTCAAATTTGAAATCAAAAGTTAGAAAAGAAAAGAAAGGAAAATACAAAAGAAAAAGGAAAAGAATCGCGCACTGCAGCGGCCCAGGAACTCATCGCGCACTGCAACGCTGACTTATGGGTCCTCCCGGTCAGCCTGATGTGCTACGCCCGCATCATCCGCGGACCTGCGTGTGGGCCCCGGCTGTCAGGAGCCACCTCCCACTCGCAACCCACCACGCTGAGTCCGGCGGCGGCGTGCGAGGAGATCATGCATGGCCGTTGTGGTCGACCCGGCTGCGGACTCCATATTCGTAGCTCTACAAATATCACGCCAGAGCCCTGTTGTCATGTCTCGCCCACCTCGATAGCCAACGCCGCGCCCAAGTCACGCCGCCATAGGCATTAGCTGCCGTCGTCCCCGTGTAACGCTCGTGGTGCGCTCCCGGACTGCCCTACAGGGGTGTGGAACGTGTGCCGGGGAAAAATCGAGCGCGTGATCCAGTGGCGTGAAGGGAATTGCTCATCAGCCCCTACCTTCCACCGTGAAGCTGCCCCGCTCTGTGGGCAAGCCCGTCGTCAAACCAGTCGTGAGTACCAACTCCCATTCTGGATTCGCCGTTGTCATAGCTTTGATTAGCACCTAGCGTAGCGGGTAATTGCGCACCGTGGGTCGGCGTGAGGTTCGCTGGCCATGGCGCGCCGCCACGGCCTCACATTGGTCACTGGAGTTCAACATGTTGAGGAAGACATACCCTGGCCGTCGATCCGTAGTTGGGCGGCTAGGAGTAGAAGCCACTATATCGTTTCGTGCGTCGATGTTGGGTCGTTGTCCATGGATTAGCACGCGCAGATCACATCCATTGTTAATCAGCCGCTGCGTTAAATTTGACTGTAGCTGTGGGATCGTGCAGGTGGTAACTGCCCGTCACCTCGACAATGCGCTGATCTGATCCGAGCCCTCAATACAAGATCCAACGGTGCATCCAACGTATCGCTGAGGCAGATTAGCATATGAACCCTGGGCAAACTACGAAATAAACCCGTAGTCCACAACAGTGTAGTCTGAATCTAGGATATTTTGTGAGATAACCCTCGAGCTTCTCGATATTGGTAAGCGCAGTCTAGATAGTTGTTAATTCAGATAAATGATTATATAAATTGATTTTTAGTACAAAAATAATTGCTGAATCTTATTTAATTCATAGAAAATCCATTTTAATTCCTTTTTAATCCATTCCAATGGCATTAATTTTGTTTTAATATTGTTTAACACCTAGTAACTCTGTTTGAACATGAAACATAGACTAAAATTGTTTACTTAATTTATTCCGTACCAAGCACATAAATACTTCGGAAAATCATAACTTAAAATCCGCAACTCCGAATTTAGTTATTCTTTTTCCTACGATCTCGTTTTAATGCATAGATTATTAATATGTATTATGTATTCATGTTTGGTGTGATGTTAATTTATCCCTTGTACCATGTTTGTTTGTATTGTAGCGAGTAGAAGAGCCAGTGGCCGAGAATCCGGGTGTTTAGCTGGTAGAAGTTGCTGAGTAGGAGCTCATTGAAGGCAAGTTGTGCCCTTGACCACTTTTATTTACCCATAATATTCTATATAATCATTTTATCATGCATAAGCTTAACTTTGATGGGACCCAATAGGTCACCCTAGTCTGGTTATCTTTTCACCTTGTTTACCCCTGAATTTTTGGGTAGTCATTGCTATTGCTATAATGGTTTTGGGTGTTGAGATAACTATTACACATGATTATTCTTTATTACTGTTCTATTTCTGTTCATGATAAGACAACTCTATTAATTGGAAAATCGAGCTTAACTTGATAAACATGTGCCACCACAAGGGTGGAATGGGATGCCCTTGGCTGACTAACTAGGAAAGCTAGTGGAGGACTACCTTACCCGATTGGGGCAAGGGCAGTAGGGGAGTAGGCGTGTAGGAAGGTTCCCGGGTTGATTTTGCTGCGAGGGCGGTCAGATGGCGGATTCCTGCATTGCTCTTCCTAGAAACTGTAGCGAGTTTTCTGAAGCTAGTGGAACTTTGTAAAGGCCTCTTAGTGGATCCCTAGCCATTCACCTCGGCAGTGTCTAAGGGCCTTGCAAATCCAGGCAACATGGGATACACGACTTGTGGGTACAGGGTACAACCTCTGCAGAGTGTAAAACTTGTGTACTAGCCGTGCTCGCGGTCATCAGGACTCTCACATGATTAAATTATGGAACTAAAATTCAATTTGTCATTTGCATCGCATTGGGATTTATTATTAATTTTGATCTATTATTACTCTAGTGTTGGAGACCAAAAGTGCCTCGCGGACGGTCCGGTCCTGAGGCCGGACGGTCCGCTGTGGTAGCGCGGACGGTCCACGCGTGCGCAGAGTCAGTTAGGGTTCCTAGTTTCTCGCGGGATTTGTTACCTAAAACTATGGGATTTACTCAGAAATTAGTTCGAAGCGGATCCAGACCTCCCCCTTTATATAGATGAAGGGCTATGGCCGATTGAACCCCCCAACAATCGATCAAATCAAATCTATTTCTCGTTTTTACCTTACGCATTAGGAGTAGTTCTAGTTTAGCCCTAGTTTAGTATTCCAATCCCCAAATTCTCCGCTTCTCTTCGACTCTATGTTGATTGGAGGAACCTAGGTCGGCCTGCCGAGCCTAGACAACCCCTAGGATCTCTCCTCCCCGACGGGGTCCCTCCTTGGAGCGAGATCTAGGCGCCGCCGGCGACCTTCGCTGCCCCTGCGCACGCGCAGACCGTCCGGCCGTCAGGTAGGGAACGCAAGCCCATGTACCAGGTCGTGGACCGTCCGGCCCCTGGCCGCGGACCGTCCGCGCCTCTGCAGAGGGCACCGCTATCGGTTCTCACGCAGTGTTTGGCGCCCCAAAAGGTGTCAACATACTTTTGGTGACTCCGCTGGGAACTAGGTGTCTAGACGTGCTAAAAATCGGCCCATAGATGGCCGGTTCTAAGGATCACACCAAGATCTCCAATCTCCACCACCAACATCATCAAGCCGGCCATGGAGGCGCTCTCGGCTGATGACCAAAGACCCTTTGAAGACCTCGTAATGCGCGATGAGAAGGAGGTGATGCAGCAATGGAACGAACGACGCGACAAGGAAGAGGCAGAATTGATGCATAAACTCTCCGAACGGCGCAAGGAGGCGGCAGAAAAGTACTTGTCACACTTCATGGTGGATCGCCACCAGAAGATCATCCGTCAAGGGGAGATCGATATGGAATCTCTCCTACCTCCACTTCAGCGTCCCGCTATAAGTACTCCAGATCTATCTCTTACGACTTTCATGGATCAACGAGGAGATTAGTGAAAGCAATATGTAGATGAATCTATTAAAATGCATCTACATGCATACGAGAAATCAGCTGCTCCTAGCTTTCCATCGCGAGAGTCTAAAACAGAGCCACCAGCGTCAAACACATCGGCTATAAACGGGTCACCCTTGACCCAGCCATCATATGGTATGCCGATGCACGCTTTCATGTCACCATCACAGCCGCAACCACTAGGCACGCAGCAGGTACTGGACGCGACCGGACTGTTCGAGCATCATCTTAGACAGTCCGGTTATACCGTGGACCGTCCGGCGTATTTCACCAGACCATCCGACGAGATGCAGGCCCGCACACAAAATGCTCAGGTCGCACCGTACATGGCCAGACTATCAGGGTACAACCCCGAACAATTCGGTCCCATCACGGACCGTCTGATGCATCACGCCGGACCGTCCCTGATATGTTGCGGACCATCCGCCATCTTACGTCGGACCGTCCGGATATGGCACGAACCAGCCAACGTATTACGCCGGACCATCCGAATCTACACGAGTCCATGCGTAGACTGCCCAAGACGCACCATATATGACTGATCCGTCCAGGTACAGCCCTGGACCATTCGGCCCGATCGTGGACCGTCCAGTTCTTTACGACAGACGGTCTGGGTACGAGACTACCCACGTAGAACCATATACGGCTGGACAATCCGGATATACCTTCGGACCATTTGGCCAGGTTGCGGACCATCCGGCCTCTTACGCCGGACCGTCCGGATATGCGTACGTAGAGCCGAGAGCTGCACAATATGCACAGTTTCCACATTCATCGCAACAACACCATGGTGCCCCACCAGCAACACATTATAATCATACCATACCACCTCATGGACATAGGGTTGAATATTGTTCGACCACAAGAGAGCCTGAGAGGTATAGGGCAGGAGCTGGTGACATTAAAAGGACACCTAACACACACCTCAAACATCCCTGGGAGGAAAGCCGATAGAGTGATGTCAGGCAACCTGAGATTTCCACCCACAAACTCAATGGATGGTCGCCAGACATGGTGGAGAGGATCAGAGACGAAGTAGCTGGGGTGTTCAGGGACAAACTCGGTGTTAGTGTGTCAGGTACAGGGCAATCGTATCGGAAGCCTTATAGCCACCGATTCGACACCGTGTCGTATCCATAGGGAACTAGAATATCCGACTTCTCTAAATTTTCTGGTGAAGGTGGGAAAAGCACACACGAACATATAAGCCTATTCATAGCACACTTGGGACAATTAGTTGATGGGGAAGCCTACCACGTTCATTTGTTCTCATTGTCCCTTACTGATATTGCATTCGCATGGTACGCAGCCTTGCCACCAAACTCTATTAACTCTTGGGAAGAATTAGAGCAGAAATTTTATGAACACTTCTTCTCAGGAGAACATGAATTAGAATTGGCTGACTTAGCCTCAGTCCGATAGGGGCCTGAAGAATCGGTTAATGACTATATCCGGAGGTTCTGGGACACTAGAAACCGATGCTTTCAGATCCATGTCGCAGAAAAACAACTAACAGGGCTGGCTTTCAATGGGTTGCGACCCTACTTAAAAGAAAAATTAGATGGCACCCAATTCTTTTCGCTAGTGCACTTGCACCAGCGGGCTATGACCTATGAAAGCCGAAGTAAGGAAACATCAAAATCGGCTAACCATAAGATGCATCTAGTGGCATACGATAATTCAGACGATGAATCCACGGATGTATACACCGTCGAACTAGTTTGGCTAGGACAGGCTAAACCTTCCGCATGTTCTGCTTTACAGTCGATTCGAAAGAATCGACAAGAAGAAGTTAAGTTTACTTTTAATGTTGCCAAATGCAATAAAATATTTGACGAGTTACTAAAAAATGGCAACATTAAATTAACTCATACTATTCCTCCTCCTGATGAACTAAAGAGGCGTGCTTATTGTAGGTGGCATAATTCCTTTTCTCATGCCACCAATGATTGTAATGTTTTTCGTCGACAAATACAATCGGCCATAAATGACGGTCGATTGGCTTTTCAGGAGATGCAAGTAGACACACAACCGTTTCCTGTTAATACAATAGATCTCACATGCAAAAAGGTCTTGGTTCGGCCCAAAATGGCCGATAAAGGCAAAGGCAAGGGCATCGACATTGGTGATCCTTGCATGTCAATTATATCACAAAAGGAGATTGCTCGAAAGGCTTCGGACGAGAAGGCTAAAAGGTCCGAAGACGCCGGGGGCAGGCACAATTAATGAACCAAACACATCAGCCTAGCCCGAGCATCGCAGATGGTCCGGCACCTACGTGCGGATGGTCCGGTGCTCAGACAAACTGTCCGGCTAACTCAGCCGGACAGTCCACCTATGACCAAAGGCGTCAGCCTCTACATGAAGCAAGGAAAAAGACGTAAGGTCAAAGCACATATAGTCGGCTGATCAAAGCCGACCCCACTTTTGATCAGTTGCTCTCCAAAAATGCTAGCAAAAGACTGTTCCACATGATCGGTCAACAAAGAAACCCCGGTCACCTGCTAAAACAAAATGACCAAACAAAACGGCCCAAAAGGCGATGCGACAAGCATCACCTGTTCATCCTATGAGACCAGGGTACTTTCCACCCGTTTATTCATCGTCGGTATATTGTCCTACTCAAATGTGGAATGGCACGACGATGAATCCATGGTACATGTATAGTCCATTTGTCTATCGAGGCTGGGGGGCACCTCCATTCTATTCATTTTGATCCATTGATCAAATGGTCATGGCCGAGAAAGATACAATCCAAAACGGCCTTTATACATTGGTGCTTCATTAATGATCCATATTGAAAGCCGATGACTTACATTAGGTTTAGTTCATATGCTTTTGGTTCGTCAACCTTCACCAAAAGGCAGGGGGCATATGTTGGAGACCAAAAGTGCCTCGCAGATGGTCCGGCCCTGAGGCCGGACGGTCCGCGGTCCGGACAATCTGCGGTGGTGGTGCAGACGGTCCGCGCGTGCTCAGAGTCAGTTAGGGTTCCTAGTTTCTTGCGGGATTTGTTACCTAAAACCATGGGATTGACTCAGAAATCAGTTCGAAGCGGATCCAGACCTCCCCCTTTATATAGATGAAGGGCTATGGCCGATTGAACCCCCCAACAATAGATCAAATCAAATCTATTTCTCGTTTTTACCTTACGCATTAGGAGTAGTTCTAGTTTAGCCCTAGTTTAGTATTCCAATCCCTAAATACTACGCTTCTCTTCGACTCTACGTCGATTAGAGGAGTCTAGGTTGGCCTGCCGAGCCTAGACAACCCCTAGGATCTCTCCTCCCCGACGGGGTCCCTCCCGGGAGCGAGATCTAGGCGCCGCCGGCGACCTTCGCCGCCCCTACGCACGCGCAGACCGCCCGACCTATAGGCGCGGACCGTCCGGTCATCAAGCAGGGAACGCCAGCCCCTATACCAAGTCACGGACCGTCCGGCCCCTGGCCATGGACCGTCCGTGCCTCTGCAAAGGGCACTGCCACTGGTTCTCACGCAGTGTTTGGCGCCCAAAAAGGTGTCAACATCTAGTTTGATAATTACATACATTTAGTAACTGCTAATAAGATTTGACCAACTTATTAAAAGCAATGCTCAGCTTTAACCCCTATTGTTGATCAGCCTTACACTTCACATGAACTCCCACCTTTGGCGAGTTCATGCATATTATTCCCCACAACTTGTTGAGCTATGATCTTTTGTGAGCTCACACTTGCAATATGTAAACCCCCCACAGGTGAAGAGCAGGTGGTCCAAGAGGAGCCGCCCTATAATGAAGAGTACGAGTTGATATAGGTGGCATCTCCCAGTCAGGTTTGTGGTGCCAAGGAATAATACTTAGTTCGCTTTATTATTATCATTTATTTTTGTAAGACTTTCGCTATGTAATAATGATATTTATGTTATTTGTGACATTTATCTCTATACACTTTGTCATTATATGTGATGTTCTTTTTTGTCTCACATATGAGACGCACCCGGCTTTAACCCTTAAATCCGGGTGTGACAACATTGGAACAGAGCTTGGGCAGTGACTGGTTTCGTCTAGAAACCCTGGAAGCTAGTGACCAGCATATTCTTCAGCTTCTACCACGACGTGATTGCCCTCGGCCGAAGGGAAGAATACCATGTTTGAGCCACACTTCTGACTTCCATGACAAAGGACTTCGCCATGACAGCGGTGTTGCCCCGATATGAGGATATAGTTGCTTCGTAGCTCATCAGAAACTGCTTTGGATCTGAGTGTCCATCATACATGGGGAGCTAAGGTGGCTTGTAAGATGGTGTCCACGGGGTAGCCTGCAACTCTACTGCTAGGGGAGAAGCATCATCAAACGCAAAGTTACCATGATGAAAGTCATCATACCATTCATTGTCATTGATTGGGCTTTCTTGACGAAGCTCCCTATATTGGGGCCTTCGACCTTGGTCGTCTTGAGTAATGTGACAGATTTCTTCAGCAGCTTCGTCGATCTTCCTCTCAAGGTCAAAGAGCCGAAGCATCTTTTCTCTCTTACTTTGCACTTGCTGGTGAATAGCCTCCAAGTCCCTGATCTCTTAGTCCAACTCCACCTCCTGAGTTGTTGGACTGGTGGCCTTTTTCTTCTGGCTCCAAGCTTCTCATAGTGAGAGTGTCTTCTGATTTATGTCCAGTGCCTATAGGGCAGCCCCTGGCACTGTTGTCTTCTTTGGCAGCATGAAGAAGGTGAATGCTTACCGAAGCTGGTCGTTTGAGTTCACCGGAGGTGGGCGCCAATGTTGGTTACTTGTTCTCAAATGTTGTGGATCAAGAACAAGGCAACACAATTGTTAATTATTATGAACCTTCATCTTTCGAAGCATTATCTCCATATGGGATAATGCTCATCAGACGATGGTCAAGAAGGACATACCTTCATCATTTAATATGTGAATAGGAATGCAAAAGGATGAGGACAATAACTGCATCTCGTTAATTCATTCATATTTTTATTCTATAAAACATGTATGAATATTAACATAATTCATATTACATTGATACCTTCGGCTTGCTCGAAGGTGGAGACAAGAGAGAGTGATTAATATTCAGCGTGAACAATATGGTGCTACTGTTCATCTACTTATAGGCACAGGACGCAGCCCGAGTAAAAGTACATTTATGTCCCCAATATTCACATATGATCATAATACAAGTTATTAAGGACTAAGTAGTCTTTTCCTCTTTCGGTCAGCATCATCACTATAATTCATCTCCGTTGTGAGCCGAAGCTGTCCATCAGGTGATAGCTTCGGCTGACTCTTATCCTCTTTAGATCTATCTTCATCTTGTATGCATTCGTCATGAGGAAGAGGCTTGCATCTTGAAGACGAAGCTTCCTATAATAGCTTATGCTGAAAGCAAATGGTTAATTTTGTTTTTGAGGACCTTTCGAAGGAGAAGGCCCCCAACAGTTCCATTTAGTTTGGAGTTGGCTACAACATGTAACCAGGCCCGACTCTGGGTTTTGAAGGGCCCTAGGTCAATCTCAATGTTTGGACCCTTATTTTTTGTTGTATCGTCAATGATTATAGTAAAATAGAAGAAAATACGAAAAGTTAAACAATGTTAAATCTATACTATTATCTCAAGTGAGAATAAAAATTAGAGTATTAAAGATATATATTGTTGGTCACTTGTTCACAAATGTTATGATTCAAGAACAAGGCAACACAAAATGTTAATGATTAAAGACCTTCGTCCTTCGAAGCATTATCTCACTCAGGATATAATGATCTCCAGACGAGGGTCGTGAAGGACATACCTTCATCATCTCAGTGCATAATAATTAAAATGGAGAGATATGAGACATGGAAAATAACATAAATAATCATATGGTGTTGTTAAAACATTTTTATTATCATGAATAAGTATGAACAATGTTAAGTTACATTTTATACCTTCGGCTTGACAGAAGGTAAAAGCTTGAGAGCGACGTGCGAGTGAATACAAGTTCGCGTGAACATTATGGTGTCACTGTTCATCTATTTATAAGCACAGGACACAACCTGTGTAAATTACATCCATGCCCTTGACATTTACTATTGACCTAGGGATAATCTATCAAGGACTAGATAACCTTTTCCCCTTTAGGTCGGTTCCATTTTTCGCTACTAAGCCAAAGCTTCTCCACAGGTAGCTTCGGAACTAGTTCATCCTTCTCCCGATCCATGCTTTTTATATCATGTACAGCTTCATCCTGAGGCTGCAGGTCCCTGTATATATATTTGAACTTGGGAAACGTGTTAGTCGTGTTTTTGAGGACCTTCGGAGGACGAAGGCCCCCAACAGTAGCCCCTCGCAGTATTAATTCGTTATAATAACGGATTTAAACTGCGACATGGACGAAGGCCATAAGCCGAAGGTCCAAAAAAACAGTTTCCCTTTGCTAGAATAGCAATAGTCAATGACAGACGGGGCCCGCCAAGTTGCAAAGCACTGGCATAAAAATATGAACCCACAGCGGTAGCATTTTGTACGATATTTTTGCCATTCGCGATATTTTCTCAAATTTCTAGCTCTTGCTTAGTAGCTCTTGCCTAATTTTCGAGTTTTTAGAGCTTCGGTTTAAGGATGTGTTTCATATCTAAGGAGAAGATGACTAGTGAGGGGAAGAAGATAACTAAGGAGAAGATGACTGAGGAGAAGAAGGCATCATAGGAGAAGAAGCTGTATGAAGAGAAGAAAATTATGGATCCTTTCATCACTGTATTTTATGAGTCCATGGAAAAAACGAATATAGAGAAAATTACTAAGGAGATCATGGAGGGCTTGTCCGAAGATTCTGATGACAGCGATAGTTATGACGCGGAGAGTGGGGATGAAGACTTTGAGGATCGGCCCTGGCGGCCAAGCCATACAATCTTCAGGAAGTCGACTATCAAACAGAGTCATGTTGATGCCATGAGGGGGAGGTATTTTCATGACATGTCTATTGTTAGAGTTGGCGGAGACAGTATTGCCCCTGCCCCCGAGGAAAACGAAGTTGTCGTTTACCGAAGCTTCCTGAAAGCTGGTCTCTGGTTCCCACTGAGCAAGTTTGTGGTTGAGGTACTAAAGATGTTGGGGACTTGTTCTCAAATGCTAAGAGTTAAGAACAAGGCAACATAAAAAGTGTTAAATGATAGAGTCCTTCGTCCTTCGAAACATTATACCCCTTCGGGAAATAGTGATTTTAGGACGAAGGTCATGAAGGACATACCTTCGTAAATATAACAAATAATGACGAAGGATTCATATAAAGCATGAAACATAAACAACATCATCATGGAATCATTTCTATTTTATTAACACGGCGAAATAGAAATGATTACAAATTACAAATGTACCTTCGGTCCTGAGAAAAGGTAGAAAGTACAAGTGTGACGCAAAAGCGAATGCCAAGTCAGCGTGAACAGTACGGGAGTACTGTTCATCTATTTATAGATGCGGGACGCAGCCCACGTAAAATTACATCCATGTCCATTACATTTGTTAATGACTTATGGAAATCTGTCGAGGCCCACGTAGTCTTTTCATCTTTAAGTCGGTTCCCCTTTCCGCTATCGTGACGAAGCTTCCTTGCACACAGCTTCGGCTGTGCACCTTCGTAGAGCTTGGTAATCAGCTCGCCCTTCGTCTGGTTCAAGCTTCGTCCTGACCGTGCTTTATAATTCTGAGACCGAAGATACCTGTTCACATAATCCACTTGGAAAGCATTGTCAAATCATGTTTTTGAGGACCTTCGGAGGACGAAGGCCCCCAACAGTAGCCCCTCGCAATATTAATTTGTCAATAATAAATTCAGATTGCGATATGGACGAAGGCCTTGAGCCGAAGGTCCGAAAAAACACCTTCCCTTTGCTAGAATAGCAACATTCACTGACAAGTGGGGCCTTTCAATTTTCGAGACGTATCTATCAAGCAGAATCATATTGATAATATGAGGGGGAGGTATTTTCGAGACGTATCTATCGTGAGAGCTGACGCTGGAGAAAAGACTTCTCCCACTCACGAAGAAGATGAAGTTGTAATCTTCCGAAGCTTTCTCAAGGCTGGACTTCGATTCCCCCTGAGCAACTTTGTTGTTGAGGTACTGAAAACATTCCAAGTCTACCTTCATCAACTTACTCCCGAAGCTATCATAAGAATGGGGATTTTTGTCTGGGCTGTGAGAAGCCAAGGTTTGGAACCAAACGCTAAAAGCTTCTGCAATATTCACGAATTGTTATATGAAACGAAGCCCTGGGGAAAAGAACAATATCACAACAATTTTGGGTGCTATAGCTTCGGTGCCCGCTCCGGGTCGAGCTGCCCTGTGCCGACCTTTCGGAAGAGATGGCCCGGAGCCTGGATGACAGAGTGGTTTTATGTGAAGAATAACTTATCAGCGCAAGAAAATGTTAAGAGTATTATTATGTGCCCCATCTGGCAACGCTTCGGACTTCGAAGGCCGAAGGTTGAAATGGACGAAGCAGCCGAGGAGTGCCAAAGAGCCTTCGGCGTTGTGTGCTCCTTCATTGGAACAAGGGACTTGGTCCAAGAGCACATTGCCTTCAGGGTATGGCCACTTACAGAAAAGTGGGAAATGCCGAAGGAAACCATTAAAGAGTCCGACGAAGGCGGACTAGTTAGACTGAAATACACATTCAAATATGCAGATAAATTTGTTGAACCTGATGATGACTGGCTGAAGAGCATTGAAACTTTAAGTGATGAACTACTTGGGGCATATTCGAAGGCCGAAAATACTGCGCTATCAGCAGCCTTCGGAGGCCGAAAGAAGAAAAGGCTCAACCGTGTGTTTGACGCAGTCGGGTTTATGTACCCCGACTATCACTATCCGGTATTGGGTCGCAAAAGGAAAAATACTTCTCCTGCGACAGAAACTACCACAAGTGCCCCTAGTGAGCCAGCACCTCAAAGAAAAAAGATGAAGGTGCTCACCCATCGGACACGCTTTATTGAGCCGGCCACAGTGCCAGAATTCATTGGTGAAGCTTCTTTAGCCTCTGGAGCTACAGAACCAGCTCCAGTGCCAAAGATGGAAGAGAAGACTGAAGCGCCTTCAGTAGTAGAAAAACCGAAGATTGACGAGCCAAAAATGTCTGAAATCTTAAGTCCTTCGGTAAATGTCGAAGCAATAAAAAACCAAAAAGGGCCATCGGTGACCCCAAAAAGGAAAAGAATGATAAACGTACTAGATGTCTTGGAGACAATTAAGTCTTCAAGCACAACTCCAAAGAAGAATGTTGAAGTTGCTGAAGCTTCTACTGAAACTTCGACGCAACAAGCTGAAGCTGAAGCTGGGCCTTCAGAGCCCTACAAGGAGCAACCTTTGGAAGCCGAAGCAATAAAAATATCAGAACCAGTTTTAGTTGAAGAAATTGACACTGCCATCCCCGAAGCTTCTGCCAGCACATGCGATTACATTATACGACACGCTTCGGGGAAAAAACTATCTGCAGAAGAAACTTATGAAGCCAACCATTATGCGAAAGAGCTAAAATATCCGAAGGGGGCAGTAATATTCAATGGGACAAATGAAGATGACTTCCTATATTGCCTACCTGATAATAAAGAACTATCTGTCTGCCGAGAGATGGCCAGGAGTATAGGCTTCCCGAAGCTCGAAGCTGGATTAAGCGCCATGACGAAAGAGGATCTCGCAGACAGTCTTGCATACAATAGCCTAAAGGTTTGGGAATTAAGCGTTTGAAAAAACTTTTTTACTACGTAATTCATTCCTATATTCTTATATGGATTCTTTTTCGTACAGGGCTTAATTCTAAGCAACGCATTAAGAGCCCAAAAAAGCGCTGAAGATGAAAGCTATGAGATTGCGTTCAACAATTTGCGCTCCGAAGTTATCAAACTGAGAAACGAAGCTCTGGAAAAGGATAAAATTCTGCTTACGCTGGTAGACAAAGTAAAGAAGGACGAATCTGCTTCAAAAACCCAGGCCGAAGCCCAAAAGCGTGAAATTAAAGATCTTCAGAAACAACTGGCTAGAGCTAGGGAGGAGCGCGTGCTTGAGGAAACAAAACGAGAACTCAGTGATCATATGGTCAACAAATTGGAGTTAAGAGTGAAAGAGCTTCGTGCATGTCAGAGGAAATATTATGTTAAATCTATAGAATGCGTGAATAAAATTAAAACCAGCTTCGCCAGCGTGGGCGCCTTTTCCAGCGAAGAGAATTTCTCTCAAGGCAACCCCGAAGGTCCACTAGAATGGATTAGTCACGAAGCAGAGGCCTTCGAGGAGATCCTGAGCAGTCGCGGCGATATCTGCGCTTTTTCGGGCGCCAGAGGAATTGCTTCTGTCTTAGAGAAGAAAGGTTGCGAGCATGTAAAAATTTTAGCTCAGTCCGAAGCTGCCTTATCTTCCGAAGACATCAAGGACCCCTCGGCCGAAGCAAGCGTGGTTGGTGGCAAATTTTTTACTGATATCTGGAACGACGGCGGCCGAGGAATGGCGCAAGAAATCATCCAAAGGAGCGAAAAAGGCATCCAGGATGCTAGGAAAGTGGCCGAAGCTGCCGAAAAAAGTACAGAGCCCGAAAGGCAATTAGGTATTAATTAGTCATTCTTATTGTGTTGTAATTTTTATTTCAAACTTTGCTCACAGTTTGTAATAGTAATGAAGAAATGTTCTCTCCCCCCAGAAGCTGCTGGATCGACTGCCGACCCTCACACAAAAGGGGATGATGAAATTAAAGAAATGGCCGAAGCTATCATGGACAAAGTTGTTGATCAACTTCTAAATGAAGCCGCCGAAGCAGTGTTAAGAGAAGACTAGATGCTGTTAGAAAAAAACATTTAAATTGTGATCTATGTAACATTTTGTACATTTGAATGTAATATACAAGTTTTTTCATTATTCACTTCTTTACGATGCATGAAACTCTACATACATACCTTTTTGAGCCTTCGGCGAAAAAACACCTTCCCTTCTTTTCATGCTTCGTGAAGAAGACATTCTCCGTTAAAATTATTCTGATGAAACACGTTCATACTTCATGAAAACATTCTCCGAAGCTATACAATTTCGATATTGCTCTGATGAAGCTTGTCCATGCTTCGTAAAAATGTTCTCCGAAACTGTATTCCGAATTTATATAACTTCGATATTGCTTTCTCAGAGCATCTTTTCGAAGGTTGATACTATGTACCCTTCTCTTGCAAAATGCAATATGATGTATGATGCTTATGTCATGCAAGATGATGTGATGATGTTATGTTATGCAAATGACATTTGTTCCGAAGATACACACAAAATTTCTTCGTAAGCTCTGCATTCCCTTAGGAACGACTTTGGAGCATCTTCGCCTTTTACTTAGGCGGTATCAGCGTTGACTTTTCGCTGTAAGCTCTGCATCCCCTTAGGGACGTCTTTGGAGCTTCTTCGTCTTTTACTTAGACGGTATCAGCGTTGACTTTTCGCTGTAAGCTCTGCATTCCCTTAGGAACGACTTTTGAGCAGAAAACTTACACTGCGCTCCCTTTGGAACGGCTTTTTGTGACTTCATGAACTTACTCTGCGTTCCTTAGAACGACTTTCTGTTACTCCGAAGGATTTTTAATACTTCGAAGGTCCTTCTTGTTAACACAAAAAATTCATCAACTTAAGCCTGTGGAGAAAATATATTTTCCTCGTGGGAAACAGCGAAATTATTACATGGAAACTATCAATGTTTTTTGCTACAGAGAATAGAACTGAATAGAAAAGACTGCTATCAAAGGTAGGATATGTATCAATAAATGTGCTTCGACTCTGGCACAGTGCTGTTGACTGTGCGAGCTTCGGATTGTTCTCTGAAGTCCCTTTGATGTGGAGCATATTGACTCCCTTCTGGCTGTTGACCCTATTGCAATGGAGGTGGAGGCGGGGGCTGTTGCCAGGAAGCTTGAGGTTGACTTGCCGAAGCTACAGAAGCTGCAGGGTGGTTGTCTATGTATTGTGGGATGTAAGGTGGATGACACGAAGCAGTATGCATGACCTGCTTCGGCTGAACTTGTTGAGATGCAGCTTCGGCTATCTCCTTTTGCTTCTGGATTGTAATGTAGCACGTCCTGGTGGTATGGCCCTTGTTTTCTCCACAGAACAAGCAAAACAATTTCCTTGGTTGATCTCCGAATCTTCCGCCGAAGCCCCTGGCGCCTCTCCCTCTCGGAGCTGGTGGCCGAAAGGAAACTTGTTGTTGCCCCGAAGCCTGTGAGGAGCACTGCGGTCTGCTCTGCTGACTCCCCTTATCATCATTCTGAGTGGAGCTGTGAATGGACCGAACATGCCTCGGGTAGTATCTTCCTCCGAAGCCCCTGGTCATTTCAGAAAATCTGAAGGCCTCCTCCCTTCTTTGGCGAAAGTCATTGTCAGCACGAATGTACTCATCCATCTTTTGGAGCAGTTTCTCCAGGGTCTGAGGCGGCTTTCTAGCAAAGTATTGAGCTGCAGGCCCAGGACGAAGTCCCTTGATCATGGCTTCGATAACAATTTCATTGGGCACCGTTGGTGCCTGCGCCCTCAAACGTAAGAACTTTCGGACATACGCCTGAAGGTATTCTTCATGATCCTGAATGCACTGGAACAAGGCTTGAGCTGTGACCGGCTTCGTCTGAAATCCTTGAAAGCTGGTCAGTAACATATCCTTCAGCTTTTGCCATGAGGTGATCGTTCCTGGTCGAAGGGAGGAGTACCAGGTCTGAGCAACATTCCTGACAGCCATGACAAAAGACTTCGCCATGACTGCAGCATTGCCCCCATACGAAGACACTGTTGCTTCGTAGCTCATCAAGAACTGCTTCGGGTCTGAGTGGCCATCGAACATGGGAAGCTGAGGTGGCTTATAGGATAGAGGCCAAGGTGTAGCCTGCAGCTCAGCGGACAAAGGAGAAGCATCATCGAAAACAAAATTTCCCTGATGGAAATTGTCATACCAGTCATCTTCGTTGACGAAGCCCTCCTGATGAAGGTCTTTCTGCTGAGGCCTTCTGTTTTGCTCATCATGGGTGAGGTGGCGGACTTCCTCAGAGGCTTCGTCTATCTGTCGTTGCAACTCAGCTAGCCGGGCCATCTTCTCCTTCTTCCTTTGCACCTATTGATGTAGGATCTCCATATCCCTGATTTCTTGGTCTAGCTCTTCCTCCTGAAGCGTCGGGCTGACAGCCTTTCTCTTCTGGCTTCGGGCCTCCCGAAGAGAGACGGTCTCCTGGTTGTGGTCCAGCGGTTGCAGTGCTAAAGCCCCAGTCGCTGAAGCCTTCTTCGGCGCCATAGCGAGGGTCTATAGCTTCCGAAGATGTTCAAAAAAGCTCGAAGTGGAAGTGAGTTCACCGGAGGTGGGCGCCAATGTTGGGGACTTGTTCTCAAATGCTAAGAGTTAAGAACAAGGCAACATAAAAAGTGTTAAATGATAGAGTCCTTCGTCCTTCGAAACATTATACCCCTTCGGGAAATAGTGATTTTAGGACGAAGGTCATGAAGGACATACCTTCGTAAATATAACAAATAATGACGAAGGATTCATATAAAGCATGAAACATAAACAACATCATCATGGAATCATTTCTATTTTATTAACACGGCGAAATAGAAATGATTACAAATTACAAATGTACCTTCGGTCCTGAGAAAAGGTAGAAAGTACAAGTGTGACGCAAAAGCGAATGCCAAGTCAGCGTGAACAGTACGGGAGTACTGTTCATCTATTTATAGATGCGGGACGCAGCCCACGTAAAATTACATCCATGTCCATTACATTTGTTAATGACTTATGGAAATCTGTCGAGGCCCACGTAGTCTTTTCATCTTTAAGTCGGTTCCCCTTTCCGCTATCGTGACGAAGCTTCCTTGCACACAGCTTCGGCTGTGCACCTTCGTAGAGCTTGGTAATCAGCTCGCCCTTCGTCTGGTTCAAGCTTCGTCCTGACCGTGCTTTATAATTCTGAGACCGAAGATACCTGTTCACATAATCCACTTGGAAAGCATTGTCAAATCATGTTTTTGAGGACCTTCGGAGGACGAAGGCCCCCAACAAAAGATTTTTCAGATTTTTCTCCATTAGATTACCCCCGAAGCTATATTTAGGATGGGGATGTTTGCCTGGGCTATAAGAAGCCAGGGGTTGGAGCCAAGCGCGAAGTGCTTCTGCAGTAAGCATGAACTTTTATACGAGACGAAGGCTGTTGGTAAAGAACAATACCACAACAACTTCGGCTGCTACGGGTTCATTGCCCGCTCTAATGCAAGCTACCCAGTGCCGACATATCGGAAAAGATGGCCCGGAGCCTGGATGGAGGAGTGGTTTTATGTTAAAAATGATCTGATTAAAAGAGAAGATATTAAGGAGATTATCCAGCGCCCCATCTGGTCTCGCTTCGGCCTCCGAAGGCTGAAGGTGAACATTGATAGTGACGTTGAAACATGTCAGAAGGCCTTTAGTACTGTTTGTGCCTTCATTAGCACGAGAGATTTAATTCAAGAACACATAGCCTTCAGGGTGTGGCCACTTGTGGAGAGCTAGGATATGCCAAAGGAGACTACTGTCGAATCTAGTGATGGTGGTCTAGTCCGATTGAAGTATAACTTCAGATTTAGGGAGAAGTTTGATGAGCCAGATGATGACTAGTTGAAGTGTATTGAAGCTACTAGTGACGAGCTGCTTGGAACATATTCCAAGGCCGAAGATGATGCCTTGTCTGCAGCCTTTGGGGGCCGAGGGAAAAAATATTGAATAGGGTGTTCGATGCAATCGGCTTCGTATACCCTGATTATCACTACCCGCTGCAAAGACAAGGGAAGAAGAGAAAAGCTATCGCTTCGGTCAGCACTGATGTCGCTTCGGCCACCACTGATGTGCCAAAGGGCAAAAAGGTGAAGGTTCTGACCCACCGGCCACAGTATATTGAACCGGCCGTAGTGCCTGAATTTGGCGAAGAGACCTCTTCAACTGCCGAAGCAAGACAAGCTGCTTCGAGTGCGCATAGCGTTGAAGAGCCGACTGTAGTGCCGAAGGTACCTATAGTCGGGCCGGCCGAAGGTAAGAATCATAAGGCTGAAGAGCCAAAGGTGGAGAAAATAGAAAAAGTGCTAGAAATTCTGAGCCCACCAGCTGAGGCAAAATTACCAAAGGTGCAAAAGGCTTCTGCAATCACTCCCAAGAGGAGGAGAATGGCCAGCGTGCTAGATGCTGTCTTGGAGACTACGAAGGCCTTGAGCCCTGGACCTATTAAGAAGAATGCTGGAGCTGCCAAAGGCCAAGACGAGGCCGAAGCTTGGCCTTCAGTGCCCGTTGGGATAAAGGCTGTCGTGCCTAAAGGTATAGCTGATCAACAAACTACAGATACCGGCATGGCAGCAAGGCAAGTCATGGCAGAAAAAACGAAGCCTTCTGCCCCCGAAGCCTTAGTTGAAGATATTGATTATATTTTTCGACATGCTTTGGGTAAAAAGTTATCCGAAGAAGAAATCATAGAAGCAAGACATTATGCTCAAAGACTAAAATATCCGAAAGGAGCCTTGGTGTTTAACGGCAGTAATGAAGATGATTTCCTGTACTGTCTCCTGGATAACAAAGAAATATCCGTTTGTCGGGAGATAGCTAAAAGCATAGGGTTTCCGAAACTTGAAGAGGGCCTTTTAGTTATGTCGAAGGATGATCTTGCTGATAGCCTGGTGTAAATAGTATAGAGGTATGAAAGTTAACCTTGAAGTTGGGATTGAAGTATTTTATTTGTCATGCTCAATTCTTTCTTCTTCTTTGCAGGGCTTGATCCTTAGTAATGCCTTGATGGCACAGAAAAGCGCCAAAGACGAAGGTTGTACAATAGCCCTTAACAACCTTCGCTCATAGGTGATTAAGCTAAGAAATGAAGGTCTAGAGAAAGACAAAATTTTGGTTTCATTGGTAAATAAAATAAAAGAAGACAAAGCTCAACACAAAGCTCAATCCGAAGCCCAGAAAGCTGAGATTGAAGACTGTGACAGAACCTCCCAAGTCATTAGGCCCACCTACAGTTGTCCTTATCCAATGGACCTCAGACAACCCTGCAGGTGTCCCTGATTACTTGACAAGTTCGGTATCTAAATTTCCTTACGTTTCCCAAGAGCGTTTTACCCGTCACGCAGACATTACAATCCATCGGAGGTACGAAAATGCGGAAGCAGTGACAATAACTGAGAGCACCTAGAGGGGGGGTGAATAGGTGATCCTGTGAAACTTGAAAACTTAAGCCACAAAACTCGGTTAATCGTTAGCACAATAATTGCCAAGTGGCTAAAGAGGAATCCTCAACAAAACACAATAACCAACAAGGATCAATCACAGAGATGGCACGGTGGTTATCCCGTGGTTTGGCCAAGACCAACGCTTGCCTACTCCACGTTGTGGCGTCCCAACGGACGAGGGTTGCAATCAACCCCTCTCAAGCGGTCCAAAGACCCACTTGAATACCACGGTGTTTTGTTTGCTTTACTCAATCCCGTTTGCGAGGAATCTCCACAAATTTGGAGCCTCTCGCCCTTACACTTGAAATTCGCAAAGAACACGGAGCAAGGGAGGGATTAGCAACGCACTCAAGACAAGAAATCACAGCAACACCACGCACACAAGTCGCAACGAGAGCTCACAACACAACTCAATGAGTTCACCACTCAACAAGAGCTCTAATTGCTATCGCAAAGAATCAAAGGCGCGGAATTGATGTCTTGGTGCTTAGGAATGCTTAGTAGATGCTTGGTGTGCTCCTCCATGCGCCTAGGGGTCCCTTTTATAGCCCCAAGGCAGCTAGGAGCCGTTGAGAGCAATCTTGGAAGGCTGATCTTGCCTTTTGTCGACTGGCGCACCGGACAGTCCGGTGCACACCGGACATGTCCGGTGCCCGATTTCTTTCCATAAACAGCGCAGTCGACCGTTGGCAGCCTGGAAGCCGTTGGTGCACTTGACATGTCCAGTGCACACCGGACAGTCCGGTGCCATCTTCTAGCCGTTGGCTCGGCCACGTGTCCCGCGCAGATTGCACGGCCGACCGTTGGCCCGGCCGGCCGTTGGCTCACCGGACAGTCCGGTGCACACCGGACAGTCCGGTGAATTTTAGCCGTACGCCGTTGATGGTTTCCCGAGAGCGACGAGTTCGCCTGTGAGCGGCCCACCGGACAGTCCAGTGCACACCGGACAGTCCGGTGAATTTTAGCCGTACACCACCGTCGAAGTCCCGAGAGCAGCCACTTTGCCCAAGCCAGCCTGGCGCACCGGACACTGTCCGGTGCACCACCGGACAGTCCGGTGCACCCAGACTGGGCAGACTTTGGCTGCTCGAGCCATCTCTTCTCCAACTCGATTTTTTCTGTTTCCAGCACTTAGACACAATACATTAGTCCATAAAACAATGTACTAAGTCTGAGAAACATACCTTTATCCTTGATTTGTACTTTGTCCACCATTTTACAATTAGGCACCTGTGTTGGGCACTAAATCATCAAAATACTTAGAAATGGCCCAAGGGCACATTTCCCTTTCAATCTCCCCCTTTTTGGTGATTTATGCCAACACAACATAAAGCAAGTAGAACAAGTACAAAATCACTTCAAATAAGAACTCAAATTATTTTGATTCAAATTTGACATATATGGATCACTCTATGCCACCACTTGGTTTGTTTTTGCAAATCAAACTCAAATTCCTATCTCTAAGTCAAAACCACTTGTAGAGACATAATGAGAGGTTTTCCAAAGAAATTTGATCAAACTCCCCCTTTTCCCATAATCAACACTTCTCCCCACAAGAGGCCAACTTTTGACATAAGAGACAATAAAAGAGTTTTGACAAACCAAAAGCTCTAATCTACTATTTTCAAAATTTCTCAAGTGGTAGCTGATCCATCCATTGCTTTGGCCTTTATTTTCTCCCCCTTTGGCATCAAGCACCAAAATGGGATCAATCTTGGCCCTTTAACTCCATTGCTTCACCAAAACCTTCAAATAAGAACACAAAGGCAATAAGAGTATAAAGATGAACTTGGAAAAGTTACTCTTTTCATCAGAGTGCAGTGGAAGTCTTGCATGGTCCAAGTCCACCTTTTCCCTTTCAATTCTCCTTGGAGACTAAAACAACCAAACTCAAGTACATGGTTAGTCTCAAAGGGTCAAGTTGTAGCACAGCTCCCCCTAAATATGTGCATCACTTGCAAACAGGACTTGTGAGGTCCAGGGAGTGTTTGTACAACTTGAGCACCACAATAAGCAACAAAATGCAGAATGAACATGATCAAAGGCATAAACACATGTATGCTACATTTCAATCCAAGTTCCGCGAATCTAAGATATTGAGCTCACTACGCAGCCTGCAAAAGGTCTTCTCATCTAGAGGCTTGGTAAAGATATCGGCTAGCTGGTTCTCGGTGCTAACATGAAACACTTCGATATCTCCCTTTTGCTGGTGGTCTCTCAAAAAGTGATGCCGGATGTCAATGTGCTTTGTGCGGCTGTGCTCAACAGGATTTTCCGCTATTCGGATAGCACTCTCATTATCACATAGGAGTGGGACTTTGCTCAGATTGTAGCCAAAGTCCCTGAGGGTTTGCCTCATCCAAAGTAGTTGCGCACAACACTGTCCTGCGGCAACGTACTCGGCCTCAGCGGTGGATAGGGCAACGGAGGTTTGTTTCTTAGAGTTCCATGACACCAGGGACCTTCCTAAGAATTGGCACGTCCCCGATGTACTCTTCCTATCGACCTTACATCCAGCATAGTCGGAATCCGAGTACCCAATTAAGTCAAAGTTAGACCCCTTTGGATACCAGATCCCGAAGCAAGGCGTAGCGACTAAATATCTAAGAATTCGCTTCACAGCCACTAAGTGACACTCCTTAGGATCGGATTGAAATCTAGCACACATGCATACACTAAGCATAATATCTGGTCTACTAGCACATAAATAAAGCAAAGAACCTATCATGGACCGGTATGCTTTTTGATCAACGGACTTACCACCTTTGTTGAGGTCGGTGTGTCCGTCGGTTCCCATCGGCGTCTTTGCGAGCTTGGCGTCCTTCATCCCAAACCTCTTTAGCAAATCTTGCGTGTACTTCGTTTGGGAGATAAAGGTGCCGTCCTTGAGTTGCTTCACTTGGAACCCAAGGAAGTAGTTCAACTCGCCCATCATTGACATCTCGAATTTCTGAGTCATCACCCTGCTAAACTCTTCACATGACTTTTGATTAGTAGAACCAAATATTATGTCATCGACATAAATTTGGCACACAAAAAGATCACCATCTCAAGTGTTAGTAAAAAGAGTTGGATCGGCTTTCCCAACCTTGAAAGCATTAGCAATTAAAAAGTCTCTAAGGCATTCATACCATGCTCTTGGGGCTTGCTTAAGTCCATAGAGCGCCTTAGAGAGCTTACACACGTGGTCGGGGTACCGTTCATCCTCGAAGCCAGGGGGTTGCTCTACGTATACCTCCTCCTTGATCGGCCCGTTGAGGAAAGCGCTTTTCACATCCATTTGGTACAACCTGAAAGAATGGTGAGCGGCATATGCTAGCAAGATACGAATTGATTCTAGCCTAGCCACAGGAGCAAAAGTCTCCTCAAAGTCCAAACCTGCGACTTGGGCATATCCTTTTGCCACAAGCCGAGCCTTGTTCCTTGTCACCACCCCGTGCTCGTCCTGTTTGTTGCGGAACACCCACTTGGTTCCCACAACATTTTGCTTGGGGCGAGGCACCAGTGTCCAAACTTCATTGCGCTTGAAATTGTTGAGTTCCTCCTGCATGGCCAACACCCAGTCCGGATCTAGCAAGGCCTCTTCTACCCTGAAAGGCTCAATAGAAGAGACAAAAGAGTAATGCTCACAAAAATTAACTAATCTTGAACGAGTAGTTACTCCCTTGCTAATATCACCCAATATCTGGTCGATAGGATGATCCCTTTGAATCGTCGCTCGACCTTGGGTTGGAGGTGCCTGAGGTGCTTCTTCCTCTTCAACTTGAACATCCTGTGCTCCCCCTTGATCATGCCCCTCCACTTGAGGTACCTGTTCGTCATCTTGGGTTGGGGGATGCACCATAGTTGAGGAAGACAGTTGATCTTGCTCCAAATGTTCCTGAGGCCGTACATCTCCAATCGCTATGGTGCATATCGCGGCCGTTGGAACGTCTTCTTCATCTACATCATCAAGATCAACAACTTGCTCTCTTGGAGAGCCATTAGTCTCATCAAATACAACGTCGCTAGAGACTTCAACCAAACCCGATGATTTGTTGAAGACCCTATACGCCTTTGTATTTCAATCATAACCTAATAAAAACCCTTCTACGGCTTTGGGAGCAAATTTGGAATTCCTACCCTTCTTCACTAGAATGTAGCATTTACTCCCAAATACACGAAAGTACGATACATTGGGTTTGTTACCAGTTAGCAGCTCATATGAAGTCTTCTTGATGAGGCGGTGAAGGTAGACCCTGTTGATGGCGTGGCAAGCCGTGTTCACGGCTTCCGACCAAAAGCACTCGGGGGTCTTGAACTCTCCAAGCATAGTGCTCGCCATATCTATGAGCGTCCTATTCTTCCTCTCTACCACACCATTTTGCTGAGGTGTGTAGGGAGCGAAGAACTCGTGCTTGATCCCCTCCTCCTCAAGGAACTCCTCCACTTGAAGATTCTTGAATTCGGACCCGTTGTCGCTCCTTATCTTCTTCACCATGAGCTCAAACTCATTTTGAGCTCTCCTTAGGAAGCTTTTGAGGGTCCCTTGGGTTTCAGACTTATCCTGCAAAAAGAACACCCAAGTGAAGCGGGAAAAGTCATCAACAATAACTAGACCATACTTACTTCCTCCTATGCTCAGATAGGCGATGGGTCCGAAGAGGTCCATATGTAGCAGCTCCAGAGGTCTTGACGTGGTCATCACATTCTTGCTGTGATGTGCTCCTCCCACTTGTTTACCTGCTTGACAAGCTGCACAAGGTCTATCTTTTTCGAAATGAACATTGGTTAGACCTATCACGTGTTCTCCCTTTAGAAGCTTGTGGAGGTTCTTCATCCCCACATGTGCTAAGCTGCGATGCCACAACCAGCCCATGCAAGTCTTAGCCATTAAGCATGCATCTAGACCGGCCTCTTCTTTTGCAAAATCAACTAAGTAAAGTTTGTCGTCTAGTACACCCTTAAAAGCTAGTGAACCATCACATCTTCTAAAGACAGACACATCTACATTTGTAAATAAACAGTTATATCCCATATTACATAATTGACTAACAGATAGTAAATTATATCCAAGACTCTCTACTAAAAACACATTAGAGATAGAATGCTCATTTGATATTGCAATCTTGCCTAAACCTTTCACCTTGCCTTGGTTCCCATCACCGAATATGATTGAATCTTGGGAATCCTTATTCTTGACGTAGGAGGTGAACATCTTCTTCTCCCCCGTCATATGGTTTGTGCATCCGCTGTCGATAATCCAGCTTGAACCCCCAGATGCATAAACCTGCAAGGCAAATTTAGGCTTGGGTCTTAGGTACCCAACTCTTGTTGGGTCCTACAAGGTTAGTCACAATTTCCTTAGGGACCCAAATGCAAGTTTTATCGCCCTTGCATTTTGCCCCTAACTTCCTAGCAACTATCTTCCTATCCTTTCTACAAATAGCAAAGGAAGCATTTAAAGCATGATAAATTGTAGAGGGACCATTCATAACTTTTCTAGGAACATGATGAATATTTTTCCTAGGCACATGATGAATATTTTTCCTAGGCATATTTCTACCATGCATATAGGAAGAGCTGGGGGCAAACATAGCATAAGAGTCATAGGCATGCGAGTCAAAAGCATTACAATTCCTATGAGACTGTCTTCTATCATTGTACATAAAAGCATGGTTCTTTTTAGTACTACTTGCCATAAGGGCCTTCCCTTTCTCCTTGGCGGAGATGGGAGCCTTATGGCTTGTTAAGTTCTTGGCTTCCCTCTTGAAGCCAAGTCCATCCTTAATTGAGGGGTGTCTACCAATCGTGTAGGCATCCCTTGCAAATTTTAGCTTATCGAAATCACTTTTGCTAGTCTTAAGTTAGGCATTAAGACTAGCTACTTCATCATTTAATCTCGAAATTGAAACTAGGTGTCCATTACAGGCATCAATATCAAAATCCGTACACCTAGTGCAAATCATAACATGTTCTACACAAGAATTAGATTTATTTGCTACTTCTAATTTAGCATTTAAATCATTGTTAACACTTTGTAAAGTAGAAATGGTTTCATGACACGTAGATAGTTCATAAGAAAGCATTTCATTTCTTTTAACTTCTAAAGCATAGGATTTTTGTGCCTCTACAAATTTGTCATGTTCATCATACAACAAATCCTCTTGCTTTTCTAAAAGCCTATCCTTTTCATTCAAGGCATCAATCAATTCATTGATTTTATCAATTTTATTTCTATCCAATCCCTTGAACAAGCTAGAGTAATCTATTTCCTCATCACTAGATTCGTCTTCACTTGAAGAAGCATAAGTAGAGTCTCGAGTACATACCTTCTTCTCCCTTGCCATAAGGCATGTGTGGCGTTCGTTGGGGAAGAGGGATGACTTGTTGAAGGCGGTGGCGGCGAGTCCTTCATTGTCGGAGTCGGACGAGGAGCAATCCGAATCCCACTCCTTGCCAAGATGTGCCTCGCCCTTTGCCTTCTTATAGTTCTTCTTTTTCTCCCTCTTGTTCCCTTGATCCTGATCACTATCATTGTCAGGACCGTTAGCAATAAAATGACCAAGCTTACCGCATTTGAAGCATGAGCGCTTCCCCTTGGCTTTGGTCTTGCTTGGCTGTCCCTTGCGACCCTTAAGCGCTGTCTTGAATCTTTTGATGATGAGGGCCATCTCTTCATCATTAAGTCTGGACGCCTCAATTTGTGCCACCTTGCTAGGTAGCGCCTCCTTGCTTCTTGTTGCCTTGAGAGCAAGGGGTTGTGGCTCGTTGATAGGACCATTCAAGGCGTCGTCCACGTACCTCGCCTCCTTGATCATCATTGGCCCGCTAACGAATTTTCCAAGGACTTCTTCGGGCGACATTTTGGTGTACTTAGGATTCTCACGAATATTATTCACCAAATGAGGATCAAGAACGGTAAAGGACCTTAGCATCAGTCGGACGACGTCGTGGTCCGTCCATCGCGTGCTTTCGTAGCTCCTTATTTTGTTAATAAGGGTCTTGAGCCGGTTGTATGTTTGTGTCGGCTCCTCGCCCCTTATCATCGCGAACCGTCCAAGCTCGCCCTCCACCAACTCCATCTTGGTGAGCAAGGTGACGTCGTTCCCCTCATGAGAAATCTTGAGGGTGTCCCAGATCTGCTTGGCGTTATCCAAGCCGCTCACTTTGTGGTATTCATCCCTGCACAATGAAGCTAGAAGAACAGTAGTAGCTTGTGCATTCTTATGAATTTGTTCATTAATGAACATGGGACTATCCGAACTATTAAAGTTCATTCCACTCTCTACAATCTCCCATATACTAGGATGGAGAGAGAATAGGTGACTATGCATTTTGTGGCTCCAAAATCCGTAGTCCTCCCCATCAAAGTGTGGAGGCTTGCCGAGAGGAATGGAGAGCAAATGTGAATTTGAACTTTGCGGAATACGAGAGTAGTCAAAAGAAAAGTTTGAATTAACCGGTTTCCTTCTCTCGTAGTTGTTGTGGTCGTCGTCCTTTTGGGAAGAAGTAGACTCATCGCTGTCGTAGTAGACGATCTCCTTGATGCGCCTCGTCTTCTTCTTCTTCCCTTCCTTCCGTCTATGGCCCGAGCCGGAGTCGGTAGGCTTGTCGTCCTTCGGCTCGTTGACGAAGGATTCCTTCTCTTTGTCGTTGATCACGATTCCCTTCTCCTTAGGATCCATCTCTTCGGGCGGTTAGTCCCTTTGTGAAGAGAACGGCACCGATACCAATTGAGAGCACCTAGAGGGGGGGTGAATAGGTGATCCTGTGAAACTTGAAAACTTAAGCCACAAAACATGGTTAATCGTTAGCACAATAATTGCCAAGTGGCTAAAGAGGAATCCTCAACAAAACACAATAACCAACAAGGATCAATCACAGAGATGGCACGGTGGTTATCCCGTGGTTCGGCCAAGACCAACGCTTGCCTACTCCACGTTGTGGCGTCCCAACGGACGAGGGTTGCAATCAACCCCTCTCAAGTGGTCCAAAGACCCACTTGAATACCACGGTGTTTTGTTTGCTTTACTCAATCCCGTTTGCGAGGAATCTCCACAAATTTGGAGCCTCTCGCCCTTACACTTGAAATTCACAAAGAACACGGAGCAAGGGAGGGATTAGCAACGCACTCAAGACAAGAAATCACAGCGACACCACGCACACAAGTCGCAACGAGAGCTCACAACACAACTCAATGAGTTCACCACTCAACAAGAGCTCTAATTGCTATCGCAAAGAATCAAAGGCGCGGAATTGATGTCTTGGTGCTTAGGAATGCTTAGTAGATGCTTGGTGTGCTCCTCCATGCGCCTAGGGGTCCCTTTTATAGCCCCAAGGCAGCTAGGAGCCGTTGAGAGCAATCTTGGAAGGCTGATCTTGCCTTCTGTCGACTGGCGCACCGGACAGTCCGGTGCACACCGGACATGTCCGGTGCCCGATTTCTTTCCATAAACAGCGAAGTCGACCGTTGGCAGCATGGGAGCCATTGGTGCACTTGACATGTCCGGTGCACACTGGACAGTCCGGTGCCATCTTCTAGCCGTTGGCTCGGCCACGTGTCCCGCGCAGATTGCACGGCCGACCGTTGGCCCGGCCGACCGTTGGCTCACCGGACAGTCCGGTGCACACCGGACAGTCCGGTGAATTTTAGCCGTACGCCGTTGATGGTTTCCCGAGAGCGACGAGTTCGCCTGTGAGCGGCCCACCGGACAGTCCGGTGCACACCGGACAGTCCGGTGAATTTTAGCCGTACACCGCCGTCGAAGTCCCGAGAGCAGCCACTTTGCCCAAGCCAGCCTGGCACACCGGACACTGTCCGGTGCACCACCGGACAGTTCGGTGCACCCAGACTGGGTAGACTTTGGCTGCTCGAGCCATCTCTTCTCCAACTCGATTTTTTCTGTTTCCAGCACTTAGACACAATACATTAGTCCATAAAACAATGTACTAAGTCTGAGAAACATACCTTTATCCTTGATTTGTACTTTGTCCACAATTTTACAATTAGGCACCTGTGTTGGGCACTAAATCACCAAAATACTTAGAAATGGCCCAAGGGCGATTGAAGACTGTGACAGAACCTCCCAAGTCATTAGGCCCACCTACAGTTGTCCTTATCCAATGGACCTCAGACAACCCTGCAGGTGTCCCAGATTACTTGACAAGTTCGGTATCTAAATTTCCTTACGTTTCCCAAGAGCGTTTTACCTGTCACGCAGACATTACAATCCATCGGAGGTTCGAAAATGCGGAAGCAGTGACAATAACTTACTTTATTTAAAAGTAAGAAAGAGTAGTATTTATTACAGACCAAAACAAATACAAGAGTGCTGAAGTATTATTATTACATCACTAGGAGGCAAAAACCCCTCCCGATAAACTTCAAACAAAAGTTTTTAACAGAGGATCCTTTCCTCTCGAAGCTTCACTCCTGGTTTTCTTCTTTGGGCAGCACCTTTGAACAAAAGCAGCAAAAATTTGCTGCTTCCTCACCTAAAACAACATCGGACAAAGCCCTGAGTATGAAGTGTACTTTCGCAAGTCTTACCCGTCAAAATAAAAGACTCTGTTTGCAGAAATGCTTATTAATAGTGGATCCTTAAAAATCCAGTTTTAATTGCCAGGTTAAGTAAAGTTACCTGCCTCTAGAGTTCTTTCTACCCTAGTTCAATCACTTGACCTATACTAGCCATTTTTTAACAACCCTTCTTATTCACTGGAATGCTACGTGTAGGGCAATGACCAAGTCTTCATATCCGTGAAGCTACGACAATCCGAATCGATTATACTCAGCTGAGGACCTCCAATCACACGACATATGTAGCACTTAACCCTTGCATATGTCAACTCACCACCGGGGTACTTAAGACCAGATCAGGTTCACCCCAACCGAGAGCACAGATACACCACCGTCTAGCCTCTTGCCACGGAAGGTACACGCTACTCTCGCCTTCTCTCCACTCCCATTGCGTGTGTATCTTATTCTGGTATTAGTCTGCTCGAGGCAAAGCTTACCTATGATGAGGCATGTGACCAGTCAAAGGGTCCTTGATCAGCAAGCCTACATTGAGAAGGTCCTTAATCGACTTAGACAGAGACACTACACCGAGACTCTCTTCTCGTGCAAGTCACCCGCCCGGTCTCAGCTTTATCATTTCAAACCCAAAGTTTGGTACCTGGCAGAGGTACATCTTTTCCGATATTGAACCCATCATGGCCATGATGGATCCATCATCAAGTTTTATTTTCAAAAACACCCCACCCACTTTGAAGCATCATCTTTTGTGAAAACAAAATATTTTGTTTTCTAGAGCAAAGCTAAGCATAAGAAAGACCTTTTTGTAAATCAGAGATTAAGGAGAAGTAATCCAATCCAAGGAAGGAAATGCAGCAACTGGTTTAGCACACAACTCCTATCACCTAATGCATCAAGCAAGGTGATAAAGATTTTAAAACACAAGGAGGTGGTAAATGCACCAGGGCATGCCTTGTGTCATAGGTGAATCAGGCTCTGCTCCGCAGATATCAAAGTAAAAGCAATTTCCTGCCTGAGGTTCTTCAGGTGGTGGTGGTGGTGTAGTCCTTGCCTCTTCAACCTCTATCTCTTCTTCATTTTCTAGATATAACCATATATAATCATGAATGCTCATGTAATGCTCATGAAGATGCAAAGATAAAAGTATATTATCTAATGTCTTGAATATAACTTTCCTTCACGGATCTCCGGGAAATTAGGGTTTTCGGAGTTTATAGTGAAGTTCATAGGGCAGGGGGTTAGGGTTTTGGGTTCTAAGTATAAAACATGGTCCAAATTATACCAAAATTTACCCAAGGCTTCTAAATAATATTTAAATCTTATTTAAAAAGTTTGGTGAATTTTGGAATTATTAACTATTCTCTAAAATTCCAGAAGTTTGGATTTTGGCTATTTTAAATGTCCCATAATTCCCTATTGGAACTAAAAATCATTAAACTATTTTTATTAAATACTATAGAAAATTAGGAGTCTAGCAAAATTGATCTGGTATTTTTAGCATTTTTCTACAGTTTTCTAGAAATTCTTTAACCCGGGCAGAAAAAGAAAAGGAAAAGCAGTGAATAGTGTTGGGCTGAATTGAGCCCAACCGGCCTAAAGCAGGCGAGAATCCACGCTCGCCCGCGCCCGCGGGGCGGTTTCACACTGAAGCCCTCCAGGGTTTCAATATCTAAAGAAGAATCCTGCGCACTATTTAACTAGGTCACTGACATTTGCGAATTAGCCCTTGCACTTCTATTTCTTCATAGCTTGCGGTCCACGACGGCGAACAGCGCAGGGCCGAGCTCCGGCGAGCCTACATCGGCCGATTTACGCAATGATCGGTGCTCTACTTCAGTGCAGACCTAATTCAAGCCCTAACAAGCGTTTCCCCTCAACTAATTTCACTAATGGCGCTCTATCGTGCTCTGTCCACGGTGACCGTGTGATCAACGGCCAAACCAACGTGTTCCCGGCGATCTAAGGTAGCTTAGCTCAATCGAGTTGGTCAAGTAGTATCAGGGGCACACAAGAACACTAAAATAAGAGGGCAGAGGGTATGAGCGGACCTGAGACTAGCTGGCCACGGCGAGACCTCTTCCATGGTGGCGGAAAGCAGGTTTGGGAGAAATCAGGAATTGGTGAGCTCTGGTGAGTAATTGGAGGCACGGCTGGGTGTCTTGAGTGCTTGACTACCATACCGACCTGACGGTGTGCTCAATTTATAGGGCTTGGGGGCGGTGGCTCGTGAATTTGAATTGGCACGGTGGCGGTCGGAGAGTGAAGAGAGTACTGTCGCGAGAGCTCGGTGGCATCTACCGTGGCAGCCTCACCGGCGACGAACCAATAGCAGAGAGTGGCTTACGGTGACTCACTGCGACATGGTAAAACGTTGAGGCATGTAGCTTGGCCGGATAACGGCGAACTTCGATGATGCCAGCGTGACAACCACGGCGGGACACAGCGACTGGTACGGCCAGCGACCGGATTCACCCCGCGCTGGATATTCTCACCACCCCCGACGTTATCAATACTTCTCGTTGCACGAATCTTTCAAGCAAGCACGAATTGCAATAGCGGATCACCGGCGGCAAAGGGGGGTGAATCTGGTGATCTGTTTCAGTTATTGTACCATTAGATCCCACTTCAGTCAGTCTCACAGTCAATGTTTAGGGCGAATTTCCTCCCAATTTTCCATGGCAACTAGACCAATGCTCTGTAGAAAAGTTGTAGCCTAATAGACTAGCTCCAACTTTGCTACATTGTGCACCCACAAAAAGTCATAGGATCATGCTTAGAATTGAGCCCTAAGTTCATCCAATCCCATTGTCAGTCTGTATTCAGACTTAAGGCAGTCTGACAGTGTTGGGGGTGTGCTTTGTAGCCGAAGATCCTAAAGAAAGAGAACACCTTCGGCAGACACTCTCAGGAGCAAGCGCCGAAGCTATTACTTAAAGAGCTTCGGCACAATGATAAGTCTTAAGACGAAGGGCTGAACCGACTTAAAGATGGATTGACTCAAAGACAGATGATGTTTGCGTCATTACTGTAATCAATTGTAAAGGGTTTAAATGTAATTTTACGCAGGTTGCATCCTGTGTCTATAAATAGGTGAACAGTACGTCGACACTGTTCACGCGATCTTGTAATCACTGGCTCATTACGCTTGAATTGTTACTTTCCGCCAAGACGAAGGTATAATCGTATTCAAACATTATGTTCTGATACTCATATGGTCATATAATAAAACATGTGAATATATTTTATACTTTATATGTCATTCCTCATTATTTGTTGTTTTACAAGTATGATTACGAAGGTGAAATCTTCGTAATATTTTACTCTTGACCTTCGTCCGAAGCTCATTAAATCCTTGGGGAGATAATGCTTCAGCGGACGAAGGGCATTTATACCTAACATTTTCGTGTTGCCTTGTTCTTAATTCATAGCATTTGAGAACAAGTCCCCAACATTGGCGCCCACCTCCGGTGAACTCACTTCCACTTTTTGAGTTGATGGCTTCGTTCAAGAACCAGGCTGCAACTGCTTCAGCTTCGAAGCTTGTCCTCCCGATCACAGGCGGTTCATGCTCAGAGCCAGCCAACAAGAAACAGAAGAAGGAGGCACAGAGAAGGGTACAACATGTCGGAGTGCGGGGACCCTTCATCAAGTCAAGATGGTCTCACATTCCAATTACCTTCTCCCAAGAGGATCTTCAGCTCAAGGATTTCCCTCACAATGATGCTATGGTTATTTATTGCATTATCAATGGGTTTCTGGTCCACAATGTTTTGGTTGATACAGGAAGTGCAGCTGATATCATATTTGCTAAGGCCTTCAGACAAATGCAAGAGCCAGAAGACAAGATTCATGATGCTGCACACCCTCTCTGTGGCTTCGGAGGAAGACATATTGTAGCACTTGGCAAGGTCACCATGCCAGTGACCTTCGGATTTGTTAACAACACCAGAACTGAGCAAGTTGTGTTTGATATTGTTGACATGGAATACCCCTATAATGCAATCATTGGTCGTGGAACACTTAATGCTTTCGAAGCAATTCTTCATCCAGCATATCTTTGCATGAAGATACCTTCGGATCAGAGACCTATTGCTATTCATGGGAGTCAGGAAGCTGCCAGAATAGCTAAAGGGAACTGGACAGATTCAAAGGCAATCCATAATATAGATGGAAACGAAGCTTGTGAGCAGTACAAGTACAGAAGGGAGAAGGCTGCTTTGGCCGATCAGCATGCTTTTATGTGATGATATTGCAGAGCAGAAGGTGCTGCTGGGTTCCCAATTGTCTGAAGAACAGGAGAAAACCCTGATAAGGTTTTTGTTCAACAACAAAGGTGTTTTTGCTTGGTCAGCCAATGATCTTTGTGGTGTCAACAGGGATGTTATTGAACATTCGCTCAATGTGGATCCATCCTTCAGACCCAGGAAGCAGAGGCTTTGGAAGATGTTTGATGACAAAGCCGAAGGTGCTCAGAATGAAGTGAAAAGACTCCTCAGCGCTGGAGTCATCAGAGAAGTAAAATACCCAGAATGGCTAGCTAACACTGTTATGGTGAAGAAAGCCAATGGTAAATGGAGAATGTGCATTGATTTTACTGATCTCAACAAGGCTTGTCCGAAGGATGAATTTCCATTACCAAGGATAGATTCTCTGGTAGACGCAGCAGCTTCGTTAGAGCTCATGAGTTTACTAGATTGTTACTCAGGCTACCATCAAATCTGGATGAAGAAAGAAGACGAGCCAAAAACCAGCTTTATCACCCCCAGTGGTACATATTGTTACCTTCGGATGCCTGAGGGGCTCAAAAATGCTGGAGGAAGCTTCAGCAGAATGACAGCAAAGGTCCTTCATTCTCAGATAGGTAGAAACGTGCTAACATATGTTGATGATATCATAGTAAAAAGCACAAAGCAAGAAAATCACATTACTGATCTGCAGGAGACATTCGCTAATTTTAGGCAAGCTGGTCTGAAGCTGAATCCAGAAAAGTGTGTCTTCGGGGTAAAGAAGGGGAAATTCCTTGGTTGTCTGGTTTCAACAAAAGGAATCGAAGCTAATCCAAATAAAATCGAAGCTATCCTTCGGATGGAGCCACCAAGCACAAAGAAAGGGGCTCAGCGGCTGACAGGAAAATTGGCATCTTTGAATAGATTTATATCCAGATCGGCAGAGAGAAATTTACCATTCTTTGAAGTGCTGAAGTCATCTGAAGTTTTTCAATGGGGATCAGCTCAGCAAAAAGCTTTCGAAGAACTGAAACAATATTTGATAGATTTAACAACTTTAACTCCACCAGCACCAGGGGCTCCTCTGCTGCTGTATGTGGCAGCTTCGCACTCTGCAGTAAGTGCGGCGCTTGTTCAAGAGAAGCTTGAAGGCCAATTGAAAAAGCAGGCTCCAATATACTTTGTTTCCAAAGTTCTCAGTTTATCAAAGAAAAACTATACAGAATTGGAGAAGGTGTATGCTGTTTTAATGGCCTCCAGGAAGCTTCGACATTACTTTCAAGCATACCATATAATTGTTCCTTCATCACAGCCTTTGAAGGATATTATGAGAAACAGAGAAGCTACGGGAAGGATTGGAAAGTGGTGCGGAACTCAATGAGTTCTACATTGATTATATGCATAGATCTTCGATTCAGTCCCAGGCGCTAGCAGATTTCATCGCTCACTGGATGCCAGGGGCTCACGAAGAAGAAGCAAGTAAAGATGCCGAAGCTTGGACAATATTTTGCGATGGTTCCAGGGGAACTTCGGGGAAGGTGCAGCTGCCGTTTTAATTGCACCTTAAAAGTCAGAACATGCTACGCAGTGAAACTTGATTTTAGTTGTACAAATAATATTGTTGAATATGAAGCTTTGCTCTTGGGTCTTCGGAAGCTGATGGCAATGGGGATAAGAAGGGCGATTCTCAAAACTGATTCTCAAGTCATTTCTGGCCATGTTGACAAAAGTTGCAAAGCAAGAGATCCGAAGCTTGAGAAATATTTGGATACAGTTCGAAGACTTGAAGCTTCCTTCGAAGGGTTTTCTGTCAAGAATATTCCACGAGGAGAAAATGAGCACGCTGATCTACTAGCCAAGTCAGCGGCACAGGGGCTGCCCTTACCTTCGGAAGTATTCTTTGAAACAATAAAAGCACCTTCGGTTGACCTTCTTGAAAGAGCAGTACTCAATATATCTCCCGTCTATAGTGAAGATTGGAGAACTAAGATTATATCTTTTCTTCAGGGCAATTTCCTATTAGATGACGAAGCTTATCATAAGAGAATAGCGGCAAGAGCCCGTCCATATGTAATAATAGAAGGGGAGTTATATAAGCATGGAGTCTGTTGAAGGTATTGAGCTAATGAAAGAAATACATGCAGGCCTGTGTGGATCTCACATTGGATCTAGGCCTTTGTTAGGTAAAGTTTTTCGTCAAGGATTTTATTGGCCGAAGGCAGCTTCGGATGCAGCAGAATTAGTCCAAAAGTGCGAAGGTTGTCAAAAATGTGCAAGAGACCAAAAACAACCTTCGTCTCTAACTCAATTAATACAACCCACTTGGCCATTGCAAAGGTGGGGCCTTGATTTGCTCGGCCCACTTCCACCAGCACAAGGGAATTTAAGATATGTTGTGGTGGCAGTAGAATATTTTTCTAAGTGGATTGAGGTGAAGCCTTTAGCCACAATAACTTTGGTCACAGTTCAAAAGTTTTTCTGGCAAAATATTGTGTGTCGCTTTGGGGTGCCAAAGGCTATCACTATGGACAATGGAACACAATTTGATTCCGAAGCTTTCAGAGAGTTTTGTGAACGAATTGGCACGAAGATCCATTTTGCATCGGTTCGGCATCCTGAGTCAAATGGACTTGTTGGAAGAGCTAATGGCATTATAATGACAGGAATAATGAAGTTAATCTTCAATCAGCCTAGGGGAAAGTGGCCAGATGAATTAATCAAAGTGGTGTGGTGTCACAACACAACAGTGTCAAGATCAACAGGCGTTACACCATTCAAATTATTGTTTGGTGATGAAGCAATAACCCCAGAAGAAGCTAAAACGGGATCAATAAGAATAGTGGCTTCGGCAGAGACCGAAGCTGATTATTCTATGGCAAAAGATGCTATAGAAGGGATCATGCTTCAGGCTGTGGAGAACATCAATAAATATCAAGCAGAAACAATAAAATGGCGTGACAGAAAGGTTCGGTTAAAAAATATTAAGCCGGGACATCTGGTGCTTCGGAGAGTGGCCAACCCTGACACAGTAGGCAAGCTTCAGCTGAAGTGGGAAGGACCTTTTCTGGTAACATCTTCATCAAGACCCGGTTCCTTCAGGTTAAAGGATATGGACGGCAACGACATTCCTAGATCTTGGAATGCGGATGAGCTCCGGCGGTATTATGTGTAACCTGATGTAATCTTTTTTATTCTTTCCTATGGCACCCTTTTCCTTTCCAAAGGGGGAGAAAGGTTTTTAATGGGGCCATAGCATGTAATTTCTCTTTTTCTTATACCAGCTCTACAAGAGCAATATCCCCCGAATTTGTAAATGTAAAAACTGGGCATGCACCATCGAGTGAAAAGAGAAAAAGGAAAAATAGGGAGAAGCTCGAAAGACGTCCCTAAGGGGATGCAAAGCACGATGAAGCTATAAAAAGTCGTTCCTAAAGGAGCGCAGCGTAAGTTTTCTGCTCAAAAGTCGTTCCTAAGGGAATGCAAAGCTTACAGCGAAAAATAAACGTTGATTCCGCTGAAGTAAAAGGTGAAGAAGCTCCTAAGGGAGGCTTACAGCGAAAAATAAACGCTGATTCCGCTGAAGTAAAAGGCGAAGAAGCTCCTAAGGGAGGCTTACAGCGAAAAGTCAGCGCTGATACACCAAAAATAAGCTGTGAAGCCGAAAAATAAACGGCAAAGATTTGTTATTCCTAAGGGAGTAAGAGTTGTGGTTATTGTTTTGTATGTGTCTTTGAACATTCATTTGCACAATACATTACATCATACATTTGCATTCATAAACATTCACTTAGACATACATAGGATCATCATCATCATAACATACAAACTTCCTTCGGCTTTGAAAGAGAAGGCTTCGGAAAAAAGGGAAAAAGAGGCAATTTTATGCTTCGCTGTGTACGCAAAGAAGGGAAGGTGTTTTCGCCTTCGGCTCATAAGTATTAATTTCGTCCACACCAAAGCATTTCATACATTGACGGAAAAGTAAGATTATATTACAAAGTCAAAATTTGATTACATCATATTTTATACAAAGTTTTTTGAGCTATAATTAACAGACTATTCGAGCTTCAACAACACCCATAGAGCTTCATCCTTTTACTCTGTAGCTTCAGCTTTGGCTTGGTCAACCTGTATGTAAGTATTATAAGCAAAATTCAAAATTTAAAGGAAAAGGTAAGTATAAGGTATGATTTCGTTACCAGCTTAAGGTGGCTTTGAGCTTCGTCACCAGCTTTGCTCCGGCCACCCTTTGTCCATACTAATTTTATGAATTTATTCGCAATACTTTGGGCCAAGCTGGGAATATTATCTAAGTCTTCTGGTGACAGGCTGAAGTTGGGTCTATTAATAATCTTTCCATGTTCACAGCCAGACTTCAAAAAGGCAACAAATGTGCCCCGAGAAGCTGCCAGGGCACAGAAATCGCCATGCCCAGCTATGACTTCGTCAAGATCATTGATTTCACCTTCAATATGCTCGAAGGCACCAGGCAGGTCTTCAGTCGAAGGAGTGAACTTTTCGCTGCTAGCTCCGACAAAATGAAACACCTGCTTCAACTATTGGATGCATCGATTGCTGAACTCCAGGCATTTATTCTGAAGATTTGTCAAGGATTCTTTCAGCTCCAAGCTTTTTTGAATTTCAGCTTCAAGCTTTACATCAAGTTTCCGCTTTTCTTGTTCAAAATTTTCTGATTGGGAAAGAAGCTTCAAATTTAATTCCGTTATTTTGGCTTCAGCATCCGCTAATAAGCCTTCGACTGATTGGAGCTCAAAGTCTTTCTTTTCGATGGCAGCTGATTGCTCTTTTATTTTGTTTTCTAAGTTCCCAATTATAACTTCGTGCCTTTTGTCTTCTAAGTCCTGCTGCATTTTTAAGGCCTTGCTCAAGAGCATACTCTGTGGACAAATGACCTTCGTTAGAAAATATTTTTATTATTACAAATAGTAAGGGTTAGACGCAAGATGTTTACCTTAAAATTGGAATAGAACAAACTGCCGACAATGTGTTGTTGTCGGTAGTGGCTGATATCTGCTTCGAGCTTCGGGAAACCGATACTCTTTGATAGAGTATCGATGACCTTCGCGCCAGTCTGATCTCATATGCAGCCTAACTTTTTGTCATCAATGCCACCGAAGAGAAGTGCTCCCGGCTGATACCCGCGGGATATAGCATATTCTTTTATTTCTTCTTTCTCAGCTTTTGTCAGCTCTTGGCCAATTAAGTTTTGAAAGTCAAAGGTCTCATCTTCTGAAGTATCTCCGATCATCTCTTGCTTCTCGGGTTTTGCGGCCGTAGTCTCTTCGGTGGCTGCGGCAGCTTCTTCCGCGGCCATGTTTAGTAACATCTTGTCTATATCAGCAGTTACGCTCTCTAAATTAATATCTTCGGATTTGGCATCTTCGGCTCTAACCTCTTCTGCGAGAGCCTCCGAAGGTACAGCTTCAGTAGCTGTCATGCTTTCAATGGCTGGCACCTTCAGAGCTGAAGCTCTTGGTGGAGTTGCTTTAATAACTTCTGTCACAGTAACGATTCTTTGCCTCTTCGGCTTAGGTGCTCCCGTTTTTATGGGCTCCTTTTCCTTCTGAAAAAGCTTCGTCAGATGTAACCCCAGTGGACTTAGTTTGACAGGCAAAGTTTCAGTCATTACCTTCAGGATTTCCTCTATTTCAGAAGCAGAGGATGTCGCAGAAGTCTTTTCTTCTTCATCAGTTGGTTTTTGCTTCGAAGTCGAGGTTTTTCTTTTCTTTGAAGCAACTATTTTCGCCTCAGACTCTTGTTTTTTCTTCTTTGATTGATCTTCGTCGTCCTTATTCAGAGCACTAGCTACTCTTATTCTTTTTTGTCCTTCGGCACCCTTGTCCAGTAGATCGTAGTAAGGATATTCAAAGCCTATAGCATCCATCACTCGATTTAGCCTTCGTTTCGGACGGGTGCCGAAGGCTGCTGTCATCAATTGATCTTCCTTTTTAGAATAATTTCCAAGAATTTCGTTACACATCACTTCGATTGTATCCAACCATTCTTGGCAGGGTACTTTGAAATGTCTCTTGAATTTGTAATGGTAGGGCAGCTGGATAAGTTCTCCTTCCTTCTTTTTTCCTTCGAGCTTCGACATGGCCCACTCTTTCATAGTTGGAAATATTTTGAAAGCCAAAAATTCCTGCACTAAGTCTCTAGTACCAATGTGCTCTGCGATAATCCTAAATTCAGCTAGAGCAATCTGACTTGGACACCCTGGCAACATGTTGCACGGGGGTCGGGTCTCTCCAAAGATCAGCTCTAGTGGGCTCTGGACCAACTTCTCCTTATCATCATCAACTTTGACATAGAACCATTCCGACTTCCAGCCTGCCGGCCACTTGCTTCGGTAGCTGATCACAGGAAGTTTTGTAGTCTTCCGGTAGGCAAAATTGTAGCAACCGAAGTTTTCATCAACCCATCTTTCCTAGCCTTGGTTTGGTAATGCAGTTCATGTACTCGACAGAAACCTTCGGCAAACGGTTCCACCCCTTGGCTTTGGAGAGCCCAAATGTAAACGCTAAGCCTAACGATAGCGTTAGGAGTTAGCTGATGGAAGTAGATCCCAAACTTCTTCAGTACATCAGCAATCATCTTAATCAAGGGAAATCTCAAACCAGCTTTGAAGAAACTCTTAAAAACTACTATTTCATCTTTTTCTGGCTTCAGAATAGTTTCCTCTCCACCAAAGCGAACTAGCTTTTTATTCTCTTCATTGAAATACTCCAATTTCAACATTTTAGGTAGGTCACCTTTGGAGACTGTGGATTTCCCAAAATCAAGGTGGCTGGGTTTGCTTGGCACAGCGCTGCTATAATCATCCTCAGAATCGGTCTCCTCAACATCAACTTGTTCTGCCCCGGTGATAGGGACGTCCTCCGATGTTGCCAGTCCAGACCGCTTCATAGCTTCGGAAATCGGAACGGTCTCAACAGCTTCGGTCTCATCTCCCTCGCGATCAACCCTAGCAATGGAGCGAACTCTGGCCATTTAATTATGTCTTTCTTGAAACTTTTCGTTGTTGACTTGTCTGATTTTCCCGAAGCTCTTCCTTTTGTGACGAAGCAGATTCAAAAGCGGGGTTTCGTCTAAGCACGATGAATAAGCTTCGGTTATGACTAAAATTTTGGCAGCAAAACAGTGCAATAGCAATGAATGCTGTGGTAACTTCACACCTACCCGTCTGTTTATATAGTGTCGCAGGTGAGAAGGTGAATCGTCAAAGACTCCCGCACCGAACAAAAAGTCACTCGCACCCGCTGAATGGTGGGCCACAGGGTTCGAGAGGGTGAATCGCCAGGGCGCACGTAACTGCTGCAAGATGGAGCCACCTCGAGCATGGAATATTTTAATCATTTCTCGCCAACGAGCTCAGGGAAGGTGTTTTTCGGATCTTCGGCATCCCGAAGCATAAAAGATTTTTTCACGGATCAAGCTCGTTACGAAAAACGATCTAGCACCGCGAAGGGGCTACTGTTGGGGGTGTGCTTCATAGCCGAAGATCCTAAAGAAAGAGAACACCTTCGGCAGACACTCTCAGGAGCAAGCGCCGAAGCTATTACTTAAAGAGCTTCGGCACAATGATAAGTCTTAAGACGAAGGGCTAAACCGACTTAAAGATGGATTGACTCAAAGACCCATGATGTTTGTGTCATTATTGTAATCAATTGTAAAGGGTTTAAATGTAATTTTATGCAGGTTGCATCCTGTGTCTATAAATAGGTGAACAGTACGCCGGCACTGTTCACGCGATCTTGTAATCACTGGCTCATTACGCTTGAATTGTTACTTTCCGCCAAGACGAAGGTATAATCGTATTCAAACGTTATGTTCTGATACTCATATGGTCATATAATAAAACATGTGAATATATTTTATACTTTATATGTCATTCCTCATTATTTGTTGTTTTACAAGTATGATTACAAAGGTGAAATCTTCGTAATATTTTACTCTTGACCTTCGTCCGAAGCTCATTAAATCCTTGGGGAGATAATGCTTCAGCGGACGAAGGGCATTTATACCTAACATTTTCGTGTTGCCTTGTTCTTAATTCATAGCATTTGAGAACAAGTCCCCAACAGACAGCCCAACTTTGGGCTCATTTTACTCCAAATTTTTCATGTGACCAAGGCTTAATCCTTATAGCAAAGTTATTCTCCTTTTATAGTTCTACAAACTTGATGTGTTGACATAGGGCAAAATCTTCATAATTTGGAAGATATAGGGCTTCAAAGTTGACCCTATACCACTGAAATTCAGACTTAGCCATTGGAGCACAAATGTGGCTTTTGCAAATAAGCCCAAAATTTAGGGTTTCATTTGCAAATCTCCAAATATGTGAACCATATGACTTAAGATAACCTATTTCCATGATTTTTGCACTTAGGTCCAAAAATGTGCACATTTTGCATATAACCCCTTAGGGTTTCAGTCCAGGTTTTTCTAGGGGCCTATTTAGAGTTTTTGGTGCTTCTAGGGTTTGGATGCTACTTAAGTCCATCCATGGTGATATTTTATGATCATTTCAACTAAGTTTTGAAGTTTTCTCTTATTAGGCTTTGTTTACTCTTTTAAGCCCAGTCTAGGGTTAAGCAATGTACCCTAGGGTTCACTTATGGCATGTCCCATCAATACAACTTCATTTGAAATTTTTGCCTAGTGAATGCATGCTAGTGTGACAAACACATGATATGCCAATGCTTATGATGTCATGCTCAAGTTTTAGTGGCAGTAACACCAGGGGTGTTACATCCTTCCCCCCCATAAAAGAATCTTGTCCCGAGATTAAAAATCCTAGAGCAAGTAATGGAAAAGGAAACATGTCATATTTTTATTTCCTTATTTTTGGTACAAGACAGGGGTGATATGGGGTTCACTCTTTATTACAACGGGCATACATATCTTTACAATTTACATGAAGCTAAAAAGCCTGGGAAATTCTTGTCTAAAAAGTCTTGAGTTTCCCAAGTAGCTTCATCTTTCGTGTGTTGGTTCCACTGTATCTTGTAAAACTTGAGAGTTTTCCTTCAGGTAATTCTGTCCTTTTGATCCAAAACTCGAATAGGATGTTCAGAATATGTCAAGTATAGTTCTAAGGCAACATACGTTTCTTCAATGGTTCGATCGGGAACCCGAAGACACTTCTTCAATTGAGACACGTGGAACACATTATGCACTGTAGACAAGGTTTCGGGTAACTGGAGTCGATATGCCACTGGTCCATATCTTTCAAGGATAGGAAAAGGACTAATGTATCAAGGTGCAAGCTTCCCTTTTATCCCAAAATGAGATACACCCTTCATTGGTGAAACTTTCAGGTAGACATAATCTTCAACTTGAAAGTGTAAGGGTTGACATCGCTTGTCTACATAACTCTTCTCTCGAGCTTGGGCTTCTTTCAAATTATGAGTTATTTGTTGAACTTTCTCTTCTGTTTCCTTTACCATATCTGGCCTGAAGAAACTTCTTTCACCTGGTTCAGAACAGTTTAATGGAGTACGACACCGTCGCCCGTACAAAGCTTCAAAGGTTGCCATTTTGATGCTTTCTTGATAGTTATTATTGTACGAGAACTCCGCCAATGGCAAGCATTCATCCCATTTCTGTGGAAATTCAAAAGCACAAGCTCGCAACATGTTTTCAAGTATTTGATTCACCCTCTCAGTCTGCCCACTGGTTTGAGGATGATAGGTCGAACTATGGAGCAACTTAGTATCCAAAGCCTTGTGAAGTTCTTCCCAAAATTTGGACACGAATTGTGGTCCACGATCCGACACTATGGTCTTCGGAACACCATGCAAACTGAGAATACGGGCAATATATAACTCTGCATATGTGGCCACTGTATACTTTACCCTGACTGGAAGGAAGTGGGCGATCTTTGTAAGTCGATCAACAATAACTCAGATGGAATCATACCCTTTTGTTGTCCTAGGTAACCCCACAATGAAGTCCATACTAATATCCTCCCATTTCCATGTTGGTATAGGTAAATATTGCAATGGACCAATAGTTCTCATATGTATGGCTTTGACATGCCTACAAGTCTCACATCTTACCACATAGCGTGCAATTTCAATCTTCATTTTCGTCCACCAATAATGTTGTTTTAGATCATGATACATCTTTGTCGGGGACCATAATTAGGGGTACCCTCAAGACGCCTAATTCTCAGCTGGTAACCCCCATCAGCATAAAGCTGCAGAGGCCTGATGGGTGCGATTAAGTCAGGGATCAGTCCATACGAGCGACTCGATCACGCCTCGCCCGAGCCTAGCCTCGGGCAAGGGCAGCCGACCCCGAGGGTTTCCGTCTCGCCTGAGGCCCCCCTTTTTTAACGGCAGACACATCTCCGGCTCGCCCGAGGCCTTGCCTTCGCTAAGAAGCAACCCTGACTAAATTGCCGCGCCGACCGACCGAGTCGCAGGGGCATTTAACGCAAAGGTAGCCTGACACCTTTATCCTGACGCGCGCCCCCCCGGCAGAGCCGAAGTGACCGCCGTCACTTCACCGCTCCACTAACCGGTCTGACAGAAGGACAGCGCCGCCTGCGCCATTCCGACTGCAGTGCCACTTGACAGAGTGAGACTGACAGGCAGTCAGGCCTTGCCAAAGGCGCCATAGGAAGCTCCGCCCGACCCAGGGCTCGAACTCGGGCTAAGGCCCCGGAAGACGGCGAACTCCGCTCCGCCCGACCCAGGGCTCGGACTCGGGCTAAGGCCCCGGAAGATGGTGAACTCCGCTCCGCCCGACCCAGGGCTCGGACTCCGGCTAAGGCCCCGGAAGACGGCGAACTCCGCTCCGCCCGACCCAGGGCTCGGACTCGGGCTAAGGCCCCGGAAGACGACGAACTCCGCTCCGCCCGACCTAGGGCTCGGACTCGGGCTAAGGCCCCGGAAGACGGCGAACTCCGCTCCGCCCGACCCCAGGGGTCGGACTCCGCCCTGGCCTCTGCCGAACGACCTCCGCCTCGCCCGACCCAGGAGCTCAGGCTTGGCCTCGGCCATGAAAGACAGACTCGACCTCGGCTTCGGAGGAGCCTCCACGTCGCCCGACCTAGGGCACAAGCCCGTCACGTCAACAGAAAGCGTCATCATCACCCAACCCCGAGCCGACTCGGGCCGCAGAGAACAAGACCGGTGTCCCATCTGGCTAGCTCCGCCAGATAGGCAATGATGGCGCCCCGCTAGCACCGTGACGACGGCGGCTCTCAGCTCCCTTACGGAAGCAGGGGGACGTCAGCAAGGACCCAACCGCTCTGACAGCTGTCCCTCCGCCAGGCTCCGTTGCTCCTCCGACAGCCACGACACCACACCAGCTGGGTGCCAAGATCTCTCCGGCTGCCACATTGGCATGTACTTAGGGCGCTAGCTCTCCCCCGCTAGGCACGTAGCACTCTGCTACACCCCCATTGTACACCTGGATCCTCTCCTTACGCCTATAAAAGGAAGGACCAGGGCCTTCTTAGAGAAGGTTGGCCGCGCGGGGACGAGGATGGGGCAGGCGCTCTCTTGGGGCCGCTCGCTTCCCTCACCCGCGTGGACGCTTGTAACCCCCTACTGCAAGCGCACCCGACCTGGGCGCGGGTCGAACACGAAGGCCGCGGGATTTCCACCTCTCTCACGACCCGTCTCCGGCCACCTCGCTTTCCCCCCTTCGCGCTCGCCCACGCTCTCGACCCATCTGGGCTGGGGCACGCGGCACACTCACTCGTCGGCTTAGGGACCCCCCGGTCTCGAAACGCCGACAGTTGGCGCGCCAGGTAGGGGCCTGCTGCATGTTGACGAGCAGTTTCCCGTCAAGCTCCAGATGGGCAGTCTCCAACGACCTCTCCAACCCGGGACGGTGCTCCGTTTCGGGAGTCTCGAGTTCATGTCTCTCGACGGCAGCTACGACATGATACTCCTTCCACCGCCGCGCGACGACGACAATGGCGGCCGACAGCCCGCCCGCCGGCGGCGGAATCGACGACGTCTTCTCCGCGTGGTGGAAGAACAACATTCGAGCTCGCCCCGTCCTCTCCCCCGCCATCGGGGGAGGAGGCGGGGCAACCAAGGCCGAGCGGGAGGCCGCGCTCCGTCGGCTGTCGAGCGAATCGACGTCCCCAGCGCCCCAACGGAGGGCGCGTCGGGCGTCGACCTCGCGTTTGAAACGAAGGCGAGCGCCGTCCCCCCGCGACACGCCAATCCCGAGCAAGTTGACTGTAATACCCAACTTTGAAAAGTAAGAGAAAGAAATAAATCTTCATGTGTGGTACCTTTTCATTCATGATAATTATTAGTAGGCATAGATAAAGTGGATAAATCCTTAATAAAATGTGCATCATGCTGGACTTTATTTGTTGTGCATTTTGTGACAACATAAAAACAAAGTGACTAGAAATATATTAAAGCCCAAAGTGGAATTTAAGGGTTAAAAGAAATTTTAGAATTTAAGACAAAGAGAAGAAGGAAACAATACTATGTGAGTGAAATGAATAATAAAAATATATATAATAAAATATATTACTTCTATAATGGGATTTGAGTTTGTAAATTTTAACCAAAGGTGAAAATTCCTAAAAGGATTCAAAATTCAGAATTGGAAATTGAAAACAAAAATGAAATAAAACAGAAAATAAAAGAAAAAGGAGAAAACAACCTTACCTGGGCTGCAAAAACTCATTTCGGCCCACCTCAAGAAACCGCCCACGCGGCCCACATCCACCCTTCCACCTCGCGCGCGGGCACGCTGGCGAGTGGCCCCCACCCGGTCAGCCACTAATTCCTTGTGCGGACTTTGCTCTGTCACTGGTGTGTGGGGTCCTCCTGTCGGCATTTCCTTCTCCGCCCGCCCGTGGATCCCGTGCGCGGCGACAAGCTCGTCGTGAAGACCGCGACGTCCGCGCTAGAACCTCGGGACCAACCTGACCGAGTCCGTTCTTGACCTGGACTATAAAAATCGAGCCGCGACCCCCCCTGCATCCACTGCATACCGAACTGCGCCTAACCATGCCGCGGCCGTGGCCTTCACCATGGGACTTCACCGGTGATTGCAATTGTGGCAGAGAAGATGACTATGGAGCATCACCGACCCGTCGCGAACCCTCTGGTGGCAGTTGGAGGTGTGGGGGAGCACCTGAGCGCCGCCAATTCCTCACCGAAGCTCACGGGCGGCGGTCGGACCGTGTCTCACCGTGGGCAGGATCTCCCACTCCTTCAATCTCGGTAAGAACCCTCATACTAGCTTCATATTACATCCAATTTGGTTTTGCACCATACGCGGGCTAGCTTCGCGCTCGGGTTCGTGTGCTGGTTGGGGGCGGCAATGGCGCCGCCGTGGGCGTGCCTGTTTCCGTCGCGGTCGGGTTCAAGCTGGGAAGAAGCGTAGTGGCCGCCGGATGATAAACGAAGGGCTGGGATTAGAAGTAGCATTTACCCCTTCGTGTGATCCAATCTGGATCGTTGATTGCAATTGTGCGGTTATGATTCGATGTTGGGCCTATTAAATCTACGTCGTAGATCCTCAATCCAATGGCTGAGATCGCGTACCGGTTCATTAAGCGCCTAATCTAATCTGTACCATCGGATTGAAATCCAGCGGCTCAGAAAGAACGATACCCCTTCGTCGTTACAAACTTACATAAGAGACCCCAGAAAATGTGTTAATCAACCCGCAATCCATGGTCACTATTCCCTGTGTCTCGGGAAAACTTGCAAGATGACCCCTGCGCTTTGCATAAATTGAGGCGCAGTCCAGAGGGTTATAAAATCATAGAAAATGATTTAGAAAATGATTTTTAGTGTTAAAATAAATCCAGAAACTTATTTAATTCATAACTAATTCATTCTAGCTCCAAATTGAACCATTCCAGTTTCTAAAATTTTGTAATAATATTCTTCATCATTTAGTGCCTCTGTTTTGTCATGAAAACAATTAGAAATTTAATCTCTTACTTAATCCATTTTAAACACATAAAACCTTTGAAAATTCATAACTTAAAATCTATAACTCCAAAATTAATGATTCCTGTTCCTATGATCTTATTTTAATATATATATTAATAATGTGTATTTTGTTCTTATGTTTGGTGTAATGTTAATTTTGCCTACACTGTTTGTTTGTATTACTACGACTAGCAGTGAGGTCACGAGTCATCTGAAGAATCATCCTGGTACCTGGATTCTCAAGGCCCAGGCAAGTTGTGTCCTTGATCACTTCTTTTTGCCCACTCATGTTCTAATTAATCATAATGATCTGCATAGGTTAATTTTGATGGGACCCAATAGGTTACCCTAGTTTGTCTATCTTTATACCTTGTTTACCACTAAACTTGTTGGGTAGTACTTGCTAGTGCTTTATGTGGTTTTGGGTATGAAGATTACACTATTCATGATTATACTCTTGTTATCAGTTGTTATTTATTGTTCATGATAAGATCATTATGATAATTGGAACATGGAGCGACCACCCGGGAAAACAGTGCTACCACAAGGGAGGAATGGGACCCCTTGGCTGATTAATTAGGAAAGCTAGTGGAAGACTACCTTACCCGAAAGGGGCAAGGGCAGTAGGGGAGAGGTCAGTGTAGGGAGGCCCTCGGGAGGATTTTGCTGCGATGGCGGTCCTGCAAGGGATTCCTGCACTGGATCTTCCTATAAACTGTAGCGGGTTTTCGGAAGCTAGTGGAACTTTGTAAAGGCCTCGTAGTGGATCCCTAGCCATTCACCTCGGTAGTGTCTAAGGGCCTTGCAAACCCTGGCGACATGGGATACACGACTTGTGGGTAAAGATGCGCAACCTCTGCAGAGTGTAAAACTGGTATACTAGCCGTGCTCACGGTCATGAGCAGCTCGGACCCTCACATGATTAATTTATGGAACTAAATTCAATTTGTCATATGCATTGCATCGCAGGTGAAGTTGTTACTTTTGTTCTACTATTTAACTGGGTTGGTATTTACTTATACTTAGTAACTGCTAATAAAATTTTGACCAACTTTAAAAGCAATGCTCAGCTCTAACCATCTTCTTTGGTAAGCCTTACACTTCACGTGAGCTCCCACCTTTGGCGAGTTCATGCACATTATTCCCCACAACTTGTTGAGCGATGAACGTATGTGAGCTCACTCTTGCTGTCTCACACACCCCACAGGTCAAGAACAGGTACCGCAGGATGAAGCGCTTGGAGGATGCTGTGATGAGTTCGTGAGAGGTCTAGGTCGTCGTCTCCCAGCCAACTTTGGGTTGCTGGACCGTTGTCTCCTTATAATGTAATTATTTATTTTGTATAGAACTCCTGTTATATATAAAGTTGTGACATTCGATCCTGTGCCACTATTCATCATATGTGTGAGACTTGGTCCCAGCACACCTGGTGATTATGTTTACGCCCGGGTTTTGGACCCCTAAAATCCGGGTGTTACAGAAGTGGTATCAAAGCAATGTTGACTGTAGGACGAAACCTAGATAGAACTGGACAACCATTAACTACTTACCTTTGCTACTCTGATCATTTCTAAACTTATCTTAATCTTTTCTCGTCTATTTCCGCTTACTCTGATTATTCTTATCTTTTTCATTCTAAAAGACAAATGTGGATTTCACACTTTGAAATCCAGTGCCTAAAGTGACTTTAGGAATAGGAGACCTAATCCTAGGAACAAAAAAAACAAAACTATTTTTATAAGTGTCTATGTATTTGAATGTTTGTTCTTATGATATCTGGCTGATTTGGATCTTTGTTTGAGTGTGGTGGGTTGTGGAGTAATGTCCACAATTGCATCTGCATATACACATAGGTATAAAAATATATTTATAAAATAACTAGACAACCTAAATTATCCCCATTGGAATATATCTAGCTTAAGAGATTTATCTTATCCTAAAAGATCTCATTCTAGCCAATTCATCTTACCTTAAAAGATTCTCCCTTATCTTAATAGATTCATCTCATCTTAAGAGATTCTATCCTACACTCATAGATCTATCCTATCTCAAAAGGTCTTAACTTATCCTAATGTATATAGATCCATCTTATCTTAAGAGGTTTTCTCTTATCTTAATAGATTTATCTTATCTTGAAGGATTCATCTTATCCTAACCACTTTACTTATCTCATCCTAATAGATCTAACTGGTCTCAAAAGATTCTATCTTATCTTTATGGATTCATCTTGTCCTAATAAGCATATTTACCTCACCCTAGTAACAACCAAGATCTAATCCAAAGTAATTAGATATTATCTAGTCTAATCTAGTTATATCCAACCTAATCCAGATTCTATCTAATCTAAATATGATCCAATCTAAAGTGAGTTATTTAATAAATTAGTTAGTACTAGTGAAATGGATTAGACCTCACTCCTATAAAAATGATTTAAGCTAAATTGATGCCCTAGATTAACTTGACCATATACATATGCAACTACCTTACCCATCCGATAGTTGCATAATCCCTCTGTGTTAACCTAATAGAGCTTCTGACCTACCTACACCGTATACCCCATCCTATCTCAAAAGATTCTAACATATCCTAACAAGAAATATCTTACCCTGATAAATTTATCTAACTTAAACTAGTCTAATCTAGATCATATCTAACCTAAATATGTTCTAATCTAGTGTGAGTTACTTAATGCTGGTACAAGGATTAAGCCATACTCTTAAGTCACTTAAGCCTAAGTTAGTGTCATAGATCAACTCAACCATACACTCCCAATTAAATTGCACAATCCATTTATGTGAACCTATTGATTAAAAAAAAATGTCCTGCTCATAGACCCAACTATCTTAACTATATCTCCCTAGCTCAGATAAAGACACCAAGATTGGAGACCGAAGATGATCAACCTCATTAAGAAAGGAATAAACACCAACTCAAGTCTTCAAGGATCAAGCGGGACCACCAGATGAGTCAAAAGCCACAATCTTGGATGGAGTCTTTCTTTACCCCACTCTTTCTTGCCCAAACCTATATAGGCTTTAAAAGATATCCTTTATCCTACCTAATAAAGTGGACATACATATAATACCTATGCTCTCCTAATAACTAACTAATAAAAAAAAGGACTCTTGATTTTTAAAATAACTAGAAACTGAAATCTAGACTACAAGCTGAAAATTGTTGTATCATGTTCCTTACAAATCTCGAGGACGAGATTCTTTTTAAGGGGGGTAGGATTTGTAATACCCAACTTTGAAAAGTAAGAGAAAGAAATAAATCTTCATGTGTGGTACCTTTTCATTCATGATAATTATTAGTAGGCATAGATAAAGTGGATAAATCCTTAATAAAATGTGCATCATGCTGGACTTTATTTGTTGTGCATTTTGTGACAACATAAAAACAAAGTGACTAGAAATATATTAAAGCCCAAAGTGGAATTTAAGGGTTAAAAGAAATTTTAGAATTTAAGACAAAGAGAAGAAGGAAACAATACTATGTGAGTGAAATGAATAATAAAAATATATATAATAAAATATATTACTTCTATAATGGGATTTGAGTTTGTAAATTTTAACCAAAGGTGAAAATTCCTAAAAGGATTCAAAATTCAGAATTGGAAATTGAAAACAAAAATGAAATAAAACAGAAAATAAAAGAAAAAGGAGAAAACAACCTTACCTGGGCTGCAAAAACTCATTTCGGCCCACCTCAAGAAACCGCCCACGCGGCCCACATCCACCCTTCCACCTCGCGCGCGGGCACGCTGGCGAGTGGCCCCCACCCGGTCAGCCACTAATTCCTTGTGCGGACTTTGCTCTGTCACTGGTGTGTGGGGTCCTCCTGTCGGCATTTCCTTCTTCGCCCGCCCGTGGATCCCGTGCGCGGTGACAAGCTCGCCGTGAAGACCGCGACGTCCGCGCTAGAACCTCGGGACCAACCTGACCGAGTCCGTTCTTGACCTGGACTATAAAAATCGAGCCGCGACCCCCCCCTGCATCCACTGCATACCGAACTGCGCCTAACCATACCGCGGCCGTGGCCTTCACCATGGGACTTCACCGGTGATTGCAATTGGGGCAGAGAAGATGACTATGGAGCATCACCGACCCGTCGCGAACCCTCTGGTGGCAGTTGGAGGTGTGGGGGAGCACCTGAGCGCCGCCAATTCCTCACCGAAGCTCACGGGCGGCGGTCGGACCGTGTCTCACCGTGGGCAGGATCTCCCACTCCTTCAATCTCGGTAAGAACCCTCATACTAGCTTCATATTACATCCAATTTGGTTTTGCACCATACGCGGGCTAGCTTCGCGCTCGGGTTCGTGTGCTGGTTGGGGGCGGCAATGGCGCCGCCGTGGGCGTGCCTGTTTCCGTCGCGGTCGGGTTCAAGCTGGGAAGAAGCGTAGTGGCCGCCGGATGATAAACGAAGGGCTGGGATTAGAAGTAGCATTTACCCCTTCGTGTGATCCAATCTGGATCGTTGATTGCAATTGTGCGGTTATGATTCGATGTTGGGCCTATTAAATCTACGTCGTAGATCCTCAATCCAATGGCTGAGATCGCGTACCGGTTCATTAAGCGCCTAATCTAATCTGTACCATCGGATTGAAATCCAGCGGCTCAGAAAGAACGATACCCCTTCGTCGTTACAAACTTACATAAGAGACCCCAGAAAATGTGTTAATCAACCCGCAATCCATGGTCACTATTCCCTGTGTCTCGGGAAAACTTGCAAGATGACCCCTGCGCTTTGCATAAATTGAGGCGCAGTCCAGAGGGTTATAAAATCATAGAAAATGATTTAGAAAATGATTTTTAGTGTTAAAATAAATCCAGAAACTTATTTAATTCATAACTAATTCATTCTAGCTCCAAATTGAACCATTCCAGTTTCTAAAATTTTGTAATAATATTCTTCATCATTTAGTGCCTCTGTTTTGTCATGAAAACAATTAGAAATTTAATCTCTTACTTAATCCATTTTAAACACATAAAACCTTTGAAAATTCATAACTTAAAATCTATAACTCCAAAATTAATGATTCCTGTTCCTATGATCTTATTTTAATATATATATTAATAATGTGTATTTTGTTCTTATGTTTGGTGTAATGTTAATTTTGCCTACACTGTTTGTTTGTATTACTACGACTAGCAGTGAGGTCACGAGTCATCTGAAGAATCATCCTGGTACCTGGATTCTCAAGGCCCAGGCAAGTTGTGTCCTTGATCACTTCTTTTTGCCCACTCATGTTCTAATTAATCATAATGATCTGCATAGGTTAATTTTGATGGGACCCAATAGGTTACCCTAGTTTGTCTATCTTTATACCTTGTTTACCACTAAACTTGTTGGGTAGTACTTGCTAGTGCTTTATGTGGTTTTGGGTATGAAGATTACACTATTCATGATTATACTCTTGTTATCAGTTGTTATTTATTGTTCATGATAAGATCATTATGATAATTGGAACATGGAGCGACCACCCGGGAAAACAGTGCTACCACAAGGGAGGAATGGGACCCCTTGGCTGATTAATTAGGAAAGCTAGTGGAAGACTACCTTACCCGAAAGGGGCAAGGGCAGTAGGGGAGAGGTCAGTGTAGGGAGGCCCTCGGGAGGATTTTGCTGCGATGGCGGTCCTGCAAGGGATTCCTGCACTGGATCTTCCTATAAACTGTAGCGGGTTTTCGGAAGCTAGTGGAACTTTGTAAAGGCCTCGTAGTGGATCCCTAGCCATTCACCTCGGTAGTGTCTAAGGGCCTTGCAAACCCTGGCGACATGGGATACACGACTTGTGGGTAAAGATGCGCAACCTCTGCAGAGTGTAAAACTGGTATACTAGCCGTGCTCACGGTCATGAGCAGCTCGGACCCTCACATGATTAATTTATGGAACTAAATTCAATTTGTCATATGCATTGCATCGCAGGTGAAGTTGTTACTTTTGTTCTACTATTTAACTGGGTTGGTATTTACTTATACTTAGTAACTGCTAATAAAATTTTGACCAACTTTAAAAGCAATGCTCAGCTCTAACCATCTTCTTTGGTAAGCCTTACACTTCACGTGAGCTCCCACCTTTGGCGAGTTCATGCACATTATTCCCCACAACTTGTTGAGCGATGAACGTATGTGAGCTCACTCTTGCTGTCTCACACACCCCACAGGTCAAGAACAGGTACCGCAGGATGAAGCGCTTGGAGGATGCTGTGATGAGTTCGTGAGAGGTCTAGGTCGTCGTCTCCCAGCCAACTTTGGGTTGCTGGACCGTTGTCTCCTTATAATGTAATTATTTATTTTGTATAGAACTCCTGTTATATATAAAGTTGTGACATTCGATCCTGTGCCACTATTCATCATATGTGTGAGACTTGGTCCCAGCACACCTGGTGATTATGTTTACGCCCGGGTTTTGGACCCCTAAAATCCGGGTGTTACATTGACGACGCCAGCACGCTCGCGGAGGGCCTGCAGGACGTCGCCCTCGTACCCAAGACGACGGCGCAATCAGTCCCCGACGTGACTATGTCGCTCCTCGTCGACCAAAAGGTACCGACTGATTCCCATCCTATGTCATTTCGACTCGGCCTCAACCTGCCTAGCGACCTCGCTTTGGCGGGCGCTCACGTTGAGGCGAGTGCAACCCCTCTGGGGTTTCGTATGCGGTCGCCTTGGGACCGATTGACGGACGTCTCGACCTACGGGCCCTCTAGGTCCGAGGAAGATGACGATCCCAGCATCTGTTGGGATTTCTCTGGATTTGGCAACCCCAGTGCCATGCGGGACTTTATGACCGCATGTGACTACTGCCTCTCCGACTGTTCCGACGGCAGCCGCAGCCTTGACGACAAGGACTGCGGCCCAAGCCGCGAATGTTTCCACGTCGAGCTAGGGGATCCCTCCGAAGGCAACCATCTCGGCATGCCGGAGGACGGTGATCTCCCTAGGCCGATGCCTCTCGCCGACATCCCGCGGGAGCTAGCTGTGGTCCCCGTTCCGGCGGGGGGTCACGACCCACAGGTCGAGCAACTCCGCGGGGCGCAGGCCAGGCTTGACGAGGGAGCAGGAGCGCTCGAGTCGATCCGCCGGGACGTCGGGCAGGTATGGGCGGGCCAACCCCCGGCCGGAGAAATACGTCACCTGCCCCAGGGTGTCCAGCACCGCGTTGCCAACGATGTCAGGGACAGGCCGCCACCCGCATCCAGCGGGGTCGGTCAGAACCTGGCAGCCGCAGCGATGCTCCTTCGCGTGATGCCAGAACCATCAACCACCGAGGGTCGGCGAATCCAGGGAGAGCTCAAGAATCTCCTGGAAGGCGCTGCGGCCCGGCGGGCCGAGAGCTCTGCCTCCCGAAGGCAGGGGTACCCCTCGGAACCTCATGCCGCGACTTCCCGATTCATGCGGGAAGCCTCGGTCTACACCGGGCGCACGCGCAACACCGCGCCTGCGGCCCCGGGCCACCTCAGCAACGAGCACCATCGTCGCGACCGTCGGGCCCGCCTCGATGAAAGGGTGCACCGAGGCTACCACCCAGGCGTGGGGGACGCTACGACAGCGGGGAGGATCGGAGTCCCTCTCCCGAACCACCCGGCCCGCAGGCCTTCAGCCGGGCCATCCGGCGGGCGCCGTTTCCGGCTCGGTTCCGACCCCCGACTACTATCACAAAGTACTCGGGGGAAACGAGGCCGGAATTGTGGCTCGCAGACTACCGCCTGGCCTGCCAACTGGGTGGAACGGACGACGACAACCTCATCATCCGCAACCTCCCCCTGTTCCTCTCCGACACTGCTCGCGCCTGGTTGGAGCACCTGCCTCCGGGGCAGATCTCCAACTGGGATGATTTGGTCCAAGCCTTCGCCGGCAACTTCCAGGGCACGTACGTGCGCCCCGGGAATTCCTGGGACCTCCGAAGCTGCCGGCAACAGCCGGGAGAGTCTCTTCGGGACTACATCCGGCGATTCTCGAAGCAGCGCACCGAGTTGCCCAACATCACCGACTCAGATGTCATCGGCGCGTTCCTTGCCGGCACCACCTGCCGCGACCTGGTGAGCAAGTTGGGTCGCAAGACCCCCACCAGGGCGAGCGAGCTGATGGACATTGCCACCAAGTTCGCCTCTGGCCAGGAGGCGGTCGAGGCCATCTTCCGAAAGGACAAGCAGCCCCAGGGCCGCCCGTCGGAAGAGGCTCCCGAGGCGTCTACTCCGCGCGGCGCCAAGAAGAAAGGCAAGAGGAAGTCGCAAGCGAAACGCGACGCCGCCGACGTGGACCTTGTCGCCGCTGCCGAGTACAAGAACCCTCGGAAGCCCCCCGGAGGTGCTAACCTCTTCGACAAGATGCTCAAGGAGTCGTGCCCTTACCATCAGGGGCCCGTCAAGCACACCCTCGAGGAGTGCGTCATGCTTCGGCGCCACTTCCACAAGGTCGGGCCACCCGCAGAGGGTGGCAGGGCCCGCGACGACGACAAAAAGGAAGATCACCAAGCAGGAGAGTTCCCCGAGGTCCGCGACTGCTTCACGATCTACGGAGGGCATGCGGCGAATGCCTCGGCTCAGCATCGCAAGCAAGAGCGTCGGGAGGTCTGCTCGGTGAAGGTGGCGGCGCCAGTCTACCTAGACTGGTCCGACAAGCCCATCACTTTCGACCAAGCTGACCACCCCGACCACGTGCCGAGCCCGGGGAGATACCCGCTCGTCGTTGACCCCATCATCGGCGACGTCAGGCTCACCAAGGTCTTGATGGATGGGGGCAGCTGCCTCAACATCATCTACGCTGAGACCCTCAGGCTCCTGCGCGTTGATCTGTCCTCCGTCCGAGCAGGCGCTGCGCCCTTCCACGGGATCATTCCTGGGAAGCGCGTCCAGCCCCTCGGACGGCTCGACCTTCCTGTCTGCTTCGGAACGCCCTCCAACTTCCGAAGGGAGATTTTGACATTCGAGGTGGTCGGGTTCCGAGGAACCTACCACGCGGTATTGGGGAGGCCATGCTACGCGAAGTTCATGGCCATCCCCAACTACGCCTACCTGAAGCTCAAGATGTCGGGCCCCAACGGGGTCATCACCGTCGGCCCCACGTACAAACACACGTTGGAATGCGACGTGGAGTGCGTGGAGTACGCCGAGGCCCTCGCCGAGTCCGAGGCCCTCATCGCCGACCTGGAAAACCTCTCTAGAGAGGTGCCAGACGTGAAGCGACACGCCGGCAATTTCGAGCCAGCGGAGACGGTTAAGGCCGTCCCTCTTGACCCCAGTGGCGACACCTCCAGGCAGATCCGGATCGGTTCCGGGCTCGACCCCAAATAGGAAGCAGTGCTCGTCGACTTTCTCCGCGCAAACGCCGACGTCTTAGCGTGGAGTCCCTCGGACATGCCCGGCATACCGAGGGATGTCGTCGAGCACTCGCTGGATATTCGGGCCGGAGCCCGACCGGTCAGGCAGCCTCTGCGCCGATTCGACGAGGAGAAGCGCAGAGTGATAGGCGAGGAGATCCACAAGCTAATGGCAGCAGGGTTCATCAAAGAGGTATTCCATCCCGAATGGCTTGCCAACCCTGTGCTTGTGAGAAAGAAAGGGGGGAAATGGCGGATGTGTGTAGACTACACTGGTCTCAACAAAGCATGTCCGAAGGTTCCCTACCCTCTACCTCGCATCGATCAAATCGTGGATTCCACTGCTAGGTGCGAAACCCTGTCTTTCCTCGATGCCTACTCAGGGTATCATCAAATCAAAATGAAAGAGTCCGACCAGCTCGCGACTTCTTTCATCATGCCCTTCGGCATGTACTGCTATGTCACCATGCCGTTCGGTTTGAGGAACGCGGGTGCGACGTACCAGCGGTGCATGAACCATGTGTTCGGCGAACACATCGGTCGTATGGTCGAGGCCTACGTCGATGACATCGTAGTCAAGACAAGGAAAGCCTCCGACCTCCTCTCCGACCTTGAAGCGACATTCCGGTGTCTCAAGGCAAAGGACGTCAAGCTCAATCCCGAGAAGTGTGTCTTCGGGGTGCCCCGAGGCATGCTCCTGGGGTTCATCGTCTCCGAGCGGGGCATCGAAGCCAACCCGGAGAAGATCGCAGCCATCACCAGCATGGGGCCCATCAAGGACTTAAAAGGTGTACAGAGGGTCATGGGATGTCTCACGGCCTTGAGCCGTTTCATCTCACGCCTTGGCGAAAGAGGCCTGCCTCTGTACCGCCTCTTAAGGAAGGCCGAGTGCTTCACTTGGACCCCTGAGGCCGAGGAAGCTCTCGGGAACCTGAAGGCGCTTCTCACCAAGGCGCCTATCTTGGTACCCCCAGCTGATGGAGAAGCCCTCTTGGTCTACGTCGCCGCGACCACTCAGGTGGTTAGCGCCGCGATTGTGGTCGAAAGGCAAGAAGAGGGGCATGCATTGCCCGTTCAGAGGCCAGTTTACTTCGTCAGCGAGGTGCTGTCCGAAACCAAGATCCGCTACCCACAAGTACAGAAGCTACTGTATGCAGTGATCCTGACGAGGCGAAAGTTGCGACATTACTTCGAGTCTCATCCGGTAACTGTGGTGTCATCCTTCCCCCTGGGGGAGATCATCCAGTGCCGAGAGGCCTCGGGCAGGATCGCAAAGTGGGCGGTGGAAATCATGGGCGAGACAATCTCGTTCGCCCCTCGGAAGGCCATCAAGTCCCAGGTATTGGCGGACTTCGTAGCCGAATGGGTCGACACCCAGCTGCCGACGGCTCCGATCCAACCAGAGCTTTGGACCATGTTTTTCGACGGGTCGCTGATGAAGACGGGAGCCGGCGCGGGCCTGCTCTTCGTCTCGCCCCTTGGGAAACACCTACGCTACATGCTGCGCCTCCATTTCCCGGCGTCCAACAATGTGGCTGAGTATGAAGCTCTGATCAACGGATTGCGAATCGCCATCGAGCTAGGGGTCTGACGCCTCGACGCTCGCGGCGACTCGCAGCTCGTCATCGATCAAGTCATGAAGAACTCCCACTGCCGCGACCCGAAGATGGAGGCCTACTGCGAAGAGGTTCGGCGCCTGGAAGACAAGTTCTATGGGCTCGAGCTTAACCACATCGCCCGGCGCTACAACGAGACTGCGGACGAGCTGGCAAAAATAGCCTCGGGGCGAACGACGGTTCCCCCGGACGTCTTCTCCCGGGATCTGCACCAACCCTCCGTCAAGATCAATGACGCGCCCGAGTCCGAGGTACCCTCGGCCCAGCCCGAGGCGTCCTCGGATCAGTCCGAGGTACCCTCGGCCCAGCCCGAGGCATCCTCGGTTCAGTCCGAGGTACCCTCGGCCCCCGAGGGCGAGGCGCTGCGCGTCGAGGAGGAGCAGAGCGGGGTCACGCCTGATCGAGATTGGCAGACCCCGTACCTACAATATCTCCGCCAAGGAGAGCTACCCCTCGACCAAGCCGAGGCTCGGCGGGTAGCGCGACACGCCAAGTCGTTCGTCTTGCTGGGCGATGAGAAGGAGCTCTACCACCGCAGCCCCTCGGGCATCCTCCAGCGATGCATCTCCATCACCGAAGGTCAGGAACTCCTGCAAGAGATACACTCAGGGGCTTGCGGCCATCATGCAGCGTCTCGAGCCCTCGTCGGGAACGCTTTCCGGCAAGGCTTCTACTGGCCGACGGCGGTGGCTGACGCCACTAGAATTGTCCGCACCTGCGAAGGGTGTCAATTCTATGTGAAGCAGACCCACCTGCCCGCTCAGGCTCTGCAGACGATACCCATCACCTGGCCCTTCGCTGTGTGGGGTCTGGACCTCGTCGGCCCTCTGCAGAAGGCGCCCGGGGGCTACACGCACCTGCTGGTCGCCGTCGACAAATTCTCCAAGTGGATCGAGATCCGACCCCTGAACAGCATCAGGTCCGAGCAGGCGGTGGTGTTCTTCACCAACATCATCCATCGCTTCGGGGACCCAAACTCCATCATCACCGACAACGGCACCCAGTTCACCGGCAGAAAATTCTTGGATTTTTGCGAGGATCACCACATCCAGGTGGACTGGGCTGCCGTAGCTCATCCCATGTCGAATGGGCAAGTAGAGCGTGCCAACGGCATGATTCTACAAGGGCTCAAGCCTCGGATTTACAACGACCTCAACAAGTTCGGCAAGCGATGGATGAAGGAACTCCCCTCGGTGGTCTGGAGCCTGAGGACAACGCCGAGCCGAGCCACGGGTTTCACGCCGTTCTTCCTAGTCTACGGGGTTGAGGCCGTCTTGCCCACTGACCTGGAATACGGCTCCCCGAGGACGAGGGCCTATGATGATCAAAGCAACCAAGCTAGCCGAGAAGACTCGCTGGACCAGCTGGAAGAGGCTCGGGACAGGGCCTTACTACACTCAGCGCGGTATCAGCAGTCCCTGCGACGCTACCACGCCCGAGGGGTCCGACCCCGAGACCTCCAGGTGGGCGACCTGGTGCTTCGACTGCGGCAAGACGCCCGAGGGAGGCACAAGCTCACGCCCCCCTGGGAGGGGCCATTCGTCATCGCCAAAGTTCTGAAGCCCGGAACGTACAAGCTGGCCAACAGTCAAGGCGAGGTCTACGGCAACGCTTCGAACATCCAACAGCTACGTCGCTTCTACCCTTAAGACGTTTCCAAGTTGTTCATATACCTTGCACCCATGCAAAGATTAGTCAACTAGGAATGGTCGGCCTCGCCTCGGCAAAGCCCGACCCTCCCTCGGGGGCTAAAAGGGGGGAAACCCCCTCTGCGTCAAAATTTTCCTCGAAAAAAAATCTCTTTTACCAGAATGTCTTTCGTGCTTTTTGACTACTTCGAAAAGTGGGTCCTGGAAACGACGAAGTACACGTAAGCAGCCAAGGCTGACCGAGCCGAGGGACTCCTACGCCTCCGGGATACGGATACCTCACTCATCACCTTCTGCGATAAGTAACTCGCGTTCGGATAAAGTGGCTCCACGGATCGAACAAGTCTTTACGTTCGGAAGCCCTTCTGCCGAAGCGATCCTTCGAGCCTTCTCGACCGAGTCGGTGACAGGGCCTCATGGACGGGTGAAAGTACGCGTAAGCGGCAAGGCCGACCGAGCCGAGGGACTCCCACGCCTCCGGGATACGGATACCTCACTCATCACCTTCCGCGAGAAGCAACTCTCGCTCGCACAAACACCCCTGTTACCGACAAAAAGTCCAGATACTCGAAACAAGAGGAAAAGAGACGCAGCTTTACAACACAGCGAGGGTGTGTGTTCTAGCCTCGACGGCCGCACAAGGCGCACGCTACAAGACAATCTGATCCTGCAGGCTCGGGTCTTGATGTTGGAAGGGGGCAGCAACACCCTCGGCATCGACGGCAACTTCGGCGAGGCCCGACCTAGCCTCGGACGGCGACGCGGTCCGAGGGTCTCCGCTCCGAAGGACGACGTCATCACCACGCCCAGGCAATCGTTGCCAGGGACTTCTCCGGGAATCCGGCCCGAGCAGGCGGCTCGGCCGGTTACCCCTGGGGCCTCGGCCAACCATCTTCCGAGGGCGCCAGCCCGGTCCGAAGGCTCGGCTGATCGACTCCGACGTCGATCCCGCCAACGGACAACCCGGCTAGGCTCTGGCCAACCAGGTTTCATTTTCGAGCCAACTCCGCCTCTGTCCATACTGATATCGCTACCCCTGGCCTCGGCTCGTCGAAGAGCGGCCGAGGGGTCTCTTTAACTAAGCTAGAGCAACCTCGGACAGCAAGGCCGACCGAGCCGAGGGACTCCTACGCCTCCGGGATACGGATACCTCACTCGTCACCTTGACACGGGGCGACTCATGCTTGGTGAAGCGGTTCAGATAATCAACAGACGAGTCTTAGTGCTCAAAAATGAGGAAAGAACACGGCTCCGTGCCGTAATTACATACATGTTCAGGCCCCGAAAGCCGAAATGAACAAAAAACCCTGGCATTCGAAGTGCCATTACAAACGGAACTCCGATTCCGTCTCCCCGGGTATGGACAACCTCCACGCCGAGGAAGCCCGTGGAGCGACAAGCTCTGGGCGAATCACCAGCAAAACGCGGGTCGCCCCCCAAGCATCCCGGCAGATCCTCGCAGCTGTCCTCGCCGCGAATGCGAGGAAGAGGACGGAGTGTTGCATCCCAGCTGGGCAGCAACAGTTCGCCTTCCCCGGCATGGCTGGAGGACGTCTCCGCCGTAGGGCTAAGGGGCGATTGCCACCACCAGAAGCTGGAAGAAGAGGTGGTCCGCCGACCCGCGCAGGAGGTGGAGCCCCGGCTCGCCTCGCTCCCCGCCCCGGCGAGGATGACGAACACCCTCAACACTGAGGGCGGGGCCGAGACCACAGCCCGGTTTGCCTCTCCCCATCTAGGAGCTAGAGGTCACCGTCTTGGATGACCACCAGCGGAGGCGAGCAACCGGGCTGTGTGATGAAAATCCTTGAAGCCGAACGATGGCTGAAAGGTACCAACTCCCACGGAGTTGCGTTCCTCCAACGATGGGGCGAAAAGACGGCGGTTTCCCCCATCCGGGGGCTTGAAAGGTGGAAAGACACGGTGCATAAGGGAGGAAGAAGACATGGTCGCCTTACGAAAGGGGTCGCCCTCCTTTTAAAGGCGACTCTCCCTGCATGCGCCCCCAACCGTCATGGGCTGAGTCTTCTCCAACACGCTCCAAAGCCCTCCCCTGCGGCGTGGGGTCTGGGTCCTGCATGTCGTGCAAACCGGCTCCGAGCAGAAGAAGCCAAACCGCCGCGCGTGGCGCACGCAACCGCCCAGCGGTTACAAGTGACCCTCCACTTTTGCCCAGACCAACGGGCGAAAGGGGCGGGCAGCCATGCAGGCGGCATGCAGCCGCGCCAAGTGGACGCGCTTCTCTGACTCCCGACACGCCAGCATGGAGGCCCAGGCCCACGCGTCGCGCGACCGGCGCGCTGGATGCTGCATGCAAGCAACTGTACCACTGGTGCCACCACCGCGCCTCCTCAATTGCGGAACCAATACCGCGACTCAAGGCGACCCAGCGCGTGACCCAGCAGCGCTAGCCTGGCGCGGCGGCCAACGCGGCCAAAGGTGGGCCGGCAGTAATGACGGTGGCAGGCGCGCGGGAGCAGCGGTCACGTCGTCAGCCAAGCTCACGTCCCATCCGGAGGCAGCGAGAGAACCCCCTCTCACGGCGTGAAGACAACGCGCTCGTGATCCGTTCCTCGAACGGCTCGCGCACGCGCAACGACAGCCCCGCCAACTACTCGCCCCGTCGCATTAACTCCGCGGCTGGACAGGCGGCGCTTCTGGCAGGCACAGCGGGCGACGCTTCGCCTTCGCCGAAACAACCGCGCCAAAAAAGGTACGCCGCGTCATTCGGTTTCGTATCCTTTTTCCTTTTTTCCTCTTTCTCTATCTCTTGCGACAGGGACCGGGAAAGGTGGATACCCCGAAAGGGATCCTTCCCCGTGAAGGAACTAGGCTCCGAGCCTCCTTACTGATCAGGGGTTCGAAGGCTGGCCCCCCGAGGGGTTCAACAGCCGCCCCAGATCGCGTGGGCCCTACACCCACTACTGGTCAGAGGTTCGAAGGCCGGCCCCCCGAAGGGTTCCACGGCCGCCTCAGGCTACTCGGGCTCCACGCCCATTACTGATCAGGGGTTCGAAGGCTGGCCCCCGAAGGGTTCACAGTCGCCTCAGACACCGAGCGAGGGATGACCAGGGGTACGTTCGATACATAACCAAGGCTCGGGCTGCGCTCCCGAGGTACCCTAGGACATTTCCGAGACCAACGGGAGCGATCTTGTAACGGAATCCCATCGGAGGGAGGCATCGAGCCCTCGGACCCCGTCGCCAGGGGACCGGGTCCGGCAGATCACCCGCAGGTACTTTTGGGCGTGCCTCTAGGCCCCTAACCGACCCCCAACGAACGGGGCACGGACGTCCACTCAGATTACCCGCTTGCAGCTCACCGGAGACACAATGTTCGGTGCCCATCGAGGGTAACATGGCGCTCTCCCCCCTCCTCCTTGCGGAAAGGCGACGTAGGGGCGTATGTAAAAAAGCCGGGTCTGTCCCTGATCGCCCTCTCGCCCTGTGCGGAGGCTCGGGGGCTGCTCTCGCAAACCCGGCTCCGGCCAAACCGTTGACAGCGTCAACATACCAGCCCGAGAACTTGGGCCCCGACCGTGCACCCGGGCTACGGCCAGTTTGCATGAGGGAACCGCCAGACCAGCCGAAGCCTTACGCAAGGCATTAAGACCTCGAAGGAGTGAAACCACTCCTCCGAGGCCTCGGGGGCTACACCCGGCGGGTGCGCTCGCGCGCACCCACCGGAACAAAATGCAACCGAGAAAGGCTGGTCCCCTTGCAAAAAAGTGCGACGAAAGCCTCCAAGCGAGTGCTAACACTCCCTTCGAGGCTCGGGGGCTACTATCGGGGACCATAATTAGGGGTACCCTCAAGACGCCTAATTCTCAGCTGGTAACCCCCATAAGCATAAAGCTGCAGAGGCCTGATGGGTGCGATTAAGTCAGGGATCAGTCCATACGAGCCTCGGGCAAGGGCAGCCGACCCCGAGGGGTTTCCGTCTCGCCCGAGGCCCCCCTTTTTTAACGGCAGACACATCTCCGGCTCGCCCGAGGCCTTGCCTTCGCTAAGAAGCAACCCTGACTAAATCGCCGCGCCGACCGACCGAGTCGCAGGGGCATTTAACGCAAAGGTAGCCTGACATCTTTATCCTGACGCGTGCCCCCCCGGCAGAGCCGAAGTGACCGCCGTCACTTCACCGCTCCACTGACCGGTCTGACAGAAGGACAGCGCTGCCTGCGCCATTCCGACTGCAGTGCCACTTGACAGAGTGAGACTGACAGGCAGTCAGGCCTTGCCAAAGGCGCCATAGGAAGCTCCGCCCGACCCAGGGCTCGGACTCGGGCTAAGGCCCCGGAAGACGGCGAACTCCGCTCCGCCCGACCCAGGGCTCGGACTCGGGCTAAGGCCCCGGAAGACGGCGAACTCCGCTCCGCCCGACCCAGGGCTCGGACTCGGGCTAAGGCCCCGGAAGACGGTGGACTCCGCTCCGCCCGACCCAGGGCTCGGACTCGGGCTAAGGCCCCGGAAGACGACGAACTCCGCTCCGCCCGACCCAGGGCTCGGACTCGGGCTAAGGCCCCGGAAGACGGCGAACTCCGCTCCGCCCGACCCAGGGCTCGGACTCGGGCTAAGGCCCCGGAAGACGACGAACTCCGCTTCGCCCGACCCCAGGGGTCGGACTCCGCCCTGGCCTCTGCCGAACGACCTCCGCCTCGCTCGACCTAGGAGCTCGGGCTCGGCCTCGGCCATGAAAGACAGACTCGACCTCGGCTTCGGAGGAGCCTCCACGTCGCCCGACCTAGGGCACAAGCCCGCCACATCAACAGGAAGCGTCATCATCACCCAACCCCGAGCCGACTCGGGCCGCAGAGAACAAGACCGGTGTCCCATCTGGCTAGCTCCGCCAGATAGGCAATGATGGCGCCCCGCTAGCACCGTGACGACGGCGGCTCTCAGCTCCCTTACGGAAGCAGGGGGACATCAGCAAGGACCCAACCGCTCCGACAGCTGTCCCTCCGCCAGGCTCCGTTGCTCCTCCGACAGCCACGACACCACACCAGCTGGGTGCCAAGATCTCTCCGGCTGCCACATTGGCATGTTCTTAGGGCGCTAGCTCTCCCCCGCTAGGCACGTAGCACTCTGCTACACCCCCATTGTACACCTGGATCCTCTCCTTACGCCTATAAAAGGAAGGACCAGGGCCTTCTTAGAGAAGGTTGGCCGCGCGGGGACGAGGACGGGGCAGGCGCTCTCTTGGGGCCGCTCGCTTCCCTCACCCGCGTGGACGCTTGTAACCCCCTACTGCAAGCGCACCTGACCTAGGCGCGGGTCGAACACGAAGGCCGCGGGATTTCCACCTCTCTCACGACCCGTCTCCGGCCACCTCGCTTTCCCCCCTTCGCGCTCGCCCACGCGCTCGACCCATCTGGGCTGGGGCACGCGGCACACTCACTCGTCGGCTTAGGGACCCCCCGGTCTCGAAACGCCGACAATCTTAGTGCTTCCGGGATGAATAGAATAGTGACTAAGATGTGCTTCATCTAAAATTTGATGGCGGATTTCATCATTCTTTGGCACAACTAAGCGGTTGTTGAACCATACAACGCCTTGATTATCTTTCCTGAAGCAGTTGACCTTACTGGCCTTTATTTTCTCATGAATGTGTTTCATACCCACATCATTACATTTTGATGACCAATTAAATTTGGTATCATTCTTCAATAAACTTGTGATTGGTTTCACAAGCTTGTAAAAATCTAGAATGAATCAGCGGTAATAACCAGCCAGTCCAAGGAAACTTCGGACTTGATGTACAGTGGTTAGGGGTTTCCACTCCAAAATATCCTTGACTTAGCTGGGATCCACCGCAACCCCCTTGGTAGATAATACATGTCCCAGAAATTGGATCTCCTCTAGCCAGAACGCGCACTTACTGAACATAGCATATAATTGGTGCTCTCTTAAGTGTGTTAATATGATCCACAAATGCCGAGCATGCTCCTCTTCATTCTTAGAATATATAAAGATATCATCAATGAATACCACCATGAATTTATCCAACTCGGGCATGAATACCGAGTTAATGAGATATGTGAAGTGGGCAGGAGCATTTGTTAGTCTGAAAGACATAACCAGATATTCAAATAATCCATACCGCATAGTGAATGCGGTCTTGGGTATATCTTCAGGGCGGATACGGATCTGATGATAACCCAACCTGAGGTCAATCTTGGAAAATACCCGAGCTCTAGTAAGTTGATCAAATACAATGCCAATCCGGGGAAGAGGGTACTTATTCTTGATTGTGACCTCATTAAGGGGTCTATAATCCACACACATCCAAAGTGTTTGGTCCTTCTTCTTAACAAAGATGGCTGGACAACCCCAAGGTGATGAGCTTGGTCAGATGAATCCCTTTTCTAGTAGATCTTGTAATTAGCTCTTGAGTTCTGCCAATTCATTCGGAGGCATTCGGTACGACCTTCTAGAAATAGGAGCCGTACCGGGCTTCAACTCAATCACAAATTCTACTTCTCTCTCTGGAGGCAATCGAGGCAGATCTTCCGGAAAGACGTCCGAGAATTCACATACTACCGGAATATCTTGGATCTCCGGTATAATGGCTTCATATACTCTGCCAGTTGGTTTAGCTAGAATAGCTACAGAGATGGACAAGAGAACCTCTTCTTGGCCATAACTCAACCTGATGGTTCTCATATCAGTGTTGAGGATAGCTTTATGTTGGGCTAACCAATTCATGCCCAGAATTACATCTATATCTTGGCCTTTTAAAACAATCATGTTTGTGGGAAAGTCCCGTTCAGCCAATGTTACGGGCACATGGAAAGCCACTTCCCTAGTGAATATTTGACCCCGAGGCGAATGAACTATAAACCCTTCCCTTGATTCATTGTATGGAATGCAATGTTGCTCCACAAACTTCTTGCTTATGAATGTATGTGAAGCCCCAGAATCAAAAAGAAAAACTACAGGGTGACTGGCCACGAGAAACGTACCCATCATAACCGGTTCTCTTTCCGGTGTCGTGGCCACTTGCGTATAATAAATCCGCCCAGTTTTCTTCATATTTTTGCCCATTGTATTGTTCGCCGCATTTCCCTTGCCTTGAGCGGAACTCCCTGAACTCTGCTCATTATTTGATCTGTTCTGCTTCAGGTATGGACAGTCCTTGATAAAATGTCCGGACTTTCCACAATTAAAGCAGCCTGTTGATGAGCTTGGGAGGGCGGGGAAACGAGTACCAGGGGCACTCGGCTGAGTTGTTGAGGTGGGGGCAGTGATAGGACGGATAAAAACCGGTTGTTTGAAGGGGTAGGAGGGTGGACATGGTGAAGAACGATTCTGATTAAAAGGTCGGATCACCCACCTTTGTCTTTTCTCAGGCCCCTGATTGGGCCTGTCACCTCCATAGTCCTTCGTTTTTCCTGAACTTGCATATTTGGCTTCAACTGCCATCGCCGTGCTGACAGCCCTGCTATATGAGAGGTTGAAGCAGGTGGCCATTTTCCGCTACAGTCGGTCATTAAGACCCCTCATAAAACAATTTTTCTTCTTCAGATTAGTGTTGACCTGATCAATAGCATATTGGGACAAATGGTTGAACTTGTTGAGATACTATGTGATAGTATCTCCAATTTGTTTGAGCGTCATAAATTCTTCTTGTTTCATATGGAGCACCCCTTCCGGAATATAATGCTCCCGAAATGCCAGCTTGAATTCGTCCCAAGTAACTTGATGGCCAGCCGGCTGAATAGCCACATAATTTCCCCACTAGGTGCTGGCAGGGCCTCGCAACTGATGTGCCGCAAATAAGGGCTTTTGAGTCTCTGTACATCGGAGAAGCCCAAACTTTTGCTCGATAACCCAGATCCACTCGTCCGCATCAAGGGGATCTTCAGCCTTGACAAATAGCGGGGGACGCATTTCTGAAAAATCCAAATATGAAGTTTCACGGGGTCCTTGTGGATAGGCTCGCCCGCCTTGCTGTTGCATTTGCTGCCCCGCCATTTCCCGAAGAAAGCTGGTGTTATCGGCTGTTGCGGTGACTAAGGCAGCGATAGCCTCAGCCAGGGTTGGGGGTACTGGTGGCGGATTAGGAGTTGTTTCCCTCCCACGGGAGATTCCTGTACCATCCTGTCCATGGGTCCTGGACGGCATCTGAGGCAAAGAACATTAGGAAAATATGATATACCAAAGCACACCATCCATTCACATTACTTTGATGGGTAATGATACAGACTCGAATTTACAACAGGATTACATTACCTAATTTTACATAATATCTAAACTCTACTATTCTAGTTTCTTATCACTTTTGGTAGCTTCACTGTCAGGTGTAGGAGACCATTCGTCAACCAGATTCATTGAAGGAGGGGGCCTGAAAAGGTCCAGTTCCCCACCAAGGGCTTCACCCGCTGCTCCAGAGGGTCCGGCTCCCATCCCGACAGGATCCGCAGGTACGTTAGGGTGCAGTTGTGAATACAATACATGAACCTCCTCACGTAGTGTATTATAGTAAACCTGCAAGTTATCCATGGCTTCCTTGGCTTCCTTGGCCCAAGCAAGCAAACATGAGTTAACAGCCCAATCGAGCGCTAGATCTCGTTCAGCAAGTTGGTCTTGCAGGTGGCGGATGTCAGTTCTTAACTCGTTTATTCGTTGACCATCCTCGATCCATACTTCATTCCTGTGATGGAGCTCCGATCGAAGCTGCTCTACTTGAGCTTCCAGATCTCCGATTGGATCGTTGCTACCACTACTACTATCCTCATGCCTTGGAGCTAGTTGATGGCGAGGTACGCCAATTGGCCTGGTAGACTTGCGCGCGGTTTTTCTTGTGCGTGGCGGCATATCTCCAGGAGGGGGAAGATCTTATTAATACAATTTCTAGCATGATGCATGTGTAATTACAGAATCAACCTTTGTTGATTCACAACCTTCTATACATTGCACTCTACTATCTGGTCTATAAAATAAGTACTTTAGAAGATAGTTAGATAAGAAGGAAAAAAAATTTCTAGATAAGTCTTTGAATTTTTTTTTGAAAATGTCTCATAATATCTGTAGAGATGGGCTTCGCTCCGATACCAGCTGTGACAGAACCTCCCAAGTCATTAGGCCCACCTACAGTTGTTCTTATCCAACGAACCTCAAACAACCCTGCAGGTGTCCCTGATTACTTGACAAGTTCGGTATCTGAATTTCCTTACCTTTCCCAAGAGCGTTTTACTCGTCACGCAGACATTACAATCCATCGGAGGTACGAAAATGCGTAAGTAGTGACAATAACTTACTTTATTTAAAAGTAAGAAAGAGTAGTATTTATTACAGACTAGAACAAATATAAGAGTGCTGAAGTATTATTATTACATCACTGGGAGGCAAAAACCCCTCCCGATAAACTTCAAACAAAAGTTTTTAATGGAGGATCCTTTCCTCCCAAAGCTTCACTCCTGGTTTTCTTCTTTGGGCACCACCTTTGAATAAAAGCAGCAAAAATTTGCCGCTTCCTCACCTAAAACAACATGCGACAAAGCCCTGAGTACGAAGTGTACTTTCGCAAGTCTTACCCATCAAAATAAATGACTCTCAAGGATATGTTGGCTTTTAAGGGAGTCAAGGTAAGGCTTATCGATAGTCAAAGACTCTGTTTGCAAAAATGCTTACTAATAGTGGATCCTTAAAAATCCAGTTTTAATTGCCAGGTTAAGTAAAGTTACCTGCCTCTAGAGTTCCTTCTACCCTAGTTCAATCACTTGACCTATACTAGCCATTTTTTAACAACCCTTCTTATTCACTGGAATGCTACGTGTAGGGCAGTGATCAAGTCTTCATATCCGTGAAGTTACGGCGATCCGAATCGATTATACTCAGCTGAGGATCTCCAATCACACGACATATGTAGCACTTAACCCTTGCATATGTCAACTCACCACTGGGGTTCTTAAGACCAGATCAGGTTCACGCCAACCGAGAGCACAGATAGACCACCGTCCAACCTCGTGCCACAGAGGGTACACGCTACTCTCGCCATCTCTCCACTCCCATTGCGTGTTATCTTATTCTAGTATTAGTCTGCCCGAGGCAAAGCTTACCCATGATGAGGCATGTGACTAGTTAAAGGGTCCTCGATCAGCAAGCCTACATCGAGAAGGTCCTTAATCGACTCAGACGGAGACACTACACCGAGACTCTCTTCTAGTGCAAGTCACCCACCCGATCTCAGCTTTATCATTTCAAACCCAAAGTTTGGTACCTGGCAGAGGTACATCTTTTTCGATGTTGAACCCATCATGGCCATGATGGATCCATCATCAAGTTTTATTTTCAAAAACACCCCACCCACTTTGAAGCATCATCTTTTGTGAAAACAAAACATTTTGTTTTCTAGATCAAAGCTAAGCATAAGAAAGACCTTTTTCTAAATCAGGGATTAAGGAGAAGTAATCCAATCCAAGGAAGCAAATGTAGCAACTGGTTTAGCACACAACTCCTATCACCTAATGCATCAAGCAAGGTGATAAAGATTTTAAAACACAAGGAGGTGGTAAATGCACCGGGGCTTGCCTTGTGTGATAGGTGAATCAGGCTCTGCTCCGCAGATATCAAAGTAAAAGCAGTTTTCTGCCTGAGGTTCTTCACGTGGTGGTGGTGGTGTAGTCCTTGCCTCTTCAACCTCTATCTCTTCTTCGTTTTCTAGATATAACCATATATAATCATGAATGCTCATGTAATGCTCATGAAGATGCAAAGATAAAAGTATATTATCTAATGTCTTGAATATAACTTTCCTTCACGGATCTCCGGGAAATTAGGGTTTTCAGAGTTTATAGTGAAGTTCATAGGGCAGGGGGGTAGGGTTTTGGGTTCTAAGTATCAAACATGGTCCAAATTATACCAAACTTTACCCAAGGCTTCTAAATAATATTTAAAGCTTATTTAAAAAGTTTGGTGAATTTTGGAATTATTATCTATTCTCTAAAATTCCAGAAGTATGGATTTTGGCTATTTTAAATGTCCCATAATTCCCTATTGGAACTAAAAATCATGAAACTATTTTTATTAAATACTATACACAATTAGGAGTCTATCAAAATTGATCTGGTATTTTTAGCATTTTTCTATTGTTTTCTAGAAATTCTTTAACCCAGGCAAAAAAAGAAAAGGAAAAGCAATGAATAGTGTTGGGCTGAATTCAGCCCAACCGGCCTACAGTAGTGGAGAATCCACGCGCGCTCGTGCCCGCGCCCGCGGGGCGGTTTCACACTGAAGCCCTCCGGGGTTTGAATATCTAAAGAAGAATCCTAAGCACTATTTAACTGGGTCACTGACATTTGCGAATTATCCCTTGCACTTCTATTTCTTCACAGCTTGCGGTCCACGACGGCGAACAGCGCAGGGCCGAGCTCCGGCGAGCCTACATCGGCCGATTTACGCAACGACCGGTGCTCTACTTTGGTGCAGACCTAATTCAAGCCCTAACAAGCATTTCCCCTCAACTAATTTCACTAACAGCGCTCTATCATGCTCTGTCCACGATGACCGTGTGATCAACGACCAAACCAACGTGTTCCTGGCGATCTAAGGTAGCTTAGCTCAATCGAGTTGGTCGAGGAGTATCAGGGGCACACAAGAACACTAAAACAAGAGGGCAGAGGGTATGAGCAAACCGGAGACTAGCTGGCCACAACGAGACCTCTTTCACGATAGTGGAAAGCAGGTTTGGGGGAAATCAGGAATTGGTGAGCTCTGGTGAGTAATTGGAGTCACGGCTGGGTTTCTTGAGTGCTTGACTACCATACAGACCTGATGATGTGCTCAATTTATAGGGCTTGGGGGCGGTGGCTCGTGAATTTGAATTGGCGCGGTGACGGTCGGAGAGTGAAGAGAGTACTATCGCGAGAGCTCGATGGCTTCTACCGTGGCAGCCTCACCGGCGACGGACCAGTAGCAGAGAGTGGCTTACGGTGACTCACTGCGACGTGGCAAAACGTTGAGCCATGTAGCCTGGCCGGATAACGGCGAACTCCGATGATGCCAGCGTGACAACCACGGTGGGACACGGCGACTGGTCTGGCCAGCGACCGGATTCACCCCGCGCTGGATATTCTCACCACCCCCGACGTTATCCATACTTCTCGTTGCACGAATCTTTTAGACGAGCGCGAATTGCAATAGCGGATCACCGGCGGCGAAGCGGGGTGAATTCAGACTTAAGGTAGTCTGACAGCCCAACTTTGGCTCATTTTACTCCAAATTTTTCATGTGACCAAGGCTTAATCCTTATAGCAAATTTATTCTCCTTTTATAGTTCTACAAACTTGATGTGTTGACCTAGGGCAAAATCTTCATAATTTGGAAGATATAGGGCTTCAAAGTTGACCCTATACCACTGAAATTCGGACTTAGCCATTGGAGCACAAATGTGGCTTTTTGCAAATAAACCCATGTGACAGCCCTCCTAAGTTATCAGGCCCACATGCACCAATCCTTGCCTTAGTGGCCTCAGATGGCTGTGCACGTGTACCAGGTAACTTAACAAGGCTATCGAGTTTGCTAACTGGAACTCATCATCCCAAGGATCTCCCACATAACAGGTATATTACAGTAATCACATTTAATACACACACATTGGAGATAGAGCAGAAGACTTTTACAAAGTACACTTTACAATCCGGAACTCTAGTTTTACATGGTAGAATGAGATGTATAAAAACATTCTAAGCTTCAAGTCCTCCACATGAAGTAACTAACCCAAAGATAAGGGAATAAAACATCTCCTACAAAAACAACAAGGGATAAAACCATGAGTATGGAATTACTCAGCAAGACATACCCGACTAAAGAAAAGACTCTCAAGGATATGCTGGCTAGAGGGATTCAAGGTAAAGCTCATCAAGTTTCAAAGACTCTTTTTGCAGAAAAGCTTACTAGAAGTGGGTCCTTAAGCCAAAATTTTACATCATAAGTTAAGTACTTTTCCTGAATCTAGATTTGCCTAATCTAGAGCATTCACTTGTCCTACACTAGCTTTCTTTTAAAATCCAACTTTTGTTTCGCTTGTTATCTACGATGAGGGTCGAAGATCCAGTCTTCATATCCGAGAAGTTCGGCGATCCGAATCGATTAATACCCAGCTGGGGATCTCCAACCACACGACATATGCTTCCCTTAACTCTTTTGCACATGTCTACCATTCCCACGGATCCTCCACCACATGAACAGGTCCGCGCCACCCGAGAGCACACCACCCCTTTTAGGCGGTCCTTTGCCAGGAGGGTATGTGCCACTCTCGCCATCTCTCCACTCCTAGTGCGCGATTGTCTTTTCATGTATGGAATAGCCGGGTTTAGGCTTACCCATGACGAGGTATGTGGCCAGATAAAGGGTCCTAGATCAGCAGGCCAACAATCGGTACGGTCCTTAACCGACACAGACGGAGACACTACACCGAGACTCCTTTCTCGTGTAAGTCACCCGTCTGGTCTCAGCTTTATTATTTAAACCCAAAGTTTGGTACCTTGCAGAGGTACATCTTTTCCAATGTTGAACCCATCAAGGCCTTGATGGATCCACCATCACAAGTTTTTCTTTTTGAAAACATTCCCACCCACTGAAGCATCACTTTTGTTTTTAAACAAAACATTTTTGTTTTCTAAAGCAAGGCTAAGCATAAAAAATACTTTTCATAAAAGGGTATCAAGGAAGGGTAATCAATTTTCCAAGGAAGGAAATGCATCAACGGTTTAGCACACAACTCCTATCACCTAATGCATCAAACAAGGTGATAAAAATTTTAAAACAGCAAGGAGGTGGCAAATGCACCGGATATTGCAGTTAGCAACAAATCCAAAGGGGGCACCTTCTAGAGGACCTTCAGTGACCACCTCAGTTGGAGAAGGCTTAGATGGAGGAACAGGCTCCCCCTCCACTTCGATTCCAAGCTCTTGTTCAAGGTGCTCTACAACTCAATTCGAAGTATATGAATGTTCATGTAATGGTATGCTATGCAAATTCTCGCCTAGGGAGAGGTGGAAAGCTTATATACTCTGAGTTAAGCATATGACACTTAAACTCATGTCTCTGGGTAGTATAATCTCTATCTAAAGGGATCCTAATAAGCTTACTAAAAATCAGAGAATTCTTCAAGTTCTAGTTGGCCAATTTATAGTTTAACATTAAGTATGGCTCAAGTTTGATTTAACCCTAAATTAGTATCGAAGGTTAAGGTTTTAAATATGTCTATTATCTCAGGCATGAACTCTACTTATGAACCCGACAACGACGTCTTTCCCCCCATAGCGGGGTTCCGTGTCCACCGCCCGTCCATGAATGATTAGCACGGAAGAATCCAAATCAAGGGAAACGGAAAGCACTAGTAGTTTACGTCAGGCACGATGCTGACGTTAGATAGCGTCAGACTAACCAAACTTTTATAAGTTGACACAGGGGCAGTTCATGGGGCTAATATGCGGCGTCGAGCTCTCATTCCACGATATTTAGGTCGGCAATGATCAAACGACCACCACGATGAGCTTTAGCAACAAGCGTAAACAATAGAACACTAAATTACGGGCACAGAACCGTACCATGTACGCCTGGCCACGCGAGGCTGAGACTCAGACGACGTGGTCACCAGACACGCGAAACTACCCGGCTAGAGACTGGAGTGTTCTCAGGGTATAGCTTGGGGAAAAATGAAGGCAGCAATAGGGTATTGAAGTCACCCACAACGACTTACTACAAGGGTAAGAATTCTACCTTTTCTCTCTTCTTATTTTCGCCCGGATACCCATTTATATGGACAGCACTGCTTCATCTGGTGGCTGAGTTTAGAGATTGGATAGAGGTGCTAAACTGGGTGAGGCTGTCAGTTGCATGGGCGCGAATATGTGGCTCCATTCTAAGCATCCACGCTGGTCGCATGGACAGAGCAAGGCAGGAATAGGGTAGATTTTTTTGCTGTTACCTCCCACCGAGCACAACAGATTTAGTCGCCAGAATAAATGCCTTTCAATTCACTTAGGATATTTCAGTCCTGGTTAAAGTATGAACCGCCCCTGCAATTCATCTCATCCCTATCTCTTCCTCTGCACAAAAGTGAAACACGGCAGTGACCAAGAAATCTTCTGCAGATTAATAACGTGAACTCCATTACTTGACTGAACCTTCTCTGTTCAGCCCCCCCCCTTTCCTTTTGGACTGATTTCGAGTGCCATGAAATTGTGGCAAATGAATCCCCCCTTTAACACAGATCTTCATTAGCATAATACACACTAGAACTCCATAGAAAAACTAGTGAAGATACAATATTTCTACTGTTTTCGGTCTGTACTTAACTGCCCTGAACTTCTTCAGTTTACTGCAGAAGCAAATCCAGTCCTCTATTTCTCAAATTTCTCCACACAAACAAAGCTACCCTCCCACATCAAACCTGTTTACTAGACATTAGTCTTTCACTTTGTTGTAAACTTCCAGGGTCAATACCATACAGGTTTCGAGTTATAGAGCCCCAAAGTGAGGCACATCACCCAAGGACCATAGTTTCAGTTTACTGAAAACTAAACCCAGAATTTCAGACTGTCAAGGCAGCTTTAGGGGTATTTTACTACTTATTTTGCATGGTACCAAGCTAATCATTGTTAAGTAAACATGTTCATCTTACTTTGCTCTCAAACTTTTCTACACAAGGTAGGACTCAGAACCTCATAGAACAATTTCTATAAGACATCAAAGTTGGGCTAATAAATCTGAAATCCACACCTGATGGCTGAACAAATTTCAGACACATCTATTGACAGTTCAATTTTTGGGCAGCCTTTCCTCCCCTTTTTATGTGGAATCAAACCCCACTCACCTAAATAAAGTTGTTCTCTAATATATGGTCTTCAAGTTTGCTGCAGAAATTTCAGTCCAAAACCATATAGATTAATCACAACAGAGCTCCAAACTAAGCACTAAAATATTGATTTGAGACTTGGGCTATTGTTCCAAATCTGAAAATTCAGAATTCAAACAGCACCACTTTGAACCAGTTTTACGCCTAATTTTATACGGTTTTAGGGCTACCACATCTCATAAACATTGTTCTCCTATATTTATCTACAGGTTTGTTATAGCAACTGTTTTCAAAATCCTCATGGATTAAAAGTTATAGGAATCCAAAAACAGATAAACAAAACTGTTTTGGGGTGATTCCAAACCGACCCAAATCTGAACTTTTTCAATTTACTTCAAATTCTTCCACACCACTTGGAGAGCTCCAAATATGAAAATTGTTCACTTTTCCATGCCCCATAACTTTGGTATATGGACTTTTAGCAAAACATAGCTAGATCTTAAAATCCACTTTTGGGCTAGTTTACGGTTTTAATTGAGATTGCTTTTCTCCAACAATCTCACCACTTTGGGTTCATCACTTAAGAGTAGAGTTACTCCTTAACCTAAGATCCCACTTTGGTGTATATATCTCATGTCCAAAACAACACTGGTTTAGAAGTGGTGCACTTAAACTTGATTGGAAATAGGGTTTTTAATCTTCCCTGACTTCCAACAACATAACACACCACATTTGAGTTGAATTTTTGACCTAGTAAAACGCATTCTAGGGATATCAAGCAAGATGATGCGGATGCATATGATTTCATGCCAAAGTTTTAGTTCTCGTAACACCAGGGGTGTTACATCCTTCCCCCTAAAAAGGAATCTCGTCTCGAGATTAAAACTCCAGGCTAAGTAATGGAAAAGGAAACGCGTCACGATCTTATTATACCTTTGTTCTTACAAGGCAGGGGTGTGTCCCTGTTGGTTTACATCAAAGACAAATTACGCAAGGCCTAAGTTTTATAGGAATCTAAAAACTGAGAAAAATGCTCCATTAGATAGTCTTCTGATTCCCAAGTAGCCTCATCTTCGGAATGCTGGTTCCATTGCACTTTGTAAAACTTGATGATCTTTCTTCGTGTGACTCTGTCTTTCTGGTCCAGCACCCGGATACAATATTCAGAGTAAGTTAGATCAGGCTCAAGGTTGACATCTGAAACATCTACTACTTGTTTGGGGACTCGGAGACATTTCTACAGCTGAGATACGTGAAACATGTTGTGCACAGTTGAAAGACTTTCTGGCAGTTGCACCTTGTAAGCCACAAGTCCACACCGCTCAATCACTAGAAATGGACCAACATAGCGAGGTGCGAGTTTTCCCTTGACACCAAATCGAGTTATGCCTTTCATGGGTGACACCTTTAGATACACATGATCACCAACATGGAAAACTAAAGACCGACGTCTTTTATCGGCATAACTCTTTTGACGAGATTGTGCCATTTGCAAATTCCGTTGGATCACTTGAACTTTTTCTTTAACTTCCTTAACCACATCAGGCCCAAAGAAGTATTTCTCTCCTGGTTCAGACCAATTCAATGATGTCCTACATCTTCGACCATAAAGAGCTTCAAAGGGTGCCATTTTTATGCTTTCTTGGTAACTATTGTTATATGAAAACTCGGCCAAAGGCAGACATTCATCCCACTTAACTGAATAAGCAAGCACACAGGATCTTAACATATCCTACAAAATCTGATTTACCCGTTCTGTTTGTCCACTGGTTTGCGGATGATATGCTGAACTATGAATTAGCTTAGTACCCAGAGATTTATGCAATTCTTCCCAAAACCTGGAGACAAACTATGGTCCCCTGTCAGATACAATTGTTTTAGGCACTCCATGTAGACTCAGGATACGAGCAATATACAGATCAGCATAGGTCCTTGCCGGGTATAAAGTCTTCACTGGCAAGAAGTGTGCTAGCTTAGTGAGATGATCAACAATCACCCAGATAGAATCATACCCTTTTGAGGTTTTGGGTAAACCAGCAATGAAGTCCATACTAATATCTTCACACTTCCAGGCCAAAATGGGTAGAGGTTGCAATGGCCCCGCAGATTTCAAATGAATGGCTTTCACTCGTTGACAAATGTCACACTTAGCCACATACTGAGCAATTTCTATTTTCATCTTAGTCCACCAAAACCTTTGCTTTAGACCTTGATACACCTTATTGCTTCCTAGGTGAATAGAATACCGAGACAAATGAGCTTCATCCAGTATTTGTTGACATAATTCAGGTATCTTTGGAATTACCAATCGGTGTTTGAACCAAAGGACACCATTTTCATCGATTCTGAAACATGTAGCCTTTCCTGCTTCAACTCGTTCTTTAATATGGGCTATACCCTTATTCACTCTTTGAGCATCAATAATTTGGCTCTGGATAGCTGATTCAAGAACAAGATTGGCTATGGTTCCATGCTGAATTATTCCCAAATTCATCCTTTCCATTTCCTAACACAAGGTGATAGTTGAAAGTTCTGCCAAAAGACAATTACTATGAGATTTCCGGCTTAGAGCATCTACCACCACATTAGCTTTGCCAGGATGGTAATGAACCTCGAGATCATAGTCCTTGATCAACTCTAACCATCTTCGTTGCCTCATATTCAGTTCGGATTGAGTGAAGATATACTTTAAACTTTTATGGTCCATGTCTATATGACATGTATTACCTAGCAGATAATGGCGCCAGATCTTGAGTGCATGAACAACAGCAGCCAATTCAAGATCATGGGTTGGGTAATGCTCTTCATGGCGTTTGAGTTGTCGTGATGCATAAGCAATCACACGGCCCTCTTGCATAAGTACACACCCGATGCCAATGCCCGAAGCATCCCAATAAACATCAAATGATTTCTCAATATCGGGTTGAGCCAATACTGGTGCTGAAGTTAACAACTTCTTTAGCTCTTCAAAAGCTTTGTGGCACTCAGATGACCACACAAACTTGACATGATTCTTGAGCAACTCAGTAATGGGCTTAGCTATCTTAGAGAAATATGGAATAAAACGACGGTAATATCCCACCATTACAAGGAAACTTCGGACCTAATGCACTATAGTAGGTGGTTTCCATTCCAAAATGTCCTTGACTTTACTTGGGTCGACCACAACACCTTCGGCAGACAAGATATGACCCAAGAACGGAATTGTGTCCAACCAAAATTCACATTTATTTAACTTGGCATATAGTTGATGTTCTCTTAATCTTGTCAGAACAATACGTAAGTGCTCTGCGTGATCTTCTTTGGTCTTGGAGTATATCAAGATGTCATCAATAAAGACCACCACAAATTTGTCAAGCTCGGGCATGAATATCGAGTTCATTAAGTACATGAAATGTGTTGGAGCATTGGTCAGACCAAAAGACATAACCAAATATTCATACAGACCATATCAGGTAGTAAAAGCAGTCTTAGGAACATCTTCAGTACGGATTCTTATCTGGTGATTACCCGATCTAAGGTCAATCTTAGAAAACACTTTAGCTCCAGAAAGTTGATCAAACAACAAATCAATACGAGGGAGAGGATATTTGTTCTTAATGGTCACCTCGTTAAGTGGCCGGTAATCAACACATAACCGGAGTGTTTGATCTTTCTTCTTCACAAAAATGGCAGGACAGCCCCAAGGTGATGAACTTGGGCGAATGAACCCTTTGTTGAGCAAGTCCTGCAATTGAGTCTTTAGTTCTGCTAACTCCTTAGGTGCCATTCTATATGACCTTCTAGATATGGGTGCAGTACCTGGCTGCAATTCGATCACGAATTCAACGTCCCTTTCTGGAGGCAAACCAGGTAAATCTTCAGGGAATACATCAGGAAATTCTTAGACAACAGGTAAATACTGATGCGTCATGATGCCCGATCTTCACGACGTAGGATCAATCTTCAGATAACTAGCTTCGAAGAAGCCAAGATAACTTGCTGCAAGCAGCGATAACTAGTGCAACCTGACAAATAAAACTCGAAGCCAACCACCGTCTTTAACCGGCAGCCTGAATCGAGGATTCGCCCAACCCCACTCTCAAAGAACCAACCAACACATCCGATAATCAATCGAGGAGACCTCGAAGGGAGTAGGAGCACCACTTGGGAGCGGATGAAGCTGCCGCTTTTGCAATCCCGCGAAGGAATTCACAAAAGCAAAGGGGTAGAGATCACTCTCAATATTTGTTAGCACACAGCTGAACAAAGGGGTTCTGTTTTAGATTATCATAAGCTGCCTTACATCATAGACATAGGGGGGTATTTATACTAGTAACAACCAGCCTTAGAGAGGTATAAACACGAAACAAAAGTATTTTCACATGCTGATGTGAAGGAGCCTCTTCAGGAGATCTGCAGAGATGAATTTCGTGTGGTTGTTTGACTTCTGCGCAGCTGTCACACCCGGATTTCGGGGCATCAAGACCCGGGCGCGAACATAATCACCAGGTGTGCTGGGACCAAGTCTCACACATATGATGAATCATGGCACAGGATCGAATGTCACATCTTTACTACATAACAGGAGTTCTATACAAAATAAATAATTACATTATAAGGAGACAACGGTCCAGCAACCCAAAGTTGACTGGGAGACGACGGCCTAGACCTCTCACGAAAACATCGCAGCATCCTCCATGCGCCTCATCCTGTGGTACCTGTTCTTGACCTGTGGGGGGTGTGAGACAGCAAGAGTGAGCTCACATACGTTCATAGCTCAACAAGTTGTAGGGAATAATGTGCATGAATTTGCCAAAGGTGGGAGCTCACGTGAAGTGTAAGGCTTACCAAAGAGAATGGTTAGAGCTGAGCATTGCTTTTAATGTTGGTCAAAATTTTATTAGCAGTTACTAAGTATAAGTAAATACCAACCCAATTAAGTAGTAGAACAAAAGTAGTAACAACACCTGCGATGCAATGCATATGACAAATTGAATTTAGTTCCATAAATTAATCATGTGAGTGTCCGAGCTGCTCCTAACCGTGAGCACGGCTGATATACCAGTTTTACACTCTGCAGAGGTTGCGCATCTTTACCCACAAGCCATGTTACCCATCTTGCAAGGGATCGCGACTTCCCATACACCTCTACCGAGGAGGCGAGGCAGGGTAACACTACGAGGCCTTTACAAAGTTCCACTAGCTTCAAAAAACCCGCTACAGTTTATAGGAAGCTCCAATGCAGGGACCCCTCGCATGACCGCCATCGCAGCAAAATCATCCCAAGGGCCTCCCTACACTGACCACTCCCCTACTGCCCTTGCCCCTTTCGGGTAAGGTAGTCTTCCACTAGCTTTCCTAATTAATCAGCCAAGGGCGTCCCATTAAACCCTTGTGGTAGCACTGTTTTCCCGGGTGGTCGCTCTATGTTCCAATTAACATAATGATCTTATCATGAACAATAATAATAAACAGATAATAAAAGTGTGATCATGAATAATGTATCCTTATACCCAAAACCACATAAAGCACTAGCAAGTACTACCCAAAAAGTTCAGTGTTAAACAAGGTATAAAGATAGACAAACTAGGGTAACCTATTGGGTCCCATCAAAATTAACCTATGCAGATCATTATGATTAATTAGAACATGAGTGGGTAAAAAGAAGTGATCAAGGGCACAACTTGCCTGGGACTTGAGATTCCAGGTACCAGGATGATCTTCAGATGACACGTAACCTCACGCTAGTCGTAGCAATACAAACAAACAGTGTATAGGCAAAATTAACATCACACCAAACATAAGAACAAACTGCATAATAATATTCTATGTGTCGCTACAAGATCGTGGGTTCGAGTACTACTAAGATCAGAGTTACGGTGAAGGAGTTATGGAAGATCTATGTGATTTAAATATTAAACTATATTATAAATTGATTAGTGTATATCATATGAGAGACTATTCTATAAATACTTAACTTAACCTTAATCTTAATTATAACTTAACTAGAGATCATATTTTTAATCAAATTATAATTATGGATAGGTTAACTTCGATTAGAGGAGTTAGTCTATTAAACATAGCCTAGACAAATTTCTAATAATAAAAGTAGGGCTGATAAATGTTAGTGTCATATTGTATAGATTATATTATTATGAATCTAACGCAATTCGAACGGATCAAATCGAAGTTAAGGTTCTCAAGTTACGATTTTCCAAAGTTATGAAATACCTAGTGTAGAATAAATCAAGTGGAAAATTTTGATCTAGGTTTCACGACTAAACAAAGTTACTAGATGATAGACAATATTGAAACAAAATTAATGCAACTGAAACGGTTTAAAAAGAAGTTGAAATGAATTAAATATGAATTAAAAAAAGTTTATAGAATTATTTTTATATTAAAATCAGTAACTCTAATGTATTTTATAGTACTTAATACCCTGTGGACTGCAGATAACATTTCTAAAGAGTACATGGGCTATTCTGAATAAAACAGGACCCAATCGCAAGGTTCTTTGAACTAGGTGGATGGCGGGTTAATTTTCAATAAAGTCAGGGACTCTTAAACAAAAATTCCACGGTGAAGGGGTACGTAACGATTTAGGCCATTGGATCAACACCAAACGCGCCAGATTAGACCGGCATAAAATCGAACCAGTATGCCATGATATCCGTTAGATCGAAGATCCACGGCGTTCAGACAAATAGTAGGGCGATGATCTAATCCTGACCATCCGCTAGCCGATCGATGGCTACGGTCTCATCTTCTTTCTCCGGACACCAGGAACACAGTGGCGCATCCTAGTTCGGTGGCCTTCACACCGATGAGCTGCAACCGGATGTTCCCAAGCCCTCGTGGTTGTCAGCGAGGATTGCAGGCGCAAGAGAGCGTGGCGTGGGAACGACTGGTCACGCGGGTGTGCGCGGTGAGGCAGACAAGCGAGAAGACTGGGCAGGGGAAATTCGGCCCATTTGGCCCATTCTTTTCTTTATTTTCAGTTTCAGTTTTCTATTCCTTTCAAGTTTGAATATGGTTTAAATTGAGTTTTAAATCTGGGTTTCAATTTTTTTTCTAATTCTAAATAAATGCATAGTCAAAACTTCAACATGAATGCATGAATATACTTTTATTAATCTATTTATTATTTTATTTATGAAAATGCTTTTAGATATGTCACTTATATACTCGAAATTGTATTTTTTTATGAAAGTAAATTCTAATATATAACATATGTTAATTTAGACACTTCAAGGAAGTATTTATAAATACATTACTCATATAAGGGTTTTTCTATATAGTCTCCTAAAAACATTTATTTAAAGGAAATATGCCTTTTTTATAGGATACATAATTGAAATGACTTCTTTATTATTTTTCAACTGACTAGGATTTTAGGAGCTAGATTCCAGGGTTTACAAATCCTACCCCCCTTAACAGAAATCTCGTCCTCGAGATTTGAACGAAAAGGGGTAAAGACAGATTGCTTTGTAATTCAGCTTTTAATCTATAATTGATTCAAAAATTCAGAGTCTCATTTTTTTATATAGTCCATAGTGGGTGATTAGGAGAGCATAAGTATCCAACAACTTATTATGTAGGATCTAAGAGATGGATAAGTTAGGGCAAGAATAGCGTGGGGTAAGAAAGTTTATGGTGAGGAGAACTCCATGTTGGATGGTAATGCACCAAAAGATCCAGTTTGACTTCTCTCCTTTCTTGACGAGGTCGAGCTTTTCCCTCTTGAGCTTTGGTGTCACCAAGAGGTTAAGATAGATCCGTAGGTAATAGTTAGGTAGAGGGTTTAGTAGGTGGCGATATGCTAGATGGGATTAGTTATGTAACCAATTATGTAGGTCAAGTGGCTGAGTTGATCTAAGTCACCAATTTAGGCTTAAGTGAGTTAGAAGTATGTCCTTATCCTAGCATTAAGTATCTCACACTAGATTAGAACATATTAGATTAGATTGGATATGACTAGATTAGACTAGTTAAGATCTACTTATTTTATTTTGGAATAGATTATAGTTGATATTCTAGACTGGGAAAAAGTAGGGTAAGATGAATTCATAAGGATAAGGTAGAATCTTTTGAGGTCAATTAGATCTATTAGGATGACAAAATCTTTTCAAGATAAGATGAATTTATTAAGGCAAGAGAGTATCTTTTAAGATAAGATGAAGCTATTAGGCTAGATACTTCAATGAGGGATAATTTATTTTGTCTAGTTTTTTTATATATATTTTTTTTTCTATATACAGATGTAATTGTGGACATTACTCCATAACTCATCACACTCAATCAAAGATCCAAATCAGACAAGTATCATAAGAACAAACACTTAAGCGTATAGATACCTATAAAAATAGTTTTGTTTTTGTTCCTAAGAGTAGGTCTCCTATTCCTAAAGGTCACTTTAGGCACAGGATTTCAAAGTGTGAAATCCACATTTGTCTTTATTATAAAAAGGTAAGAATAATCAGAGTAAAGCAGAAATAGATGAGAAAAGATTAAGAAAAGTTTAGAAACAAATCAGAGTAGCAAAGGTAAGTAGAAAATGGTTGTTCAGTTCTATCTAGGTTTCGTCCTACAGTCAACATTCCTCTGATACCACTTCTGTCACACCCGGATTTCAGGGCATCAAGACCCGGGCGCGAACATAATCACCAGGTGTGCTGGGACCAAGTCTCACACATATGATGAATCATGGAACAGGATCGAATGTCACATCTTTACTACATAACAAGAGTTCTATACAAAATAAATAATTACATTATAAGGAGACAACGGTCCAGCAACCCAAAGTTGACTGGGAGACGACGACCTAGACCTCTCACGAAAACATCGCAGCATCCTCCATGCGCCTCATCCTGTGGTACCTGTTCTTGACCTGTGGGGGGTGTGAGACAGCAAGAGTGAGCTCACATACGTTCATAGCTCAACAAGTTGTGGGGAATAATGTGCATGAATTTGCCAAAGGTGGGAGCTCACGTGAAGTGTAAGGCTTACCAAAGAGAATGGTTAGAGCTGAGCATTGCTTTTAAAGTTGGTCAAAGTTTTATTAGCAGTTACTAAGTATAAGTAAATACCAACCCAATTAAGTAGTAGAACAAAAGTAGTAACAACACCTGCGATGCAATGCATATGACAAATTGAATTTAGTTCCATAAATTAATCATGTGAGTGTCCGAGCTGCTCCTGACCGTGAGCATAGCTGATATACCAGTTTTACACTCTGCAGAGGTTGCGCATCTTTACCCACAAGCCATGTTACCCATCTACCAAGGGATCGCGACTTCCCATACACCTCTACCGAGGAGGCGAGGCAGGGTAACACTACGAGGCCTTTACAAAGTTCCACTAGCTTCAAAAAACCCGCTACAGTTTATAGGAAGCTCCAATGCAGGGACCCCTCGCATGACCGCCATCGCAGCAAAATCATCCCAAGGGCCTCCCTACACTGACCACTCCCCTACTGCCCTTGCCCCTTTCGGGTAAGGTAGTCTTCCACTAGCTTTCCTAATTAATCAGCCAAGGGCGTCCCATTAAACCCTTGTGGTAGCACTGTTTTCCCGGGTGGTCGCTCTATGTTCTAATTAACATAATAATCTTATCATGAACAGTAATAATAAACAGATAATAAAAGTGTGATCATGAATAATGTATCCTTATACCCAAAACCACATAAAGCACTAGCAAGTACTACCCAAAAAGTTCAGTGTTAAACAAGGTATAAAGATAGACAAACTAGGGTAACCTATTGGGTCCCATCAAAATTAACCTATGCAGATCATTATGATTAATTAGAACATGAGTGGGTAAAAAGAAGTGATCAAGGGCACAACTTGCCTGGGACTAGAGATTCCAGGTACCAGGACGATCTTCAGATGACACGTAACCTCACGCTAGTCGTAGCAATACAAACAAACAGTGTATAGGCAAAATTAACATCACACCAAACATAAGAACAAACTGCATAATAATATTCTATGCGTCGCTACAAGATCGTGGGTTCGAGTACTACTAAGATCAGAGTTACGGTGAAGGAGATATGGAAGATCTATGTGATTTAAATATTAAACTATATTATAAATTGATTAGTGTATATCATATGAGAGACTATTCTATAAATACTTAACTTAACCTTAATCTTAATTATAACTTAACTAGAGATCATATTTTTAATCAAATTATAATTATGGATAGGTTAACTTCGATTAGAGGAGTTAGTCTATTAAACATAGGCTAGACAAATTTCTAATAATAAAAGTAGGGGTGATAAGTGTTAGTATCATATTGTATAGATGATATTATTATGAATCTAACGCAATTTGAACGGATCAAATCGAAGTTAAGGTTCTCAAGTTACGATTTTCCAAAGTTATGAAATACCTAGTGTAGAATAAATCAAGTGGAAAATTTTGATCTAGGTTTCACGACTAAACAAAGTTACTAGATGATAGACAATATTGAAACAAAATTAATGCAACTGAAACGGATTAAAAAGAAGTTGAAATGAATTAAATATAAATTAAAAAAAGTTTATAGAATTATTTTTATATTAAAATCAGTAACTCTAATGTATTTTATAGTACTTAATACCCTGTGGACTGCAGATAACATTTCTAAAGAGTACATGGGCTATTCTGAATAAAACAGGACCCAATCGTAAGGTTCTTTGAACTAGGTGGATGGCGGGTTAATTTTCAATAAAGTCAGGGACTCTTAAACAAAAATTCCACGGTGAAGGGGTACGTAACGATTTAGGCCGTTGGATCAACACCAAACGCGCCAGATTAGACCGGCATAAAATCGAACCAGTACACCATGATATCCGTTAGATCGAAGATCCACGGCGTTCAGACAAATAGTAGGGCGACGATCTAATCCTGACCATCCGCTAGCCGATCGATGGCTACGGTCTCATCTTCTTTCTCCGGACACCAGGAACACAGTGGCGCATCCTAGTTCGGTGGCCTTCACACCGATGAGCTGCAACCCAATGTTCCCAAGCCCCCGTGGTTGTCAGCGAGGGTTGCAGGCGCAAGAGAGCGTGGCGTGGGAACGACTGGTCACGTGGGAGCGCGCGGTGAGGCAGACAAGCGAGAAGACTAGGCAGGGGGAAATTCGGCCCATTTGGCCCATTCTTTTCTTTATTTTCAGTTTCAGTTTTCTATTCCTTTCAAGTTTCAGTATGGTTTAAATTGAGTTTTAAATCTGGGTTTCAATTTTTTTTCTAATTCTAAATAAATGTACAGTCAAAACTTCAACATGAATGCATGAATATAATTTTATTAATCTATTTATTATTTTATTTATGAAAATGCTTTTGGATATGTCACTTATATACTCGAAATTGTATTTTTTTATGAAAGTAAATTCTAATATATAACATATGTTAATTTAGACACTTCAAGGAAGTATTTATAAATACATTACTCATATAAGGGTTTTTCTATATAGTCTCCTAAAAACATTTATTTAAAGGAAATATGCCTTTTTTATAGGATACATAATTGAAATGACTTCTTTATTATTTCTCAACTGACTAGGGTTTTAGGAGCTAGATTCCAGGGTTTACAGCAGCCTTCAGTATTTTGATAATAACTTTTCCTAGGTATCTCCAAATGATGTGGGACTGGTTGCGTTGGAAAGCTAACTTGATAAGCTTTCTCACCATATATAGCATGCTTAATGAAACTTCGTAGAATGATGCAGTTTAGTACAAAAACTTGGTCATCAAGCTGACTGTTGACCTTCTGACCAGTCGGCACTAAATTAAGTCGGCTGCCTTTCTGATAGATTTGATTAAGTCGGCTTTAGAAGCATTTGAAACTAGACTTCAAGAGATTTCCAAAAAGTACTTATGGGCCTTCATAGCTTTTGGGAATCAAAAGATATGACTGTTTCTTCTGTACGGTTCTGTTGCGCTGGACTGACTCGGACATAGCTCTTCTTGCTGACTCGTCCTTGATATGTTTTGTCCTTTCTCTTTGGTGAACCTAAGTAAAATCAACATACACGACTTAGGTAGCATAAAGTTCTCATTAGTGTTTAATTGAAATTCATAAAGTAGCGCGTGCACCTCTTGTTGTAGCTTCTTAGCTCGGCTACGTGTAATTGGTCCATGAAAGGCTTGGGTTGGTGATGATGTTGGTTGTATTTGAGTTGATCTAGTATGACTTGGGGGTTGTAATGTGTTGCTTAATGGCGTGGTCGTATCATCCTCCCCCCTTGAAAGGGAGTCGTCCTCGACTCTGAAGTGTCCTCACTTGTATATGGTAAGAGGTCATCAACATTGAACGTGTTGCTCATGCCATAGCTTAGTGGAAGATCTATCTTGTATGCATTATCATTGATCTTGGCAAGAACACGAAATGGACCATCCCCTCATGGCATCAATTTGGATTTGCGCTGAACAGGAAAATGCTCCTTGCGCAAGTGAATCCAAACCAAGTCCCCTGGTTCAAATAACACTTTCTTCCTATGCTTGTTCATGCTTGCAGCCTTGCACACTACTTTGAGCTTAGTTGCTTCATTGGTCTTCTCATGTATCTTTTTTATATATGCAGCACGCTTGGAGGCTTTCATATTGGTTCTTTCATTCGTTGGAAGTAGAACTTTTTCTTCTGAAGGCCACGCAAGTAGAACTTTTTCTTCTCATTGGTATTCACAAAATCCAAAACATATTGGGATAAGCGGGTAAACCTCTCAAAATATTCCATTACACTCTCTTCTTCCCCTTGCTTCAAATCTAAGAACTCATTGAATTTGATTTCCATCAGGGCTTTCGGAATATAACGTGTCTGGAATACTTCCCAAAATTCGGCCCAAGAAATTTGATGCCCGTTTGGCTGTAGCACATGGTATTCTGCCCACCAGGCTCCAGCTTGAACCTGAAGTTGTTGTGCTGTGCACTGAGTTTTCTGAACATCATCACAATGGATGAGTCCCAATTTATGTTCAATGGTTCGAAGCCAATCTTCTGCCTCCAACGGATCTTCCGCTTTGGAGAATACCGGTGGTTGTGTGCTAAGAAACTCTTTATAGAGGATAGCAGTATCAAAATCATGATGACCATATGGAGTTGATGCTGTAGGCTGAGCTATTTGCTGTAGAACAGCGCTCACATTCGCAAGTTGAGCCACAACATCATCCAAAGTTGATGCCGGAGGTGGATTGGGTGCATTGGCATTCCTCTGGGAAGCACCATGATCCTTTCGAGAACGAGTCCTCATTCTGCTAATTAAAAAGGCAATTTAGCTTCCAATCTTCATGAATAGGAAAGGCAGGATAGAAAAGTAAAGAAAGGTAGCATGAACAGGGTGGATAAAACACGAACTAAGTCAGTTACACAGGGGGTTTAACTTAAAGTTATATGTCATGATGCATGCTCGGCCTATTCGTCCTCACAATTCTTGCCAACTCAGTGGCTATCACGTTCTATCACGGTGGCATACCTACTCACTCCGTCATTGATCACTAGTCACACTTTCCTAGTGTTTAGTTAGTGTACCTGCAAAAAAATTCCCCCAGGTTGTGGGTTAGTGGTTAGCATCTTAATCTAAGCCACCTTATAGTCCTTAGTCATCAACACCAACTATTTGCACTACCACTATCAGGATTTGCTTATCCATTATTAAGTTTTCCAAAGTAATTTGGACTCAAAATCATTTTGAAGTTTATCAAAGGATTACTTTAATATCCATGCTAATGGGGGATCGCTCCAATACCACGATATGACATCCCTCTCAAGTTATCAAGCCCACATGCACCAATCCTTGCCTTACTGGTCTCAGATGGCTATGCACGTGTACCAGGTAACTTAACAAGGCTATCGAGTTCGCCAACTGGAACTCATCATCCCAAGGATCTGCCACATAACAGGTATATTACAGTAATCACATTTGATACACACACATTGGACATAGAGCGGAAGACTTTTACAAAGTACAATTTACAATCCAGAACTCAAGTTTTACATGGTAGAATGAGATGTATTTATTACGAGTCCTGATAGTACTCGAAGTGCATAACTTATTACAATAATTGGAAGAGTGAAGCCTTTCCATAAGAGATATATAAAAACATTCTAAGCTTCAAGTCATCCACATGAAGTAACTAACCCAAAGATAAGGGAATAAAACTTCTACAAAAACAACAAGGGATAAAAACCCTAAGTATGGAATTACATAGCAAGACTTACCCGACTAAAGAAAAGACTCTCAAGGATATGCTGGCTAGAGGGATTCAAGGTAAAGCTCATCAAGTTTCAAAGACTCTTTTTGCAGAAAAGCTTACTAGAAGTGGGTCCTTAAGCCAAAATTTTACATCACAAGTTAAGTACTTTTCCTGAATCTAGATTTCCCTAATCTAGAGCATTCACTTGTCCTACACTAGCTTTCTTTTAAAATCCAACTTTTGTTTCGCTTGTTATCTACAATGAGGGTCGAAGATCTAGTCTTCATATCCGAGAAGTTCGGCGATCCGAATCGATTAATACCTAGCTGGGGATCTCCAACCACACGACATATGCTTCCCTTAACTCTTTTGCACATGTCTACCATTCCCACGGATCCTCCACCACATGAACAGGTCCGCGCCACCCGAGAGCACACCACCCCTTTTAGGCGGTCCTTTGCCATGAGGGTACGTGCTACTCTCGCCATCTCTCCTCTCCTAGTGCACGATTGTCTTTTCATGTACAGAATAGCCGGGTTCAGGCTTACCCATGACGAGGTATGTGGCCAGATAAAGGGTCCTAGATCAACAGGCCAACAATTGGTACGGTCCTTAACCGACACAAATGGAGACACTACACCGAGACTCCTTTCTCGTGCAAGTCACCCGTCCGGTCTCAGCTTTATTATTTAAACCCAAAGTTTGGTACCTGGCAGAGGTACATCTTTTCCGATGTTGAACCCATCAAGGCCTTGATGGATCCACCATCACAAGTTTTTCTTTTTGAAAACATTCCCACCCACTGAAGCATCACTTTTGTTTTTAAACAAAACATTTTTGTTTGCTAAAGCAAGGCTAAGCATCAAAAATACTTTTCATAAAAGGGTATCAAGGAAGGGTAATCAATTTTCCAAGGAAGGAAATGCATCAACAGTTTAGCACACAACTCCTATCACCTAATGCATCAAACAAGGTGATAAAAATTTTAAAACAGCAAGGAGGTGGCAAATGCACCGGGGCTTGCCTTGGTGAAGGGGGAGAATCGGGCTCCTCTACAAGGATATTGCAGTTAGCAACAAATCCAAAGGGGGCGCCTTCTGGAGGACCTTCAGTGACCACCTCAGTTGGAGAAGGCTCAGATGGAGGAATAGGCTCCCCCTCCACTTCGATTCCAAGCTCTTTTTCAAGGTGCTCTATAAGTCAATTCGAAGTATATGAATGTTCATGTAATGGTATGTTATGCAAATTCTCGCCTAGGGAGAGGTGGAAAGCTTATATACTCTGAGTTAAGCATATGACACTTAAACTCATGTCTCTGGGTAGTATAATCTCAATCTAAAGGGATCCTAATAAGCTTACTAAAAATCAGAGAATTCTTCAAGTTCTAGTTGGCCAATTTATAGTTTAACATTAAGTATGGCTCATGTTTGATTTAACCCTAAATTAGTATTGAAGGTTAAGGTTTTAAATATGTCTATTATCTCAGGCATGAACTCTACTTATGAACCCGACAACGACGTCTTTCCCCCCCATAGCGGGGTTCCGTGTCCACGGCGCCCGTCCATGAATGATTAGCACGGAAGAATCAAAATCAAGGGCAACGGAAAGCACTAGTACTTTACGTCAGGCACGATGCTAACGTTAGATAGCGTCAGACTAACCAAAGTTTTATAAGTTGACGGTAGTTCATGGGGCTAATATGCAGCGTCGAGCTCTCGTTCCGCGAGATTTTGGTCAACAATGATCAAACGACCACCACGATGAGCTTCAGCAACAAGCATAAACAATAGAACGCTAAATCAGGGGCGCAGAACCGTACCGTGTACGCCTTGCCACGGGAGGCTAAGACTCAGACGACATGGTCACCAGACACGCGAAACTACCCGGCTAGAGACTAGAGTGTTCTCAGGGTATAGCTTGGGGGAAAATGAAGGCAGCAATAGGGTATTGATGTCACCCACAACGACTTACTACAAGGGTAAGAATTCTACCTTTTCTCTCTTCTTATTTTCCCCTGGATACCCATTTATATGGACAGCGCTGCTTCATCTGGTGGCTGAGTTCAGAGATTGGATAGAGGTGCAAAACTGGGTGAGGCTGTCAGTTGCATGGGCGCGAGTATGTGGCTCCATTCCAAGCATCCACGCTAGTCGCATGGACACAACAAGGCAGGAATAGGGTAGATTTTTTTTGCTGTTACCTCCCACCGAGCACAACAGATTCATTCGCCAGAATAAATGCCTTTCAATTCACCTAGGATATTTCAGTCCTGGTTAAAGTCTGAACCGCCCCTGCAATTCATCTCATCCCTATCTCTTCCTCTACACAAAAGTGAAACATGGTAGTGACCAAGAAATCTTCTACTGATTAATAACGTGAACTCCATTACTTGACTGAACCTTCTCTGTTCAGCCCCCCCCCCCTTTTTCTTTTGGACTGATTTCGAGTGCCATGAAATTGTGGCAAATGAATCCCCCTTTAACATAGATCTTCTTCAGCATAATACACACCAGAACTCCCTAGAAAAACTAGTGAAGATACAATATTTCTGTTGTTTTAAGTCTGTACTTAACTACCCTAAACTTCTTCAGTTTACTGTAGAAGCAAATCCAGTCCTCTATTTCTCAAATTTCTCCACACAAACAAAGCTACCCTCCCACATCAAACCTGTTTACTGGACATTAGTCTTTCACTTTGTTGTAAACTTCCAGGGTCAATACCTCACAGGTTTTGAGTTATAGAGCCCAAAAGTGAGGCATATCACCCAAGGACCATAGTTTCAGTTTACTGAAAACTAAACCCAGAATTTCAGACTGTCAAGGCAGCTTTAGGGGTATTTTACTACTTATTTTGCATGGTACCAAGCTAATCATTGTTAAGTAAACTTGTTCATCTTACTTTGCTCTCAAACTTTTCTACACAAGGTAGGACTCAGAACCTCATAGAACAATTTCTATAAGACATCAAAGTTGGGCCAATAAATCTAAAATCCACACCTGATGGCTGAACAAATTTCAGACACATCTATTGACAGTTCAATTTTAGGCAGACTTTCCTCCCCTTTTTGTGTGGAATCAAACCCCACTCACCTAAATAAAGTTGTTCTCTAATATATGGTGTTCAAGTTTGCTGCAGAAATTTCAGTCCAAAACCATATAGATTAATCACAACAGAGCTCCAAACTAAGCACTATAATACTTATTTCAGACTTGGGCTATTGTTCCAAATCTGAAAATTCAGAATTCAAACAGCACCACTTTGAACCAGTTTTATGCCTAGTTTTATATGGTTTTAGGGCTACAACATCTCATAAACATTGTTCTCTTATATTTACTCTACAAGTTTGTTATAGCAACTGTTTTCAAAATACTCATGGATTAAAAGTTATAGGAATCCAAAAACATATAAACAAAACTATTTTGGGGTGATTCCAAACCGACCCAAATCTGAACTTTTTCAATTTACTTCAAATTCTTCCACACCACTTGGAGAGCTCCAAATATGAAATTGTTCACTTTTCCAAGCCCCATAACTTTGGTATATGGACTTTTAGCAAAACATAGCTAGATCTTAAAATCCACTTTTGGGCTAGTTTACGGTTTCAATTGTGATTGCTTTTCTCCAACAATCTCACCACTTTGGGTTCATCACTTAAGAGTACAGTTACTCCTTAACCTAAGACCCCACTTTGGTGTATATATCTCATGTCCAAAACGACACTAGTTTAGAAGTGGTGCACTTAAACTTGATTGCAAACAGGGTTTTTAATCTTCACTGGCTTCCAACAACATAACACACCACATTTGAGTTGAATTTTTGACCTAGTAAAATGCATTCTAGGGATATCAAGCAAGATGATGCGGATGCATACGATGTCATGCCAAAGTTTTAGTTCTCGTAACACCAGGGGTGTTACAGCCCAAAATTTAGGGTTTCATTTGCAAATCTCCAAATATGTGAACCATATGACTTAAGATAACCTATTTTCATGATTTTTGCACTTAGGTCCAAAAATGTGCACATTTTGCATATAACCCCTTAGGGTTTCAGTTCAGGGTTTTCTAGGGGTCTATTTAGGGTTTTTGGTGCTTCTAGGGTTTGGATGCTACTTAAGTCCATCCATGGTGATATTTTATGATCATTTCAACTAAGTTTTGAAGTTTTCTCTTATTAGGCTTTGTTTACTCTTTTAAGCCCAGTCTAGGGTTAAGCACTGTACCCTAGGGTTTCACTTATGGCATGTCCCATCAATACAACTTTGTTTGAAATTTTTGCCTAGTGAATGCATGCTAGGTGTGACAAACACATGATATGCCAATGCTTATGTTGTCATGCTCAAGTTTTAGTGGGAGTAACACCAGGGGTGTTACATCTGATACAACTAGTATCAGAGCGAAGCCCATCTCTGCAGATATTATGAGACATTTTCAAAAAAATTCAAAGACTTATCTAGAAAATTTCTTTCCTTCTTATCTAACTATCTTCTAAAGTACTTATTTTAAAGACCATATAGTAGAGTGCAATGTATAGAAGGTTGTGAATCAACAAAGGTTGATTCTGTAATTACACAAGCATCATGCTAAAAACTGTATTAATAAGATCTTCCCACTCCTGGAGATATGCCGCCACGCAAAAGAAAAACCGCGCGCAAGTCTACCGGACCAATTGGTGTACCTCGCCATCAACTAGCTCCAAGGCATGAGGACAGTAGTAGTGGTAGCAATGATCCAATCAGAGATCTGGAAGCTCAAGTAGAGCAACTTCGATCGGAGCTCCGTCACAGGAATGAAGTACGTGTCGAGGATGGTTAGCGAATAAACGAGACATCTGCCACCTGCAAGACCAACTTGCTGAACAAGATCTAGCGCTCGATTGGGCTGTTAACTCACGTTCGCTTGCTTGGGCCAAGGAAGCCAAAGCTCGAGCCTGCGTGGAGGAGCTTAGCACAGCCGTGGATAACTTGCAGGTTTACTGTAATACACTACATGAGGAGGTTCATGTATTGTATTCACAACTGCACCCTAACGTACCTGCGGATCCTGTCAGGATGGGAGCCGGACCCTCTGGAGCAGTGAGTGAAGCCCTTGGTGGGGAACTGGACCTATTTAGGCCCCCTCCTTCAATGAATCTGGTTGACGAATGGTCTCCTACACCCGACAATGAAGCTACCAAAAGTGATAAGAAACTAGAATAGTATAGTTTAGATATGATGTAAAATTAGGTAACGTAATCCTGTTGTAAATTTGAGTCTGTATCATTACCCTTCAAAGTAATCTGAATGGATGGTGTGCTTTGGTATATCATATTTTCCAAATGTTCTTTGCCTCAGATGTCGTCCAGGACCCGTGGACAGGGTGGTACGGGAACCTCCTGTGGGAGGGAAACAACTCCTAATCTGCCACCAGTACCCCAACCCTGGCTGAGGCTATCGCTGCCTTAGTCACTGCAACAGCCAATAACACCCGCTTTCTTCGGGAAATGGCGAGGCAGCAAATGCAACAGCAAGGCGGGCGAGCCTATGTGCAAGGACCCCATGAAACTTCATATTTGGATTTCTCAAAAACGTGTCCCCCGCTATTTGTCAAGGCTGAAGATCCCCTTGAAGCGGACAATTGGATCCGGGTTATCGAGCAAAAGTTTGGGCTTCTCCGATGTACAGAGACTCAAAAGCCCTTATTTGCGGCACAGCAGTTGCGAGGCCCTGCCAGCACCTGGTGGGGAAATTATGTGGTTATTCAGTTGGCTAGCCATTAAGTTACTTGGGAAATTCAAGCTGACATTTCGGGAGCATTATATTCCTGAAGGGGTGCTCCATATGAGACAAGAAGAATTTATGAAGCTCAAACAAGGTGGAGATACTGTCACACAGTATCTCAACAAGTTCAACCATTTGTCCCAATATGCTATTGATCAGGTCAACACTGACCTGAAGAAGAAAAATTGTTTTATGAGGGGTCTTAATGACCGACTGCAGCGAAAAATGGCCACCTGCTTCGACCTGTCATATAGCAGGGCTGTCAGCACGGCGCTAGCAGTTGAAGCCAAATATGCAAGTTCAGGAAAAATGAAGGGCTATGGAGGTGACAGGCCCAATCAAGGGCCTAAGAAAAGACAAAGGTTGGTGATCCGACCATTTAATCAGAATCATTCTTCACCACATCCACCCTCCTACCCCTTCAAACAACCGGTTTTTATCTGACCTGTCACTGCCCCCACCTCAACAACTCAGCCGAGTGCCCCTAGTACTTGTTTCCCCGCCCTCCCAAGCACCTCAACAGGCTGCTTTAATTGTGGAAAGTCCGGACATTTTATCAAGGACTGTCCATACCTGAAGCAGAACAGATCAAGTAATCAGCCAACAATATAGCGGGCAAAAATATGAAGAAAACTGGGCGGATTTATTACACGCAAGTGTCCATGACACCGGAAGGAGAACCGATTATGATGGGTACGTTTCTCGTGGCCAGTCACCCTGCAGTTATTCTTTTTGATTCTGACGCTTCACATACATTCATAAGCAAGAAGTTTGTGGAGCAACATTGCATTCCATACAATGAATCAAGGGAAGGGTTTATAATTCATTCGCCTGGGGGTGAAATATTCACTAAGGAAGTGGCTTTCCATGTGCCTGTAACATTGGCTGAATGGGACTTTCCCACAAACATGATTGTTTTAAAAGGCCAAGATATAGCTGTAATTCTGGGCATGAATTGGTTAGCCCAACATAAAGCTATCCTCAACACTGATCTGAGAACCATCAGGTTGAGTTATGGCAAAGAAGAGGTTCTCTTGTCCATCCCTGTAGCTATTCCAGCTAAACCAACTGGCAGAGTATATGAAGCCATTATACCGGAGATCCAAGATATTCCGGTTGTATGTGAATTTTCAGACGTCTTTCCGGAAGATCTGCCTAGATTGCCTCCAGAGAGAGATGTAGAATTTGTGATTGGGTTGAAGCCCGGTACGGCTCCTATTTCTAGAAGGTCGTACCGAATGCCTCCGAATGAATTGGCAGAACTCAAGACCCAATTACAAGATCTACTAGAAAAGGGATTCATCCGACCAAGCTCATCACCATGGGGTTGTCCAGCCATCTTTGTCAAGAAGAAGGACCAAACACTTCGGATGTGCGTGGATTATAGACCCCTTAATGAGGTCACAGTCAAGAATAAGTACCCTCTTCCCCGGATTGACATTCTATTTGATCAACTTACCGGAGCTCAGGTATTTTCCCAGATTGACCTCAGGTCGGGTTATCATCAGATCTGTATCCGTCCCGAAGATATACCCAAGACCGCATTCACTACGCCGTATGGATTATTTGAATATCTGGTTATGTCTTTCGGACTAACAAATGCTCCTGCCCACTTCACATATCTCATGAACTCGGTATTCATGCCCGAGTTGGATAAATTCGTGGTGGTATTCATTGATGATATCTTGATATATTCTAAGAATGAAGAGGAGCATGCTCGGCATTTGTGGATCGTATTAACGGGCCTAAGAGAGCACCAATTATATGCTAAGTTCAGTAAGTGCGCGTTCTAGCTGGAGGAGATCCAATTTCTGGGGCATGTATTATCTGCCAAGGGGATTGCGGTGGATCCCAGCAAAGTCAAGGATATTTTAGAGTGGAAACCCCCAACCACTGTACATCAAGTCCTAAGTTTCCTTGGACTGGCTGGTTATTACCGCTGATTTATTCCAGATTTTTCCAAACTTGTGCCCCCACCTCAACAACTCAGCCGAGTGCCCCTGGTACTTGTTTCCCCGCCCTCCCAAGCACCTCAACAGGCTGCTTTAATTGTGGAAGTCCGGACATTTTATCAAGGACTGTCCATACCTGAAGCAGAACAGATCAAATAATCAGCCAACAATATAGCGGGCAAAAATATGAAGAAAACTGGGCGGATTTATTATACGCAAGTGTCCACGACACCGGAAGGAGAACCGATTATGATGGGTATGTTTCTCGTGGCCAGTCACCCTGCAGTTATTCTTTTTGATTCTGACGCTTCACATACATTCATAAGCAAGAAGTTTGTGGAGCAACATTGCATTCCATACAATGAATCAAGGGAAGGGTTTATAATTCATTCGCCTAGGGGTGAAATATTCACTAAGGAAGTGGCTTTCCATGTGCCTGTAACATTGGCTGAACGGGACTTTCCCACAAACATGATTGTTTTAAAAGGCCAAGATATAGCTGTAATTCTGGGCATGAATTCGTTAGCCCAACATAAAGCTATCCTCAACACTGATCTGAGAACCATCAGGTTGAGTTATGCCAAAGAAGAGGTTCTCTTGTCCATCCCTGTAGCTATTCCAGCTAAAGCAACTGGCAGAGTATATGAAGCCATTATACCGGAGATCCAAGATATTCCGGTTGTATGTGAATTTTCAAACATCTTTCCGGAAGATCTGCCTAGATTGCCTCCAGAGAGAGATGTAGAATTTGGGATTGGGTTGAAGCCCGGTACTGCTCCTATTTCTAGAAGGTCGTACCGAATGCCTCCGAATGAATTGGCAGAACTCAAGACCCAATTACAAGATCTACTAGAAAAGGGATTCATCCGACCAAGCTCATCACCATGGGGTTGTCCAGCCATCTTTGTCAAGAAGAAGGACCAAACACTTCGGATGTGCGTGGATTATAGACCCCTTAATGAGGTCACAGTCAAGAATAAGTACCCTCTTCCCCGGATTGACATTCTATTTGATCAACTTACCGGAGCTCGGGTATTTTCCCAGATTGACCTCAGGTCGGGTTATCATCAGATCTGTATCCGTCTCGAAGATATACCCAAGACTGCATTCACTACGCCGTATGAATTATTTGAATATCTGGTTATGTCTTTCGGACTAACAAATGCTCCTGCCACTTCACATATCTCATGAACTCGGTATTCATGCCCGAGTTGGATAAATTCGTGGTGGTATTCATTGATGATATCTTGATATATTCTAAGAATGAAGAGGAGCATGCTCGGCATTTGTGGATCGTATTAACGGGCTTAAGAGAGCACCAATTATATGCTAAGTTCAGTAAGTGCGCGTTCTGGCTGGAGGAGATCCAATTTCTGGGACATGTATTATCTGCCAAGGGGTTTGCGGTGGATCCCAGCAAAGTCAAGGATATTTTGGAGTGGAAACCCCCAACCACTGTACATCAAGTCCTAAGTTTCCTTGGACTAGCTGGTTATTACCGCCGATTCATTCCAGATTTTTCCAAGCTTGTGAAACCAATCACAAGTTTATTGAAGAATGATACCAAATTTAATTGGTCATCAAAATGTAATGAAGCCTTTGAGCAGCTGAAAGTATTATTGACCACTGCTCCAGTATTGGCTCAACCGGACATTGAAAAGCCCTTTGATGTGTATTGTGATGCATCAGGCAGTGCTCTCGGTTGTGTTCTAATGCAAGAGGGCCGACCGATAGCCTATGCTTCAAGGCAGTTACGCCGGCATGAGGAACATTATCCAACTCATGACCTAGAGTTAGCTGATGTGGTTCATGCCCTAAAAATATGGCGTCATTATCTGCTGGGGAATATCTATCATATTTATACAGATCATAAAAGTTTGAAGTACATCTTTACCCAGTCAGAGTTGAATATGAGGCAGAGGAGATGGCTTGAGCTGATTAAAGATTATGAATGGAGATTCACTATCACCCAGGCAAGGCTAATGTAGTGGCAGATGCGTTAAATCGCATGGCTCCCAGCCATTGTCTGACGATGAAGACTTCTGACATTACGTTATGCCAAGAAATGGAGAAGTTGAACCTGGGAATGATTCAGCATGGAACTTCAAATCACTTGAAGCTTGAGTCAGTTCTCCTGCAAAGAATAATTGATGCACAAAGAAATGATGTGGGTATGAAACACATTCATGAGAAAATAAAGGCCGGTAAGGTCAACTGCTTCAGGAAAGATAATCAAGGCGTTGTATGGTTTAACAACCGCATAGTTGTGCCAAAGAATGATGAAATCCGCTAGCAAATTTTAGATGAAGCACATCTTAGTCGCTATTCTATTCATCCCAGAAGCACTAAGATGTATCATGATCTAAAACAGCATTATTGGTGGACGAAAATGAAGATTGAAATTGCACGCTATGTGGCAAGATGTGACACTTGCAGGCGTGTCAAAGCCATACATATGAGAACTATTGGTCCATTGCAATCTTTACCTATACCAACATGGAAATGGGAGGATATTAGTATGGACTTCATTGTGGGGTTACCCAGGATAGCAAAAGGGTATGATTTCATCTGGGTTATTGTTGATCGACTTACAAAGATCGCCCACTTCCTTCCAGTCAGGGTAAAGTATACAGTGGCCACATATGCAGAGTTATACATTGCCCGTATTCTCAGTTTGCATGGTGTTCCAAAGACCATAGTGTCGGATCGTGGACCGCAATTCGTGTCCAAATTTTGGGAAGAACTTCACAAGGCTTTGGATACTAAGTTGCTTCATAGTTCGGCCTATCATCCTTAAACCAGTGGGCAGACTGAGAGGGTGAATCAAATAGTTGAGGACATGTTGCGAGCTTGTGCTCTTGAATTTCCACAGAAATAGGATGAATGCTTGCCAATGGCGGAGTTCTCGTACAATAATAGCTATCAAGAAAGCATCAAAATGGCACCCTTTGAAGCTTTGTACGGGCGACGGTGTCGTACTCCGTTAAACTGGTCTGAACCAGGTGAAAGAAGTTTCTTTAGGCCAGATATGGTAAAGGAAACAGAAGAGAAAGTTCAACAAATAATTCATAATTTGAAAGAAGCCCAAGCTCGAGAGAAGTGTTATGCAGACAAGCGATGTCAACCCTTACACTTTCAACTTGAAGATTATGTCTACCTGAAAGTTTCACCAATGAAGGGTGTATCTCGTTTTGGGATAAAAGGGAAGCTTGCACCTCGATACATTAGTCCTTTTCCTATCCTTGAAATATATGGACCAGTGGCATATCGACTCCAGTTACCCGAAACCTTGTCTGCAGTGCATAATGTGTTCCACGTGTCTCAATTGAAGAAGTGTCTTTGGGTTCCCGATCGAACCATTGAAGAAACGTATGTTGCCTTAGAACTAGACTTGACATATTCTGAACATCCTATTCGAGTTTTGGATCAAAAGGACAGAATTACCCGAAGGAAAACTCTCAAGTTTTACAAGATACAGTGGAACCAACACACAAAAGATGAAGCTACTTGGGAAACTCAAGACTTTTTAGACAAAAATTTCCCAGGCTTTTTAGCTTCATGTAAATTGTAAAGATATGTACGCCCATTGTAATAAAGAGTGAACCCCATATCACCCCTGTCTTGTACCAAAAATAAGGAAATAAAAATATGACATGTTTCCTTTTCCATTACTTGCTCTAGGATTTTTAATCTCGGGATGAGATTCTTTTATGGGGGGGAGGATGTAACACCCCTGGTGTTACTGCCACTAAAACTTGAGCATTACATCATAAGCATTGGCATATCATGTGTTTGTCACACCTAGCATGCATTCACTAGGCAAAAATTTCAAACAAAGTTGTATTGATGGGACATGCCATAAGTGAACCCTAGGGTACATTGCTTAACCCTAGACTGGGCTTAAAAGAGTAAACAAAGCCTAATAAGAGAAAACTTCAAAACTTAGTTGAAATGATCATAAAATATCACCATGGATGGACTTAAGTAGCATCCAAACCCAAGAAGCATCAAAAACTCTAAATAGACCCCTGCAAAACCCTTGACTGAAATCCTAAGGGGTTATATGCAAAATGTGCACATTTTTGGACCTAAGTGCAAAAATCATGGAAATAGGTTATCTTAAGTCATATGGTTCACATATTTGGAGATTTTCAAATGAAACCCTAAATTTTGGGCTTATTTGCAAAAAGCCACATTTTTGCTCCAATGGCTAAGTCTGAATTTTAGTGGTATAGGGTCAACTTTGAAGCCCTATATCTTTCAAATTATGAAGATTTTGTCGTAGGTCAACACATCAAGTTTGTAGAACTATAAAAGGAGAATAACTTTGCTATAAGGATTAAGCCTTGGTCACATGAAAAATTTGGAGTAAAATGAGCCCAAAGTTGGGCTGTCAGACTGCCTTAAGTCTGAATTCAGACTGACAGTGGGATTGGATGAACTTAGGGCTCAATTCTAAGCATGATCCTATGGCTTTTTGTGGGTGCACAATGTAGCAAAGTTGGAGCTGGTCTATTAGGCTACAACTTTGCTGCAGAGCATTGGTCTATTTGCCATGGAAAATTGGGAGGAAATTCGCCCTAAACATTGACTATCAAACTGATTGAAGTGGGATCTGATGGTACAGTAACTGAAACAGATCACCAGATTCACCCCCCCCCCTGTGCTGCCAGTGATCCACCATTGCAATTCGCGCTCGCCTAAAAGATTCGTGCCACGAGAAGTATGGATAACGTCGGGGGTGGTGAGAATATCCAGCGCGGGGTGAATCCGGTCGCTGGCCGGACCAGTCGCCATGTCCCACCGTGGTTGTCGCGCTGGCATCAACGAAGTATGCCGTTATCCGGCCAGGCTACATGCCTCAATGTTTTACCATGTCGCAGTGAGTCACCGTAAGCCACTCTCTGCTACTGGTTCGTCGCCGGTGAGGCTACCACGGTAGATGCCACCGAGCTCTCGCGACAGTACTCTCTTCACTCTCCAACCACCACCGCGCCAACTCAAATTCACGAGCCACCGCGCCCAAGCCCTATATATTAAGCACATCGTCAGGTCTGTATGGTAGTCAAGCACTCAAGTCACCCAGCCGTGACTCCAATTACTCACCAGAGCTCACCAATTCCTGATTTCCCCCAAACCTACTTTCCGCCACCGTGAAAGAGGTCTCACCGTGGCCAGCTAGTCTCAGGTTCGCTCATACCCTCTGCCCTCTTGTTTTAGTGTTCTTGTGTGCCCCTGATACTCCTCGACCAACTTGATTGAGCTAAGCTACCTTAGATCGCTAGGAACACGTTGGTTTGGCCGTTGATAACATGGTCACCGTGGACAGAGCATGATAGAGCGCCGTTAGTGAAATTAGTTGAGGGGAAACGCTTGTTAGGGCTTGAATTAGGTCTGCACCGAAGTAGAGCACCGGTCGTTGTGTAAATCGGCCGATGTAGGCTCGCCGAAGCTCGGCCCTGCGCTATTCACCGTCGTGGACCACAAGCTATGAAGAAATAGAAGTGCAAGGGCTAATTCGCAAATGTCAGTGACCCAGTTAAATAGTGCGCAGGATTCTTCTTTAGATATTCAAACCCCGGAGGGCTTCAGTGTGAAACCGCCCCGTGGGCGCGGGCGCGTGTGGATTCTCGCCTGCTGTAGGCCGGTTAGGCTGAATTCAGCCCAACACTATTCATTGTTTTTCTTTTTCTTTTTCTGCCTGAGTTAAAGAATTTCTAGAAAACTATAGAAAAATGCTAAAAATACCAGATCAATTTTGCTAGACTCCTAATTTTCTATAGTATTTAATAAAAATAGTTTCATGATTTTTAGTTCCAATAGGGAATTATGGGACATTTAAAATAGCCAAAATCCATACTTCTAGAATTTTAGAGAATAGTTAATAATTCCAAAATTCACCAAACTTTTTAAATAAGCTTGAAAAATATTATTTAGAAGCCTTGGGTAAAGTTTGGTATAATTTGGACCATGTTTGATACTTAGAACCTAAAACCCTAACCCCCTGCCCTATGAACTTCACTATAAACTCCGAAAACCCTAATTTCCTAGAGATCCTTGAAGGAAAGTTATATTCAAGACATTAGATAATATACTTTTATCTTTGCATCTTCATGAGCATTACATGAGCATTCATGATTATATATGGTTATATCTAGAAAACGAAGAAGAGATAGAGGTTGAAGAGGCAAGGACTACACCACCACCACCACCTGAAGAACCTCAAGTAGGAAACTGCTTTTACTTTGATATCTGTGGAGCAGAGCCTGATTCACCTATCACACAAGGCAATCCCTGGTGCATTTACCACCTCCTTGTGTTTTAAAAGCTTTATCACCTTGCTTGATGCATTAGGTGATAGGAGTTGTGTGCTAAACCAGTAGCTGCATTTCCTTCCTTGGATTGGAGTACTTCTCCTTAATCCCTGATTTACAAAAAGGTCTTTCTTATGCTTAGCTTTGCTCTAGAAAACAAAATGTTTTGTCTTCATAAAAGATGATGCTTCAAAGTGGGTGGGGTGTTTTTGAAAATAAAACTTGATGATGGATCCATCATGGCCATGATGGGTTCAACATCAGAAAAGATGTACCTCTGCCAGGTACCAAACTTTTGGTTTGAAATGATAAAGCTGAGACCGGGCGGGTGACTTGCACGAGAAGAGAGTCTCGATATAGTGTCTCCGTCTGAGTCGATTAAGGACCTTCTCAATGTAGGCTTGCTGATTGAGGACCCTTTAACTGGTCACATCCTCATCATGGGTAAGCTTTGCCTCAGGCAGACTAATACCTGAATAAGATAACACGCAATGGGAGTGGAGAGATGGCAAGAGTAGCATGTACCCTCCGTGGCAAGAGGCTGGACGGTGGTGTATCTGTGCTCTCGGTTGGCGTGAACCTGATCTGGTCTTATGAACCCCGGTGGCGAGTTGACATATGGAAGGGTTAAGTGCTACATATGTTGTGTGATTGGAGATCCTTAGCTGAGTATAATCGATTCGGATCGCCGCAACTTCACGGATATGAAGACTTGGTCACTGCCCTACACGTAGCATTCCAGTGAATAAGAAGGGTGATTGAACTAGGGTAGAAAGAACTCTAGAGGCAGGTAACTTTACTTAACCTGGCAATTAAAACTGGATTTTTAAGGATCCACTATTAGTAAGCATTTCTGCAAACAAAGTCTTTGACTATTGAGAAGCAATACCTTGACTCCCTTAAAAGCCAGCATATCCTTGAGAGTCTTTTATTTTGACGGGTAAGACTTGTGAAACTACACTTCGTACTCAGGGTTTTGTCCCATGTTGTTTTAGGTGAGGAAGCGGCAAATTTTTGCTGCTTTTGTTCGAAGGTGGTGCCCAAAGAAGAAAACCAGGAGTGAAGCTTCGGGAGGAAAGGATCCTCCATTAAAAACTTTTGTTTGAAGGTTATCGGGAGGGGTTTTTGCCTCCCAGTGATGTAATAATAATACTTCAGCACTCTTATATTTGTTCTGGTCTGCAATAAATACTACTCTTTCTTACTTTTAAATAAAGTAAGTTATTGTCACTGCTTCCGCATTTTTGTACCTCCAATGGATTGTAATGTCTGCGTGACGGGTAAAATGCTCTTGGGAAAGGTAAGGAAATTTAGATACTGAACTTGTCAAGTAATCAGGGACACCTGCAGGGTTGTCTGAGGTCCGTTGGATAAGGACAACTGTAGGTGGGCCTAATGACTTGGGAGGTTCTATCACAGCGCCCATCGGAAAAGATGTACCTCTACCAGGTACCAAACATTGGGTTTGAAATGATAAAGCTGAGACCGGGCGGGTGACTTGCACGAGAAGAGAGTCTCGGTGTAGTGTCTCCGTCTGAGTCGATTAAGGACCTTCTCGATGTAGGCTTGCTGATCGAGGACCCTTTAACTGATCACATGCCTCATCATGGGTAAGCTTTGCCTCGGGCAGACTAATACCAGAATAAGATAACACGCAATGGGAGTGGAGAAATGGCGAGAGTAGCGTGTACCCTCCGTGGCAAGAGGCTGGACGGTGGTGTATCTATGCTCTCGGTTGGCATGAACCTGATCTAGTCTTAAGAACCCGGTGGCGAGTTGACATATGCAAGTGTTAAGTGCTACATATGTCGTGTGATTGGAGATCCTCAGCTGAGTATAATCGATTCGGATCGCCGTAACTTCACGGATATGAAGACTTGGTCACTGCCCTACACGTAGCATTCCAGTGAATAAGAAGGGTTGTTAAAAAAATGGCTAGTATAGGTCAAGTGATTGAACTAGGGTAGAAAGAACTCTAGAGGCAGGTAACTTTACTTAACTTGGCAATTAAAACTGGATTTTTAAGGATCCACTATTAGTAAGCATTTCTGCAAACAGAGTCTTTGACTATTGATAAGCCTTACCTTGACTCCCTTAAAAGCCAGCATATCCTTGAGAGTCTTTTATTTTGATGGGTAAGACTTGCAAAAGTACACTTCATACTCAGGGCTTTGTCCCATGTTGTTTTAGGTGTGGAAGCGGCAAATTTTTACTGCTTTTATTCAAAGGTGGTGCCCAAAGAAGAAAACCAGGAGTGAAGCTTCGGGAGGAAAGGATCCTCCATTAAAAACTTTTGTTTGAAATTTATCGGGAGGGGTTTTTGCCTCCCAGTGATGTAATAATAATACTTCAACACTATTATATTTGTTCTGGTCTATAATAAATACTACTCTTTCTTACTTTTAAATAAAGTAAGTTATAGTCACTGCTTCCGCATTTTCATACCTCCGATGGATTGTAATGTCTGCGTGACGGGTAAAATGCTCTTGGGAAAGGTAAGGAAATTCAGATACCGAACTTGTCAAGTAATCAGGGACACCTGCAGGGTTGTCTGAGGTTCGTTGGATAAGGACAAATGTAGGTGGGCCTAATGACTTGGGAGGTTCTGTCACAGCAATCATCGGAAAAGATGTACCTCTGCCAGGTACCAAACATTGGGTTTGAAATGATAAAGCTGAGACCGGACGGGTGACTTGCACGAGAAGAGAGTCTCGATGTAGTGTCTCCGTATGAGTCAATTAAGGACCTTCTCGATGTAGGCTTGCTGATCGAGGACCCTTTAACTGATCACATGCCTCATCATGGGTAAGCTTTGCCTCGGGCAGACTAATACTAGAATAAGATAACATGCAATGGGAGTGGAGAAATGGCGAGAGTAGCGTGTACCCTCCGTGGCAAGAGGCTGGACGGTGGTGTATCTATGCTCTCGGTTGGCATGAACCTGATCTAGTCTTAAGAACCCGGTGGCGAGTTGACATATGCAAGTGTTAAGTGCTACATATGTCGTGTGATTGGAGATCCTCAGCTGAGTATAATCGATTCGGATCGCCGTAACTTCAAGGATATGAAGACTTGGTCACTGCCCTACACGTAGCATTCCAGTGAATAAGAAGGGTTGTTAAAAAAATGGCTAGTATAGGTCAAGTGATTGAACTAGGGTAGAAAGAACTCTAGAGGCAGGTAACTTTACTTAACTTGGCAATTAAAACTGGATTTTTAAGGATCCACTATTAGTAAGCATTTCTGCAAACAGAGTCTTTGACTATTGATAAGCCTTACCTTGACTCCCTTAAAAGCCAGCATATCCTTGAGAGTCTTTTATTTTGATGGGTAAGACTTGCGAAAGTACACTTCATACTCAGGGCTTTGTCCCATGTTGTTTTAGGTGTGGAAGCGGCAAATTTTTACTGCTTTTATTCAAAGGTGGTGCCCAAAGAAGAAAACCAGGAGTGAAGCTTCGGGAGGAAAGGATCCTCCATTAAAAACTTTTGTTTGAAGTTTGTCGGGAGGGGTTTTTGCTCCCAGTGATGTAATAATAATACTTCAACACTCTTATATTTATTCTGGTCTGTAATAAATACTACTCTTTCTTACTTTTAAATAAAGTAAGTTATTGTCACTACTTCCGTATTTTCGTACCTCCGATGGATTGTAATGTCTGCGTGACGGGTAAAACGCTCTTGGGAAAGGTAAGGAAATTCAGATACCAAACTTGTCAAGTAATCAGGGACACCTTCAGGGTTCTCTGAGGTCCGTTGGATAAGGACAACTATAGGTGGGCCTAATGACTTGGGAGGTTCTGTCACAAAAACCTTCGGACACAACTAGCCGAAGCTAATGAGAGGTGCGCGCTTGCGCAGGTTGACCAAGAAATCAGTGAATATAGGAAAAATAAACTAGAGAAAAATGTGCTTTGAGAAATCCATGGATTGCGTGAAAAAAATTAAAAACTAGCTTCGCCAAACTGGCGCCTATTCTTCTGAAGAAAATTTTATACGAGCCGACCCCGAGGGCGTTGTTGAATGGATAAGTGGAGAAGCTGAAGCCTTCGAGGAAATATTAAGTGATCGCGGGAATATTTGTGCCTTTTCCGGTACCCGGTGAATCGCAACTATTCTGGAGAAGGCTAGATGTGATTATGTCAAGACTATAGCCCAAACCGAAGCTGCCTTCTCCACGGACGATATGAAGGATCCTTCAGCCGAAGCAACCTTAATAGGCGGGAAGTTTTATTCTGATGTCTGGGTGAACGGTGGCCAAGAGCTGGCCAGCGAAATCATAAAGAAGAATGAAAAAGATACCCACGACGCCCGGGCAGAAGCAAAACGAGCTGAAGAAGCTGCTGAACGCGAGAGGCGTATAGGTAATGTTTTTTAGTATTTTGGCTTTAGTACTTGCTCTGTGGCCTCGAACTAATCAGTTTACCTACTTCAGCTGAACTATCCCCGTCATCAGAGCCATACAATCCTCTAGCTGATCTAGAAATGAAGGAAGCGCTGGATATTATGGGTGTTGCAAACTCCATTATCGACGAAGTTCTCGATAAACTTTTGAACGAAGTTGCGGAAAAAGTCCTTAGGGAAGAATAGATTTTACTGTAATAATATCTTGAAATGCTTGATGTATGGAACAATTGAAAAAAGATTAAGCTTCTATTGTAACAAAACTATGTAATATTGAATCAAATATGTAAATTGTTGTAATTTATTTCTTTGCGATGCATGAAACATACACACATACCGATTTTTGAGCCTTCGACGAAAAAACACCTTCCTTCTTTTCATGGTTCGTAAAGAAGAGCACCCCTTCTAGGGCAAATCTGATAGAATTGACACCCGAAGCTTGCTTTGTGTCTTAGCACATTTTTATTCAATCGAAGTATTTCCGAAGGTTTTCTTCGTATCCAATCTTTCTGTTGACGCCAAATGATGTATGATGTGATGCTATGCTGAATGATGCGATGGTATGATGCAATATGATGATTCTTTAATACCCACACATGCGCCCACACTGGTACATAGAAGACTGTATCCCCTTAGAAATATCTTTTGAGTCTAAGCTCTGCATTCCCTTAGGAACGTCTTTTGAGCTTTTTCACCTTCTATTTCGGTGATATAAGTTTTGCATCCCCTTAGGAACAACTTTTGAACTTCTTCGCCTTCTATTTCGGCGGTATAAGTTCTTCATCCCCTTAGGAACGACTTTTGAACTTCTTCGCCTTATATTTCGGCGGTATTTGGCTCTGCATTCCCTTTGGAACGACTTTTGAGCAGAAAACTTACGCTGCGCTCCCTTAGGAACGACTTTTTGTAGCTTCGTCAATTTTAGCTCTGCATTCCCTTAGGAACGACTTTTGAGCAAAAAACTTACACTGCGCTCCCTTAGGAACGACTTTTGAACTTCTTCGTCAATTTTAGCTCTGCATTCCCTTAGGAACGACTTTTGAGCTTCGAGAACTATCTTGTTTCTTTAAGAGTCGTCTTTAAAGCTTCGTAAATCTATGAAGAAGATATATTTCATTGTGGTGTAAACAGAGTTATTACAAAAAATTGAAACTGAATTTTTCATTACTTGTCTCTTATACAGAAAGTAAAAATGACATAAAGATAAAAGTACTTCAGAAGTAGGATATTCCTTTGTATATGTGCTTCGATTCTGGTACAGTGCTATTGACTGTACAAGCTTCGAACTCCTCCCTGAAATCTCGTTGTTGGCAGTGCTAGCGCCCTTCTAGCTGCTGGCCTTGAGTAGGTGGCAATGGTGGTGGCGGTGGAAGCTGACGCCAGGAAGCTTGTGAATGGCTTGCCGGCGCAACAGAAGCTGCAGGTTGATTACACACATATTCTGGTATGTAGGGAGAGTAGCACGAAGCAGTATGTAAAATCTGCTTCGGCTGATTCTGCCGGGCTTCTGCTTCAGCAATCTCTTTTTGCTTCTGAATGGTAATCTGGCACGTTCTTGTAGTGTGGCCCTTGTCTTCACCACAGAATAAGCAATAAATTTTCCTGGGCTGATCCCCATATCTTCCTCTGAAGCCCCTGCCGCCTCTGCCCCTTGGAGCTGGTGGCCTGAAGGAGCTTTGCTGCTGTCCTGAAGACTATGAACTGTGTTGTGGTCTCTGAAACTGACTTCCTTTGTCATCATTCTGACTGGAGTTGTGGATTGATCTGACATGCCTAGGGTGGACTCTCCCTCCAAAGCCCCTAGTCATTTCAGAAAACCTATAAGCTCCTTCCCTTCTTTGGCGAAAATCATTATCAGCCTGGATGTACTCATCCATCTTCTGAAGCAGCTTCTCTAGAGTCTGGGGAGGTTTTCTGGCGAAGTATGGAGCCGTGGGTCCTAGCCGAAGACCCTTAATCATGGCCTCAATGACGATTTCATTGGGCACTGTAGGCGCTTGTGCCCTCAGGCGCAAGAACCTTCGAACATACGCCTGAAGGTACTCCTCATGGTCTTGTGTGCACTGGAACAAGGCCTGAGCAGTAACTGGCTTCGTCTGGAACCCTTGAAAGCTGGTGATCAGCATGTCCTTAAGCTTCTGCCATGACGTGATTGTCCCTGGACGGAGAGAAGAGTACCATGTCTGGGCCACACTTTGGACTGCCATGACGAAGAACTTTGCCATGACGGCGGTGTTGCCTCCATATGAGGATATTGTTGCTTCATAGCTCATCAAAAATTGCTTGGGGTCCGAAGAGAAATTGAAGTTTATTTTTTCTTTGTTTTCTCTTGCGGGTTCCGTGCTATGGGAGGTTTGGAATGTTAGGAGGTAAACATCCATAAAACGGTAAAAATTACGTTGGATGTGTGCGCGGGGGGACGAGAGCTCTGGCGTAGGATTGGTTTTGGGCCGTTGATCGCGATCCGATGGTGGGAAGCCCACTTCCCCCCCCCCCCCAAACCCTATCCGCCCTCTTTCTTAAGCCCCCTTATGGGCAGCCGCCCCCCCCCCCCCCGTTCCCTCCTTTGGCCGCCACCCCCCCCCCCCATTTTCCCTCTTCTCTCTTCCCTAGTGTCGTCCTTCCTCGTCGGATCTTCTTCATGTGGGTGCAAGTTCAAGTGGAGAATTGGTGGGAGGAAGGAAGGAGGAAAAAGGTGGAACTCAAGGTGATCTTGAGGTTATTTATGTTTTTGCGCTGAAATTCAATTGGTTATATGTTTACCTATAAGAATCGGTAGATGTGCTGTCCAGAATTTTTGTGGTTGGGCGAACAACAGTAGTTCTAGTAGTTTCTGGGAATTTTTCGTGAGTAATTCGTGGGAAGCCCACTTCCCCCCCCCCAAACCCTAGTCGCCCTCTCTCTTAAGCCCCCTTGTGGGCAGCCGCCCCCCTTCCCTCCTTTGGCCGCCACCCCCCCCCCCCTCATCTCCTCTTCTGCAAGTGCCGTCCTTCCTCGTCGGATCTTCTTCGTGTGGGTGCAAGTTCAAGTGGAGAATTGGTGGGAGGAAGGAAGGAGGAAAAAGGTGGAACTCAAGGTGATCTTGAGGTTATTTATGTTTTTGCGCTGAAATTCAATTGGTTATATGTTTACCTATGAGAATCGGTAGAGGTGCTGTCCAGAATTTTTGTGTTTGGGCGAACAGCAGTAGTTCTAGTAGTTTCTAAGAATTTTTCGTGAGTAATTAGTGGGAATCAGTGAGAGAATCATGTAGAGCTTTGTCATACCTTTCCAATGAGTACTTATGCGCTCGATTCGGAGTTATATTTTAGGAGATATCGCTGTTTGAATCTGGGTAGGTTGCTGTCCAAAAACAGATTGAAGGTTTATCTTGTGGACTGTTTTGGGCTAATTAGGGGTTGGAATTTAATTATCACTTGTATACAAAACTTGTGGGGAATTTTATGTAGATGCTTCTTGAGTTTTTGTTTGTCACCATTGCTGTCATAATTTTAAAGATATGAAATTGGCAAGCAGCGCCGCTGCGGTTGGTGGGTGATTGGGGTGATAAGTCGCTTGCGACGGGTTTGGAATTGTGCGTAGGTGCTGCGTCGTTTATGAGCGTTTGTTAAGGGAATTTGCGCACTAAGTGGTGTGTCAAAAACAGATGGTGGACTTTTGGATCGCACTTAGGACTTTGTCCAAATTTCCCGGTGAAGGCAAGTAAAATAGTGATGGTTATCCCGTCGGTCGATTAATGTGTCTTATACTTGATTATATTTATGCCATTTGTGTTCGTCCTCGTATTCCTTGTTGGGTACCATCGTTTGAAGATATCCATGTTATATTGATTACATATGTTGAGGGTGTGGTTTGATCAAGTTACCCATGTTGTTTATTATTTGGAATGAGTGGAAGTATATGTTTAACACATGTTATTTGGGGTGGACTCATGTTGTTGACATGCATAGTGCATTCATCATTCTTTGCATGGAAGTTTCGTTGCAATCTTATAGTCCGACCGTACCAGTACAATAAGCATCATATGTTGCCCGAGAAGGGGTATGATGCAGCTTCATATCCTTAGAGGTATGAAGGCAGAAATCATTACTGCATCTGTAGCCATGTGCATTCATGGGTGAAGTGTGGAACCTGTTATGGTGGTGTGGATAGTGTGGATCTTTACTTTGTGATTCATTTTGGAACTGAGTAATTGGTTACTTGTTTACTTGCTGCAATTTAATATTCAAGAGGGAAATTGTGAACTATGCGGTTGTTTAAGCACGGCCTGTTTACATTGTCCAGTTGTTGTTTGATCTTTTTACTTGCTGAGATGTGTCATCTCACTCTTGCATTGTTTGATGCAGACACTTGATCTTTGCTTTTGGGAAAGAAGGGAAGTAGCAGCACGACCACTACACTCTTAAATAAATGTACCACTGCTTAGTAATGATGTTAAATAGGGGTTCAAGTCTAGGGGATTAATATGTTCTAGCCTTCATGGTAGTCGAATTTGCTTTTGGGTTGGCTGGATTTCTTTTCTTTTTATTTGGTCATGAATATTCATTACTACCTTTGCATTCTGATTATACTATGTGGATTATCTTTCTTTTACATTATGTATAAACTTTATGTTCCTCTCGTTATGCTATTTTCAAGGGAGGTGCTGCCGGATTTTGCTTTACTTTCTATCTCTATTTCTTTTCTTATGTTGTTTAAGTTTTGTGGGAAGGGTATTTGGTAACATTCATTGTGTGGGAGCAATGGGGTGTTACATGAAGATTCTTCATTCTAACATGGGCAAGTCGGCGGTGCCAGAGCCAACCCATATTAGTCTTAGCAATTAAGCAAGTGTCAAGTTCAGCTTGGTTATCATTAAAATCAACTAAATATACAGTAACACCTACATCTGTAAATAGACAGTTGTAGCCCATTTTGCATAATTGAGAAACAGAAAGCAAATTGTAATCTAAAGAATCTACAAGAAAACATTGGAAATAGAGTGGTCAGGAGATATGGCTATTTTACCCAAGCCTTTGACCAAACCTTGATTTCCATCCTCTATCATGTGGTTTGTGCACTCGCTATCGATTATCCAACTTGAACCACCGGATGCATAAACCTACAGAACAATTTTTGGCCTTGTTCTTAAGTACCCAAACAGTCTTGGGTCCTTTCACATTAGAAACAAGCACCTTGGGTACCCAAACACAAGTCTTTGGACTCTTGTGTTTGCCCCCAACATATTTGGCAACTACTTTGCCTGATTTGTTAGTTAAAACATAAGATGCATCAAAAGTATTAAATGAAATGTTATGCTCATTTGATGCAGCAGGAATTTTCTTTCTAGGCATTTTAACATGTGTGGTATGCCTAGAGCTAGAAGCCTCATTTTTATACATAAATGCATGGTGAGAAACAGTGTGAGTTTTTCTAGCATGAATCTTCCTAATTTTGTGCTCAGGATAATTAGCAGGATATAAAATGTAACCCTCATTATCCTGAACCATGGGAGCCTTGCAAGTTCCATAATCTTAGCTTGAAAGGGTTTCTTCTGGCAATACTCGTCAATAGCTTTGAAAGGGTTTCTTCTGGCAATCTTCGCTTCAAGTTCCATAATCTTAGCTTGATCATCTTGCAATGCTTCTCATTAGAACCTTCTGAGAGACAAAGAATCAGACAAGAAGGGTTGAAGATAAAAGAGACGAGTTTTGATATAAAGTAAGTTTTTATGGAGACAATTAAGTCAAGTTTTGAATGACTGACTAGGCTTTCCATTTCTAACTAATCTAGCGACCTACTGTCACATTGCTTTGATACCACTTCTGTCACAACCGTTTCTGAGGGGCAGAGCCGGCTGCATACCATATGTGTGCCAGGATCTATTTCCACACATATGTTGATGTCACAAGTGTAATATATCAAAAGAACAATGCATAAAAGCGTAAATGAAGATTATATGAACATATTACACTTCGAACAGATATAATGTCTTAACCTTTATTCATCAATGTACAGCGAAACATGGACATCCATCGAGAGGAAGATGACCAGGGGTATCACTAGACTAGCATCCATGGAGTTCAGCATCATATCTTCATCTGCAAACTTCTGATCAAAATTTAAGCAAGGGTGAGTTCACTTATGGTCGGGGCTCAACAATGGGGGAAAAACTAATGCAAGTTTAACAAGGTGAGGCTAAGGTTGAGCAGTAAGTATTTTAGTTGGTCAACATTTTATTAACAACACCTATCTTACTAATAATTGTGAATCCCAAGTATTCCCATTAAACAAAGGTATAAGAGTATATCAAAAACACTTAAGTGAAACCACTTAAGCAAACCAATGGCAGATCATCGGATCTCGATTTATTTCTGTCTTCAAGTTCAATTATTATGTGATGAGTCCAGGCTACTCTTAACCGTGAGCATGGCTGATATATCAGTTTTACACTCTGCAGAGGTGGCACATCTTTACCCATGAGTCACGATTCCCTTCTAGCTCGGGTTAGCTAGACCCGTATTCACTTCCGAGGTGAATGGCTAGGGTCTCACTACGAGGCTTTTCCCTAGAGTCCTCATTATGCGAATGCTGGAAATGGTCAAATTGCATAAGGCACACCTAACGTAACCAACTTATAGTCCAGACTGCAAGGTAAAGCTTTGGGAACTATGCCTGTATCCAATCTGCCTGATCCGAAACTATAAGCGCTTGCCAGATGCCCCCATTCTGGTCGACCACGACCAGCACCTGACATAATACTTCCCTAGTTATTTAGCCAAGGGCGTCCCATACCACCCTCATGGTAGCACTATTTTCCCGGGTGGTCACTTCATGTTCCAATTAAATCATATGATCTTGCTTAATCGTCGGATTAGCCACAATAATGTAAACTTACCTTTTGGAACATTAATATCACAAACCGGAGTGACTACATAAATTTAAAGTTGTAGCAATGGCATAGCTACTTGATTAGATCATAATCCCAGGTCAAACAAGGAGTAAGGTTGGAAAGGTGAGGTGTATCTAAGTAGGTAACCCATCAAATTATGCATATATATCCAAGAATAAACTTTATTAAATGTATTGTTTGGGATCAAATAGAGTATGGAGAGGGAGAAGTCCACTTGCCTTGCTTATTGAAAACTTGAGGTTCTTCCACGGATAGGAATAGATCTTGATTCTTAACTACTAGTTCAACCACTGAATATCATACAAACAAACAAGAAGAACAAACACCACTCAATAACATACCACATTCACCATACACAAAGCTAAAAGAAAGCTTAACGAAAAGAGCATTCGCTTTTCAAAAACATCGCAAGTAATGGTTATAATAAGAAGGTATTCTTTTCAAAAATGTGTGATCTATACTTTATAAAACAAGACATGAGCTTAAAATATCTTAATAAAAATATACTAATATTAGGTTCACCAAATTAATCTTTTATAAAACGTCATATGTGATATGTCTAAGATTAAGGGTTTATGAGATGATAAAACACGTTATAACGATATTAACCCTTTTTAACCTTTTAGAAAAGATATAAGTTATATATCTAAGGTTAATAGGCTACAAAACACGTTATTAATTTTAGAAGCATTATGGAACATATTATTCATTGTTAAACCTTCACTTATGATAAACTAAGATATAAGTCTAAATAGGCTTTATGTGAAAAGACCATTATTATTAAACACCTATTTTATGAAAAACTAGGTTATAGGCCCTTAAGTGGATTGTTGTGTAAAAGAAAGAAACCATTAATTGTCTTACTTTGATTAGGAAAACGCATAGCCTATTATTAAGAAATTACATTCAAAGTCAATATATACATTAACATTTTAAGTTATAAAAGAACTTAAACTCTTATTACTTTATTTTATCCTTTAGGAAAAGCTAAGTGATTCGTATATAATGTGGACTAAATTCTATGAAATCATTAATCATGCCATAAATCTAGTTAACAAATTGAAATGTAAGCCTAATTAATAAATTGTGAGAAAATATAAATAATCTATTGATTATATTTTGTTTCAATTTAAGAACATATGACCTAGATATTTAAAATGAATACTATATTCATTAACTATCATTTTAGTTATGACGGTGTCAGCACTAAATTAAGCCATTTTATCATTATTAGAAAAGTTATATGACATATTTCTATTATAAAGCATATAATTATGGATACTTAAATATGAGACTAAATGAGTTTTATGTGAACGGATAATAAATGATTATCATTCTATTAGGAAAACACTAAATCTATATTTGTTGAGAAAACTACATTCAAACCGATAGGTCATCATTTTAAAGATATAAACACCAATTCTATTATTTTAGTATCTTTAGAAAACTCTATTCTTTCTGTTTTTTCCTTTCTTTTCTAAATAGAAATTATACGTATAACTAAAAATTGTTTATAATTCTTCTAACATTAATATTCTAAGAATTAATTGTAAATTACTAAATGGGACTTTTAATAACATATTCATGGTTATTATGACATAAATAAGTATTTTACTAATTCTAAGTAATTAAGTGATATACTTATGAATACATTTATCATGAATAGTAAAATATATATTTTCATCTGACTGGAAATACGTGGCCTAGTATTTCTTCTATTTCTTCATGTTAATAAGTTTACACTTAAAATACTACTAACAATTATCGTTCCACACACTAAAGCGAAATCAAATCTGTAAACGTTTTCTAGTATAAAAATCACCGAGGTAGTGAATAGTGACATTACTCATTTTAGAATTATAAAATCATACACATATTCAATGCATTGTCGCGGGGTTCGATTTTGGCTACACGTATACATCGAAATCTCTAAAATCATACATGTGAATCGTCAAATCATCTCAATATTACAACAATAATTCACAAATTAATTTAAAACATGCTTTAGAAAATAAATTAATGGGTTGTCTTCAACCTTGGGTTCATGCTCATGCGCAGGGATGAACGTCGACGAGTAGGGAGGGTTCAGCAGGCAAGGAACGGTAAGGGGCTCCGGCTAGGGGACGCGGACGATGAGCACGAGCGCTGGCGTGTCTCCGTGGACGGCGGGGCGGACTACGACGGCGTGGGCGAGCAAGGGGTGTGAGAGAGGGAGAGGGAGCTCGGGGAGGAAGAGAGGAAAGGGGCTCGGCTAGATTTATATGGAGAGGGCGCCGGGGGAGGGAAGGGAAACGGTGGTCGGCCATTATGCCATTGATGGCGTTCATGGAGCTTCAATGAGGGAGGTAAATGGCGGAGAAAAGGGGGGGAGAAACGGCTCCATTAACGTAGAGGAACGGACGGCGTGAGGTCGACTGGTCGGCTGCTTGGGCGCGATGCGGGGCCTAGCCGGGTGCGCGGCGGGGAAGGTCGGGGTCACACGTTGGCCTGGTGGCTCGGGTCCTGTGGCTCGACAGCGGGGTCGCTGTCGGCGTCGGCGTCGGGGCTCGAGGGAGAGTAGGGGAGAGCGTCGGGTCGCCTGGGCGTGCGGGGCTGCTCGGCTAGCGTGCAGGGGCTTCGGCCGCGTGGTCTTCAGGTCGCGCGGGGATGGGCTGGAGCGTCGGGCGGATGGCGCTGGGTCCCTGGCGGCTGCACGTTCGGAGGGAAGGGGAGGAGAGACAGCCGGGTGGGTCCCATGCGCAAGAGAGAGAAGGGGGAAGGGGTAAGCAGGGGGCGACGACGGCTAGCAGGGGAGGGAGCAGGGCGCGCGCGGCTTGCTTCTGTTGGGCTCCAAGTGGGCTTAAGGGTTAGGGTTAGGGTTTAGTTTTACTTTTTTTCTTTTTTTCTATTTCCTTTTCTAAATTCAAAAACATATTTTTAAATAACCCAAAAATTCATAATAATTATACCAAAATTTTTTATAAATAAAATATTTATTTTTGGACTAATAATTATTATATTATTTATTTAGATTTTCATTTAAGAAGAAAATGCTATTAAATATCCAAAAATCAATCATGCGCAATCAAAAATTATTCCAAATGCTATAAATAACAAACACTTAAAAGAACATTCATTACCATAAATACCATTAATAACTAAATGTATTATTTTTATTTGATGATTTTTATAGTGTTACAAGGAGTGAATGCTAGAGCTCTTGTATTGAATGTGATACTCAAAAATCTTGGATTCTAGAAGTTGTGGTGGTTGGGGGTATTTATAGACCTCAACCACCAAAGTAGCTGTTGGGGAGGCTGCTAGCGATGGGCGCACCGGACAGTCCGTTGCGCCACCGAACAGGCACTGTGCAGTGTCCAGTGTGCCGCCACGTTACCCAACCGTTAGGGTTTTGGAGCAGTTGACCGTTGGCGCCTTTGGACAGTCTGGTGCCCCTCTGAGTCGCTGCTCTGACTTCTGCGCGGCACTGTTGCTCACTGTTCATACTGTCAGAGTCGACCATTGCGCGCTAGATAGCTGTTGCCCGTTGGCTCACCGGACAGTCCGGTGGCACACCGGACAATCCGGCGAATTATAACGGAGCGCGCTTGCGTTTTCCCAAGAGTGGCTGGTTCAACCCTGTACGGGCCTGGTGCACCGAACACTGTCCGGTGGCACACCAGACAATCTGGTGCGCCATACCACAGCACACTCAAGTCCTTTTTGCTCCTCTTCAATCGGGTCCCTAACTTGAATCTTTTATTAGTTTGTGTTGAACCATATGCACCTGTAATACATGAGTTCTAGAATAAACTAGTTAGTCCATATGTTTGTGTTGAACATTCAACCACCAAAATTAATTATAGGAAAAGATTAACCCTATTTCCCTTTCACTAACCTTCGGTCTACAGTTAGTTTGTTGAACTTCTAGATTCATTGTTGAGATATAGGTTGGGACTATGAATCTATAGGCTTTGGTACAATACCATTTTTAACTTTACAATTGAGGCTAGTTTTATCACGTACCAGCATAGTTATGGTTTACCGAATATGTTGAAATCCACATGCGAGACTAACAAGGAATGATTTTAGCGATGGTTGGGGTAATACCGAACAATTCAAGGAAGACAACATACATCGGCAAACAACTTCGGTGTATAGATAAGGATGCCTATTACCCATTTTATTTAGGTACAAGATTTGTGTATATTATCTCGATCTTGACTTGATTATCATGGGTACTCCCAACACAAGTTAGAATTCTAGTTCACGATTTTAAATCAATTAGTTCTGGGGAGATATCGTGTAGTTGTAGGGCTTTACGCAATATGAAACCAGACCTATGTTTTCATCAAATAAATTGGATTTACCAGAATGTAAGAAACAGACTGGGTGAATTTTCAATGATGGCTCCTATGAAATCATGCTTATGGAACATCATAGGTAGATCCATAATGAAATTCATATGAATATCTTCATGTTTCTAGGTGGGTGTAGTCAATAGTTCCAAAGTACTTGCTACTTTTAATTGACTATTCTTTACTTTCAAATATGCATCCAATCCGAAACAATTTAGTAATTTATATAGTAGTTCTATTGCTTCATTCTTGTTCATCAAACTTTTCTTTAAGACCCTGATAAATTTTTATTGTGGCCTAAAAGAATGTAGACGTAGAACAAAATAAGTTCCATCAAGAATTTGTTTCATCAAGGTGATTAGAATTCAATGCGAATTTAGACAGTTATGTGGAATGACCTTTAGATTAAATGCTTTCATTTCCTAACATTACTTAGTGTTAACATGCTCTCGATTCGTAAAGTGACACTGAACTTTGCGATTAAGTATGTTCACAACACATTCATTTTACCTAGGTGGTGTTGACTTCAATTTCATAACCTTTAACAAATTTTAACCGCTACCTTGGTCTCATATGTAGGTCATCTTAGGAGAACATATATTTGAGCCCTTACAGCGGTGAGGGTGTTGATATGGTGATCATATTAAGGATTCGAAGTTTTATTCCTCAAGTTTGAACAAAAAATATCTTTTATTCATGGTTCATGTACAACTTTTCTTCACCATACAGTTGCAAGTTAACAAAACTAACTTGTTGAAGTACTCTTGACATTGAGTAAACATTTTTATATTCTGTTGACGATCCAAAGTAGGAGGTTCACAATTATTTTCAAATAATTCATTTGAGCTTTCTTAGCTTGCTTTCACTTCACACGTCTTGGTGTGGAATGGGTAAAATATCTTATGGCTTCATTAAAACGGAAATTATTATGCACGCTCCTTTCATGTTTCATGGCTTGGAACATAGAATAGGATCAGTGTTTACGGTGAAATGTGTCATGATATTATTAAGCTTATTTTATGTTGTGTCTTCTATAGTTCCACATTTTCTTAGTACAACAATTCGATCCATCGATGTTATTATAAGGTGTAATTGACTTCATTACAACAAGGTTTTAGGAGTGGAATGGTCACAACGACATAAGTTCGACCTACATATTCTGTGTAGGGCAATGTTTTATGTGACATGAACTTCATAATTAGACTAAGTAGTAAGTACTTTATTATATCTATATGATATATTTTGTTAACATGAGGCCGTACATTATGACAGAGGTTCATTCAATCATCGTATTTGTCTAGTTTAAGGGCTATGTGCACTTTTAATCCAATAGTGATGGCTATGTTGCTTGATTATTAGATCGATTGTGTAGAGTTCTTTGTCTACCACCTGTTGTAATATATTAACATTAATGTCCAAAACTATTCTGCTCTTTATAGGTTATCTTCTTTGTAACTTCGAAAGGAAGTCCTAAATTACTCACAAAGATATATTCATACCATAAGACAAAACATATGAGATCAATTTGGATAAAACTGTGTGATATGTCGAGATAGAATATCGGGATTGATTCAAGGAAGATGTGTTCACAAAAGATAACACATTGATATACATTAAGACAAATACATAGAACAATTCAAGGGAGGTGTGCACGAAAGATAACACATTGGTGTAGTTCCATAATGGATTATGACTATAAACCATGATATCAGTGCGTGCCGAGTAGCACAACCTTGTGTCGGCTATCCACAGGAGGCTCTCGGTTTCGTCGCGGCACCATCAGTCATTAGTCATAACACCATTACCAACATAGCCGATGAGAAATCCCACGTGACAGAGATAAACTGTGCATGGATAACAGTACATAGAGGGGGATCAACAAGTAAGGGATATTACTAGAAAATGATCCCATGAGAGGATGGCTCAATGACAAGAATATGATAGGGTCCAAGACTTAAAAATTTGAGAAGAGAGTATCATAGGTACCATGTCAATGATTAGTATGAGATTGGATATACGGAGGAGGTAATCGTGAGATAACGATTGACAATCTTTAAGAGACATAATAGAATCAAAGATTATCACAAAATTTTATTGGAACCGAGCAGATACGTTTCTCATAGATAACTTGATAAAACATTCAAATGATTTCCAATAGAGAATACAAGAACGAGGAGACATGAGAGATTACTTGCATCAGATAGCTCCTTTAGAGTGAGTAAACGATGATGTGGCTCAAGATAGAGGCATGACACTAGAGCGATATAGATGAACCATCGACAATACAAGCATGAAGTTCTTGTTTTAAATTCCATATGCAACTTGTGTCCATCAAAGAGAGCTTCAGGCTATCCTAATACACGAGCATGAGTATCATAACACAGGAAAGAAGGATTTAAAGTGATCTAGATCTAGCATTTTGGAAGATGTTGTAACATCAATAGGATGATGGGGTAGAACCAATAAACAATCTAGATATTTAGCAGCTAAAATCGCAACATGATTCATAAGGAACAAGATTTCTAGATCCATGTGAGAAGAGAGGTCATCAAACACGATTTTTGCCTTTAGAATGAGCAGTTGAGAGATCCACGAGGATGGGGCCAAGGATTCTCGATAAGAACTTTGGCTAAATATGGTTTGCGGAAACTAGCATCAAATATTTTATTGGAATACACTTAACACACAGTTAAACTTAAGTAGAGCTAGTGGTTAAGCTATTTAGCCCTAGAAGCGGCATAGGTGCATGTTTTTTATGGATAAACATACAAAGGCTAGAAATTTCATATATCGACATCAGATTTCTAACAAGGGTTTCATTCTAGAACCTTAGGACTGTTTGAATTAGGGCCCTTCTACGTATAGAACAGGCAACAACTCTTACAGTTTAAGGGAAATAGGTTGCACATGTAACACCCGAAATCCTGTGCTGAGAATTATAAATGTTTCTCCAAGAGATTTGAGATAAAATGACTTCTAATAAAGATTTCCATCCTCTATAAAATATAATAATATGTAAGAATGTGGTATTTGAAGCATAGATATAAAACTTAAAGCTATAAGTTGGAGCGGCAAATAAGGGAGAGACTTTCAAACTAATTATTATTCCTTTTATAAACCATATAATCACAACCATCCCTAAAAATAATTGGACTAAAATAATTCATGAAAAAGATTATATATTAACATAACCTAAGTAAATATAACTAAATGAGGATTATCTATCTTAAGTGTGCATTCAAAGATAATATTTCCTTAAAAGAAATACTAGGTGTGTATTCCATCATTAAAGCATTTATCTAAATGGATAAAAATAAATAAAGAAAGGAATAATTAAATTATGCATCATGCTTGACCTTTGGGTGTGAATTCTTGTATTCGAAACTGAATTAAATTATGAAAATTGAAAACTAAAATCAGAAAAAAAAATAAAAGGAAGGAGAAAATAATGGGGGAATAACCTATTCACGGGCCTAGAATTCTCTCCTCGACCCAGCATTTTCCCCCGCCCATGTGGGCTGCGGCCTTGGCCCAGTGTGCCTCTCCCCTCGTCCACTGCCAACGAGACCCGCCCCCCAGCCTCCTTACCCCACGCGCTGGAACCAACGTCGCAGACAACTGGGGCCCCTCTGTCGGGTTCACCCCCTCCGACCAAGCGCAACAGAATCGACGCACGCGTGATCTCCGTCGAAATCGGCCATGGCTGTTTATTCGCCGTCGCCAAGACCTCTAGGTGAGGCCCAGGGGAACCGCCAAGGCTAGTGGATGTTGGATGTGGCGTTCACGGGCGCGGTCGACCGATTAGTGCAGTGGAATCTTTCATTGGGACAACAAATTCGCCGTGTTGCTGCCATGCTACGTGACCTAGGGCCTCAGCGCCATCCTTCACGGTGAGAATCCCCTCAAGAAATCCCCATGCGTACCTAGGTTGTGTTGCGTCGATAGAATTAAGATGTAGGGCTCATGGGCGCCGGCGCAGCCAACTCTGGCCGACCCGCCACCGTGGGAAAAATAGGGCGTCACTGCTCTCTGGTAGCTGGGTGTGGTGGAGGGGGGAATGACTCCTGGCCGTTGGTTGTTTGATGAGGGGCTGAGATCAGGTTGCTTGCCCCTTCACATTATAAAGGAATCGAGCTGTCAATCAGTCCGTGGTCGGCGTAGATTAGCCCAAACCTACCCCTTTGACCTAATTAAACCTAGGTTGTTGGGATATGATCCGAGGGCTTAGGGTGTATCATGGCAGTGGGTGCATACCGATTCGGCAAATAAGTGGATCTAATCCTGACCGTCGAGGGCTGATCGAACGACTATGGCACCATGATACCCCTTCGTTGTGGCAACTTCCTAAATGAGACCCTGCCCTTTTGACAAATTAGCCCACGATCAATAGAAGTTCAAAAAGAGTTGTGTTTTAGTCCTTTTTGTTACTGTTAGGTCCTACTATTGACCAGAAAATCATTATTAAACATAAAATTTATCCATAAACTTGTTTAATCAATAACTTTCACATTTTAACCCCGATTTGAGCCGTTCAAATTGTGTTAGTTTCGTATAAATATTTACTACGCAGTAGCAACCCTAATTATATGATATCACATACTTTTATAATTAGGTAGCTAAGTTGATTAATCTATGTTCATTGGATTAGCTTTTCTAAGATTAATAAAGTGTTTTGATCTTGTAGTTATAATTTGACTAAAGGATAATCTTTAATCAAATTATAATCCAGATTAGACAACACCCGAGCCGTCTAGAAGGCGGCAACCTCCAAGAGTAACAAGTCAATGACACTTGCCCTATGTACCACCTAGTGCCTCAAAAGATCACAACGAATGCAAATGCTAGTGTCTCAATCACTCACTAGAATGCGATTTCAATCAACGAGTGTGAGTATTTGAGTGGGAGGATCACAAATGAGCTCAATGTGTGCTAGGAGTGACCAAGAGAACCCTCACACACGAGCTCCACTTCTATTTATAGCCGTCAACACATAAATAATTGTTATGTGCAACTAGCACAACTTCTGCGCGCACGCGGACGGTCCGCGCCCCATGGCCGGACGGTCTGCCATACTAGTAACGGCTATATTGATCGTTTGAAACCTATCAGAGCTGTCAAAAAAGTCAAGGACGGACGGTCCACCCTCCAGGGCTGAACGGTCTGAGACCTGACAACTTGGAATAACAGAACACTGGTCAGTCAAAGTAATTCGAGTGGACTGTTCGCCATTCATGGTCGGACGATCCGCACATGGACCACTTACCGTCCAGCTAAAAACCCCGGACGGTCCGTAGTGCAAGGACACAAAAACACACCGTCCTTGCCCAAACTCAATTCATCTTATGTGGATGGTCCGGCCTCCTGGCCCAGACGGTCCGCAAGGGGTGGACAGAGACAAACTGCCAGCAGACCTCTCTGGCAAAGTCGCGGATGGTCCGGCCTTCTAGCCTAGACGGTCCGCCGACCACAGAGAAAAAGATTTTGCGCTAGTTCAAAAGAATTCTAATTTTGAAACCCGAAGTGTTGTTAGCCCTCATGAAAATGCTACTATTTATGCTCTACGAGGCACTAAGTATTACACCAACCAAGTTCATTGACCCCTCTTATTAGTACGACTGTCTATCCTATTAGTCCGGTCAATTTCTTCTCTAAACACCTGCTGACCGGCCAAAACAAAAACCTATGTTTTACTTTTGCCTTCACTTGATCCACAATCAATGGTTATGAGTCCCAAGGACTTTACTGTTTCTTTTGGTTCAGTCCTGCATTCTTATTTCTCCAAGAATTGTTAGTCCACAGTTAGTTGTCATTAATTACCAAAGCACCACTTAGGGGCCTAGATGATTCACAAACTCCCCCTTTTTGGTAATTGATGACAACATTGCATATTTTAGAGAAAAGTAGATTTTGTTTTCCAACCTTTCTTACATTCTGTGTATAAGAAAGATTTGAGATGAGTTTTGAGTGACTTATCTTGATTTTAAGGTTCATCTGAAATGTTGATAAGTTAGCACAGAAAAACTCACAGAATAGGAATAACTCCCCCTATATGTGTGCATGGAGAATATCCAGACCATGAATTCACACACATAGTATATCAGAGTTTTGGCGGAGACCTTCCTATAATCATGGTTATCGAGGCACATAGAAATAGTAGTATGTCAAAATGAAAGCAGCAAGAGAAATACTACTTTGATTAACCATTAAAGTTTCAACGGATAGAGTCTTAAAAGAGAAAAATTCAAGCATAGTTCAAAGTAGCATAATGACTTAGTAGCATAAAGCATAAAACACAGATGCAGCATACATATGGAGCAAGCTCCCCCTGAATCTTGAATCTTCATTTCTCAAGCTCCCCCCTGAATCATCACTTATCTCCCCCTTGGCATCAATTTCCACAAAGGGGACATCACTGTGCACTAGGTGGAGGATGAGGATACATATTGTAAAAGTGAGAGCTGAAGCTATCAAAAATAGAAGTGAAGTGACTAAAATCATTTTGAAGTTGTTGTTGTATTTCATCCAGTGAGTAAATGTTGTCACTAGTAGACAGAGATTCAAATTGGCTGGACAGAGCACCCATATTATCTTGAAAGCTTTGTTGCATGTTGTTCATTCTACTCATAATTGGATCATGCACAGTAGATTGAATATGAGAATGAAGGTCAGTGAACTGTGTATGAACCCCATCCAGCTGAGAGTCAACAACGGTAAATCGATCATGCCAATCAGAGAATTGACCATAAAATGTGGATTGCATGTGACCAAACCAGTCATCGACACGTGACATCATGCCCTAAAACTGACCAACCATATGAGTCTGGAGCCCTTGATACATTTGTTGAAAATAAGGATCAAAATATCAAAGTGCAGGCTACCAGTACTATCCTTGCTGCGTGGAGGTGGAGGTGGAGGCATTTGCTGAGCGGGATGCGATTCAGGCTGAGCAGCAAAAGCATCTCCCTAAGCTCCCTCATCATCAGGAAACGGTGTGAGAGACCTGGTAAGAAAATCAATTTCATTCTTGAATGGCCTGAACGGAGTGTGAGTAGTTTCACACCGCCCTTCAAATCTAGTTTTGGCTTTAATCAGAGCCATAATATATGTAGCATATGCTAGATTTTGGTTCTTGTCCATCTTCAGATCATTTAACTGTCGCATCATAAAGAGAACAACATTCATGACCTCCCCCTTCATGACATGATCAATAATATTCCAGAATTTATCCCGGATCCTGCTTTTGTCCCCACTCTTTGGAAGAATAGTGACTCTAGCAATTTTGTTGATGACTGCAGGATGATGTCGCAGGCCTGGATTCTCGTTGAAACGCCTAGGTATACCTAGCCTGACAGGTTCATAATACTGAGCAAATCTTCAAACTGGTCCTCAGTATAAAGATCTATTCCCTGAGAGATAATGGCATAATCCAGACTATTAGCCGCTGCAAATTCAGCAAATGTAGCCACATACCGCTTAAACCCAGTCATCCAGACTATTAGCTGATCTTCAATATTGATTTCAGTAGTTGCAAGAAACTGCTTGACAATAAGTTCATTGAAGTCAGTCTATTGACCCATGAACTCATACAAACCACATGCCTGGAACTTAGCGAGTAATCCTTTCATAACTGTTTGACCCTGCATATAATCCCAGTCAATAACTTGATGCTTATGAAATTTTTTGTCCATCAGAGTGCCCTAGAAAACATCAAACTATATTGGATATTTGTGTCATTGGGGAGAGAAAATTGATCCACATTCCTCCTAGAGGAATATTCAGCCATGGAAAATCACACCCTGGGATATGTCCATCCTATAATGCCAATAGGATAGTCTGGATGAGAGTGGAGAGCATCTTCAGTATCCAACGAAACACTGCCTCCAGCTGATGATTGGGCCTCAGAGTCTGTGGCAGGGTTATAGTCTGAATCATCTGCACGACGGTGTTTGGACATAAGCTACCCTAGAAGCTTCTTCTTTAGACCACCGAATCCACTGAAAACAGAATATAAAGAATCCCAATGATAAGATGATAACCTGAAAAAAATTTGACAACAAGATCTATAGGGAAATCTGCCAGAAGGCGGATGGGCCTGTGCTAGGGTACTAGACGTTCCACGCACCCAGGGCCGGATGGTCCGCGCTACACCAACGGACGGTCCGTGACACACCAGGGGCGATTTGGATCCCCAATATGCTCCAAACATGTGATCGCAAAATTAGAACAAGATATCCATGAAAGTGAAACCAAATTTTTGCAGTTAGTTCATGATGACAACCATAATAAATTCCACCAAACAATTTGATGAATAATCTATCCAAGAACATATCAGAGACCAATTTATGTAAACCCTAGAATTTTCAATATTTGGATAAATTGCATGGAGAATTTGAATACCGAGAGGAAGACGTCGTTGTTGATCACCAAGAAGACTCTCGGACAGTCCACGCTCAAAATCGAAATGGCAGTAATCAGAACACGATGTTTCAAATGAGTGGAGAGAGGGCAAGAGGCAATATAGAACGAAGTCTTGCAGGCGACCTCGGCTGATTAAAACCCCACTCGCGGACGGTCCACGAAAGAGCTCGGACGGTCCATGACCTGGTGGGCGCAAATAGTCTACTCTGTCCACCGGACAGTCTAAAACTGATGCGCCGGACGGTTCGCGGTCAGGGGGCGGACGGTCCGCAGCCTGACAGAGAGTTTTCCATACCCTTTTTAGTTTTTGAAAACGAGTTTCAACATGGATTCTTACCTCTAAAATAGACAATTTTATCAATACAATGGTTATTATATATGAGTTCATATATAATAAACTTGAGCGTCTAGTCATTTGCATATATAGTATTTCCATCACGTAATAAGAATAAATGATCCAAAATAGGAGATAGATATCACAAAAGGAACATCCTAGAGATCAAACTGAATGGAACACATGTGTACTCATCTTCAAGCAACATTTGAGAGATCAATTATATTCATTTCACTTCTCAATTTGCAAAACCTTGCTTCATCTAATGGCTTTGTAAATATATCCACCAATTGATCATCTGTGCCGATAGAATAAACAGAGATATCTCCTTTGCCAACATGATCTCTTAAGAAATGATGCCTAAAATCAATGTGCTTTGTTCTTGAGTGTTGAACGGGATTTGTAGCCAATTTTACTACAGTTTCATTGTCACACAAGAGAGGAATATTTTTGAATGAAATCCCATAATCCAATAAGGTTTGTTTCATCCATAATAATTGAGCACAACAATTACCGGCCGATATATATTCTGCCTCGGCGGTAGAAAGAGCAACCGAGTTTTGTTTCATGGATGACCATGAACCAAGAGACCTTTCAAGAAATTGACAACATCCTGATGTGCTCTTCCTATCAACCTTACAACCCGCATAGTCTGAATCTAAATAACCAATTAATTCAAATTGAGCACCCTTAGGATACCATAGACCAATATTGGGGGTATCCTTCAAATGTCTCAGAATTCTTTTAGCGGCCTTTAAGTGAACCTCTCTAGGTGATGCTTGAAATCTAGCACACATGAAAACACTAAACATAACATCGGGCCTAGATGCGGTTATGTAGAGCAAACTACCAATTATTGAACGGAAAAGTTTTTTATCAACAATTGTACCTCCCTCATCTAAATCAAGATGACCATTTGTTGCCATAGGAGTCTTAATGGATTTTGCATTTTCCAATCCGAACTTTTTGAGCATATCCTTCAAATATTTAGATTGACTTACAAAGATTCCATCTTTCAATTGTTTGATTTGAAGACCGAGAAAGAAGCTCAATTCTCCAATCATGGACATTTCAAACTCATTTGACATCATTTTGCCAAACTCATCACAAAATAGCTCATTAGTTGATCCAAAAATGATATCATCAATATAAATTTGATAAACAAATAAATATTTACCAATTCTTTTAGTGAATAGAGTAGTGTCAACTTTTCCAATTTTGAAGTCTTTGGAAAGCAAGAAATCCCTAACCCTTTCATACCAAGCGCGTGGAGCTTGCTTAAGCCCATAGAGAGCCTTAGAGAGCTTGTACACATGGTTAAGTCTTTTGGGATCCTCAAAACCGGGAGGTTGTTCCACGTACACTAGTTCACTAATCTTACCATTTAAGAAGGCACTCTTAACATCCATTTGGTAGAGCTTGATATTATGAGCACAAGCATATGCAAGAAGGATTCGAATGGCTTCCAATCTTGCCACGGGTGCTAATGTCTCACCAAACTCCAATCCTTCTACTTGAGTATAACCTTGTGCCACTAGTCTTGCTTTCTTTCTTACCACCAAACCATCTTCATTATGATTGTTTCGAAATACCCATTTGGTTCCAATAACATTGTGATTCTTTGGTCTTTCAACAAGCTCCCAAACTTCATTATGGGTAAAGTTATTTAATTCCTCATGCATTACATTCACCCAATCAACATCAAGTAGACCTTCATCTACACGGTTAGGTATAATGTAAGATACAAAAGAGAAGTGTTCACAAAATGAAGCAATATGTGATCGAGTTTGAACAACCTTACTTATATCACCCACAACTTGATTTGGTGGGTGATCTTTTATGATTGAATGATGAATTCTTGAAGTAATTTTAAAATCACTAGTTGAAGCTTGAGGAGGAATCAAATGACTCGAGATATCTTGAACATGATCATCCACAATTTCATCATTATGTTGGCTTTATTGAGTTTCCTCATTTATGGTTGAAGAGGATGGAATGACAACCATACTATCATCATCGTCTTCCATTGGCTTTATTTCACCAATAGCCATAGTTTTCATAGCATTTCTCAAATGAACTCCACCAACATCATCAAAGTTTTCATTTTCATCTTGAGATCCATTTATTTCATCGAACTCTACATCATATGCTTCTTCAATGATCCCATGAGTTTTGTTGAAAACTCTATATGCCTTGCTATTTGATGAATATCCAAGGAGAAACCCTTCATCACATTTTTTTATCAAATTTAGAGAGCGACTACCCTTCCTTAAAATATAGCATTTGCAACCGAACACCCTAAAATAAGAAATGTTTGGCTTTCTTCCAATAAGCAATCTATAGGGAGTCTTTTTCAAGAGCTTGTGGCAATATAATCTATTTGATGCATGACAAGCGGTATTAATGGCTTCGGCCCAATAAAAGTCTGGCACATTATATTCGGCTAACATAGACCTAGCCATATCAATAAGAGTCATATTTTTCCTTTCAACAATTCCATTTTGTTCTGGTGTATATTTGGAAGAGAATTCATGTTTAATAACCTTGTCATCACAATATTCATCAATTCTAGCATTTTTAAATTCCGACCCATTATCACTTCTAACTTTCTTAATGTCAAAATCAAATTGATTTTGGGCCAATATAGCAAATGACTTAAATGTTTCAAATACATTTGATTTATCTCGAAGAAAATAGACCCAAGTAAATCTAGAATAATCATCCACAATTACATGACAAATAGGAATTACCATCAATACTCATAAAAGATGTTGGTCCAAAAAGATCCATGTGAAGTAATTCCAATGGTCTATGAGTAGGCATTTGACTCTTGTAGGGATGTGTATTCGCCGCTTGCTTCTCGGCTTGACATGAACTACACAATTTGTTCTTTTCAAATTTCACATCCTTCAACCCTCGAACTAAATCATGCTTGGTTAATTGATTCAATTTTCTCATACCAACATAACCAAGTCTTCTATGCCATAGCCTACCTAGTGAAGCCTTAGAGAATAGTCAAGTTGTAAGCTTTGCCTCATTAGATGAAAAATCAACAAGATAAAGATTTTCATGTCTAAAACCTTTGAATATTAGATTGCTACTATCAACACTTGAGATGAGAACATCATCAACGGTAAAGTTGCAACTAAAACCCAAATCACATAGTTGAGCTACGGATAGAAAATTAAAGATAAGAGATTCAACTAAGAAAACATTTGAAATGGAATGGTCATTTGAAATAGCAATTTTACCCAAACCTTTAACCTTTCCTTTGCGATTATCTCCAAAAGTGATGCTATCATAGGTTGAGCAACCTTCCTCACTCATTTCGATCCTCATATCACCGGTCATATGTCGAGTACAACCACTATCCAACACCCAATGATTTCCTCCCGCCTTGTAATTTACCTACAAAAGGAAATCAATCTCTTTTAGGTACCCAAATTTGTTTGGTCCTCGGATGTCAGTGACCAAGGATTTTGGCACCCAAATTTCTTTCTTTTTGGTACCGACAATTGAAGTGCCAACAAACTTAGCATGTACACCTTTTGCATTATGTGAAAGAACCTAGCAATGCTCAAAACATGGTAAGGATACATTTTTGAATTTAAGACAATTTTTCTTGACATGTCCTTTCGTGTGGCATTTGTGACACACTTTGTCACATTCTTACACAAACATGGTCTTTTGCTTTACAAATGCATTCTTTCCTTTTTTAGGAAGATACCCAAGACCCTCACGATTAAGAGAGCAACGTTGTCTTCCCGAGACAAAATCTAGTTTAGCTTTTCCACCATATGCTTTCTCTAAGTCATGAGTTAGAGCATTTACTCTTCCTACCAATGCTTCATTTTCAATAATGATGTGTGATTCATCACAACCAATATTATCATTCTTAAGAGAAATTTTACATTTTTCACAAACAAAAATAGTAGGTTGTAAATCACTTGTAGAGCTATCAAGTAAGTCACAAGTGATTCCAACATCTTTGGTGACCACCATAACTTCATGCACAAGAGGTGAGTTCTGAGACTCCACAAGGCTCTCACAACTTTCTTTTAGATTGCTGTGGGATGTCTTGGGCTCCTTAAAAGACACTTGAAGGTTTTTGTATAGTTCCTTAAAGGTCCTAAATTTTTCTTTTTCTTTGTGCATGTAGTCATCGATCTCACCCAACATTCTAACAAGATCATCATAAGAATATCCATCATTATCAAGATCATCAATGTCATCATCATCATCAATGTCATTTAAATTGGTTATGATTTTACCTTAGCATCTCCTTTTGCCACAAGACAATAAGGAGAAGAGAAAAGTGAGGGAGCATACTTGATAGCAATTCCAGCATTTAGTTTAGATGAAGAATCATCATCATCATCATCCGAGCTTGCATCCGAACCCCATTCAACTAGATAGGCTTTGTCATCCCTCTTCTTGTGATAGAACTTCTTTTTCTTCTTGTCATCTCCATCCTTACCCTTGTTCTTCTTGCTTGGACAATTTATGGCAATGTGACCGGGTTCCCCACACTCAAAACATTTTCTATCATTGAAGGCATTTCTTCTTGATGTTTGTCCCCTTCTAGGTTGACCCTTCTTTTTCCTCATGAACCTGTTACATTTCTTCACAAAGAGAGCTAATTCCTCATCACTTTCACTTCTGTTTCCTTCATCTTCACTTTCATCGTTTTCAATTGCCATTGAAACTTTAGCTTTGAGAGCTATTGTTTCCCCTTTCACCTTTTTAGCCAAACTCATAGCTTCGGCTTCAGATTTCTTGAATATGTCTTGAATAAGAATTTCTCCCAAGACTTCGGTTGGAGAGATAGTGGTCAAATCACTTCTTACTAACATGGTCACAATAGTGTCATATTTTTCCAGAAGAGATCTAAGGAACTTGTGAGTGGAATCCACATCCGGTACATTAAAACCAAGTCCCTTTGTGAAGAAACAATAGTGTCATTCACTATCTCATTTAAGCGGTTAAACATGTCGGACACACTTTCATCTTCCTTCATGAGAAATTGCTCAAACTTTCCTTTGCATACGTACAACTTTGCACTCTTCACAATTTTAGTTCCTTCATGAATTTCCATTAGCTTTGTCCAAATCTCATAAGCGGTTATGAGATTTTTGATGCGGTTGAACTCATTTATGTCTAATGCATCATAGAATACATTCATAGCTTGATCATTGGTTAGAACATTCTCATTATCACCGAGTGACAATTCATCTTCCTTCAATACAATAAATCCATCTCTAACAATAGGCCAAATCTTTCCTCCCATAGCTTTAAGATGCATTGACATTCTTATTTTTCAATAGTCATAATTGTTCCCATCAAAATGCGGCGGCTTCCCAATGCGCACATTGTTGTTACTAGCCATTTTGTCCAACTCCGAGATGATAAAATCCACAATCAATGGAGTCTTTGGCTTTGATACCACTTGTAGGATCTAGGACACCTCCTAGAGGGGGGGGTGAATAGACGATTTTGACTAAAACAAAGTACACTAGAGAAATTTAATCAAATCGACAAGAGATATAAAATTACTAGCCTCGATGAGACAACAAAATATAATGAGCAATTTAAGCTAACACCACAAAAGATAGACAATATACAAATTACCAACTAGTTGTAAGTAATGTATAAAAGTTGAGAGAGAGACACCAAAATTTATCCCGTGGTATCAGTGATTTTCCATTCACCCCTAATCTAGGTTGAGGTGGAATTCAAGCATTCACTTGCTCCTCTACCAAGACACGACTTGATCTTTGAGCCAAGTGACAAGAACTCACTCAATACCTTGATTTCAGTAGTGTTGCCTTTGCCGCTCCGGCGAGATGGGCACGAACCCCTCACAATCAATCCCACGGCTCCTCCACAATCTTCACGGAGAGCTCGACGGAGACAACACCCGAGCCGTCTAGGAGGTGGCAACCTCCAAGACTAACAAGTCGATGATGCTTGCCCGGTGTACCACCTAGTGCCACAAAAGATCACAACGAATGCAAATGCACTAGAGCGTCTCAATCACTCACTAGAATGCGATCTCAATCAACGAGTGTGAGTATTTGAGTGGGAGGATCACAAATGAGCTCAATGTGTGCTAGGCGTGGCCAAGAGAACCCTCACAAACGAGCTCCACTTCTATTTATAGCCCTCAACACATACATAGCCGTTATGTGCAACTAGCACAACTTCTACGCACACGCGGACGGTCCGCGCCCCATGGCCGAACGGTCCGCCGTACTAGTAACGACTATATTGACCGTTTGAAACCTGTCAGAGCTGTTAGAAAAGTCAAGGCCGGACGGTCCGCCCTCTAGGGCCGGACGATCTGGAACCTGACAACTTGCAATAACAGAGCGCTAGTCAGTCACAGTAATTCAAGCGGACTGTCCGCCGTTCATGGTCGGACGGTCCGCGCATGGACCACTTACCGTCCGGCTAAAAACCCTGAACGGTCCGTAGTGAAAGGACACAAAACACACCGTCCCTGCCCAAACTCAATTTATCTTATGCAGATGGTCCGGCCTCCTGGCCCAGACGGTCCGTAAGGGGTGGACAGAGACAGACTGCCATCAGACCTCTCTGGCAGAGTCACGAACGGTCCAGCCTTCTGGCGCGGTCCACCAACCACAGAGAAAAAGGTTTTACGCTAGTTCAAAAGAATTCTAATTTTGAAACCCGAAGCGCTGTTAGCCCTCTTGCAAATGCTACCGTTTATGCTCTACGAGGCACTAAGTATTACACCAATTAAGATCATTGACCCCTCTTAATAGTACGACTGTCTATCCTATTAATCCAATCAATTTCTTCTCTAAACACCTGTTGACCGACAAAAGCAAAAACCTATGTTTTACCTTTGGCTTTACTTGATCCACAATCAATGGTTATGAGTCCTAAGGACTTTACTGTTTCCTGTGGTCCAGTCCTGCATTCTTATTTCTCCAAGAATTATTAGTCCATAGTCAGTTATCATTAATTACCAAAACACCATTTAGGGGCTAGATGATTTACAGCGAGGCGCGACGACGACGAGAGACTATGATTACAACACACATTTTATTACACAGTTCACTGATTTGGTCATTTTAATCAATTGAGGAGCGTGGGACAGTGAGGACAGCGAGGAGCTCACCGGGTTTTACGACATCGCGAATGAGGCTACGCAGATAGGGTCGGCGCACGCGACACGGAGGGGGTCTCGAGGCTGTTGCTCGCTGCGACACTACGCATGTCGATGGGGCTTGCTGCGGCATTTTGTCAAACATGTCGAGGGCTCGTTGCGGAGGAAAAGACAGCGTGGCCGCTGCAGCTCCGTGAACTACATGAGGGCGCACGGGGGACATGCTCGGGCATCGACTAGGGATGAACTGCAGGCATCCTTGGAGCTAGGGAAGCGTGGCATCATTAGTGGTGAAGATGGTGGCCGAGGAGGAACCGTTGTGGTCGGAAATGCAGAGCGCCTAAGGGAGCGAACTGGGTGCCATGGAGGGGGCTCGGCTGGAGCTCGGCCAGTAGAAAGTCAAACGCCATGGCTGGGAGGGATGCTGTGCTCCCCGGCGAAGCTGCTCACAGGGGAGCTCGCGGCAAGGCGCCATGGGCAGAGAGGTCGTGTGAGGGAGACCATCGGCATAGGAGGAGCAGAGAGAGAGAAGGCCAAATGGGAGAGGAACTAGGTGTGTTAACAACTCTAATGGTGGATCGGACCAGGAAGGGACAGGAGATGAAGCTGTTGGAGATGAAGGGAAGCTAGAAGTTGAACCTGTCTAGAAACTAAGAAGAGGTACGCGAGCAAGGAAGCTGAATCCAAAATACATTGGTGCCAACTGGATGTAATAGAATCACAGGGTTGTTAGACTATGGCTTTGCTTTTTGTTCTCAAGTATAAAAGGAAAGCATCTGCACTATTGTAAAGTGGCTTTTGGCATTAGACACAACTGAACATGGAAAGCAAGAAAGAATAATTGAACTACCTCCCCACATCCTCTGTTACCTGCTAGTCTGCATCTGAGAGCGCTTAACATTTGGTATTCAGAGCCTAAACTGGATCCTCATCACGAGTACAATACGAGATTGCAGGCCAGAGCGGGAGCGATGGTGCCCCCGAGAGTGGAAGACCCCATGGCGCTGTTGATGGCCAAAATCGATGAAGGCAACAAGGAAACCTGCCGACGCATGGAGGCAATCCAGTCTACAATGGAGAAGATGGAGATCACAGTGCAAGGACTGGTCTCTGATCGGAGCTACTTCAAGAAGTGGCGGCCCGAGATCGAGAGGAAGGTGGTGGAGATGGCGGAAACCCTGGTGAAGATCCAAGCGAAGATAAGTAATACGACTCCGTCTACCACTTCTTCAGGAGCAGTACCAGCGGTCGCCAACGTCTCGATGTCGGCAACAGCTTCGGTGTTGGCGGGGGAGAAGATGGCGGGTTCTACCCTGCACCGTACAGCGGATCCCTTCTGACGACCTGCTGCTGAATTGGAGGTGAACCGGATGTCGCTGCCCTTGGGAGGTATGGCCACGCCGAATCCTCATGCTCCTTGGTTATTCGGCCAAACCTCTATGAGTCCGTTTGCATCTCCAACCTGGTCACAAGGATTGGGAGGAAACATGGCACTGATGAATTTTCCAGCGTTTGATGGATCCAATCCTAAGTTGTGGAAAAATCGGTGTGAAACTTATTTTGAGTACTATGCTGTTCCAGTGGAGATGTGGATTCGATTGGCTATCATGCACTTTGAGGGGCCGACTCTATTTTGGCTGGAGTCTATGGAAGGTAGAACTAGGGAAATGAATTGGGGTGAACTTTGTGCAGCTCTGCTCACCAGATTTGGTCGTGACCAACATAATTTGCTCATCAGGCAATTCTACCATATATTCCAGACAGGATCAGTATCAGATTATATTGAACAATTTGATTTGTTACTGCATTAGTTGTTGGCTCATGAAAATCATCTCACCACTACCATGGTTACTGCCCGTTTTGTTGATGGACTGAAAGATGAACTAAGGGCAGTGGTAATCATACAGCGGCCAGCTGATCTGGATACAGCATGTTCTCTAGCATTATTACAAGAAGAGGTCATGAGTACTTCCAGACATAGAGAACTGAGAAAAGTGGATACTAACTCCATTGTCAGAGTTCCAAACAAACCTAATGCCTTGCCTATGTTGTCAGGTAGTCGGACATCGGGAGTACAGGATGAACGGAGGTTTATGGCAACAGTGGGTGCTAAAGGTGAAACGAGTAAAATGGAAGCCCTCAAGGCATATCAGAAGGCTAAGGGACTGTGTTTTAAGTGTGGAGAAAGATGGGGTCAACTTCACACGTGCTCTAAAACAGTGCCTTTACATCTAGTTGAAGAAATGTGGGCTCTAACAATGGGTGCATCTGAGCTGGAGATGGAGTCTGAAGAGCCTGCAACTGAGAATAGCCTAGAGAGTGTGCTTGCTATTTCTGTTGCAGCAGTATCAGGCAGCGAAGGGAGCAAAACTATCAGACTGTGGGCATCCATTCATTGCCAATAGGTTTTGGTGTTAGTGGATTCTGGTAGCTCCGCGAGTTTTATGGATAATCATCTCACAGGAGTAATGTTCGCAGTGCAGCCATTAACAATGCCTTTGCAAGTGAAGGATGCTGATGGAAGGACACTATGGAGTACTCACTTTGTTCCTGATTGCCAGTGGCTGTGTGGGGGACATACTTTCGTCCATGACTTCAAAATATTACCATTGAGTGGGTATGATCTGATTCTTGGTATGGATTGGCTGGAAAAATATAGCCCAATGTCTATACACTGGGGAAAAAGTGGTTCTAGTTTATATATAAAGGGAAGTCAGTACGGCTGCAAGGTGTTTTACCCAATACTCGGTCTTGTTTTTCCCTCAATTGTCTTCAGTTTGATTCCCTTGTCAAACAAGATGCAATTGAGCAGTTACTGGAGTTGCAAGTCGTACCACTTAGTGAACCCACTGACATGCCTATGGTGGTGGCTGATCTGGTTAACCAGTTTAACCATTTGTTCGATGAGCCAAAAGAGTTACCACCCAAAAGGTGGATTGATCATGCTATACCACTAATCCTAGAAGCTCAACCTTTTCGGCTCCGACCGTATCGGTATACACCACAGCAGAAAGAAGAAATTGAAAAACAAGTGAAGGAAATGTTGGGCAATGGTATTATTCAGCAGAGTACAAGTCCATTTGCTTCACCTGTTCTTCTTGTCAAGAAAAAAGATGGTGAGTGGCGGTTGTGTGTAGACTACCGCAGACTTAATGCATATACAGTGAAGAACAGGTATCCTATGCCCATTTTCGATGAGATAGCAGATGAGTTGAGTGGGGCTATTATCTTTTCTAAGCTCGATCATAGAGCGGGGTACCACCAGATACAGATTAAAGAAGGGGATGAGCCGAAAACAGCCTTTTACACACATTCTGGCCATTTTGAATATCGTGTTATGCCATTTGGGTTAACGGGAGCACCTGCTACTTTTCAGGAGTTCATGAACCATATTTTGGCCCCATTATTGCGCAAGTGTGTAGTTGTTTTTTTGGACGATGTGCTTGTTTACAGTCCTAGCCTAGAACTTCATGTGCAACACTTGAAAGCAGTATTTCAGATACTGAGTGACCATCAGCTACATCTCAAGCGATCAAAGTGTCTGATGGCTCAAGATACTCTGGAATTTTTGGGCCATGTGATCAGTGCACAAGGGGTATCTACAGATCCACGCAAGGTCCAAATAATTCAAGATTGGCCAGTTCCAAATTGTGTTAAAGAACTCTGGAGTTTTCTTGGTATGGCCGGTTATTATAGAAAGTTTGTGCAGCATTTCGGCATCATCAGTAAACCCCTTACTAATCTTTTGAGGAAGGACACGGTGTTTGTCTCAACCACTGAAACTCAAAAGTCTTTTGATATTCGAAAGCAAGCTTTGGCTCAAGCTCCGGTTCTAGTTATTCCTAATTTTCAGCAAACTTTTGTGATTGAGACTGATGCTAGTGGAGGCGGTATTGGGCTGTGTTGCAGCAGGAAGGACACCCAATTGCATATATTAACAAGGCACTCGGACCAAGAAATTTGGGTTTGTCGATCTATGAGAAGGAATGTCTCGCCATTTTATTTGCGGTTGACCACTGGCGTTCGTATCTTCAGCATGGGGAATTTATCATTAAAACAGATCAGCAAAGCCTTATTCACCTTGATGATCAAAGGTTGTCTACGAGCTAGCAACAGAAAGCTTTGACAAAGCTTCTTGGTTTGCAATACAAGATTATCTACCATCAAGGAACCAACAACCGGGTAGCCGATGCTTTGTCACGCCGACTGGGGCTAGAACGGGATGCACCACATGTTCAACTGAATCTAGTGGCAACTTCAATGGTGGTTCCCAGTTGGTTACAGCAAGTAGTTCAGGGGTATGAACAAGACCCTAGTGCTCAAAAACTTTTGCAGGTATTAGCCACTGGGACGGACCAGGGTCGGTATACTCTAAAAAATGGAGTGATCAGATATAAGGGTCGTATTTGGTTGGGAACCAATCCTGTTTTGCAGCAGACAGTCATGACCGCCTTGCATGATAGCGCTCTAGGAGGTCACTCTGGTTTCCCAGTAACATACCGACGTCTCAAAGCTATATTTGCTTGGCCTGGTATGAAGAAGCAGGTGAAGAAATTTGTGCAATCATGTGTCACATGTCAACAGGCCAAACCTGACCGGGTCAAGTACCCTGGTCTCCTGCTGCCACTACCAGTTCCAACACATGCCTGGCATACTGTTAGCTTGGATTTTATCACCGGATTGCCTCAGTCCAATTGGTCTAATTGCGTCTTAGTGGTGGTGGACAAGTTTTCTAAGTATGCTCACTTTCTTCCCTTGGCTCATCCCTTTATAGCTCTTTCAGTGGCTAAACTATATTTGTCAGAAGTCTATCGGCTACATGGGTTGCCAGCTGCTATGATTTCAGATAGGGACCCAGTCTTTACGAGTCACTTGTGGCAAGAACTATTCAAAATGGCTGGTACTCAGTTATGCTTAAGCAGTGCATATCACCCTCAGTCGGATGGACGAACAGAGCGAGTGAATCAGTGTCTGGAGACGTATCTTCGCTGTTTTGTCCACTCTTCTCCCAAGAAATGGGCGCACTGGTTGCCGTTGGCTGAGTTTTGGTATAATCCTTGTTCTCACTCGGCTCTTGGAACTTCTCTATTTGAAGTGTTGTATGGCCACTCACCTATACATTTTGGGCTTGTTGACAATGGTCAGTGTACAGTACCTGATCTTCAAGAGCTGTTGGCAGAGAGACAGTTGATGCTCCAGCAAGTTAAGTTGCATCTCAATCGTGCCCAGCAACGTATGAAAAAACATTCAGATAAAGGGAGGACAGATCGTGTTTTTGAAGAAGGACAACAAGTGTTTCTCAAACTTCAACCTTATTGTCAATCTTCCGTAGCTTCACGTCCTTATCCCAAATTGGCTTTTAAGTTCTTTGGTCCATTTACCATTGCTCGTAAGGTTAATCCTGTAGCTTATGAGTTGGCTCTTCTACCAGGTTGTGGTATTCATCCGGTATTCCATGTTTCTCAATTGAAGCCTCAAGTTTGTTCTAATACACCTGTTAGCTTGTCAATACCTGATCTGTCGACTGGTTTGCAAGTGCTTGAACAGATATTGGACTCCAAGTTGGTTTGGCGTGGAGGCAAAGCACTTTCCCAGGTGTTGGTTAAATGGTCGGATTGGGATGTCTCTCTGGCTACGTGGGAAGATGAAGCAGTGCTGAAGCAACAATTCCCTGCAGCACTAGCTTAGGGACAAGCTGTCTCTCCAGGGGGAATATGTTAATAACTCTAATGGTGGACCAGACCAGGAAGGGACAGGAGATGAAGCTGTTGGAGATGAAGGGAAGCTGGAAGTTGAAGCTGTCCAGAAACTAAGAAGAGGTACACGAGCAAGGAAGCTGAATCCAAAATACATTGTGCCAACTAGATGTAATAGAATCATAGGGTTGTTAGACTGTGGCTTTGCTTTTTGTTCTCAAGTATAAAAGGAAAGCATCTGCACTATTGTAAAGTGGCTTTTGGCATTAGACACAACTGAACTTGGAAAGCAAGAAAGAATAATTGAACTACCTCCCCACATCCTCTGTTACCTGCGAGTCTGCATCTGAGAGCGCTTAACAAGGTGTGGCGGCTATGAGTGAAGCAGCTGGCGGAGGTACGAGGAAGATGAGAAGGTTGTGCGGATGGGAAGGGCGGACGCGAAGGGGAAATCAGGGATTTTTTTCCAATTGAGACATATTTATACTAGAAAATTAGGGTTAGGGTTTCTAGTGTGCTCGAATGAGCAGGAATGGACTTGGCCCAAAAACCCAAATGAGATCTGCAACTTAATTTATTTCATTTTATTTTATGGCATTTGATTAAGCGTAGATTATCGAAATTAGATACTTTCAAAAGCTAGCTATCCGAAACTTCGATTATTATCCTCACGCCTAGTTTGGTCTAGTAACGCGCACGGGCTGGATTATGAAAATCGAGTGCATTCTAAATGCGACGTTATATTTTAGTTTTTAGAACACAGAACCAATTTGGTCAACGACTAAATCGGCTTCGGTTAATTTTGGTTATTTTGCTCTTGATAAATTGTTGCGACCGGGTTCTATTAAATTTGACTGGGGCAAAATCATGATACTGGTTGATTCTCCGAATTCGCTTTATGATGAAGTCAAGCAGGACTCGGACTCATTATTTATCGTGATGAATAACTCCGAACTTCACAAGATTATCGATATCACCGAAATAGACGGAAATGGGTGTGACTTAGAGTTTATTATACTCACGAAATTAATTTCTTAGGTTCGAAATTGTCATTTAATATGTGACGAACACCTGGGGTGTTACAAGAAGCCATGACAGAAGGCTTCCGAACCAACGTCCGGGCCCTAGAGTGGGTGCCACCTCATCCTCGTGGATATTAGCGAGGAGCTCGCTTTATTATTCCATGGATATACACTTTAGAAGGACCCTATTGGCATCGCGTCGGTCGAGGTACCCTCCAACCAAGGAAATTGTAGTGGTGTAGGTTTTGTTGATAAATTAGGAGCGCCCCTGGCTGGTAGCATGTTAATAACAATTTTTAAAGCTTGTGACCCTCCTGTGTCCACCACTACTATGGTTGTTGGATCGTTGTCTTCATATGATGTAATTGTTTAGCTATTTTGTACAGAACTTCTATTATATAGTAAATATGTGGCATTTGTTTCTGTACCATGAGTCATCATATGTGTGAGACTTGATCCTAGCACACATTTGATTCGCGTCCGGGTTTGCCCTCAAATCCGGGTGTGACATCAATCAACTTCTAGAGTTAAGTTTTATTACATTGGATGTATTTCATGACCGTGTGGCAACATATCTCTCTTGCATGAAACTACAATACAATGATCATGTAATATTTTTGAATAGAGACTTTTTATAGTGTTTTTTATAATTCTTGAGACACAGTACGGTAAAGCCAGAAATTTATGATGATCTAAGCCATTGGATATAACCCATATACCGTCAGACATAAGTTATGTCTAACGGGTTATGGATTATGTCCGATGACAAGAGTCCGTAGCTTCTAACAGGTCAAAAATAAGGTTATTTCTGATGGCTGCAGTCGGACATAAGCTATGTTCGACGGTCTCCAAGAGCCTTCGGCAATTAAATCCGCTTACGACCGCAACGATGACCAGTGGACCCCACATGGTTATGTCTAACGGCCTCGCGTGAGCGTAAGAGCTATGATAGTAGAATGGCGTGGGCACGTCGTTCCATATATCTAGTGACGTCCGACGGTCGGGCCCTAGAAGCCGTCGAACATAAACTTATGTCCGACTGCTTGCTTGGAAGCCGTCAAACATAAGCTTATGTCCGACGATGGCTAGAGTCCGTCGAAAATACCCTTATGTCTGATGGCTTTCAAGCAAGCCGTCAGACTTTTATGTGTTTCTTGTTGTGATAATGTTATATTTGAGAATTTGTTTTGGCAAAAATAATTATTTATGACTTGTTATCTATAGTAAACATATAAATTCGCAAACCAAGGATAAACATGTATCCTCACATAAAACACTTTCTTTGGAGCTGATTACAATCTTTTTGCCAAACGTCTCAAAAACTTTGAGATAAAGTTGCTCGTTCTTGGAGTTTTCGAGTAGGATTGTTGTAGGGTGAAGTAGATACATGCTAAACACGCCCTATTAATCCATATAGGGGTTGTTTGGTTTACTTCTCTAGCTAACCTGGCTCGCATATGGGAACCGGTCTATTCGGAGTCCAGCTGAGGAGGTGCGCATGTGCTTGTTTGGTGTACATCTCTAGCCAGCCTGGTTCAATAGAGATGTTGTTTGGTTGCTTTGCATGAGTACTTGCTTCATGAGCTTAAAAATTATTAAATAAATTTAAAATCAATTAATAGACTCCAATTAAATGTCAAAATTATTTAGTAGACACAAATTACATGTTAATAGACACTAATTATATTTTAGTAGTCTTAATCTTAAGTACATGTGTTGGGGTGAAGACGGAATCAACCCTCGATCACCCTTCGTATTTACCAATTAATAGGATCTCCGATGCAGGGCAGACAACCAGAAAGAACGAAGGCAGCATGGTGGCTTAGCTTCTGAGGAGCAAAGTCTGTCCCCACGCTTACACGATGAAGACCCTACAAGAAGGTTGCCTAGCCCCTCAGGATCTGTTGATCAACGAAGTTACATGCAGGTGAGACATCTCGTGTCAATTTCTGATGAGGGACCACTTGTTCTCTACTTCTACCGCGGGAGTGTGTCCACCGAAGACAAAATCTTCGATTTCTTTGGGAAGAGGGTGAAAGTCGCCTAGAGGAGGGTGAATAGGCGAAACCTGAAAATTATAAACTTTGAACATGTACTTCACCCGAGGTTAGGATTAGAAACAAATAATAATGAATACTAAGTGCGGAAGATAGTTCTTCTTGCTATGAGTTGCTCAAACAATACGGATAAGTTTGGGAGCTAACTCAAAAAGATTGTGAGCAAGAGAACTTTGAGAGAGAGGGGAGAGGGAAGAAACAAATCGAATGGTGATGATCAACACAAATGAACACGGCGATTTATTTTCCGAGGTTCGGTTCCAATGAACCTACTCCCCGTTGAGGAGGCCACAAAGGTCGGGTCTTTTTCAACCCTTTCCCTCTCTCAATCGGTCACCTAGACCGGTTGAGTGCTTCTTCTTAATCTCATGGGTCACAAAGACCCCGTAAAAATCACCACACAATTAGGTGTCTCTTGCTAGCTTTACAAGTCACTTAGGAAGTTTAGAAAGAGATGAAGAAAGCACACCAAGCAACAAGAGCAACAAATGAAACACAAATCTCGCTCTCTCAAGTCACTAATCACTATTGATCAATTGTCTTAATTTTGGCACTTGGAGAGGATTAGAAGCTTTGAATATGTCTTTGGAATGTATTCTTTGCTTTTGTATTGAATGTGGAGATTGGAAAGCTTGGGTGTATTGAATGGTGGTGGTTGGGGGTATTTATAGCCCCAACCACAATTCTAGTCGTTGGTTGTGCTCTCTATCGACGGCCACACCGGACAGTCCGGTGCGCACCGGACATTGCACTGTTCATTGTCCGGTGCATGCCACGTCAGCTGTCCCTTTGGGTTTGTAGTAGTGGACCGTTGGATCTGACGCTACCTAGACTGTCACCTTATTCGTAAACATGTTTGGAACAAAGGTGACTGTTGGATCTGACGCTACAAAGGTGCCCTGATAGATTCTGACATTTTGACGGTTTCTGACCCTGTGGCGGTCCTGTAGCAGTCGACCGTTGCGAAGACGATCATTGGCCGTGGGCTCACCGGATAGTCCGGTGTGCACGAGACAGTCCGATGAATTTTAGCCACGGAGCTCTGAGTTTTCCCGAGAGCGGGCAGTTCATTGGGCGCTTTAGCCTGAGCACCGGACAGTCCGGTGCACCTCAGCTGGTGCAATCCTGATTTGCCCCATATTTGAAGAATTGGCCCAAGGGCCATTTTTGTTATTGTATGTGAACTTTATGCACGTGAGAAAAGATCAAATAGGTAAACTAGTTAGTCCATAAGGTTTGTGATGATCGTTAAACACTAAAATTGATTATAGGAAATGTTTGAGGCTATTTCCCTTTCAGAGGGCCCACTCTCGGCCGGACAGGAGTGGTCCCACCTGTCGGCCTCTACCGAGGGTACAAAGTTGGGTGTAATTAGAATAACATGTCTATGTCCTATAATTACCTTGGTTTACATCATATTTCAGGAATATAGCAGGTAACTAGGGACACAAAGGTATTTACGATGATGGCCCATAAATATCTTATAAATACCTTAGTCATGTAGCTCCACGAGACACATTTGAAAAGATATTTTACACTCTCATCCATCCATTTGTCTTGTCACCTGTCACCTTTGTTTTTGAGTGCTTGGGCTCACTGCTCTCATGATTTTTTGTTCGAAATATATATAGAATGGGTGGTTTAGCTTTATTCGTAAACATGTTTGGAACAGATATATGAAAACGGTCTGGTGATTAAATCTTTTATTTATAAGATATAAAAAAGGAAACTAAAAAGTGTTCTTGAAGTGGTGCCTGAGCTTAGCTAATGCTCGTTGCGTTGAGTGTGTGCGGGCGCTCCCTGTAGCCTGGCCCTGGAAAAAGGATGCAGATTTCGTTTATCTGGAGCTGTGTCCAGAGTCCTCTTTGCACAGTATGGGGCAGGCCACGGAAGCAGGACGCAAACGTCTTAATTTGTACTTTCTTTATTTTAATTTATAATTTGTTTGACTTTTTATTTTAAGTTTGATTTGATTGTATTATTCAAAAAAATTCATAATTGTTGTTAAGTTTTATTGTGATATTGTTTAGCATATAATATGTATTTTAAATGTGTATTTGAATTTTTCATTTTTCACAAACAAAAATGAGTAGGACAAGCCGGCTGATTAAACGTGGTAAAAAAAAAGTCAAACGAATTATAATTTGTGAGGAAAAGCATATGCTTAGTCCGAATAATTGGTTGCGTATCTTACATTTCTACTCATCAACCTTATACTTTGAAGAAATAGCCATAGGATATCAGGTCGTGGGTACGTATTGACATCTCATGGGAAAGCTAGCTGGCACGCCAGCGTACGGAGACAACAGATAAGCTTCCAGTTCCAGGGCCATGGTGTGGCACCGCGAGCACGACCTGCATGGGACAATGACGCATGATCGCGATGGCAGCTCTGCAGCTCGCCAGCGTGGTGGCGGCAGCGGGTGGTCGCCCCCCGTTGCCTCAGTGCCAGCTCGCCCACGCACTCGTGTGGCTACGACAGCGGTGGCATGGAAGTTGAAAACGGCGGAAGATGACATATTGACATGTGAAGCCCACGCATCATTGGGAGGGAGAGAGTAGAGGGCAGAGGGGTATTCTGAGCGATACTAAAATACAGTGATCTGCAAATCGCTCCAACTATATCTGTGAAGCCTACATAATGGTATTTGCACCGTATTTGTCAGAGTACTAAAAATTATAATGCTCATCTCTAAGTAGGTGAATATATAGTAATGATATTTTTAAAATCCAAACGCACCAATAAAAACACGCTAACATATTTGACAACAAATGATCACTTGACAAAAGAATGACACAATATGGTTACATGTGAACAATGATACAATACGACATAACGACTACTAAGAGTATGCTACGGCTATGCGTTTGGTTTGCTAGAAATAATAGGAATCCGGTTTGTTGAATAAGAGGATATGACGTTATCTCTATCTGCTTTGCTTATATAAATAGGCTCGTTTATACCATCTACATCACACCACATAATAAATATGTTTTAATGTAGTTTTTTTCCTTCACGTTAGGGAAATTTTTTCCACGTTAAACATTGTGTTTTATTTTTCCTACCTACGATCCTATTAATACGGTTGTTACACAAAATTCAATAAAATATGGTGAGACTGGATATTCTTTAAAGGGGCGTACCCAGTGCCGTAGGCTTTCCGCACTGTGCGGGGTCTAGGGAAGGGTAAAATTAAAAAACACAAATGATCTTAAGGGAATTCAAACCCATGACCTCTTAGACAAATGCGAGTAGTAGATACCACTACATCACATGTGTGTTTATTTCTTTCTTAATGCAAAAAAAACAAGAAATAAAATCAGCTATATTTGGTTCTCTAGTAGATTATGCAACAGATTTTCGGTGTCCTGTAGAACCAAATTAAACGCAACTGTAAAGTCTAGAATTTATCTCTATTTCAGGTCCACCATTTTTCACTGTTGGAAACGACAGAAGCCAAGGCACACGTGTAGAGACAGCTTTGGACTACCGTCCTGCAGGGAATTATTTCCCGCACGGATGGCTGCTCTATACAGAGACCTATCCACGCTACACTTCTCGCGAGCGTGCACATGTCATTGGTCAGGACATCAACCTGATGGCACACCGACCGCAAGACATGGAAAGAGAAACGGCTCTGTAGTAGGATTCGTGCTGTGACAGCAATTTCATTCAGAAGAAAAGTAGGAAAAAAAGTATCTCAAAAAGGCCTAGCTAGACTAGACAAGGCCTCACGTTTCAATCAAAAAAATTAAAAGGACAAGACCTCACGTTGCACTTGCAAGAATCCACATGTAAGAACACCAAAAGCTGGAACACCACCGGCCCAGCCATGAGCTATCTTTTTCATGGGACAACGAAAGGAAAATGTTTTCAACAGGTCACCCAAACCGTTGGATCTACATTTGATTTCTAATGCGCATGGACGAGATCAGCAGAATTAATCTCTCGAATTGAAAATGGAGATAAATATGTATCTCATGGCCCTTTGTCGCCCAACACAACGGTAAAATAGAGAATTTCCGACGGCTTTCTAAGCCGTCGGAGATAGCTTATTTCCGACGGCCAAAATCTTATTTCCGACGGTATCTATCCCTCGAACGTAATGGGTCAGAAATAGTGTTAATTCCGACGGTGGCTTTCGGACATAAGCTATGCCCGACGGCCACGTCAGGCCGTCGGCGATTATCCTCGTCAACCATTTTAACGGCCGCTGGCGGGGCCCATAGGACCTTATGTCCGACGGCCTAACTTAAGCCGTCGGACATATGGAAGTCGTATGCCCGACGGCTTAAGTTAGGTCGTCGGACATAAGATCACGTTGAATTTCGTCCTATTTTTATAAATTTTTGACATTTACAGAAAAAATCACAAATTGCATATACATGTACACATATTTCATATATAACCACATATTCATATTCACAAACATCAATTCACATAAGTATTCACATTCACAAATTTAACATCACCTCACATTCACAAACATATAGTTCCAAATAGTTGCAACAAGTCTTTTACATCAACATATAGTTCCAAATTAAAAATTGACATAGTTCGACACATGATATGAACAGTGACATAGTTCCAAACCAAACACATTTGATGAACTATCACTCATATCCATCACCTGGTTGGTTCGAGTTATAGCTACTTCCTTCGACTCTAGGTGTTGAAAAGGTTGTTCACCCAAGAAATGCGATGTGTCGTCTTGACCAGACCCATCTCCAGGTGCGGCAACTGAAGCGGGAGGTGTCTGAAATCTCTATAACACACGCACATGAAATATTAACCACTAAGTTTTTCATTTTAACATATAAGGCATCTATGAACATGTCACACACGCATATGTGTATATACCATAGGGAATTGTGACGGAGGCGGAGGTGGAGGCGACATCATTGGCATCGACAGTGCAAAGTCCGGAGGCGGCATCCCATATGTCGGCATCGAGACGCCCGCTTGTTGTGCCAGTTGTTACAAATTATATACAAGCCATTGTTAAGAAAATAAGGTACGCATCATGTGTTTTTAGTTTAAATTATATAGACACCACTAAATAAACTAAAACTAGTTAATTTAATTACATAATAAACTCAGGCCGTCGGACATAACAAACTAAACATAACTACAAGCAAACAATGTATATGCATATACAAAATTATACTAAAATTATAAAATTACTCACTTAGCGGAATGTATAGCTAGCGAAACAAACGACGGTGGGGTCGGGGGCGTGGGCAGGCGCGACCGATGTCTGAGACGGGGGCAGCGTTGGGGTCAGCTGCGACGGGGCCGGGGAGGGCGTTTGGTGGCAGCTCCTGGCGGTGGCGGCGGCTCCTAGCGACAGCAGCGCTCGGTGTAGAAGAATGGCGACGGCGGCGCGATGTGGTGTGAATAATGTAACTGAAACAGCCTTGCGGGCGCCGCGTGGATGGGTTAAAATCCCTAACTTCTAATGGCATCCTAGACGGCCGTTGGACATAAGGTTACTTCCGACGGCATCTCTGACAGCCGTCGGACATAACCTTATGTCCGACGGCCGCTCTGACAACCGTTGAACATAGGGTGTTATGTCCGACGGCTAACCCAGGCCATCGGAAATATTGTTACGTCCGACGATTTCCTAGACAGCCGTCAGACATAACGAAGCAATCGGAACTGTATCGTTTTCCTGTAGTGCAACCTCTTTAGTAGCTTCCCAATTGCATAGCAGAATCTCTTCGCAACGTCAGCATCCTTGTGTTCTTCGAAGTACTTCTGGAACTTGTAGGTCCTGACCTGATTGAGCTTCCCTGCTTTCTTGGAGAGTTTGGTCATATTCTCTTCCCAGTCCATTCAGTGCTCAGTTCATGCTCCGCTTGCCCATGTAGTGATCAAGAAACAACTCACATGTTTTGGTGTCAAACTCTGCACCTTTTTTCTTGACCTTCTTCCACAAAGCTTCAGATGGCTGCACGCGAATCATCGTATTTGTCAACCTTACATCAAAGTTTCCATGGTTAGATACCCACTCCATATAAATTTGTTTCATGCGGTGAATATCATTGAGCTTCTTGTAAAGAGCATGAACAATGCTGAGGTCGCTTATGTTGGTTACCTTGGAGAATTTGGCCTTTATCACATCCCATAGACCCATATGACCATACCCTATTGATCTCGTTCAAACTGCCTAGTGAAGCATATAGGCTCATAACTAGTCAAGCACTTTCTAGAGTAGTTCTTTATCATCTTCTCTGATCCAAGAACCAAACAATGGGCACTGGATAGGAGGTCGGTTTCTTATCGTGGTCGGGTTTTTCACTTTGGGGACTGGTCAGAAGAGTGTTATGCCAGGAAGACCAGCTTTGAGTTTAGAGTGAAGGTTAGGGGCCGGAGGGGATCCCGGTTCACTGCTGGGGTGAAGATGTGGCTGCTAGGGCTTTGGGCAGGAGCTGTTCTATTCATTATGTCTAGGAGCGCTCGAGGCGCAGGGAGCGCACTAGATCCTTTGATCTTTGGGCTTGGTGCTCAGATCATTGTGAAATCCCCAAAGAAGTCTGGCTTACTGTCATAGAACCTGATAGGGAGCTCCCCCTCCTAGTACCCCCTCTGCCTCTGGTTGGGGCTCAGTAGGACACACCAACTGATCTGAAGGAAGGCCACGTGTACACCATTCGCAATCACATTGAAGTCGTCGAAGACCTCTCCTTCATCCGTGGGAGGGATGTTAGAGGGGACCCTCCTAGCCGTAGGCCACGCAGAGAATTTCTGTGGAGCTACGGTGTGCCAGACTCTGTCGGAGAAAAACGAGAGAGATCAGTGGATCGCAGAGGTAGGGAGTTCGCTCATCGAGACTGTGGTCATGATGATGATGAGGATTTTCAGCAGAATAGACGTCATGGCACCCGTAGACACCGCAGTCTATCTGGTTGGGCGCATTCATCGAGGTGCTGTGGTGGTCCGGATGATTGCTTCAGTTCAAGCGGAAGATACAGGCCTTCCAACCCATTCCGTCGTCATGGACTAGCGGTTGGGCCGGCTATGCGCTGGATCCCCAAGGTAAAGACCAAGTCAGTCTCTTTTGCTGACCCCCTCATCTATGTTGTGTGGCCACCACCTGTAGTGGATGCGCCAGAGGGAGAAGAAAGCATTAATCCTGATGGCGGCATGAAATCCGGCGGCCATGCAGCACCGCAGCATCATGCTGTTGCTCCTTCCAAGGTATTCGTTTCAGACCACTTAAGTAGTTTAGATGCTTTGTTAAGCTTTAAATCCTTAGAGGTTGCAGATCCTAATCCTACTTCAACCCTGAGTGCTTTGCAACTAGTAGGTGCAGCAAAGGAGGCAGCAACCCCAAACTTATTACATCAGCTGCTGGATGTAGAAACACAAGTGCTCCAAAATTCAGACTTTAATAGTTCCTATGTCGTCCCATACAGTAACAAAAATTCAGGCTTATTACCTCCCCCTCCGTCATGTGACATCCAAGGCTCCACAAGCACTAGTCTACAAGAATTCATTGCAACTATCTCTAAGGTACCTGAACCACTGCTAATTCGATCGCCACCCAATAACAACTTAGTTGCAAATATCATGGTTGGGGGGGGACCAGTGCAGCTTGCTGTAGATGTGAGTGCGAGCTCCACCTCTAATGGCAAGAGATCTAGTGCTAGACTGGATGCAAAGAAAAAATTGAAGATTAGGAGAAATAGAAATGCCATAGTCAAAGCCTAAGAAATTCTAGTTGCTGAGTTAAATAACTCTGCATCAAAGCAATTTCAAAGCTTAAATGCATTAAATTCTAATAACCAGGTGGATTTGTTTGAGCAGCTTGCAAGGCATTTCACAAGGCCTCTCACTAAGGATCAAATGGAGGCAATTATGGAGCTGGAAAACCAGGGAAAGGGAAAGGAAGGGACCAAGAATAAGGGTAGCAAGGTGACACCTCTCAAGGCTCCTGTCATCGAGGCTGCTAAGAGGATCTGAGTTGGTTTTATGAGGTGTTTGGGTAGGTCTGGTGCATAATGTTACCTTACTCATGTACTAGCATATGAGTCACCCAACTTCTTTTGATGGCTGCTTTGTGTAGCAGGTTGTTGGCTCGGCAGTGGTGTCTTTTTCATTGGCTTTCAATGCCTGTGTTTCTATCTGTCTTAGTTTTAGTTGTAAGACGTGTGCTGTCCCTTTCCGGAAATTTGCTGTGGACATTGGAAGGCTGGTTGGAACTTGTTTCCTTTTCTCTGTCCCTCATGTGTGGCACTATTTGTTTAAGTAGGGAGCTGTTATTGATTAATGAATACCAACTGTTGTATTCTATCATGGAATGTGAGGGGGTTAAATGACCCAGCTAAAAGGGAAAGTGTGAAACAAACGATTATCTCTTCTAGGGCAACTATTGTTTGTCTCCAGGAGACAAAGATAACGAGCTGGAATAGCAACTTATTAAAGGAAACAATGGGATGTAAGCTAGCAACTCAGATGATTCATTTACCATCTCTAGGAGCCTCAGGTGGGATCCTAATTGCATGCGATGCGGATTTTTTCGACATAAATATTATTTCCTACGCATCAGTCTACTCGTTAACCGTAAGAGTCAGTTCCCGCTTGGAGGACATGGCGTGGGACCTCACAGGAGTCTATGGCCCTCAACCTAAAAATGAGAAAATGAGCTTCCTGGCAGAGCTACGCAATATACGTAATATGATGAAGCCTGAATGGTTGATTCTAGGTGATTTTAAAATGGTAAGGAGAGCAAGGGAGAAAAACAAAGGATCAATTAATAGAAGAGTGATGAGAGAATTCAACCACACAATTGAGTACCTTCAACTTTTAGAGCTTGACCTCAATGATAAATTATTCACATGAACAAATGAACAAGACGACCCTACGATGTCTAGGATTGACAGATTTTTAGCGACTACGGAGTGGCATGATATTTTTCCTCAGGCCGATCTGCAAACCATTGGGACCATGACCTCGGACCATTGCCCTTTAATTATGCAAGGTCTGTCCACCTTTAGTTTCTATAGGGGGTTTAGATTTGAAGCTTTTTGGACAAAAATTGATGGGTTCAATGAGGTGGTTCAGCAAGCTTGGACGTCTAGTGTTAGATCCACAGATGCCATCCTTCGGCTACATGTGAAGATGACCCGCACGGCTAAAGCTCTAAAGATCTGGAGACGAAATACAATAGGCAATATTAAAGTGCAACAAGCAATCATTCAGACTGTCCTTACCCTCCTCGAGAAAGCGCATGAATCCAGACAAACTTTCCGGGGACGAGCTAGAGTTCTGGAGAAGACTAAAAATGAAAATCCTAGGGCTAGTGGCAGTTCAGAAGGCAAGAGCTAGACAACACTCTAGACTTCCTGGATGCGCTTGGGAGATGCAAACACAATTTTTTTCACTTGATGGCAAATAACAAAAGAAGAAAATTTTTTATCAGATCGCTTGTTCAAGATGGCAGGCTGCTCACTAGTCAGGAAGATAAATTGCGTGAGGTTCAACATCACTTCACTGAAGTTATTGGCAGGGGGGTACTAGACAAAGTGTTGTTCGGTGGGACAACTTAGGCTATAGTCTTTTTGAGTTATTAGATCTGGACTATATGATCAACGATGATGAGATTGAAAATGTGGTTATGGGGATGCACTCTGAAAAGGCACTGGGCCCAGATGGTTTCATAGGGCTCTTCTATAAGTGTTGTTTTGAGCTGATTAGAGATGGCCTATCCAGTGCAATTCATGATTTCTACCATCATAAATGCAAAAACCTACACCCTAGTTAATGAGGCAAATATCACTCTTTTAATAAAAAGAGAGGGGTGCTGACAGGATTGACATGTTTAGACCGATCAGTCTCATCAACAGTTTCATGAAAATAATAACCAAGATTTTGGCAAATAGACTTGTGCCAAGAATGAATGAGATCGTCCTCCACTACCCAAAACGCGTTCATTCAAAACGATCAATCCATGATAATTTTCTCTACATACAAAAAGTTATTCAGAAACTACATAGGGGACAAACAGCCAGCTCATTTTGTCAAGCTTGACATATCAAAAGCTTTTGATTCCATCAACTTGGGCATATCTTTTAGAGGTATTTGAGAGCTCTAGGATTCTCCCAGAAGTGGAGAAATTGGATCGCCACAATCTTAGGTTCTTCCTCTTATAAAATCATCATCAATGCTCAACAAACAAATGCAATTAAGAACATGTGTGGCATACGTTAGGGTGATCCACTGTTGGGGGCCTTCGGCTTCCGAAGGTCCTCAAAAACATTGATTTGACAATGTTTTCCGAGTGAAACATGTGAACAGGTATCTTCGGAGTTCAGGTTGCGGTAATACAAGAGCATGGTTAAGACGAAGCTTGGCTGGGATGGAAAGCGACCACGACGAAGGATAAGACGATCACGAAGCTATGTTGCAGGAAAGCTTCGGCATGACGGCAGAAAAGAGGAACCGACTTAAAGATGAAAAGCCAAATTAAACCTCGAAGTGTTGCTATAGAGTTATTGATATATGTAAAGGGCATCAATGTAATTTTACATGGGCTGCGTCCATGCCTATAAATAGATGAACAGTACTCCCGTACTGTTCAGGCTGACTTGGCATACGCTTTTTGCATCACGTCTGTACCTTTACTTTTCATCAATCTGAAGGTACATTTATAATTTGTCTTTATGAATTTGGTAATAAAAATAAGTTGATGATAATATTCGTATCATTATTCATGTTTCATATATGTGTTCTTTTTTACCATCTATCGATCTTACGAAGGTCTTTTCCTTCGTAACCTTCGTCCAGAATTCATTATATCTGAAAGGGCAATGTTTTATAAGGACGAAGGAATTTAACATTTAACACTTTTTATGTTGCCTTGTTCTTAACTCTTAGCATTTGAGAACAAGTCCCCAACATTGGCGCCCACCTCCGGTGAACTCACGTCCATTTTTTGAGTTTTGAACACCTTCGGCAAGCATCACCTTCGTCATGCCGCCGAAAAAAGCTTTAGCGACAGGGGCTGCCGCTCTGCAGCCGCTGGACCCCAATCAGGATGTCGTTTCTCTTAGGGAGGCCTGAAGCCAGAAGAGGAAGGCCACCAGTCCAACGCCTCCGGAAGACGACTTGGATCAAGAAATCCAAAATTTGGAGATGCTCCATCAACAGGTCCAACGGAAGAAGGAAAAGATGGCTTGTCTAGCTGATCTTCAAAGGCAGATAGACGAAGCCTCTGAAGAGCTTTGACATCTTGCTCAAGATGACCAGAACCAAAGGCCCCCACGCAGAGAGCTTCATCAAGAGGGCTTCTACAACGAGGGCGACTGGTATGAAGATTTCCATCATGGAAATTTTGCTTTTGATGATACTTCTCCCTTGTCAACAGAATGCAGGCTACACCTTGGCCACAGTCTTAAAGCCACCTCAGCTCCCCATGTACGACGGTCATTCAGACCCGAAGCAATTCTTGATGAGCTATGAAGCAACCATATCTTCATATGGTGGCAACACGGCGGTCATGGCAAAGTCTTTCGTCATGGCTGTCAGGAGTGTTACACAAACCTGGTACTCCTCTCTTCGGCCAGGGACAATCACTTCATGGCAAACTAAAGGACATGTTGATAACCAGCTTCCAAGGGTTTCAAACGAAGCCAGTTACTGCCCAAACTTTATTCCAGCACCCAGGACCACGAAGAATATCTTCAGGCGTATGTCCGAAGGTTCCTGCGTCTGAGGGCACAGGCACCAACAGTGCCCAATGAAATTGTCATTGAGGCAATGATCAAGGGGCTTCGGCCAGGACCTTCAGCTCAGTACTTTGCCAAAAGCCTCCTCAAACTTTGGAGAAGTTGCTCCAGAAGATGGACGAGTATATTCGAGCTGACAACGATTTTCGCCAAAGAAGGGAGGAAGCATTCAGGTTCTCTGAAATGACCAGGGCTTCGGAGGAAGATTCCATCCGAGGCACGTCAGGTCAATTCACAATTCTACTCAAAGTGATGACAAAGGGAGTCAACAGCAAAGGCCATAGTGCTCCTCGCAAGCTTCGGGGCAACAACAAAGCTCTTTCCGGCCGCCAGCGCCAAGGGGCAGAGGCGCCAGGGGCTTCGGGGGAAGATTTGGAGATCAACCAAGAAAAATTTACTGCCTATTCTATGGTGAAGGCAAGGGCCATACCACCAGGATGTGCATGTTACCATCCAGAAGCAAAAGGAGCTAGCAGAAGCTGCAGCGCAACAGAGCCAGCCGAAGCAGGTCATGCATACTGCTTCGTACCATTCGCCTTACATTCCAGAATATGTAGGCAATCACCCTGCAGCTTCTGTTGCTTCGGCAAGTCAATCCCAAGCATCTTGGCAACAGCCTCCACCGCCACCACCAATGCAACGAGGTCAGCAGCCAAAAGGGAGTCAGCACACTCACCTTCAGCGGACTTCAGAGAGGAGTCCGAAGCTCGCACAGTCAATAGCACTGTGCCGGAGTCGAAGCATATTTACTGATAAATATCCTACCTCGACAGCGGATTTTCGCATTATTCGCATTTCAGTCTTTCTTTTTAATAAGGAACAATTATGGGAAGTTTAAGTGCTTTTTATCGTCTTTTAATCTCTTGTAACAGTTTCGTTCTCTGTCATAATAAAAATATGACTTCTCCATAGGCTTAAGTTGCCGAAACTTAAGAATTTATGGTGGCAAGAAGGATCTTCGAATTATCAAAAATTTATTCTAAGAAATACAGTGCAATTTCTTCGAAGCAGCAAAAGTCATTCCTAAGGGAGCGCAGTGTAAGTTTTCCGCTCAAAAGACGTTCCTAAGGGAGCGCAGTGTAAGTTTTCTGCTCAAAAGTCGTTCCGAAGGGAATGCAGAGCTTACAGCGAAAAATAAATGCTGATTCCGCTGAAAGTAAAAGGCGAAGAAGCTCCTAAGG